>JAMXBB010000006.1:22827471-23504971 GCA_024138015.1 Lumnitzera littorea
CCCCACACACACACACACCAAAAAAAAAATAGAAAAAAGAGTGGGATCTAGTCTAATCTTTTTGAATGAATCTTGATTGAAACAATTTTAATTCTCATTGAAAGTTCAAAACTGTTATCAAGTAGGAGTTAAGTTTCTCTCCTACTCATAAACTTGCATGAAAGAGAGGTAATGGAATGTTCTCATGAACTTGCATGAAAGAGAGGTAATGGAGTTTTCCATTTTTTTTTTTTTTCTTTTTCAATTGTTTTAAGAAAATCTTTCTGTATAAATAACTTAGTCTCTTCAAATAAGGATTGCACAGTGAGCAGTGGAAATGGATAGGTTTTCATTTCACTAAGATTATATGTGAACTACATTAACGATCCTTAGATCCAGTCACACTCCGTTTGAAAACCGGCCTGGCTATAGAACATTGTAGACACGGCTATCACGGGCTGGTGCTAGATCCTCAAAAATTGGAGATTTAAGTGCCCAGTTGATGTTTCTAATGGCCGGGGACAATATAGATACGAAAATATTCCGCCGGTTTGCTTAGTTGCAATGTTTTCATTTTCATATCACCACAGATTTAGAGGGTTCAAAGGGTTATATGAATTTCTCTTACGGAATACTGCATGATTTTGAAAGTGCTTTCTATAATTGAGTTCCAGCTAGTGCTACTCCATTGCAACCTGCAGTAATGCGGGTGAAGAAGGTTCAGAGTTGGGATGCAATAAGCAAATCCATCTGCAAAGGCAGAAACGATATAGGGGGGTGTGCAACGAGCCAAAACGACACCCTGATTCGTATGTAACAACTTCTTTCACGTTTGGTGACAACGATGGAAGTAAGGGATTTTCCAGTTGTAGAACGGTGGTAGAAGCACTCATGCGACACAGCCTGGACCAAATCAATCAAACAAGCCTTCAGCACAAGTAAAAGTATCTTTGACGAGAGGCGACCGTTTTTCTAATCTGAATCTCTTGGAAGTTTAAGCATGCCTTGATGGGAAGATTGTGTATTCTGTTTAATTCCCGCATATTTGGTTCATCGGAAGAGCAAAACCCAGGGATCGGTTCAGTAGCTACTAGAATCGGGCCAAAATTATGAGAGCCAATTCCACTTCAAAAGCATTGGATCATGTTAAAATTCCACATGTGAGAGACGGTTTGGGGAGCCGCTGTTTAACTTTCCTCCCATTAAACAAATCGACAATTAAAAGCAGTTAAAACTTACAACTACAAGCACTATTTACCTAGCTCCATAATATTGTACTTCATTATAACATTTCAAGGAGAGCTTGAAGAAGCACACTTAAAAATTCCCCTCGATTAGCAAAAAAATCATAGCGTGATTTTGATCGTAAGTTCAGAGCATTTTTCACGCATTTTGCTCTAGCAGATACTGGTATGATTCGTAAACTGCAGTCATACCTTGTTGCTCAAGAGAGATGGGAGCATATAATGTGGAATATACACACTAGAATTGGAAAAAACATAAGCTTTCATCACTATTTGTGTATAACTGGTATACAATATATCAAAAGATATCAATTGTTTTTTACGCGTACTTCTACGTACTCTCATGAAAGAATGGAAAAGGAAATGGTATAATTCAGCAACCATGAAGTGGAATTCAAAGGGAGACATTCAGTCGGTTATTACTATTTTCAACTAACCCCGTTACAGGTAGCCTCGGTGATCTCAAACAGCAATTTTCTCCACACGAATCGCCTGTCCAAGAAAGAAAAATATGGGCAGTCCCTTGGTGGTTTTGACTATAATCGACTTCTTTTCTTGGCTTCACTGTAGAGGATCACTCCGATGACAGTTAAGGTATAGCCGAGTATTCCAGTAACAGTGACTGGGTTTCTAAATATCATAATTGACACTACTACTGCCACAGCACCTTTTGCATTTCCTAGTACCTGAAAGAGCCAATCACACACGTTTTCACGATATTAAAGTGTTCTTAATTACTCTCTTAAAAAGGAAGTGCCGAGAAAATTCCTGTCAAGAATAAATATACAGAGAACAATGAAGCAGCACAGCAGCCCAAATATCTGGAACCAATAAAGAGCAACAATGGCAACTGACATATTCTTAAAGCTTTCTTTTTCACTGGAAATGCACTTGCATTTAATGGCCAAAAAGAATGCATTTTGCAATTCTCCCTTGTTGTCCCTTAATCTACATTAAATTTATCACCAAACTTGCTCTCATTGTGTCAACAAGTAGAAGCATGTTCAGAAAGAAGGATTTAGAATACTTTTTTGTATGAACAAGAAGACTAAGCAAACTGTAGAAATACAGAAATAGTATCATGTAGTTTGAAATGGTGAGGAATTGTTTATGCAGTTATCTTTAATTTATATGCAGCTTTTACAGAACGTAGCTATGTAAGGCTGTCACTGTGCTAAGCATTGGCTTGCCAAACATTTAACTATTGTTCAACCTAGGAGATATACTTTAACATAGCATCGGCCCGATAATATAATGTTCAGCCACTGCTGCATGAGGATGCATTTCATTAGTACAAAAAACATGGAGCACATTGAATTGGAAAAATAAGAGATGCAGAGTTTGGTTTTCATCATCAATTATATTAAAATTTCTTTCCCCAGTCTGTCCTATTCACCGGTTTGTGAAGTATGATGAATCCATGCTTTATGTTTCTTCAACTAGGACTGTCAAATTTCACCGAAGAGCACTACTTTCAATTCTTCCATAATGTTTTCAGTATACATGTATTATGATCATAACACGATTCATTTAAAAGCTTAGGTTGGTAAATGTCAGTGCAGTTTAAATTTGTGTATTTTAGAACACTCCCTCACGTGAGACCAAAAATTAATAGAGTCCCACCAAATGGAATAGTAAGTTGGGGATCAAAATGATGGACTTTTTAAGATTCAAAATTAGGTCCTCTCACTTTATACCATGTAAGAAAGCTAAGCTAGCAGTTAATAAAGGTGCTAAGTATCATACTTTAACAAAACAGACATAATACTGTAAACTACAGCTCCCGATCCTCGCTGGTATTACAGAAGCCAGAGGGAAACATATATACTTGAAGAATTCATTTCTCTACAGGACACAACTCTTTAAATAACAGGAAAAGAAAAGAAAGGGACCGAAAGAAAAAGAGGTTAAAAACATGCAAGCAAAACAAAGTAATGATACATGACAACAAATTGACAAAAAGGGATAGAAAATATATGTACCTGAAGAGTAAGAGCACTGGTGTGTTTTGTAACCAAGAAATTGGTTAAGTTCACGAAATATGCAAGTGCTGAATTGAAAAGAAGATACCAGATGATTTTAGAATCCTGTCTTGCCAGGGCCAAGGTAATGCCAACAACATTCTCTTCCATATAGAGGGTTGCTGGGAGTAAAAATACCACAGCTATAGGAGCCATGTAGAGAAGAAGATTCATAGAATTCAGCTTCTCCCTGTAATATTAGTACATATCTCTTCAATTGCCAAAAACACAAGTAGTTGAAACAAATAGTGAATAGCAACAAAACCACCATTAGAGACATATAGAATCATGACATGAAACAAAGCTGCCTGCTTAAAGTAGAGGGAGAGAGTAAGAAGAGAGGTCATCTTACCCTTCAGATGAAAGCAAAATCCCTTGCAGCACAGATTTAAGTGCCCTTGCAGCAGTGGCTGAAACGCACATTATAAAGCCAAATAGATGGAAACTCGGTTCACCCTGTCCCAGGGTAAAAAAAATTGTCATGATAAATAGAATAAGGTGCCACGTACCCCACTATATAATATGCATCAGCAAAAACATGAAATGTTATCAATAGGAGGATCATACAAATCAACCACTTTTCTGCGACAAAAAAAACTTCCTATTCTCCAAGGGAGCGCTATTTCATAGGCTTCCTTTTCCAACAAAAGAGGAAGTCTTACAATGCATTAGAAAGAAAGTACCATGCCAGATAAATTCTATCTGATGCCAAAATGTTAGCCATTCTCCTAGCTCTAAGTAAGCACCAAGAAAACTGTCAGAATGCTATGCAAACACTCTTCTCACCTACTTAATAATAAAGTTAATAGATAAAAGCATGGCAATAGTTTCTCTAAATATTTTTCTGCATCTGGATTTTTCCAGACATGTTTATATCTCCCAAGGTCAATTTTGCAAAATACGGATCTTTTGCCCCTCCTGCCGGGTCTTTCCTATCTTCACAGAGACACCAGAAGGGTATTGCGCATAATTCCTAAACCTACTGACCAAACAGGCAGGCGGATAGAGTCCATTTGCCTAAACAATCAAAACAAATAGCTCTAGGTATCTGAATACTCCTACGGTTCCCTAGAGTTTAAAAGCTGATCAAATGACTTTCTTCCATCTTGAATGACAAAATAAACATGCATCCCTGTGGACCGAGCAGCTAAACAATTCCTATTGCTCCATAGAAACATTAAGTAAAGTCATAAGTTTCACAGAACTTCCAATTGGATTTTGCATTCCAAAACCAAAAATGACACCATGGAGCTCTAAACAAAATCAGCCCAAATTTCCAACTCCACGAACAATCCCACCACATGCACCACCAAATAAATAATAATGAACAACCATCATCAAATCCTAGCCTTCAATTTTTAATAAACCGAAACCGCATTGAAGAGAAACCAAATATTTGCATCCTAAACAACTATATACCAATTACATTGTCATCAAAGCAACTAGATATTGCCACATTTATCATCAACAACCTCTACAAAGGAAAAGGGATTATCAGCTAACGAACTCACCCCACTAGCAATGATGACACCAGTAACAACGGGAACCAAAGTTATATAAGTCAACCAAGCCTCCCTCTTCAATGTCATCAAATATGCGAAAACCGCGGTAAAGAACGGTGTCGTAGCACCGACAGCTTGATTAAAAGAGACAGGCAAGTACCTCAATGAAATGTTACCAAACACAACGGAGATACAAAACACAAGACCAAGTGCAGTAATCTTAAAAAACTGAACCCTTGAACGAATAGTTTGCATAGGAACAATCTTCAACCAAGCAATAGCAATGTAACTCAATAAAGAACAAGCAGTCATGTGACACATAGTAAGGAAAATCGGGTACTTGAAACCATAATTACTAAGTAAATATTTGTTGAGCAAAAGAACACCAATGTTTGATGAGTACCATGATGCTACAAGACCAAAAGTAAAAAGTTTCATCTTTTATGTATAGGGGAGGGAAAAACTGGAAATTTGTGTCAAAGATTCTAACTTTTTTGCATAATTTAGAAAACTATGAGCTAAAGAAAAATGGGTTGTGGATTTTTTTGCAGAAAAATGTGAAATTTCACTATGGGCGTTGAATTGTGAGTTCAAAACATGAAGTTTTTAAGCAAACGATCGAAAAATTTGTGAACTAAGGAGAAAGAATTGAATTGCTTTACGGTATTGAGAGGAGAAACTTGGCAATGTAAAAAGGAAATGGGTTATGCAAATTTCATAGATCTGTACATAGAGGGATTTTAGAGAGAGAAAGAGAGAGGTTGGTAATGTGAGCAATAATCATGGCAAAAACTGGAAGATGGTATTTGAGGAATGTCTTCCTTTAGAGAGAGAGAGAGAGAGAGTGACAGAGTACAAGGTCTGATCTTTGGGTTTGGTGGTGTTGTATTTGTAGATTATTTATTGATGAATGATTTGAAATTGTTAGGGTTTTTTTTTTATCTGTTAGTTGTTACTCAACGAAGGAAAATAATATTATATTAATATTAGAAGGATATCTATAAATAGATTTTTTTTTTTTTTTTTTTTGCCAAGGTACTAGAAGGATACTTGCTATCTCACAACATAAAATAGCACTAAATTATTTAATGGATGGTGATTGGTGTATATTATATGAAATGGGTAGGTCAATATACCATTAATTAAGTTTGTGACTTTTTTTAATTGGACTAAACTTTATATTTTACATAATATAATTTTGAAATTGAATAAAATTTGTCAGTTTAATGATAAAACAGATGATACGGATACTTTATATTATATTTGCATTGAATTCATGATAAATTATTTTGTTTTATCATCTTCTTTGAAATTATTACGTTGGAGTATAGGAGAAGTGGTGTGGAAAGAGAGTGGGAGAGATTTGCCTTTCTGAAGTCCAATACTTTGGGATTGGTGGAGACTACTCAAGGGAAAGGGGGGAAAAAAATTAGACCATCGTCTCTAGTATGCCAGTGGTCTAAACGTATCTAGATTTATATTAATGATAATTCAAGAAAACTTCATTTATATTTTATAAACACTGTAATGTTCACTACAATTAATTCCTTTTCCAATATTCAATATCTGAATTCTGACCTACTAATTTACAAGCTAACAACCAATAACATTATTCCATGCAAAGGGAATTCCTCAAACTAAAGTATTCATTATTCCACTCATGTTTACTGTGAAAAATGAAACTCCTCTGAAGAGCAGTGCATGTATACACGTCTTGGAATCACGGCATGTTAATTCCTTAACGGTCATTAATTGTTTTCTACCACAATACTTTGTTACTTTAAGAAAAAACATAATGTCATTTAATTGTGATTTTCTTCTATTTTTTTTTTTTTGCTATCAATTCAATTAAGTTGATACTAATTAACAATGTTATTATGCCCTTCCTATCATAAGCACCACCAATTGTGAGTTTTTAGATTTATCGAGGATAATAGAATAAAATTATCATTTCTCCATAATGGTTCTTTCTTTCTTTATTTTGTTTTCCATCACCTTAATCAATTACTTTATGTTTATCAAATTGTATTAAACATTTTATTCACCTTTTAGCACATATATCACAGGTACACTATTGATTGGTATTTTATAAACACTGTAATGTATCAAATATTATTGTTCTCATATAATACTAGTTAATCTAATCCAGGGTATCATTGAAACTTGTTCTTCTAATCAACTATTAAATTTTATATAATTATAGTGATGAGGTACTTACTAAATAATGAAAAAAAAGAAGGTACAACTACAAAATAATAAATGAATGCAACTAAATTTCTAGAAGTGTGGTTCTCACTGAAAACTACCCCATAACTAATCTTGGAAAAACTTTTTTTCTTAAAAAAAAACTTTCTATAATAATTATGGCAAAAAATTACAATAACAGACTAATGTCCTATGTAACATTATTGCCAAATTTCTCCGTTTTACGCTATCATTTTGAAACTTTGTTCATTGTTAAGTTTATAATTTAATATAGTAAAGTATATTTATTACGCATTTAATGTGACTGGTCAAGGTTAGAAAAAGTTAAATGGAAAATGCATAATCTAACATCATTTTGAAACTTTATTCATTTTTGAGTTTATAATTTAATATAATAAAGTATATTTATTGTGAATTTAATATGATGGTGGTTACTAAAACATTGCCGACTATGGGCATAAACAATTAAATATTGATCTTCCAATAAAATAGATCAAATTCAAATCTTCATCTCCAAATTGTAATGTAAATGGTAAAAAAAAAAAAAAATTGTGATGGTGATCAAGATTAGAAAAAGTAAATGGCAGCAACATGATCTTAAAATTTCATATAATATATAAAGAAAAAGAGTTTATATAAAAAGCTATCCTTTAATTATTTTTAAATCACATATGATATCGGTAGTTGTTTTTCAGTTTATTTTATACGGTTTAAAGAAATAATCATTTTCAGCCTGATGAAATATGTTTTGTCGAGGCCCATAATGAACTCAGCCTAAAATTCAAAATATATTAGACACCTAAAAATGCATTAATCAATGTTTATCTAGAAATTAAAGTGTTATAATTTTATGGTATGAATTTACTGATTTTTTGGATGGTAGAGTCTTATTTTCTTTTCGAATAGTTATAATATATATATATATATAAGAGGTGAAAAAAAAAATCGTATAACTTCAAAAGCAACATGTCATGTTACATTTTTGAAAAACAGTTATGCTACTCTTGCACTCTTGTAATTAGGGTCCTTTTCTGTGATAAAAACAATATATGGCAAGTTTACCAGCCATTTATAAGATACTACATGAAAATGGATATTTTTTTGGAAATTTTTATCAAGCAATTATTAGGGAAAAAAAAAAAAAACCTTTGCCTTATACAATTCTTACCAGTTCCTTGAGTATTTGTTGTTTGTAGTGATGCAAACGATTTAGTTCGAGTAGAATAATATTGATCTTATGTTTGAGCTTTAACTTGAAAAAAGCTTAAATATGAGGCTTAGCTCAAAATATTTCCTAATAAGTTTTGGACTTTGACTAGATTAAATTTAAAACTCATACTTCTTTTAATTAAAATTTATATCAAAAAGTGAATTATACTCAAATTTTCAATATATTTGAGTTCAACTTTGAGTGAATAGATTCATTAAGTGAAATTGTTCTAAGTTAAATTTCAATTCGATGATTGTTCAAATAATTTAAGTTTGACCATAGTTTTTTTATAGGTAAATTAAATTCTAAGTAAATGTCTAGGTAAAATTAAGAAAGTTAACGGATAGTGTATTTTTCTAAGATAATTTTAATAAAAACGAAAAGAAGAAATTTGAACACGATATATTTTACTTGAAAATTAGCACTCATACCATTGCATTGCATTGTATGAACATCGCAATGGATAGCTTATTTTATATATTCCATGACCCATCGGAGCATAAAAAGAAAAGGCATCACATGACCGTCGGAGGTTAAAGAATGCAATCCTCTTCGTGCATTGATGATCGATTGTTCCTACTTCCCATTGCATCCTAACGTGACAAATAGTAGGAGTTGACTTCATTATTTATTCCATTTTGGAAGACAAAAGGAACACGCGTCGGTTTTTCCCCTATAAACTAACTTAGTTTGGCCTGCTTTTTCCCACCAACAATATATATACACATATTTTTATTAATTGAAAATAAATTATCTTGGAATGGGTTTGATTATAAAAACTATACATATATTTTCGAGTTTTATTATTTCATCAAACCGTGTTATTTTTTTTATTTTCAATTATATAATTTGGATTTTCTCCCTTTTTCACTATATTGATCAGATATTTTTCTTTGAATTATATAATTTGAGTTTTCTTGCATTATTATTACTTTACTAACCAATAACATTATTGTTTTCAAGTACATAACTTTAGCCCCTTCTTCTTTCTTTTCATTTTTCTTTTTAATGTAAATTTTTCTCTTTTAAGGTAAGGAATAAAAATGATATGTCATATTATGCCAAATATATTGCCATGTTGTTAAAAAGGTTGTAAATTGAAGTTGAACTGCCCTTGACTAACTTTATGCTAGGAACTTTAGCCGTAATAAAAGGCTGCTTCATGTTTGAGGTCGACTTTTCTTGCGATACTTATGTTCTGCCAAACTTGAAGTGCATGTGATGTATATTTTAGGGGCTATTACGTAGTTTCTTCCGATAAATAATCAAAGAGATTTAGTACCTGTAAAGTTATAAAAAGTTAATATAGTGGGAATCCCAAATCAGGTATTAAATCATCGTCCGTAAGAACGTTAAAAATTAAATAACCCAATAATCAAAATTTTAATTTCGGAATTATCCATTAAAAATTAGATAACCCAATAATCAAAATATCAAAATTTTGTTTTTGTAATTATCCACTTGTGCTAGATGGATGGATGGATAACGCATGGTGACTAGATATGAACCAGTTTAAAGAACTTTCTATAGAGAATATGTTCAATCTATGATTCCATTGGACAACAATTTCAACGATTTATAATTTGATCCTTACAATTGATCCTTACAAATAGGACATGCTGCTACCAAATACACTAATATTCGTTGATTAATTGCCAACTAATCAATTGCCAGAATATTCAACTTTTATAAATACCCACTTTCCTTTTATAAAGAATCCCTATTGATGCGTTTTTAGATAAATAATATTGATCACTTTAATATTGGGTCCATTTTTACATAAATTAGAAGAAGTGCTTATGCATTTTAAGAAACTTAGATATAACACACGTTTGGTATATAAGAATATATTCAAAATGAAACCTATTGATAAGACACTTTGGACAGGGACCTCTCAAACCCGACCAGATCCGCCAAGCCATGTATCTCTAGGCTTACCTTTGTAGGCCTCGGGCTTGACCCTTAATGGCTCAAACTCATGAAGAACTATAACAACCATAAACTATAAGATAAGAATAAAACAGTCACGTCCTAAATATAAGGAACACGTTGGACACAACAAGCCCTACTTTCCCACACTTGCGAAGGAAGATCTCTTCTCCCAACTAATCTCCAACGGCTGGCTCTATTCCGCTATAAATACTAGTCATTTGCCCAACGGTAACTCTCCCTAAAAACTCTATATTCTAAGCTTACGCACTTAGTACTCTATTCCACAGAAAACCTATTGTTGTCTTAAGTATTAGAGTAGTCACGTCGGACAACCCTTCGACGTCTCCTCATTGTGCACTGTTTTGCAAGCCCAGTATGTATAGATCTCAACCAACTACCAGCAAAAACTGAGAAACGACATTTGGTGCTATCTATGGGAAATAAATATTCTTACACCTGAAATCCTAAACACACCAAACACATAACCCATAACAAGTCTTTCTACATCATGTCTCAACGCGATAAACAAGAAAATCAACAGTTGGTGAATAACCAACCTGAAGGCAACCAGCCCATCCTAAGAGCTATACAGAAAGAACGTTTGGAGTATGCGGAGAACTTGGTTGAGCAGTATGCTGAGCAAAACAGGGAGCTCCAAGCTCGCCTGGACAAGGCAAAGCGCCACACTAAACAAACTTACCAACTCGAAGCTTCGGATGCCCGCATTGGGCAAGACAACATCCTATAGCAACTGTAGAATGGAAAGAATCAGCAACCCGACTTGCCGCTGCAACAGTAGCAACAAGGTCTGCGGCTACCCACGACTGAGCTCTAGCTGGCAATGAGTAGGAAGCCGACTCACAGGGAGTTAATGCTCATTCAACTGCACGACGAGCTCACTCGACGGACAACGCCGACCTAAATGAGCTCCGTACGATAGTAAGGCGGCTTTCCAAGCAGTAGGGGAGCAAGTCTGGTGGCGAAACCGAGCTAGTCACTAGCAACAAGACCTTCTTCATCAGGAGTGTCTAGAATGGAAGTTTGCCGAATGAAGTATTGCCCCCCAATGGCAAACTTCCATTCCTTGACCTGTATGATGGCACGGGTGATCAACTCTAATGACCATCTCCTCCACTTTCGCACCTTCATGAACCTTCATAGTCATGGAGATGCCATACTATGTAAAGCCTTCTCGGGCACGCTAAGGAAGGCAGCATGGACGTGGTTTAACTACCTCCTCGATAATTTGATCAGCTCCTTCGATAAGTTAGCCAGGAAGTTCAGCCTTCATTTCAGGGCTAGTAAGCCCCCATCCAAGGACACCTCGTCCTTGTACCTGGTAAGATAGGGTGAGGGTGAGTCCCTATGCAACTATGTGGCTCGATTCAATAATGCCATGGTCTAGAAAATTTAATCAGAATAGTGAGACTTTCGAAAAACTTCATTTATTTATCATACAAATTTGTTTACAAAGCAAAGGCTGGTGTCCTGACCTTATCCAGAAACCTAAAAAAACAAGGGGAGGAAATTATAGAATCCCGTTACCGCTTGGGATCATCTACTCGGGAAACTCCGAAAAATCCAAGGTATCAATCTGCTCCGAGTATTGATTTGCAAGCATGTCAATAGGCAGACCTTGAGCTGCAAAAGAGCACAAGACATGTGAACTAGGAGTGGCAGGACCCTCTACGGGCGAACCATCCCCAGGGACAGCTTCTAAGGCATTCTCCTACTAAGTTGCCGAGGCAGGGCTAGAGGTAAAAGTGCCCCATACTACCTTAACACCAAAGGATGTGCCTGCATCTTCGACGGCTGCCCGAATGGACTCTTCCCTTGCTAAGGCTTCCCTCTTCTCATTGAATGTGGGGGAGTCTAGAAAGTTGAGGAAGCTCAGGTCCAGATCTAGATAATAGGAGAGGATTTCTCTCCTAATAAAGTGGGCGGAATCAATAGACAAGTCCTTCAACTCCTTTAGCCATTTCTCATTGGTCCTGTAGTAAGCAACCGCCTTCCTTGTGGCAACATCGCTAAGGACCTCCTTGTTCTCCATCTTGGAGACGATCTCTTCCATCTCCAAAACCCTACCCTGTAGCTCCCCGACCTGTTGCTCTAGAGTGGTCTTCAAACCGGCTAGCTCAAGCAATGCGGCCTTAGCACCATCACACTCGGATGCCTTCATCGCCAGCTTGGTCTTCAGCTTAGCTACAGAAGCCTTTAAGTCAACATTTTCTTTTTCGAGTCGGGCCCTAACTGTACCCTCCTCCTCCAGTCGTTGCGAGAGATAAGCCTTTGTCTTTTGCTCGTTCTCTAGCCGAGCCTTCAGTTCCATGACCTTCCAAATTCCCTCTCTACCTTGCCCCTCTCTTATTCTACATGCTTGAGCCTTACCTGAAGCCTTGTTGCCTACACAACAGAGCGGCGGAGGCATTTATTAGCTTAAGCAAATTTTCTCAAGTACCTCTTGCTAAAAGTCTTCACCCCTAGCAAGCACTTCTTCTGCTGATACAACTCTTCTCGCAATTTAGTTACCTCTTTTCTAATGGCATGGGACTTGCTCAATTTGGGGAGCACTTGGCCATGGTACTACAAGAAGAAAATAGAACCCACAGGTTAGTGTAAGACGTTAAAACAAAACATAACAATAGCATAGAAGACCTACTTGCCGCATTAGGGAACGTAAGTGGCCTGCAATTTATATGGGGTTGCCCATACCCTCTTGGAAGACCTACCAAGCATGTAAGACCCCATTGAAGCCTGGTAACTAAAGGTTTGATGTCGTAACGTCAAGTCGCTAGTATGGACCTCCCATTTCAGTTGCAAGATTTTCCTCCAGGCCTTCTTCTTCTTCATCTCGAGGACCCCCCTCTTCAGTGCCTCGTCTATGGAGGTGTGTGGCACTTCTATGAATGAGTTTGTCCCTAGCCCCATCTTTCAAAAATTGTTAAGGACGTCCAAAAAATCATCCCCAACGTCATCCATGCTCTAGAAGGGATGAGCCAAAGGCCACTCATTCTATTTCCCCTTGGCAAAAGGTTCCCTTGCCAGGGGTATCTGCCTCTTCATCCCTGGACCTAGTTCACCAAGTACTTCAGGAGCCTTGCGTTTCTCACCCACGACTGGAGGTGGGGTGGCTATCTCCTTGGTTCCTTCTTCAGCTGCCCTCGGAGGAGAAAGCACTTGCATGTCGGGCCCCTCTACCTCAATACCTTTGTTGCCCACAAAAATAGGTTCGGACGAATGGATAACAGGAACAAGCAGAGCCATGCTCAACGGCGCCACGACTGTTGGCTCGTCCCAGATGATGAAGGGAATCCCTTAAGGCACAAGCTTCAGTCGTGGCTTGCTAATCTCACCGGGCCCTAGCTTCAACTTTGCCGCCTTCCCTATTAGCTGACTTGCCTTTGACCGCGCATGGTGTCAGCTCATTAGATTGTCTACAGACGAATGAGGCACCTTCAAAGCCAAGCTTTTACCTGCAAGAAGACCAATCTAAAAGTTAGAAAAAGAAAACAAGATGAAATCAAAGGAAACTACCACTACCATTTGTAAAACACTGCCATGACTAGCATGACCAAAGAAGTCCACCCTTCCTACAGGCATCAGACGAAGCACCTTGACACTAGCACAACAAATAGGTATGTAGAAATGAACCAATACCTTCAAGCCACTTCTCCACTATAGCTCTCTTTATGTTAAGGAAGAGCTCGAAGATTAAGCATTAGAAATACCTTTCTACGGTCTCCGTAGCGTTGATCTCCTAGCCACCTCATAGCTCCATGAAGGCCAAAATCTCCAGGACAGCCTGAGCGTCACTCGGACCGAACCTCTTCTCGCCTCTAGTATGGACCATTCTAATCCACCGGGTCCAGAAGGTGGCCTATTTAGGCAGCTCCACCACCACATATTCGTCCTACCAGTTTTTGACTAAGTTGACAAGGCTACAGAATAATTTCTTTCCTAGGCGCAGCTGGAGATAAGACCGTCCCCCAACACTCTTCCACATATAGAAGTGGCAGAAAAACTCGGGAGTTGCCCTTATCACCATGTATTCACAAAGCACTTGGAATGCCTTCAATACCCTTCACCCATTAGGAAGGATCTACGACGGGCTATAGCAGTAGTAGTCGAAAAACTCCCTCTCAAAACGACTTAGGGGAAGGAGTTGCCTAAACTCCAGGTACTTCTCGAAAACTGCGAAGTGCCTCCCCAATAGCAGGGCCACTCGTTTGTCTCTATGTGGTAACTTAATATGCCATCCCGGTATCACCCCAACGAAGAAGTTGTTGATGACCTAATTAGGGGTAGAATCCTTACCTTTACTTGTATGGCTGCTAGGTCCCTTTCCCGTACTAAGAACGTTGAACAAATCCTTAGCAAGGGCAAAGGGATATCTGTGTACACATCTCTAGGGATGGCATTGATGATTCCTGCCCTGTCTAACACCTTTATGGCCATCCTCGTAGGTTAGTCTAGTTATGTTAGTGACGACGCTTCACCCTCCTGTGCCCAAGGAAGATCACTCCTTGTAGAATTTGAACTGGAGGTAAATTCCAGCGAAGAAGAGCTAGCCTCACCCCTGTTGGTAGACATACTTATGATTCTTGAAAATAAAAATTAAAGCTTCTGAAGAAGGTTGAGAGTTAGAATGTAAACGTAGAAATTATGACAATTGAGCAAAAAGATTGCATAAAAGTGGTCTCTCTTTGCAATCCTCCTATTTATAGGAAAATCGCTTGAGAAGCCATAAAGGCGGTTATAAGGATACGTATAAACACAAATCCTTTAGAATGCTGCCTAGCAGATACGTGGAAAGCATCTCAATCGGATAGCCACCTTTAAAAGGGTAGAAAGCATGTTGCTACACGCTAGTTTATTGCATGCTAGTTTGCTATAACACGACACCTATCATGTTGCATTTAATGCATGGAATACAAGTGAGCAAAAGTTGCATTTTGAAAGTTTCTTTAACAAGAAGCTTCTTTGGGGCCGATCCAATTTGCATCTGGTCAATGTTACAAAGACATGACGTACTTATGTCCGTTTGGCCCTGTCTAAGCAAACCGATCCGTAACATTGGAGCACCTTAGCACCCCTGTTCGCCTAGCCTCGAATACCTTTCAAACTGGCAAACTACTGGCTAGGACAACTCATCACTTTAGGCCTTCTCACTTCGGATCATCCATCACTTCAGATCTATAACCTCATCATGTCAACATCATGGTATTGGATTGAACTTCCTGGAGTCAAATTGATCACACCTGAGCAACCCATGCATTCTTTCTCCTTGCCTTTTTCTCGACAATGAGACAATGGGGGGAAGGGGGGGGGGGGGGGGGGTGGGGGGGCAAGTGTTGACAGGACATTTGGACAGGGACCTCTCAGGCCCAACTAGATTTACTAAGCTTTGCGTCCTTAGGTTCGCTTCTATGGGCCTCGAGCCTAGCCCTTAGTAACCTAAGCTCATGAAGAATTGTAATGGTTATGAACTACAAGATAAGAATAAAACAGTCACATCCTAAATATGAGGGACACATTGAATACGACAAGCCCCATTCTCTCACACTTGTAGGAGAAGATCTCTCTCCCTAACCGATCTTTAATGGCCGACTCCACTCTGCTATAAATACCAAATATCTACCTAACGGTAACTCTTTCTAAAAACTCTGCATTCTAAGTGTGCACATTTAGTACTCTATTCCACAAAAAGCCTATTGCTGATTTAAGTATCGGAGTGGCTACATCAAACAACCCCCTAGCATCCCCTAATTGTGCATTGTTTTGAAGGTCCAGTTCGTGCAAACCTTAACCAACTACCGGCTAGAATTTAGAAACGACAAAACCCTTTTTCTATATTTCATTATTTATCCCGTATTTAAAAGTATTTTTAGAAGAGTTTTGAAGAGAAATCTAATTCCCCTCTTTGACATTTTGATTTCAGAATGGATATAAATACTTCTAAACCTAGTAATATACTAAAATTTGCTGGTCGTACCACCAACTGAAGTCACGTCGCAGATGTAAAATCTGGTGGCTTTTCATTACCATTTCTCTTTTGTTTCTAGATTATTTTGACAGGTATGGTTGGCTATTTCTCTGGCAGACTCGCTGTGATTATTTATCCGGCTTACATTGACATTTCTTGCTTACATGGTTCTTAAAAATATCATTATTAAGGCTTCAAACAACATGCTCTTTATTCATTCGTCTTATATTGCTAATATGTTATATCTGTTATATATATATATATATATATATATATTTGTGTTGTATGCAGATTGTACAATCACATATGTATTGATGTTACAAGAACATCAATATGTATAGCTTAGATCACTTGCCAATTATCTCGAACTGTTTTACACAACTTAGTTTAGCCTTAATGGCTTAAGTTTGTCTAAACTAAGCTTGATGGCCTAGGTTTTCAGGGACACGAAAGTCTTCTTCTAATCAACTCAAACTCTACGTTGATATTTTAAGAGAGAGATCAGTGGAAGACATCCAAGCTACAAGGAGCTAGGCTCAAAAAGGCACATTGGATTAGGCCTCAAGAACTCAATCCACATCTTGAAGTGTTAGGCTTAAGAGACCATGTCCAAATGGGCTATAAATAATAATTATACACATAAAGAAAAATTTATTCCTCTTAAATCCATCTATTCGAAGTTTAATATTAATTTTCAAATTTCCCATTCCTCATTCTTTCCTCTAATTCAAGCTTGTTGTTATAGATCCAAGCCATAACCCATGTTAGTTAAGATCATTTTTTCTATAACAATTCACATATTGATGTTACAAGAACATGACCTCGTTAGTTTAGGTAGAGTTGTGCATCGGGTTATTCCAACCTTGAATTGGTCTAGAATTGCCAGTTCACAAGCTTGACTACGACTAAACCCTGACTGGCCCGTAGGCTAGCAATTTCCAATAGGTTAGCATCCCTTAAACCTTTTTTTTAAATATTTAATTTTTTTATTTTATTAATTTTTTAATATATTAATAAATTCTAATAACGTATCTTATTTTTTTTAGTATACTAATTCATTAATAATTTTTAATTTTTTAATTAATTTCCAACTTAATATGATTCCAATTTTTTTATAATCCCCCTCCCCCCAAATTTTATTTTATTTTTTATATTTAAGTTCTTAACATTTGACAAGTTTTATAAAAATGACTTTTATTAACTTAAATTGAATTTTCAATCTATCATTACTATATAATTAATTTATGATTAATCATCTATCATTAGTTTGATGATATTATTTTTAAAAAATTATCCTTTACCATTACAAAAAAAGTAGTTTTAACATACTATGACCTAATGAATATCATCCAACTTAATAGCCTCCCTTATCTCTCTCTTTCTTTCTTTCTTTTTACTTTTAGTAGGCAAAATGGTTGGGCCAACCTGCCAATTCTTGAACTACTGGTTCAAGAGGACGATTCAACCCAACCTCCCATAAATCGGATTAGTTCATGGTTTAGAACCGATCCTTACAAGGGTCTAAGTTTAGGTAGAGTCACTTGACAAAAATATCTAAATTCTTTTCCTTGTTTAACCTCAATAACCTCGAGAAAGATATCTCACTACCTGTTTGGAGACAAACTTACATTATTCGTAAAGTAGGGAACTTTAAGTTGATGCTACTCCATGTAAATTAATTTCACTCTACCAAAAGCAAAAACATTTTTGGTAATGTGATGAAGACTAAGATTCAATCCTAAGATTCTCTGCACCTCCGTAGCAAGAGAATTCGGCATCAACACATTAGTCCTCACCCTAAAGTCAAAGTAATAGTTCTTTGCTCTAAGCACTAATAAATTAGACCCCAAGTACTAAGACTTCAATTACCTAACTACTTTAAAATCCTTGCAATACGCAAATAATATTAAAAAAAAAAAAAAAAAAAAGAGGGACCCTAAAGTGAAACATAAATTAACACAAAAAATCTAAATTAAAAAAAAAAATGTTTGTAGTTCGTTGGCTCTTTCATTAATCTAGCAACTATCTTTTTACTTGATTCATAGCATATAGTAATAGAAAAACTCAATATATTTCTCAAATTAGTAAAAAAATTTCTTCACTGATATTATTGTTTCTTTAGGGGAAAAAAAAAATCTCATTGTTCCACCATATAGTAATGTCCAGATATAACTTGTAATTGAACTATGCAATTCAATTAAAAGAAGTATAACATTATTATAGATATCGATTATATCTCTTTGTCAATCTGAGGGTCATCTTTCACAATGCAACGCATCTTCAAGCATTAGTCATATAAATCATCTCAATTTGTAAGTGTCATCATTCTTTTTGCTAGACGCATATTATTATTACTAAAGACATTTTCAAAGATCATCATACATCTAGTCTATATCATGTAATTTAATTTATAGCATATAAAGGAAGGAGAGATTAGGCGAGAAAACGCCGCATGTAACGGAATAATCATACAATCAAAATAATTAAGGCAAATGTAATGGAAAATAGATGTAATTAATAGCGCAAGAACTATTGTAAACATCACATTTAGCATGGGTATAATATTAGAATCTAATAATGGTACCATAAACAAATCTAACAAATGACAATTTGAAAAATCCAATTATGACACAATAAACAAGTATAACGGGTGAAAAGATAAAATATGGAGAAATAGATCTTTTAGGAATTATATATTATAATAAATTAGAATAAAATAAGCACTGCTTATCAGCTGCCAAGGAATCTTCTTCTACTTCTCTTTCCTAATAATGAAGCAATAAATGGTTTTAAAAATTATACATTATAATAGATTAGAATACTTATCACGTACTAACTAATCTTCTCTTACTTCTCTCGTGGAATAATTAAGTTTCTGGAATCTAGAAAGTTAAATCGAGATATGAAATTGTACTCCCACTGGTTATGTGGGATAGAAGGGCTATTAATGCAGCAAAATATGCATATCAATATTTCATCCCTTCAAATTATGTCACTATTTATATCCACTCCAATTATAAGTTGCCATTTATAAATAAGATCTAATAAGTGCTTCTACTGCTTTGATTTTTCCCTTTGATGTATGAGTGATTGTATAATTAGTTATGAATATCCAAATATCGGTCTAATAAGATTATATTCTATGAGGCAAATTTATAAAATTTATTCACATCCTTTGTGATATTCAATTAAAAAGGAGATAGCCGAAATCTTCTGTACATTTATCAAAAGCAATTAAGTCATAAGCGCTTATATAAAAATTTAATCAAATTATATGTAATATAAATAAATTTTTATACCATTAAGTTATAATAATCTTATCAAAACTAATAAGCAAAATATCTAACTTATTGCCTATATAAGTTTCATCTTTATTTTTTCTAGCCCACTTTGAACCAAGATTGACCAAATGGTTCAGAATCGTTGAATCACAGAATATTCCTGAATTTCTATGATAAGTCAAACTAGTTTCTTGAATTTTCAGCCTACTACCATGGAACTTTACACCAAATTTGGCCTACCCCAATCAGATGCACAATCCAAGGGAGAGCTTGATCCAAGACGTAAGAGAATGGAATGAAGGAATGTACATGTCAAGCAACGAATATCCAAGAAGACTTTTCAAAGTTACACGTGCTGGAACCTAGAACCTCAAGCCATCTCTGCCCTTTTATGACTGGCCACACGAAAAGAAGTTAAACCTGTCTGTATTTATGTGCAAATCCAACAAAGCATATCCCTTTCTTCAACACTATTTTGGAAAAATTCTACTCCATCCTACGTTTGAGTCTTATGTATTATGCTCTTCTTCTTTTTATTTTTTTTAAGAAAAAAAAAAAAAAAGAAAAGAAAAACAAGAGTGATCGAAAAAGAAAATAGATGTCAAATCAACAATAACCACAACCGTGCTAAGCTAAATAATGCATATTTTTCAAGACAATAATGTGTAATTTATTTTTTATTTTTTTTTGCCAAAGACAATAATGTGTAATTTAAAGCCTCATTTAATTTGCTATTTTTGCTCATGAAAACTTCCATTATATGTCACAAAAGACTTGATAGGATAAAGTGGTTGTTATACAAAAATTGCGCATCATTATCCCCAATTCCCTGGAGCTTGATTTCTTCTCCCTCTAGTTACTGGCAACCCAAAGAATGAGAAAATATTACATCACATTATTATTTTAAGCCTAGTAAATGAAGTTAACATTAACCAAAATCTTGT
Source organism: Lumnitzera littorea (assembly GCA_024138015.1). Taxonomy (NCBI): domain Eukaryota; kingdom Viridiplantae; phylum Streptophyta; class Magnoliopsida; order Myrtales; family Combretaceae; genus Lumnitzera; species Lumnitzera littorea. The sequence goes on from JAMXBB010000006.1 coordinate 22,847,773, forward strand.
AGAACGCTACTAAATCATCCAATACTTTGGCATCCAGGTGTCACGGATTGACCATAGATAAGAAATAGTCAACGAATTGAAATTTATTTATTAACCAATTTTTCTGGAGACTCTCCTTATTTTTTTAAAGAATAAAATAGAGATTCTTTAGCCATAATAAAATACACAACTTTGTCTTTTGGTTTTGGATCAGGCAATAGGAGTCTATAAATCCTCCGAGGACTTGCTCAAAGGGTCAAATCAGTCTTGAACCACCGATTCATGAGCTGGTTCCTTGGTTAATTGTGATTAGTCTGTGTGCTAGCGATTTTGAGCTGATTCGTGACTCTTGAACTATTTTTTTTTCCTCTTATTGACCCTTGAACTTTATTTTCTCCTTCACTAAAGCATACATTACAAATGAATAAAATTTAAAATACAGATAAATCTCTCATAATATAAAGAACTAATCTAATCAAATAGAGTAAAGTGTTTGGAGGGAAAATATTTTTTAGTGTATTTTACGGTCATTCAGAAGGTACCTATATATTTAATCAGAATCAAACCGTCGTAATTTGATATGGATATTTAGAAAACTTTTAATATGTTGGTTAATTTTACGTTTTGTAAAAAAAACCTAAGTATACGTAACAATCCAATTTAATTTTTTTTAAAAATAATAATTTCACTCTATCGTAATTTGAAAAACCATAAGGCTAAATTACTATTTATAGGAAGACTAAGTCATTTTTTTTTTAATAATTGGGAAAAAGGATTTTTGTATGTGATAAAAGTTTTTCAAAAAGAATGAAAAAAAAACTTATTATGTCTCTTCTTGAGATAGCTATTCATGTTTGTGACCAAGAGTGGAACCTACGGTTGAGCTTAAGTTTCCATCAGATCGGTTCTTATCACTGTAATAATCATCCTTCTTACTTGATATCTCGCATGATTCCTATCGTCTATAGGTCGTCTTATACCAGTATTTTGTACAAGCGCTTGTCTCAATATTGACAATAGATAAAAAGGCTCGTCGTTCGTCAAAGATCAGGTTTGCTGTACTAAACGCTCGCTTAATGGAAACTATTAAAGTTAGAGCAACAAATACTTCACAGGCGATTACGTAGTCTCTTGTGTACCTCTGTCACTACTCTAAAATATCGAAATCCTTGATGGAGATATTCTTAGAAAACTCGAAATTTATATTGGTATAGTGCAGCATATCAAACATTGGATCACCAAACCATTGCCTCTTCAATTTTTGCACCAGTAACTACTCACTCATAAATGAATAATGCTGCTCCTTAGTAGGTGATGATTGGCTACTGTACTAACTTTGATAGTGGTTGAGCATCTCTTCTATGTCAACTGTCATTGCCAACACTTCCTGCTGTGCTTCCAAACTGTATACGTCTTGGGAATCCGTTAAATTTTCAATGTAATAGTAATAATTTTTCAAATACATTAGTAATATTTCTGCTTTACAATAAGGATCTAAAATAGTTGCTATAAGATAAATACAAAGAATGTTTTTATAATAAGATAACCACTTCAATACTATATTGTATATACATGCGTGCAGGTGTAGATCTTCACCGGCCTAAAGTAGTACACTAAATATACTAACAGCTAACATAATAAACAAGTATACATTGGGCCTATAAACCTGCAAGAAAGTCTTAATAGCATTATAGAAAACTTTCAAAACTTTTAACAACTAGAAATATATATCTTAATTTCTAGAGAGAATTTCAACTTCCCACATATTGTACATTGTAAAGACACACAATAGTTTACTGTAAAAAACTGTGCTATGCAATAACTCGTAAGTCGAGTTCCAGCAAAGTTACACATTTATCTTAAATTTTCAAGGTCTCTTCCTGCACTCCATGCAGCAGTTCCTCTACCTTTTGTGAAGGGACGGTTTTTTTATTATTATTTTGACGATATTCTTAATTGGAGTTATACTATCTTATAAAGCTGCAATTCATCCTTGATACACAAATTAAAAATATAACATGTATAACGTATGTGAAGAACCACTCCCCTGACATTGGTTGATAGTAATTTCGCAAATTGAATATTAAGGCTGTATTGGCACTTGTATTGTCAAAATCAATAGAAAAAATTTTCCTCACTAATCCATACTTATTTAGGATTTTTCTAATAATTTTATAGATATTTTGTGTCGTGTAGTGCTCGTTACATACCCTTAAAGCCAATAGTCGTTTATTAAGTTACCAATTATCTTCTATCTAGTAAATAATAACACCCATATAAGAATTATTACAAAAAGGATATATCCATATGTTTGTACATATGAACACATGTGTATTAAGTAAAGCGAACTTACCTGCGAGCTCCTTCTTACCTTTGTAGTAGAGCTTCTACATAACTCAAGTTAACATGCTGCAGCTAAGCCGTCGCGAGTTGTAGTTAAACATCTCCCACTTGTATTGGCTTTGCCACTTTGATACACTTACGTTGAATGACGAGTACATGTTCATCAAGTACTGCGCCGAGTTGTACTTATACCTCTCTTGATCATACCTCATCCAGTAGTTGACTAGATGAACCACTACCTCAGACAATTTATTGCTACGTACTATTTATTCTCACCTCCCTAGGATGCTTCAACCTCAAGTTTCTATTAAGGATACCATATGCCTCTCCCATTTTCCAAAAGTATCTACCACGTTACAATAGTTGCAAAATGCCCTTGAGTTCCTCCTCTCGTCTGTACCTTTACGAAAATGTATAATAAAAATATTAGACTTATCAAGTTTAGGTAGCTTACCTAAGCCTGAAGGTCTCAAACTATCGGGCCCATGCTGTCCCATATGCTACTATTTTGTTTTGAGAGTAATTTCTATTTCGTTCTTCTCATCGTCAAACATGCTTGTAAGGCAACTCATCTGTAAGAGTTCAAATCTAGTGGATTATTCAAGGACACTCATGTAAGGAAGTTCAAATCTAATAGGACGTTTAGGAATACTCGTGTGTAGAGATTTGAGTCCGACAGGTGATGTACCTCAGTAACTGATGCGTTGAGATTTAACCTCAAAGCTAGGAGGTGATATGCTACAATTGCTCGTGTAATGAGGTTCTAGATCAAAGCCAGGAGGTAATGTAACTCGTTCTTCGATGTTCTTAACCATATCGTATGCCATCTACTTATCCAGGTTATACTCGTAATTTAGGTATGCTTGAACGCTGTCGAACCGTTGTGGCTTAGACAATGTTTTAATTCTAGTACTCTTATCCTTACCTTTACCTTTCCTAATAAATGAGGAACTGCGCTTTCTACTAGAGAAAGTACAACGTAAGAATCTTTCCATAAATGTAAATTTTTTTTTCTTTATTTACTACAACAAAGATTTATAAATAAAGGAGATGAATAATATGTAAAACAACACAAAACGAAAATTATGTTACGGGTAAGTGTAGGTAAATGTTATTTGTTATTGTAAATGGTTTAGCAAAGTGGAATGAAGAATTATACTCAAATCTTGATGGTAATCAAAAAAATATTTCTCTTCCAATGTTTCACATTTAAAAAATGCAAAAATAGAATGGTTGGAGCTAAAGCGTTTCAATGAATTTGTGAAAGAGTAATAAATGCTGCACCCTTCAATTTACAAAGAACGAGGAAGGTCTAAACACATCATTTAAATTTTCAAATTTTGAATTTGAATCATTCCTACTGCCATAATTTTTTAATTCCGTAAGATTTTCTCCACATGCATGCATTAATAGCAAGACAATATTTATAAGGGAGAAAATTTTTTACAGACCGAAAGAGAAAGCAGAGGGAGGAGGGGCAAGGTGGTGGTGGCACGATTTCATGCCAGTGGTTCAATACGGAGGTTCAAGGCCCGGCGGTTCGTTAGGTGACTCAGGCTTGACCACTTTTGGATCAGATTGGTTCACGATTCAAAACCAATCCTTACATGAGTCTAAGGTAGAGCATGCATGGCTTTGAACCAAAATACATAACAATAATTAAAAAACAATAATAATGGATCGACAAGAGTGTAAAAAAGATTAGATCAATCAAATTCATCATGAACCAACTCCAATGAACTTTCTAGCTTGACAAGAGTGTAAATAAGGAAAATTGAATTGCTACGGTGTTCTCACCATGTACTATAACTACGGCAGACACACTTGACCTACCATAAATGCACCTAACATACCATTCAAGTCACATGAGACCCACCATTCCTTACCACCAAACTCACGCTCAACTTGCTATTGGTTTAATGCGAATTGTGGTAGTGGCTAGGGTTTGGCGAGTGACCATGGTTGTATAAGGGGTACAAAAGGTACTGCTACCTGAGTCTCAATTCAAAACAAAAGGGGCTATCTAAGACATTTTACTATTCCAAATATAGAGCACAATTTAGTCCAATTAAGGTAATAAGTCTTAAGGAATAGGTATGCAATGCGTTATTGGTATTAGTTGTCTATTCAATTCTTAAGGAATAGATATGAAATGCAAATGTTGTACTATTTAATGGAGTGATGGATGATTAAATCTTTACGTAATGAATAACAAATGAATATTACTGACAACATCAAATTATTAACGAAGTAAGCAAAATCAAATGAAAATATTTGCTCGTCAAGTACCAAAAGCCGCTTAGACCTAGGAAAGAGCCAAGTTCGACCTATGAACCAGACCAAAACTAGCCTGATGGTTCATTGAACAGGCCCAGACTGATCAGTCATAGGCTTGAACTATAGCTTGACCCGCTGGACTTAGCAGGTCAGTATGGTTCAATGTGTTGAACCCATTAAACCAATGAGTTCAAGCCCGAATCAAAGGAATTAACAGTTCAATCAGTCGGTTCTGACCCAGAAATTAAAAAAAAATAAAAAGGAAAGTTGTTTATAAATTAAATTTAAATATTTTCTCTAATTAAAATATAAAATAAAATTGAATATATATTATTATTTATATTTAAAAGTTGATATCAAGACCAAATAATATATATGAGTTTATAAAAAAATTATTAAAACATGTATATTTTAATGTTAGTAAAAGTAAATAATTATGATGTAAAATATATTACTTTAACCATCAAAAGAGTTTTTCAACAAAAAAAAAAAAAACCACCAAAAAAGTTCAGGATATAAAATATCATAAGTTTCATACGATCTTATTTAATTTTTTAAAGAGCAATTACTTTTGTAAATAATATATTTTAATAATTTATAAAAATGCAAGTATATTTATAATTTAATACTATTAAAAGTTATAAAAAATATATTTATACCATATATAAAATGACGAATGTATTATAAATATTAGATAGATGCTATTCTCTTTATAATATTAATCCAACTCCCACATAAATTATATTATTTTTTGAAATTTCTTCTAAAGTAATAAAAAAATACAGTGAGTATTACTTATTACAAATCAAGTCCCACATTGATTATATTAGCAAACTTTTTCATAAGATGTTACCTATAAAAAAAGATTTACTTACTCAATTCATTAATTATGAACATAAAATAATAATCATACATTATTAAAAATGCAAATTATTAATATCATGCCTAACAATTAATAGGATACAAATTATTAATCTTAATACCCAATAATTAATAAAGTGAAATAGTTAAAATTTTAAATTCTTTTGATTTATTAATGGTTTTTTTCAAATAAAAAATAAAGATAAAATAATTTATTTTTCTCAATTATATCTTAAAAAAAAAAAATTGGACGATTCACGAGCCGAAAACTAGCCTGTCGAACGGTCAGGTTGAGTGAATTGGCTCAAAACCAACCTAAGCCAAACCGATTCCGGTTCAAGGGGACTAGGCCCTTGACCCGGCGAGTCCAGGCCGGGTTTGACCCGGCCGCAGGTCTAAGGCTGCTACTATGAAAATATGGCCGTTTGTTGACCTAACTCAGCAAGTCACATGTTCTGAAATACAAAGAATACGAGCAAATAAGGATAAAAGAGAAGGTTTCAGTCTAACATCACCCCGTATGATGGGCATATCTTTTAACATCACTTGATAAAACTTCTAACGAGAACAATGGAAAGGAGATACTCAAGACATTGCAATTACTATACACCGAAATACCACAGAATAGGTATGCCTTTTCTTCTCTTTTTTTTTCCCCCGGTAAACAATAGTGAATTCTGCATATGGTAAACCGAGTCAACTATACCAATCAAGAAAGAGGATTGAAAATGTTAGTACAAAAAGAAAAAGCAAAAGGAAGGTTCTGCTGCTACTATTTCGTTGAATAGCTTGGGAGAGTTCCTTGTTACCAAGTTCCACATTCTTTGTAGCTTCAACTGCCTGTTGGAAATTCAGGGGAGAGAGAATTAGCCAAGAACAAGATATTTCGACATAAAAGTTTCGTATATATCATTGAGAAAGATTTTGCGTATCATTTTTTTTGGGTAAAAAGATTTGGTATATCATGCACTCAAACTTCTAAGCTATTGTAACAAAAGACTCCCTGAAGTTGACATAAAATATGCATCATTTCTTCATCTCAAAGAATATCATATCAATGAAAATTTGGAGGCTTTGCTCTCCAATTTAGATTCTTCCTCCAACCACAATCAAATATGATCAAGCATCATATTAACATGACTATATGCCCAAATTAGGCATCCATGGAGTCCATATGCATTGAAAGGCATGTGCAAATGCAGGAAGGGGAAAAAAAAAAAATTTACTCTTGCACCTGCTCATAGAGATATTCAATCTGTTGAGCCTGTTGTAGAACATGTGTAGACATGAGATGATTCAATGCAGACATTTCCACCATCTTTGTTTCAGTTTCTTGGACAGCATCAAGAAGGTTAGTCAACTCCACCTGCATCACAAGACAGCATAAAGCAACAATAATTGACAAAGACCAGACATACAGCTAAAACTAGAGGTCGCACTCAACAAATATCCTCCTATCACCTGAAGAGCCCGTGTCTCATCATCCAAAATTTGCTGCTGGAATCTAAGCTGCTGTTGTTGAGGTTCTTGTGGCTCCCTGAGTTCTAAACCAGTATCCAACTTTGTATTATCTACATTATTTGAATTGCTAGCCCGATTAAGCTTCCTTCGAGGCATGACTCTATTAACAGCATCCTGGAAGCGTACTGCTCTCAATTGATCCAATTGTGCTGTCACAGACTGAAGTTTCTCACTTAAAATTAAAACCTAACAAGAGTATGGAATACCTGATTAGTTTGCCAAAACAGGAAAATTAATCATCATAGAAAGAAAACAATGGGGAAAATGTAGTAATAGATTCCATCAGAGCAAATAACACAACCCCTCTAGAAGAATCTGATGATGATCAGTTCAACATTTTCCATTCAAGCCACAAAGACCAACGAATAATATATGTGCTAGACTAATGGAATCAAGTAATCAGGACAAACATAAGTTATCCCCTTACATACAGCTAAATGCAAGTATGAACTAATTACCCAAAAAAAGGAGAATTTGGAATCCCAATCCAAGAAAATTTGGACCTCATGATGAATAAGATTTATATCTGGGCCAGAGTAAATGGTTTGTATATATGCACAATGACTGATAAGTTCGGCTCTTTGAAGAGAGACTATCAACATGCCTTTACAACTGAGTCATATAAATAGTATCAGAAGATAAAAGTATGAATTCATGGTAAAACAAATGATGACCGAAGAACACATCCAATCTCCCTGTGTAAACCCACAGTAAACATTTGCACCATTAGATTGAGAGGTACATTGCTTTTCTGTGGGTGACTGAGGGATATTTCTCTGAAAAAAATGAAAATTGCGCAGAGGAATCACAGCCCATTGCTGCCCCTAACTTCTTTTTACATGAAAGTGAAAAAAGTAATCATATGCTTGGCTCATTTGCTGTGTGTAAAATGCTTGCTAGTAAAATCTTTTCTTCACTTTCATTTTTCAATATGATGGAAAATTCTTAAGTCAACAAGATAATCATTGAAAATGAAATAGATACAGAAAATTTTCAATAGGAAGGTAGAGCTTTTCTCTCTTTTATGCTTACTCATAATATTTTTTCTTCCATAATTAACAAAGGACATAATCATCAACCACCTACACCAACAATCCAGAGTGATCATGCCTTTTTTTTTCCGGTGACCAACTCTGTGGCTGAAAAACTCCATCACTCATTTATAAAGCAGCCAAACTATTTCAGCTTATGTTGGCCAAGACTTGACATAGCAGCTTTAGACATATGGGACCATTCTGTATCATGTATTGCTATGTGCACTCTGTGTAGTGAGTAATAAGAGTCACTGCTCTTAACATTGCTCAACTAGAAAACAAGTAGAGAGGCAAAGAGTTGGGATGAACACCCTCAGAAAATTGACATGCCGGTATGATATGAATTAAACCAGTGCAGGCTTGCAAAAATGAAAGTAAGGTAGTAACCAAGACTCATCCTAGCTGTAATAAGTCTGAAAGACCAATACAAGCTAGAGTCAAGAGTCCAAAGTAAAATTGAATACCAACAATCCTTTCGTAACAAGTATTGATGGATATAAATATCAGACCATTTGGATAGTCAATATATGAAATCAACTCGATTAGTAGTAGCCACTAATGGGTTAAGAAAGACAACAAGGGGAATCACTATAAAAGAAAGGCCTAGTATGAGGGGATCGAGTTCCTCCTTTCCATCTATATAATTAAAATCTTCCACCCTTCTTGGAAGTGGAAATGATTGGCCAGTACCAACCTGTACAAAGTAGGGAACATTGGAATTAAAATCAGAGGGGATCTGAAATTGAGGGCAAAGTGTTCCCCATGTAAGGTAGTTTCAACCCTCAATGCCACCTGGAAATCTTAAAGCATATGGGGGTTGTCATATAGGTATAGAGATAGAATACTATTAAGTAACCTAGTGGACAACAGTTCTCCTGGACTATTCCCTTATGGAATAGCACACCTCAGTATATCACTAAGTACATGCATAGACAGCTAGAAATGATTGGGTATGCGGGAAGAAGCAAGGTGGACTAGAAAAGCATAACTTACTACTCTTTTTCCATGGACAACCTGTTAGCTAGTTCCCAAAAAAAAGAAAAAAAGAAAAAAGAAAAAACAGAACAACCTGTGATTTTTTTTTTTCTTTTTTGGGTAAGCAATAACCTCTGAAAAATTGATACAGAATCTCTGGAACCAGTATATTAACCAGATGATGATGCACCAGCGTGAGTGCCTAAGAAGTATGATATCACACAAACCCACACACAGTAAATCTCTGATATAAGAAAGTTGAAGAGGTTAAAAAAAAATAAAGCAGTTTAGGGTTTGTGGCTAACCTAAGCTAGAAGCTGAGGACTTGAGCCATAGACTCAGAGGAGATAACGTGAATGATTTTGTTGAAATTCTTCTGGATGCCCTCTAACCAACTGCTGGTATTGTACATATACTGCCCTTTTTCCCACTCAGCATTACTTATTGCCCAAGTACTGCACTACTCCACTTGCCACATCAGCACTTTATTATTATTATTATTCCCACTTATTTATTTACAGTCTCTCTCCTATACTACTAATAAGCCCAATCAAGCAGAAATAGGAGGAGCTGCTGGCCCCTTTGGCTTTCTAACATAGACCCAAGATATTGGGCCCACCACCCTAGTTGTATCAAAGTGAAACAGAATAGCTACCTAAGAATCAATACACATAATAAAAAATAAATCAATAATAAAAGGGGAAAAGAGGAAAAAATCACAAAAGCAGAAGAAAGGAATTATGGGAAGAAAGATGGATAACAATGGGTAGTTATAATCATAGTGACATTTTAGTCATAATTCAAATCTGTAGAAGGGTTAATTTAGTAAATTGAAGTGTTATACCCAAAGTGGTTGCTAATTTATTTGTATGGAACAATGCATGACAGGAATTTTGCCACGCTATCAACAAAGATTTTTTTTTTGCCCCCGTTTTGGGTAAAGTATCAAGATAGAATTGACTATTAATAACAAGGGATGAACATAGATATGAAGAAAATGCTTACCACTCCCTGCTTATGAGCTATGCTATCAACATTAGAACTATCTCCCTTTATGCCAAGCCATCCTTTTAAATTTGTTTCCTCCTCAGTTATGCTATTCTGCAGTACATCAATTTGTTCTTTGCAAGCTTTAATAAAAGCAGTGACCTGCATGAGTACATTTTCATGAAACCATAGAGAACTCTAGTTAAGTCCTATCGTGAATTCAGGAAAAAGAAAGCTCTGAACAGAATCAGCATAGCATTATAATTTTGAGCAAGAATATAACACAGAACTCATTTATAACAAATCATATAGCCAGAACGGGCATTCTTGATGAGCACATGACAATACATTTAGAACTACCTACTAGAGGAACTATCGAGTATATCAATAACCTACCTCATGTTCGATGCTATCTCTCTCCTGTTCAGTCGTGCGGTGATGATCCACATAATCCTTTCGGTGCTTTCTCATAAACTGCTCTAAAGCTCCAATGCTTTCAACCTATTCAATTGAAGAAGGAGAGGAGGACTAAGTTGGCCTTAAGGTTCAACGTTTTCTTTAACTTAAATCTTTATGAGATGGGAAAACAATAAGTTCTTTTAAGCAGAGAAGAGGCATTGTAGAAAAACTGCACTGATGCAAATACTAAAAAGTACCGTCTTAAGTGCAGCTCTGGTAAGACCAGATCTTTCCCGAGGTTTATGAATAATGAAAGATGCCATGATAGCAGCCAATTTGGACTGTACAGCAATGGTAACAGTGAACAAGAGCAAGAAAGCAAGTTAGAAGAAGAAACAAATTTATGAGCAACAGGTATTCCATGCAAGTTTTCTTGCTTCAAAGTGCAATTGCAAACTAGCAAAAGGAATTCCATCCTATGCACAAAGAAAACTTCAGAAAAGCTACATTAGGCTCCTTGTGACTAAGTTAAATGACAAGTCCACATGAGATTACTATACAGCCCACATAATAAAATAATTCTAGACAGTCCGTTTTCTTGTTCTGAGAACTTCGCCATCAAATCTCCCATCATGCAACTAACCAAACCCAAAATGGTATGGTACACTACTGTATGGTTCTCTAAGGCCAATACCCAAATATGACTACCCTCAGAAGACATTACCCTCTGCAAACTTGTTCAACATGGTATAGCAAGTTTCAATGTTTCTAATTTTTACAATTAGGAGGATAAGAGTCATGACCGCCTCCTCCTTAGGCATATATATTCTAGAAAAATACCAAGCAAAATGTCATGCCACAACTGCATTGTCCTACTAGTTTTGCCACATGGCAAGGTACCATAAAGAATTAGCAATGAGGAGAACATTAATCCAAACCACAGTTACCTATGTGAAATAACAGAGTGACATGTGGTATAATGAATGTATAACACCAAATCTGTTTCATTGAAATGAATGATGATAAAAGTAGAAAAGAGGTTATGTGGAAATTAACCAAACCTCACTGTATCCAGAAGCAACAGCAGATTGCCGCACTGCATCCTTAAAGTCCTCAGTTCGATCCCTGATTTTCGCCATTTCACAAACAAACAGCGACAGCGAGACTGTATGAGAATATGGAAGTTCTCACCACTTTTGGAAGAGAAAACTTTTTAACCCTAGAGCAAATAACAAATATTAGTAAAGACCAATCTAAAGGCATGGTATTGAAGTTGCAACCATTTTTTTTTTTCCCAACTATGGGGGATGAGAGATTCTAACCCTAGTCTATCTCGATAGGAAACCAGTAGTAATACCACTAAACTACAATGACTTTGGTGAAGTTACAACCAATTGAAATTATCGGAACATCCATGGTGACAAACTAACTGATAATAAAAAGGGACTGGCACTCCAAACCACTAAGATGATAAATTTCAGCAAATCATTCCATTTGCAATTCAAGATATTATCTCTAAGTCTATAACGGTGATATCCTTGCTCCTTTGAACCTGAGAAAATGGCAAATCTAATATCCAATAACCACAATTGTCTCTTAAGAGCTACTTTATCACTGTATAAGTATCCAAAATTCAACTTTCATACACCATAAGCTCCTATTATTCAAATTTGATGGATGCACGTAAGCAACTGTCTCATGTAATATCCATATCATTGACCTAGCGAGTACACAAAACATGATTTCGGCACTCGATACATGCTGGCAGTACTATACAACCCCATTACAAGTTCTTAATGTCATGCCTCATGAAGGTAAAGAATGGATCAATGGAGTCATACATAAAAAAATTCGATCAACCACAACAACACCAATCAAGACCTTTTCCCCACCAAGAAGTTGAAATATATAAATCCCGTTTCCCCATTACGCTTCACCAGATAACCGTTCCCCTTGGCGGAGAGTGGAACTGGAATCGGGAACGACCGTTCTGGGATGTAATTATCTAGAACCACCATAATGATCAATTGAGATTCACAAATTACACGTCAAATGTACCCCAGGTCTTTCGAATAATACAATAAAGCATCGAAAAATTGGTCTTGACTGCATTCTTTACTTTCTCTCTCTTTCCATATAGCATAACTTTTAATAAGGGTAAAAGAAGGGATTGCATAAAACACCAAACAAAACCTAAATCCGCAATAATTTCTTCTAGAGAATGAAATAAAAATTTAGTGTATTGACTTGATAATAGAAGTACTAAGAAATTGAAGGCAATTACCAGTTTTCAGCTAACCATGATCGGATCCTCCTCGGTGAACTGTTAAGAGAGAGAGACACAGAGAGAGAGAGACACAGAGAGAGTGGAGAAGGCAGAGAAAATGGGAATTAATGACGGTGTCGTTTTACTTTGTATATGAAAAGTACGACACTATTAAGAAAGGTAATGTAATAATTAATTTTATAATAATTTCTCTTGATATTATTAAATTAATTTAATTAAAACCAGGAGAAGGAGGTATTAAAAAATAATAAATAATTGAGTAAAATAATTTATTTGAAAAAAATTAAGTAAATCAATGATATATAGAGATATTTATAAAAATAAGTTTTTTAATGAAAAATGGGCATGTATATTAATTGATGTTTTGGTTATATTTGATATCAATTATTATGAAAAGTTTATAAAAAAATCTTAAAAATAAATATTTTTACTTAATATAATAAATAATAAATAGATAAGAAAGTATTAAGTGACTATTAATGTATATAATTTTAAATTTACATAAAAATTGAAAGTTGAAAGTTGTGTAGGATATGTCCATGATTTGAAAGGGAGATTGGAGTTGGATTTAGAAGAATAGGTTTGACCATAATTTAGGCTATTATGGAAATGAAGAGAGAGATGAAATGAGAAATTACATAAAATATCAAATTTACTCATATTATAATATATTTATAGTATTTTTACAGCTCGTTCATTTCACTGAATGGAATAAAGGGAAGATAATTGGAATTCTTAAGGAATATAATACCTATTATTTTATTTAATTGGATTAATAAACGACTTAAAAATAAACACGTAATAGAACTTTAATAACTAAAGTATCTTTGATTTTACTTCTTTCTTAAGTAATTCTAAAATAATAAATAGTGGTGGTAGAAATCGACTACAGAGGTGAAGGCAGTGGTAATGGTCGACGACGGTTGCAAACAGTGGTGATGGTGGTGGTAGTTGCTGGGGTAGCAGCTTAGAGGGAGGTGGGGGTAATTGCAGCAATAGTAACGACAGCAGTGGTAGTGGTGATAGCGGTGGTCAGAGGTAGCAACAGCAACGGCGACGGCGGCGGCAACAGTAGTGATAATGGCGACAACAATATGATGGTAATGGTGTTGGTGGCGATAATGGTGGTTAGTGGTTGGTGGCGACAGTGGCGGTAACTGTAGGTAATGGTGGTCAGTAGTTAATAGTAGTGGCAATAGTAGTGGTGGTGGTGGAGGTAATTACGACAACGGCGACGACGATGGCGACAATAGTTAGTGGTGGTAATAGTAATAGTAGTAATCGGTAATGGCAATGGCAATAGTAGTGATGGTGGTGGTGGTGGTGGTGGTGGTGATGGTAATAGTAATCGATAATGGTAATGGCAATAGCGATAATGGTGGTGGTGGTGGTGGTGGTGGTAATAGCTATTGTTAAATTGATATGAGATTATTTTTAGAAAAAATATTAAATTTTGTAAGAAATCATAATCTTTAGTTCAATTAAGGAATCCTTATTACTTAATTTCACGTAATAAGGATTCCTAAGAAATTACGATTCAAAGACAAAAAACCAAGTGAATACTATAATAAAGAATAACGAGGGAATTGAATTCCAATTAAATATCGTAAGCCAATTAAGAAATTGTCACACATTTTCTATCTATTATTAACATAAACACAAACAATGTATTAGTTGAAAGTTAAAATATAAGTCACTTGTTTATTTGTAAAAGTATCAAAACATGAATTATGTTTTTATGATTTTCCAAAACAATTAACGTTGTGAGCTGATTTTAAGTGGATATTACTCTATACAATATATGTAACCTTAGAACTACCTAAAATATATAGCTATATAAGATACGCAAATTGCAAGATGTTTTTATAGAACTTGTAAATTTTTACATTTTCTTGTTAAAATAATATGCATATTTATACTCACCATCATTGTACTCAAATAAAATATTAATGTAACTTTTAAATTAATAAATATTTATTATCTCAAAGTCTTAGTTTTGAGTGTATTATCACTAAGGACATTTATGTATCTAAATAAGAAATAGATACATAATTATGAAAGTTTGTTACACTAAAGTAAGTGTTTGTGTCATAAGTAGATTCTATCACTCGATCCCATGTGGTTAATGTTCCTGACCATACTAAGGAAGGCTAAGTCAACCTATAGTACACTCACAAAGTTTAGAGAGAGAAAGTAGAGAGAGAAACTCTGAAGGTATGTTGCATTTAATCAAATGACTGGTGCCTTACATATGAGAGGAATACCCCTATATATATAGAAAGCATTTACAAATAAATGGTTAAGATCAATTCGATCTAATAGTTACAATTGACTTCCAACTATCACATTCACTTACCCCACGTATTACTATATAAGATTCTGGACTTCTCTAGAACCTTCTAAAACTTTTCATCTTTTAGAAGCTTTTAGTGGGCTTAAGCTTTAGTCTTGGGCTTTAGGAACCTCTTGGAAATGACCCATTTTGAAAGATCCATAACATTCTCCCCCATTCGATCTGACGACACCCTAGTCGTTTCTTCATCATAGAACTTTTGAATCTTGTCTTTGAATTACCATAGTGCTCTGGCTAGTTCCCAACTGGCCTCACTCTCTGGTCTTCCCTTCCACATAACCATACACTCATGTCTAGGAGTCTGTCCACATCTCCTCACATGTCTATCAGCTATGATCTCTTTAACTTCTTTGTCAAATGAATCCCGTACTCCTATTGGGGCCCTTTGTGATATAGCTCTTATGGGGTCTTCCTTATCCTTATGGAATGGTTTTAGCATGCCTATGTAGAAAACCAAGTGGAATTTCATGGATGGAAGTTCTAATTTGTAAGACACTCGCCTCACTCGTTTCACAACTGGGAATGGGCCCTCGTAGTGCCTCATCAAACCTTTATGTAGTTGACCCATCGTACGTTGTATCAAATGTAACTTAACAAGCACTTAGTCACCTACTTGATATTTCATAGGCCTACGCTTCTTGTCTACAATCTTCTTCATTCTCTTGATAGCTCGATCTAAGTATGTTTAAACTAAGTCATGATTTTCTTGCCATTTCCTTGCAAATTTATATGCAGGAGGGCTAGACCCCGTATATCCCATTTTTACTATATTAGGAGTTAAGGGTCGCCTCCCCAAGATGATCTCAAAAGTACTTTGTCCAATGGACTCATTCTTCTGTAGGTTGAATGAGAATTGTGCCACATCTAACAACTTGGTCCAATTGCATTGGTTAGCTCCTACAAAATGCCTTAAGTATAATTCCACCAGAGCATTCACCCGCTTTGTCTGGTAATCTATCTGAGGATGCAAACTAGTTGAAAAGTTCAACTCGGATCCTAGAAGTTTGAACAATTCTGTCAAAAATTTCCTCGTGAATCGCCCATGTTAATTACTCACAATGTTTCTTGGCAAGCCCCAATACTTTACTACTTGTCTCAGGAACAATCGGGCAACCTCATCTGCCAAGCACTCCTTTGTTGCTAGAACAAAAGTTACGTATTTTGAGAACCTATCTACTATAACCATAATTATACCATACCCTTCTAATTAGGGCAAACTTATAATGAGGTCCATGAAAACACTCTCCCATGGTTGTTCAGGAATGGGAAAAGGCTCTAATAGACCTAGAGTTACCTTATGTTAAACTTTGTCTTGTTGGCATACGAGACAAGTCCGGACATAGCTCTCAACATCTTCCTTCATGTGTGGCCAAAAATACTTCCCCTCCACTAAGGCTTGGGTACGATGCATTCCTGGATGACCTGCCCATTTAGAATTATGACACTCTCTAAGTATCTCCCTTCTTAGGTTCAAGGAGTGGGGCACATAAATTCGATGTCCCTTTATGTATATTAGTCCATTCTCTTGCCAAAATCCCTTTGTTTTCCCTTCTTGACATTGGATCAATAATGCTTTAGCTTGCTTATCACTCTCCATCCCCTCTCGAATTCTATCAACAAAGTTGCTTTTAAGATTACTGATGGCTACCAACTTAACCCTTCAGCTCAAAGCATCTGCTACGACGTTAGTCTTACGTGACTTATGCTCAAGGTCGAAATTGAATTCCGCCAGGAAAACCTACCATCAGGCTTGCTTAGGAAAGAGCTTCTTTTGAGTTTGAAAATAGCTAGTGGCCATATTATCAGTTTTGACCACAAACTTCTTTCTTAATAAGTAGTGCCTCTATACTCGAAGACAGTGCACTATCACCATCATCTCCTTTCCATGCACTGGATATCACCTCTCTATGTCGTTCAGCTTCTGGCTTTCAAACGCTACAAGGTGTCTTTCCTGCATCAAAACCCCTCCAATAGCAAAATCACTAGCATTTGTACATACCTCAAAGGGTTTACTAAAGTTAGGAAGGAGAAGGACCGGCTCCTTAGTGATTGCCATCTTTAAGGTCTCGAGTGCCTATCGTCTATCTGTACTCCAAACCCAAGGGGTATTCTTTTTGAGTAAGTCTGTCAATGAGCTCGCTATCCTCGAATAGCCCTTAATGAATCTTCTATAGTAATTCACTAAGCCAAGGAAGGATCTCAACTTGGTAGGCTTAGTAGGCTCCTTTCAATCCCAGATGGCTCGTACCTTTCCTTCGTCCATTCTAATCTTTCCTCCCCCCATTACATGACTAAGGAATGTCACCTCTTCTTGTGCAAAAGCGTACTTCTCGAATTTCACATATAGATCATTCCTTCTCAAGGCTAAGAATATCGAGCGAAGGTGCTCTATGTGTTCCTCTAACGTCTTACTATAAATCATAATATCATCTAAGTATACTACTACAAATTGATCAAAAAAGGGGGTCAAAACTCAATTCATAAGTATACAAAAAGTAGCCGGGGCATTAATAAGACCGAACGGCATTACCAAGAATTCAAAAGCACCATACCTTGTAACACAAGTGGTCTTGGGTTCGCCTCCTTCTGCAATCCTTATTTGGTGATATCCCAACCGTAAATCCAATTTGGAGAAGCATCTGGCTTCCCCCAACTTGTCGAATAGGTCCGATACCAGTAGAATGGGATACTTATTCTTTATAGTGACCTTGTTCGGGGCTCGATAATCAATACACATTCGGAGTGATCCATCCTGTTTCTTCTGAAAGAGTATAGGAGCTCCAAAAGGTACCTTTAAATGCCTAATGAAACTTGCTTCAAGTAATTCCTTCAGTTGTTGCCTTAACTCTTCTAATTTTGGTGATGACATCCTGTATGGGATGGCGGGGGGCGGCTTGGCTCTAGGTTCCAATTTTATCATATGGTCCACCTCTCTTCTTGGCGGTAACTTCTTGGGCAACATTAGCAACATTATATCCCTAAATTCTTCTAATATCTCCCTCACTTGAGGTGGAGCACTTTCCTAACCAATAGTCTCCTCCTTGACTTTTAAGATTACCAAGTAAGTGACTTCATTCTTCTTGAGTCCCTTTTCCAATTATATAACCGATAGGAATTTGGTAGCTTGGCCTACCTTTCTTATGACTAGGACTACATATTGTAAGTTGTGATCAAGTACATAAATGCAATTAACCCGTGATACGATAAGTGCATCAATGTGATTTAGGAAATCCATCCCAATCATAAAGTCAAAATCATTCGTTGGCACTACTTCAACCATCTCCTTTCCCTACTAACCCCCAATATCGAGCTCTATCCTTTTGGCTACTCCGACAGTGGGAACTTATTTTGAGTTAACTGTTCTGAGCCATGTTTTGGTGAAAAGATGGGATGCTCCTGTATCTACAAGGGCATTAAGTTTCTTACCTGCTACTGATACTTCGGTATACATCGATCCTTTTCTTCTTTCGTTGACTTGAGACTTCATGGCACTGGGTAATCGAACTGACCTTAACTAAGCCTCATACCCTTCATTTAAACTCTCACCTGCTACTAGCGCCACCAATCTCTCTCTCTTCGAACACTCGCTGGCATAATGGGGACCATTGCAGAAATAACATTTCAATTCACAGGGTTTCCATCATTCCACATCTCTCTCTTCACGAGTTCTACCCCAATCGTTATCTTTTTCCTCTACCTTGGTTTTCCCTTTGGAAGAACTCCCACTCTTCTCCCTCTCAACTCCCCCTTTCCATCTTCCCCCTAGGGTCTTAGGATATATCTTCTGGAATTCTAGTAAGCCTTTAACAACTATTATAGCCTTGGAGATGTCTTCCACTCCCCTTCGCTCTAGTTCTAATTTGGCCCAGGGCTTTAAGCCATCCATAAACATTACCAAAGCATCTTCTTGGTTGAGGTCTGGGATCTCCAACATCAATTTTAAAAATTCCTTTACATATTGCTTTATGTCATCCTTATGGGTTAGGTGACACAATTTCACTTTTGTTTCCTTAGCAGTATTTTGAGGAGAGAATTGACCCTTCAGCTCTTATATAAAGTTATCTCATGTGTTGATATCAGCTGCCCTCCTACGCTACCATAACATAGCAGAGTCTTTCAGATACATGATAGCAGTACATACCTTTCCAGCATCATCTAAGATTCCTACAGCGTTGAAGTATTGTTCCACTCTCCACAAGAAGTTGTCTACTTCTTGAGTGGACCACGTTTCATTGAAATGTTCTAGCTTGGGAACATCAATCCTATGGCTTGTTTAGACGGTTACTCCATTTGCAATAGCAATTCAACAAGCTGTCAATTGAGTCTTGAGATCTTCATTCTCCTAGCACATGGCCACTACCACTGTATTAATCTTAGCTTCATAAGCCTCTTCCTTAGTTTCTAAAGCCATAACTCGGGCTTGGAGAGCTTCACCCTTCTCTTTAATAACATTTCCATGCTGCCTAAGCTCCTTTATTGCCTGATTTGGTGTTCCTTGCAATTTGCCTCAGAGTTCTTCTTCCATCTCCTCAAGACTACCTTAAGACTCATCAAATTGTTCCTTGGCCTCAATAATACTCAACTCTGCCTTACCCATCCTATTAAAGAGGGAGTTTAGCAAGTACCAGGACCTAACCCTTTACTTGGTAATACGGCGATCATCATAGTCAGCCAACTCATCGACCATTGAAGTATTGTTGTCTCCTCCAAATGACATTTTCTCCACAAGTAGTCCCTTTTTCAAGCTCTGGTACCACTTATCACGGACGGATTTCGTCACTCAATCCTGTATGGCAGTTAGCATTCCTGACCACACTTAAGAAGACTAAGTCAACCTATAGCACACTCACAAAGTTTAAAGAGAGAAAGTAGAGAGAGAAACTCTAAAGATATGTTGTATTCACTCAAATAACTAATGTCTTACATTTAAGGGAAATACCCTTATATATATAAAAAGATTTTACAAATTAATGGTTAAGATCAATTCAATCTAACGATTACAATTAACTCCCAACTACGATATTTACCTACCTCACCTATTACTATACAAGATTCTGGACTTCTCTAGAACCTTCTGAAACTTTTCATCTTCTAGAAGCTTTTAGTGGGCTTGGGCTTTAGGAACCTCTTAAGAATGACCCAGTTTAGGAGGTTCGTAACATTTGCATGTGATTGATAGGAATGCTTTCAAGACAAAAGGATTGGCACAACAATACTATCCCTTTAAAATGTACAACACAAACGTCATCACTGTTTCAATTAAAAGCATAAAAATTTTGAGAAGTAAAACCAATCTCGCTTTTATGATTATGTAATCTATTCATTCGCTACAGATTTATCATTAAGTTTAGTTAGTGGAGTAATCATTCCATAAAGTTATCATTGATGCAAAACAAGGAATCACAAATTTTCTTATCCTCTTAAAAGACCTTAAAGAAACATAACTATTATCATTCTATTTTGGTATATAAGAATTACAATTCTATTTTTATTTTACCCCATTCTGCAAAATCTACTACCATAAAAGTTACCAGACACCAAAATGGCATAGCACATGTACCATGGTATAGGTTCCATAAAGGCTTCAACATGTGTATAGAGGTACACCAAGTATTCTTTCCTATGATTATATTTTTAAAAAAATTAAAAGATTCAATTCTAGATACATGAAAGATACACTTTTCAAAAATATATTGGCCTTATCTCCCCAAGTGAAGGGATTTTTCCACCCTCTCTCGTCTTTTCATTAGAGCTTTCACTCTGTATTCTTATTTACTTAAGTATTGAAATGACTAAACCAGAGCTCCCTCCAATAATTCACTAACTATGTTTTGTTTTGTGGGAAATTGCATAACAAAGCAAACATGCAATCAACCACTTTCCAGCCTTCGATAAAAAACCCCAAATAATAAGCACTTTTAATAAAATTTAGGATTTAAATGGATATTTAACATTAAAAAAAAAAAGATATTGGAAAAATGTGTAAGATCAATATAGAAAATGAAATGATAAGGTGAATACTCTAAACCATAATCTACAAAACTAAATAAATCTAGCAAAATTGATTTCTCAAAATTGGTTTTTCAACTTAGTTTTGGTTTGAAAAAAAATTTAAACTTAAATAGTTAGTTTACTTTTGGATTAGAAAAAATATTAGTAGAATAATTATCTATTACCAAATTAGAGATGAGCATGTAACTCTATCGTACAGAGTACTTACTCGAATCTTGCATAATTGAATAGGTTCTAAGTGGGTTTTAAGGTCACATAATACGTTCTGGATAATAAATTTCCATAACTTGTACTTACAAAAAGTAAGGTATGAATATGACGTCAAGATAATTTATACCTATCTTAGAACTTGTATTGTGAAATATATTAAGTACAGGTTCAAAAGTACATTATACTTACCTTATAATAATAATTAAATAAAATTAATAAATAAATAAATACCATTTCATTTGTATGGATTTAAAAAAAAAAATAACAAAATGTAATACATAAGAAATCTTAGACTAAATATGATGTCCTTGTTTTAGTCTTTTCCTATTTAGTCTTTTTTTTATTATATTTTCTTTTCACTCTATTTTTCTCATTTACTATGTCCAACTCTATTAAAGATAAAAAAGAAAGAATTTGTCTAAATCAGGTGTGTTATTAATTTATTTTCTTTTGATGTAATAATTTTTTTGTATTAAGTTTGAAAAATATTTCATACTAAATTTATATAATATTGTTCAAGTTAAGATATATTCAAAATTAGTGTTTTTACCTTTTTTCTTTGTCTAAAATTAGAGTTTGCGGTTTAAAAAGATTTATTTGAAAGATTAAAATTTAGCTATTATGATACATAGAGTATCATTATGGATGCTGACTATGATTTGAGAGATTGTAATTTGTAATCTAGCAATATTTTTATTGCCAAAATAAGTCAATCCCTCAAATGAGTCCAATTTACAACTATTTATTTAGTATTTAAAGTTTAGACCGAAATTTCACTAAAATTGATATGTTTGTATAATAATGATCAGTAAAAAAAATAATTGAAAAGAAAAATAAATTAAAGAAATTGTAAGGAAAGGAAAATAAATAAAAACTAGACATATTAAAATTTATAAGAAAAAAAAAATTTACAGGTTCAATGAGATACTTTGTACCCTGAACAATTTACAAGATACATGATACAAAGTAATTTTAGAGTACCATAAAGTAGGGTATGGATAGCAAAGTTAGGGAACCTGTACCTATAAGGTATAATACGAGTACAACCTCATACGTTACTTTAGACTTGCCCAACAATTTTAATAATGTAACCTCCTTTTTCTCTCTCTTTTTTAAGTGTACTAATTAATTAATAATTTCTAATTTTTTTTATTAATTTTCGATTTAATGTGATTCCAACTTTTTTATTTTTTTCCTCTCAAAATTTATCTTTTCCTCATATTTAAGTCCTTATCGTTTAACAAGTTTTACAAAAATGACTTACATTAACTTAAATTGAATTTTCGATTTATCATTAACACATAATTAATTTATGATTAATTATTTATTATTAGTTTGATAATATTATTTTTAAAATATTTTCCTGCATCGTCACAAAGAAAGTAACTTTAACATGCCATAACCTAATGAATATTTTCAATTGTTTTTTTCCGACTTAATGGCTTCTCTTCTCTCTCTTTCTCTCTTTTTTTCTTTTTTTTTTTTAAGGAGGTGAACCAGCCGAGCTAACCCGTCGATTTAATGACATGCAAATCTGATGGTTCACAACTTGTCGATTAAGTTGATTCTGTCTTCTTAAACCACTTAGGCCCTTAGGATTCGATGGTTCGAGGGGCGATTCAAGCCTAGCCATTTCTAGATCGGGTTGATTCATCAGTTCTTTGGGCTGGTTCACAGTTTAGAATCAATCATTATATAAGTCTACGCTACCCACTATATATTCGCTCACCCCTACATCAAATAATATAATTTTTAAGACCCAATTAGATATACGGTAGATTCATACCATATAAGCATAAAACCGCATGGATAATATACACATGAATATTCAAAGAAATAATGTTATCTAAATTCATTGCATGTAATTAATCATATAACTTTTACTTTGTATGCTACTCTCCTAATAGCTTTCCTTTTTGCTTTTTCTTTATGGAAGGTCCAGAAGATGCGCAACAAAAAATGTTTTCAGAATTCAGATTTGTCTAATCTTCATAGCTTGCATGGCTAAATTCGTGGTACTGCGTATGAGTACTGGGTACATGCATATTGTAGGGAACTCAAGCAGGTGATCAAATATAAACAAACTAGCTTAAGGCACTCTTGGAGTATCAATGGTTGGGTTAGTTTATACAAGAACGGCTTAGTCCTTGCTGATGGGAGAGCCTCTATTAAGGTGTTCTCCATGACTCTCACTTTAGGTGGATTCTTCGATTTTGAAAACCATTAGGAGTAATTGATATCATTACTGTTGAGAGGTGGGGAATTTATTAAGGGGTTCGATTACCATTATAAAGAAATGGTATTAACTTGCAAATTTGTATAGATATACTCATTGCTGCTTTGTTGCTCACTAACTTTAAAAACCCTAAGTTAAAGTATTGTGATGCCATTGCTACTTGCAGGGGAATGTTCTCCCAACTCCAGAGGCTAGCTTTTAATGCGATGTGATGAAAATTGAATCATATTGTTGATACAATAGCAGCTAAAGTTTGGGAGGATGATGTATAGGAATTTTTGTTAGAGTAGGAGCTCCTTAGGCTTAGTCTTTTGAAGGATGATGCTGTTCAGAAAATGAAATTGGAATGTGTACATACCAGCTGTGTAAATAGCTACTGTGTGTTAAGTAGGCTTTAGTCGCATGCACTTTTGATGCTATGTTTTTTAAATATTACAAATGTACATGCAACAAGAAAAAAAATAAATAAAATAACTTTTGCTTTACAAAAGATCTAATGAATATATAAAGCATGCATAGTTGACGATATCTAATATACACAACATCTTCTTATAATGCATCATGTTAATTTACTTTCTGTTTGGTTCAAATTAAAACTAAACCTGAAATTTTGGTTTGACTTGTTTTATAGATATATTGGTTTGATATTATTTTAATTTTTAAATTTTCTAAATTGAAAATGTCGTCCTTTAGTTTTTATCGGTAGTTGATTAAGGTTTGCACGTAATGGGCCTGCAAAATAGTATACAGTGAGGGGATACCGGGGGATTATCCGGCGTAGTCACTTCGATACTTAAGTTAGCAATGAGCTTTTGTTAGAATAGAATACTTAATGCGCAGGCTTAGAATGTAGAGTTTGTAAAGAGGGTTATCGTTAGGTAGATGTCCAATATTTATAGCAGAGTAGGGTCGGTCGTTAGAGATTAGTTGGTGGGAGAAATCTTCTCTTGCAAGTGTAGGAGAGTGGAGCTGTCATGCCCAATGTGTCCCTAATATTTAGGATGTGACTGATTTATACTTATCATGTAGTTTATGACCATTATAGTACTTCATGGGTCTAGGCCATTAAGGCCTAAGCTCGAGGCCTATAGAGGCGAATTTAAGGTGGTAAGGCTTGGCGGATCTAGTCAGGCCTGAGAGGTCCCTACCCAAAGTACCTCGTTAACACTTGCCCCCCTAAAGTGTCATTACCAAGGAAGAAGCAAGGAGAAAGAATGCATAGGCCGCTCAGGCATAACCGATCCGATTTTGAGAAGTTCGATCTGATGTCATAATGCAGATGTGATAAGGTAAGTCTAAGGCAGGAAGTCATTCGAAGCAGTGGGTTACCAGCCTGAAAACGTTTGAGGCTAGGTGAATAGGGGTGATTAGCAGTCATTACGGAGTGAAGTGCCAAAGGCTCGAATGATGCTTAGGTTAAGGTGTCATAGCAGGATGCCCTTGCAACTTATTAAGCAACGGCATAATGTCTTAGCCATGCTGACCATATGGGAGTTAAATGGGCGCTGAAGAAACTTCTTATGGAAGGAATTGTTCAAAATGTGACTTTTCTTTACTTGTATTCCATGCATTAAATGCAACATGACAGATGTCATGCTATAGCAAGCTAGCGTGCAGCTACATGCTTTCTGTCTTTCAAAGCCGACCGTCCTATTGAGGCGCTTTCTATGTGCATGCTGTGCAGTATTTTAAGGGATTCATGCTTATACGGATCCCTATAAACGCCTGTATAAGTTCTTAAGCAGTTTTCCTATAAATTGGGGTATCACAAAGAGAGAGCACTTTTCCACAATCTTCTTGCCTAATCGCTGCGATTTCTGCTTCATGCTCGAATTCTCAAACCTTCTTCAAAAGTCTCAATTTTTCTTTCAACAATCACCATCATGTCTACCAATAAAGGTGAAGCTAGCTCTTGTTCGCCACAACTTACCTCCAGTTCCCACTGTATAAGGAGTGGTCCTCCTCAGGTACAGGAAGGCGAAGTGTCGTCACTTGCATAACTCGACCAACCTACGAGGATGGCCGTAGAAGCGTAGAACAGGGCCAAAATCATCAATGCCATCTCTAAAGATGTATATACAGATATTCCCTTACCCCCCATTAAGATGTAGTCAACGCTCCTGGTACGGGCAAGGGGCTTGACGGCTATATAAATAAAGGTAGGGAATTTGCCCCTAATTGGGTCATCAGCAACTTCCTCATGGAGGCAATTCTTGGGTGGCATATTAAGTTGCCACACAGGGACAAACGAGTGACCTTGTTATCGGGGAGGCACTTTACGGTTTTCAAGAAGTGCTTAGAGTTTAGGAAGAGAGGGAGATTTTCGATTACTACTGTTATCGCTCGTTACAGGTCCCTCCTAATATGTGGAGGGTGTTAAAGGCATTCCAGGCTCTTTGTGAATACCTAGTGATAAAGGTTACTCCCAAGCTCTTTTGTTGCTTCTACATGTGGAAAAGCGTTGGGGGTTAGTCTTACCTCTAGTCACGCTCGGGAAAAAATTTGTTCTACGGCCTTATTGACTCGATCAAAGGCTGGTAGGACGAATACATGGTGGTGGAGATGCTTAAAGAGGCCAACTTTTGGACCCGATGGACTAAAATGGTCCATATTGGAGGTGAGAAGAAGCTTTGGCCAAGCGACGCCAAAGCCATCCAGGAGATCTTGGCCTTCATGGAGCTAAGAGGCAGCTAAGAGATCAACGCTACAAAGATCGTAGAAAGGCATTTCCAGCGCCTAATCTCCAAGCTCTTCCTCAACATGAAGAAGGCTCTGGTAGAGAAGTAGGTTAAAGGTATTAGTTTGTTTCTATACGCCTGTTTCTTATGCTAGTATCAGGGTGCTTCATCCAATGCCTGCAAGATGGGAGAACTTCCTTAGTCATGCTAGTTATGATGGTGTTTTGCAAATGGTAGTGGTAGTTTCTTTTGATTTGTCTTCGTTTTCTTTCTCTAACCTTTAAATCTGTCTTCTTACAGGCAAGAGTTTGGCCTCGAAGACGTCTCGTCCATCTGTAGATAACTTGATGAGCCGACGTTAAGCATGATTAAAGGTGGCCCAGCCAACGGAGAAGGCAGTAAGATAAAAGCCAGGGCTAGGTGAAATAGGCCAAGTGCGGCTGAAGTCTGTGCTACAAGGGATTCCCCTCGGCATCCGTGATGAGCCCGTAGACATGGAGCCTTTGAGTGTAGCTTTGCCCGCTCATACCCTAATTTAATCATCTGATCCGATCGTTATGGGCAATGAAGGCGCAGAAGTGGAAGGGCTTAATGTACAGGTGCTTTCGCCTCTAAGGTCAACGAAGAGAGATACTAGGGAGGTAGCTACCTAACCTGTAGCCGCAGGCGAGAAGCGCAAAGCTCCTGAGGTACCCAAGGAGCCAGGTCTAGTGGTGAAGAAGCATAGGCCCCTAGCGAGGGGACCTTTGGCTAGGGGGAAGTAGAATGAGTGGCCTCTAGCTCATCCCTACTAGAGCATGGATGACGTGGGGGATGGCTTTTTGGACATTTTCAACGACTTCCAAAAGATGGGGCTGGGGCCAGACTCATTCTTAGAAGCGCCATACACTTCCCAAAATGAAGCACTTAAGAGGGGAGCCCCCGAGTGGGAAACAAAGAAGGCCCGCTGGAACATCCTAAGGCTGAAGTGGGAGGTTCATGCTGGCGATCTAACACTATAGCACCAAACCCTTAGCTATCAAGCTTCGATGGGGTCTTACATACCTGGCGACTAGGCTATCCTGGAAAGGATCTCCTAAGAGGGTGGGAGCGACCCTATACAAACTGCGGGCCACTTGAGCACACTAATGCGGCAAGTAGGTCTTCTTTACTATTGTAGTGTTGTATTATAGCGTCGTATACTAACTTGGTGTCATTTTCATCTTGCAATACCACGATTAAGTGTTCCTTGAGTTGAGCAAATCTCATGCTACTCAAAAAGAGGTAACAGGGTTACAGGAGGAGTTGCATGAGTAGAAGAAGTGCTTACTAGAGGTGGAGACTTCTAGTAAGAGGTATTTGACAAAATTCACTCAAGCTAATAAGCACTTGTGCTGCTCTATTGTGCAGGTGACAGGGCTTTAGGCGAGGCTTAAGCATGCCGAGCAGGAGAAGGGCAAAGTAGAGAGGGCGGCCTAGAAAGTCATGAAGCCAAAGGCTAGGCTTAAGAATGAGCAAAAGACAAAGGCTCGTCTCTCTTAGAAGTTGGACGAGGAGGGTGAAGCCAGGGCCCGACTTGAAAGGGAGAACACCGAATTGAAGGCTTTTGTGGCCAGGCTAGAAATCGAGCTAGCGATGAAGGCGTCTGAGTATGAGGGCATCAAGGTTACGTTGCTAGAGTTAGCCAGTTTGAAGGTCGCTTTAGAGCAACAAGTTAGGGAGCTACAGGGTAGAGTTTCGGAGATGGAGGAGATCATCTCCAAGATGGAGGAGATCATCTGTGGAGAGGTCTTCAGCAATGCTGTTACTAGGAAGGTGGTTGCCAACTGCAGGACCATCGAAGAGTAGCTAAAAGAGCTAGAGGATCTTTCCATTGACTCAGCTCGCTTTATTAGGAGGGAAATCCTCTCCCATTATGCAGACTTAAATCTGAGCTTCCTTGACTTTCTGGACTCCCCAACTTTCATTAAGAAGAGGGAAGCCCTGGTGTGGGAAAAAGAGTCCGCTCAAGTAGCCGACAAAGATGTAGGCGCGTCCTCTGCTGTTGAGGTAGGACAGGGCACTTCTACATCTGGCCTTGCTTTAACAACCTACCAAGAGGTCGCCTCAAAAGCTATCCCTAGAAAAGATCCAATTGTGGGGGGTCCAGATGTTCCTGGCTCGCATCTCTCAGGCTACCCTCCAACTCAAGACCAATCATCTAAAGCACCTACGAATCAACGCTCAAAATAGATATACCTTTAGATTTTTCAAGGCTACTAAAGTTAGCTAATTTGAGGTAGTAGAAGAGTTCTCGTTTTTATTTTTTTATTAAATTAATATAATTAGGGTCTGAATGCCAGCCTTTACTTTGTAACTAAACATCCATGCAAGAAATAAATGAATGCTTTTCGAACATCCTTGGTTATTCTTTATCTTTCTTTAAATTTCGTTGACCTTTAGTCGCGGTTTTGTTTGGGGAGTTCCTCCGCACAGGGGGGGTTTAACCTTTCCGAGGTTACCCTATGGGGGTTAGGTCGGTGGCATCCTAACCTACTCAGCTCGTAGGAGTTCCTCGGTGCAACGGATGTTTTCCCTTGCTGAAGCTACCTTAAGGAGGTTAGGTCAGTGGCATTCCATCCTGCCTTATTTGGGTGTTCCTCGGTGTAAGGGTTGTTTCCCCTTGTTAAGGTTACCTTAAGGGGATTAGGTCGGTGGCATTTCGACCTACCAAGCTCGTGGGGAGTTCCTTAGTGCAAGGAAGGTTTCCCCTTACCGAGGTTACCCTAAGGAGGTCAAGTCAATGGCGTTCCAACCTGCCCAAGTGACTATTCATGTATAGAAACAAAAGGAGAGAAAGGAGTATACAATCAATTGAGAACTTTTATTTCGACAAAATTGAAACAAACTGTACATGATGAAATTCTAATCAAAATAGAGGTGTAGATTATCGGCATTCCATGTACGCACGATAAGCTCTACATCCAATCTTTCCAGCTTGTATGCTCCATTACATAGTCTCTCCCTCACTCTAATAAAGTCTTCCCAATTAGGGGCCAGCTTGCCCTGCCCTTCTCATGAACCAGTAGCCTCTAATTTTTGGTATACAAGGTCACCAACCTTGAACTCCTTATGTCGGACATTTTGATCATAATACCGGGCAACTCAATGTTGATATGCAGTAATCTAAGCAACAA
Source organism: Lumnitzera littorea (assembly GCA_024138015.1). NCBI lineage: Eukaryota > Viridiplantae > Streptophyta > Magnoliopsida > Myrtales > Combretaceae > Lumnitzera > Lumnitzera littorea. The sequence goes on from JAMXBB010000006.1 coordinate 22,877,080, forward strand.
CAGGGTCTCTAATTTCCTCAATTGTGTCAACGCTTGCCTGCAGCAATGAATCATTCAGGGCAGCGTTGAAACTTTAAGTTCGGATATTGGAGAGCTTAAGTTCAATAAGGAGGACTGCTTTTAACCTGAAAGCCAAACTAAAGGGGGTTTCGCCCGTTGAAGTATGGTATGTGGTCTTATACCCCTACAAGATATTGGGCCATTCATCGACTCAGGTACCATGAGACCAGTCAACGTGCTTCTTTAGGCTTTCTAAAATGACCCGATTGGTCGCCTCCACTTGTCCATTTGATTGGGGGTGGGTAACTGAAGTGAAGTGCAGGGTGATGTAGTGCTTAGCACAAAACTCCTTGAACTTAGGGTTATTGAATTGTCAACCATTGTCCATGATCAATGCGTAGGGAACTCCAAACCAGGAGAGAATGTTGTTTCTGACAAAGGACTTGACGCTCCTCTCCATGATTTTAGCTATGGCTTCCACCTCCACCCACTTAGTAAAGTAGTCGATGGCAACAATTATGAACTACCGTCCTTCTAATGCTTTCAGGAAGGCGTTGAGGATATCGATGCCCCATTATGTGAACAGCCTCATCAAGGGTTAGAGGGCGATGCTGGGCGCGTGACTAATTAAGGCACACTTTTGGCACTTCTAACACTGCAAGCACTTCTATGCTACGGCCTTTACATCTTGCCTTATGGTAAGCTAGTAATATTTGAGTCATAGCGCTTGAGGATACAGGGCTTGGGACTGAATATGATTACTACACACTCTAACGTGCAACTCCTCCATGACGCGTAGCCCTTCCGCTTCTTGGAGACATTAAAGCAAGGGCAGGCTGACTCCCCTACGATATAGGACATCATTGATCAACGTGTAATTGGTAGCATGGTATTAAAGCTTCCTTGACTCCTTCCTATCCTCTAATAACGTACCTTCCTCCAAGTAACTCTAGATGGGATCCATCCAGCTCGACTCTGGTGCTACGGCAATCAATTCTAGAATTTTAGCTAAGCTTGGAGCTATGGTTTTTTGCGGCAGGTACTATTTGAAGATCTTGTTGTCCTTCATCTTAGGCTTCCGTATGCCAATGGAGGCCAGCTTAGATAACCAATTTGCTTCGAAATTTTCTAGACGTGGGATCGTTATGATGTCTTAGGAAGGGAACTTTGCTAAGAGGTTCTTTACTTTCTCGAGGTACCTTGTCATAGTGTCATCTTTGGCTTCGTATTCACCTCGGACCTGCTAGATGACTAGCATAGAGTCTGAGAATATTTGCAACTGCTCCATGACAATTTCCTTGGCTAGTTTGAGACCAACAATGAGTGCCTCATATTTGGATTTGTTGTTACTGGAATTGAATTTAAACTTAAGGGCGCAGCAAATAGTGACTTGATGTAAGCCGATTAAAACCAAGCCCATGCCTTCACCCCTCAAGGTAGAGGAGCCATCCATGTAGAGGGTCCATACTGGTTTATCACCCTCCAGTAGTGCTTCATCCTCTCCTGTGTATTTTGCCACGAAGTCGGCCAGCACTTGTACCTTGTAGGCTGTTCGTAGCTAGTATTGGATTTCGTATACGCTCAACTCCATCACGTACTTCATCATCTATCCTAACGCGTCTGGCTTCTGCAGCATGGTGTGCAGTGGTTGATTCGTCAATACGATCACTTAGTGCACCTAGAAGTAAGGCCTCAGTTGTTGGGCAATGATGACGACAACCAACGTGAACTTTTCTACCCAGGTGTACCTGACTTGGAGTCCATAAAGCATGTGACTGACATAATACATTGGCTAGTGTTCTCTTCCCTCTGCTTTAACTAGGATAGAATAGAGTGCCCGGTCACTTATGGCCAGGTACAAGAACAGGTCCTCCCTTAGGACAGGCTTAGAGAGGACCGGGGGATGGGCGAGGAAGTCTTAAAGCTGTTGAAAAGTGGTGGTGCACTCCAGAGTCCATTTAAAACCCTTTGTATTTTTAAGGATTTTAAAGAACTCAGCACTTTTCGAAATGAATCTGCTTAGGGCAGCCACCATGCCAGTAAGCTTTTGTACGTCTTGGACTGATGTTGGAGGCTTCATTCCCCGGATGGCTGTAATCTTTTCGGGGTTGGCTTCGATACCTCTCTTGGTGACCAAAAATCTGAGGAAGTGCTGCCATTCAAGCTAATCAGATTATAATAGTACGACTTCATTTTTACCGGTAGCTTCTTCCTCATCCTATCATATGTATGGAGGAAGAGTATATTGATGGAGCTACCAGTGTCCACCATGATCTTCAAGACCTCAAATTTTAAGATCCTCACCCCAATCACCAGGGCGTCTTGGTGGGAAGTGTCGACCCCTTCAAGGTTAGCATTAGAGAAAGAGATGGAAGTGTCTAACTTCTATCTTTTCTCTTTAACTACTAGCACCTTTGATTGGGTGTTAAATGAGTTGCTAGTACTCGGTTGGCTCCTAGGGTACGGGTCCTCCATAATTACATTTATGACACCATTGGGGGCACAATCATTGTGATGGTCATTATTCTGCTCAGCTTGGGCATCATCAATCCATTACCTCCTCAGTGCCTTATCAATGTCATTGTTGGAACGATTGTCATTCCTTCGATGTGCCACATATTCATTAAAGAAGCTGTGTTGAATGGTGTATTCAACGGCATTCTTCAACTAGAAGCACTTTTCAATTGCATGGCTATGATCATCGTGGAACTGATAGTATTTGTCAGAGTTTTGACGACTAAGGTTTCCCTGCATTTTCTATGGCCTCTCTAACAAGTTTCGATGCTTCACTTCAGAATAGACTTGGGTTATGGGTCTATTCAGAAGCGTGTACTGGCTATAAATGGGAGGGGGGAGAGGGTCGTGCTCTGCTTGGTGTTTCTTCTTCCTAGAGCACTTCCGCTTTAGCTTGCTCGGCATCTTTCCGTCAAGGCAATCTTTAACGGACAATTTCTCCTTGTCCTGCTTTTCGCCCAACCTTTCTTCGTCGGCACTACACCTAGCACAAATGTTATCTTCTTGGTCAATGTATTTCTAGGCTTTGTTCCAAAAGTTAGCCAAGGTCTTTGGCTTGCTCTTTGCAAGCAATTAGAAGAAATCTCCCAAGGGTCTGATGCCGAGCTGTGTAGCATGGACAATAACTCCTTCATCCAGCTGAGGGATCTCGACCACGGTGTTATTGAACTGGGCCACATAGTCACGCAGGGACTTACCCTTACCCTACCTTACTAGGTATAAGAACGATATGTCCTTGGACGAGGGCTTACTAGCCCTGAAATGGAGGCTGAACTGCCTAGCTAACTTATCGAATGAGCTAATTGAATTGTTGAGGAGGTAGTTAAACTACGAATGATTCAGTGGTCTTAAGTTAACCTACCTAAACATTGGGAAGTAGAGAATCACTTCCAAAACAACCTGTCTACAATACAAAACCATCAAATGTGGTCTAACACCTAAATGAAAAAGTCACCATTCAATTCAACAGGAGATCTTTTAATTAACCTAGAAGACTTTTAGAAATAAGATCAAGGTCGTCATCTTTTAGAAGATCAGTAGACCTTCCTTATTCCCTACCAATAATCTATACACCCTTTCATACTCAGCCTAATGAACAACTAAACATACAACCTAATGTCTAAGATAACTCATTTACTTCTGGAATAGTTAATAATAGATCAGGTATAACTAGGCTAGTTTACCAGCCAACTAATAAAGTAGAACTTGAGGGACCTTCACTTTTAGAAGTAGATGATCTAGAACTTAATGTTTTAAAAAAAACCTTTCGAACCTAATAGGATTCTTCTAAACAAAGCGTTTAATTCACCTAAAAAAAAGAAAATTAGAAAATGGTATTTTGAAACTTTTAATAATGTTAAGCAACAAATAAAAGATTAATATTATAATTTTATGAATGAAATTGGGTCTCAAATATATTTCTTTGAATGGTTTGAAGAATATTACCTGAAACCTTAAGAAATTAATGTAATTAATGAATGTTTTAAATGGAAACTAAGTGATGGAAAAATAATAGAATCTAACCATCCACCACTTAGTAATATTAAAACCATGCATAAGAATAATGAAATGCCAAAAAATGTAAGTAATGAATTTTTAAAAACTTTAGATGATAGGAAAAAAATGATAAAAAATAAAACGATTAAAGAAGAAACTTCATCTTCAAAACCGATTAATGTTTTAAATTTAGACACAACAACTCTTATCAAGAGGGGTATTATCATAGATGATACACCTTCAGAAAAAATTAATGTTTTAGATGAAACTGATAATGATACAATGTCCAATATTTCTTTAAAAGATTTAAATATTAATGGATTGAATGATGGAATTAATAAAATTAATTGAAAAGAATCGCAAAAATTGTATTATCAAAGTGCAACACTTTCTAATATATTAATTGAAGAAAAAATCAATAATTATCAAAATAAGTATTCTATAGGATCCATATATGAATAGAATATTGATGGATATTTAGAACAAAAAATCCTTAATGTCCTTAATTAAATGATAATATTTTCTAATACTAATAAAACTGTTTCAAATGTTACTAATTATCAAGTAGCACTTCTTTTAATATCTAGTTTTACTAGATAATTAAAAAGATAGTAGGATAATTATCTCACGGAGGAACAATGAATCAATATTTTAACATCATGTAAAATTGATGAAAATGATAAACCAATCAAAGATATGGTTAATACATTAATTTTTTCAATCAGCCAACATTTCATAGGAGATCCTTCACATATTAGGGATAAAACCTTAGATTTGTTGTTCAATATGAAATATAAGTCTTTAGGAAAATTTAGACAATACAAGGATATTTTCTTTCAAAAAGTTTTCCTTAGAAACGATTATAATTAGCCTTTTTGGAAAGAAAAATTCTTAGCTGGTTTACCTAAGTTAATAGAAGAATAAGTCAAGAAGAAACTCAAAGAGGAAAATAATGGTGAAATTCCTTATGATAATTTGTCCTATGGAGAATTAGTATCTTATGTCAATAAAATTGGAACCAATTTATACACTACAATTAGGTTATAAAAACAATTAAAGAATAAACAGCACTAAAAACACCAAAGTTTAGGTAATTTCTGTGCTCAATATGATCCCTCTTTCGTTAATAAAAAAATGAAAAAGAATAAAAAATCTTCTTATTCACATTTAAAATGTTCTCATTGTACACATAAAAAACCCCAAAAAAATTTTCTAAGAAACTTGAAAAACCTAATAATGAGAAAAAAGATAATAAATCAAAAAAGAAAATCATATAAACAATTAAGGTGTTATAAATGTAAAATAATTGGTCATATAGTAAACTTTTGTAAGATAAATAATAAGGTTAATGAATTATTAGGGATAAAACCTTAGATTTGTTATTCAACATGAAATGTAAGTCTTTAGGAGAATTTAGACAATATAAAGATATTTTCTTTCAAAAAGTTTTTCTTAGAAATGATTATAATTAGCCTTTCTAGAAATAAAAATTCTTAGCTAGTTTACCTAAGTTAATAGGAGAATAAATTAGAAAGAAACTCAAAGAGGAAAATAATGGTGAAATTCCTTATGATAATTTGTCTTATGGAGAATTAGCATCTTATGTCAATAAAATTGGAATCAATTTGTGCACTACAATTAGGTTACAAAAATAATTAAAAAATGAACAGTGCTTAAAACACTAAAGCTTAGGTGATTTCTGTGCTCAATATGATCCCTCTTTTGTTAAAAAGAAAATGAAAAAGAATTAAAAATCTTCTTATTCACATTTAAAATCTTCTCATTGTACACATAAAAAACCCCGAAAAAATTTTCTAAGAAACTTGAAAAACCTAATAATGAGAAAAAGGATAAAAAAAAAACAAAAAAGAAAATCATGTAAACAATTAAGGTGTTATAAATGTAAAATAATTGGTCATACAACAAATTTAAAATAACATTTTTATTCAAATAAGTGATTTACTTAATAAAAAACTAATTTGAAAGAGTAAATCTTTATGGAATTGTTCTACTTTTTATGTCAATAAAAATGCAGAAATAGAAAGAGGTGTCCCTAAGTTAGTAATTAACCATAAGCCTCTTAATAATGCTCTAAAATGGATTAGGTACCTAATACCTAATAAAAAATATTTATTGAATAAATTGCATAATGCTAAAATATTCTTAAATTTTGATATGAAATTCGGATTTTGGCAGATTCAGATTTAGGACAATAATAGGTACAAAACTGCCTTCATGGTTCCTTTTGGTCAATATAAATGAAATGTAATGCCGTTTAGATTAAAAAATACTTCCTCTGAATTTCAAAGAATAATTAATGGAATTTTTAATGATTTTTCAAATTTCATCATAGTTTATATAGATGATGTCTTGATTTTCTCATCCAATATAGATCAATATTTTAAACATATTAGGATCTTTATCAATATAATTAGGAAAAATAGTTTAGTAGTTTTACTATTTAAGATTAGTTTTTTCCAGATTAAGATTAGATACTTAGGATTTAATATTCATAATGGCACAATAGTCCCTATTCAAAGATCAATTAAATTTGCAAACAAATTTTTTTAATGAAATTAAAGATAAAAATCAACTCCAAAGGTTTTTAGGAAATTTAAATTATATTGCTGACTTTTTTCCAAATCTTAATATTATATGTAAGCCATTATATCAAAGATTAAAAAAGAATCTACCCCAATGGTCAAATGAACATACAAATACTGTTCAATTAATTAAGCAAAAAATTAATGAAATTCCATATTTACTCATTGCTGACCCTTCTTTACCAAAGATGGTAAAGACTGACGTTTCTGATTTAGGGTTTGGAGGAATTCTAAAACAAAAACAAAGTAATAAGGAATGTATAGTTCAATTTATGTCAAAATATTGGAATGAATGTCAACATAAGTATTCTACAATCAAGAAAGAGATTTTAGCAATTTTTTTAACAATTCCCAAATTTTAAAGAGATTTGTTAAATTAAAAATTTATTTTAAGAATTGATTATAAAGCTACTAAAAATGTTTTAATAAAAGATGTTCAAAATATTACATTTAAACAAAATTTTTCCCAATGACAATTAATTCTTTCTGCATTTGATTTTGAAATAGAGCATATTAATAGATCATCAAATTCCTTTCCTGATTTCCTTACCTGTGAATTTTTATAGGGAGATGCCTCTTAAAAAGGAAAAGGATAAAGGAAAAGCTCAGTTAGTCTCTAAAAAGGAATTAACTAATATTAAATCTTGGTTAGATATCTACAAATCATCAAATGCCCCTTAATAATCAAAGAGGAATCCTCTTCAAAGACCTGTAAACCAATGTCATCAAATGTTTAAACCTCTAATGTCCAGTCTCTTAATGTCTAAACACAATCTAATGAAAATTTTCCTGAATTAGTTGATATGGCTATTAATCTAGAATTGCTCAAGACAATTTCAATAGTCTTATAATAAAAAAATGAACCCCTTATGCTTCCAGGAGTTCCTCAACAAATAGATATCTAAAGAAGTAATCAAAATATACAAACTATTGAGGTAGCATTTTTCGTACCCTCAATAATGAAACCTATAATTCAAAGGTCTAAATTTTTTCAAAAATCTATTTGCAAATATGTTTTCTCTGTAGAAGAAGGCTTATTTCAAAAGGATTCATTTGAATTTGCAAGAAAAATTTTTATAAAAGATTTTTCTTACGTCCTATTTGTTGTTTATAAACCGATCCAGTTTTATAAAAGGATTTTAACTGAAACTGGGTCAATATCTTTCAAATATTTTGAAAAGGATGGAATGATTAGCTAATCTACAGCCAAAATCCATAAGGTCTTCAACCTTAAGGAATGGCGAACCCATCCAATAACCCCAATAAAACTTAATATAAAACCTTTTTCAGCCCAGTTAAGTTATCGAGCTAGTTATAATTATTATAATTATAAACAGGCTTAGTGGAATATTTTTTACCAAATGAATGCAAAAAGATCACACACTTAGCTTATATTTTTCGATAATTGTTCATCAAAAGACCTTCCCTATTGGTTTTGTACACTGGTGGGAACAATTTTGAGTAATCTCTGAGATTATTCATGAAAAAGCCAAAAATAGTTTTAATGTTTTCATGAAAAATTATAACCTTACACCGTATGAAAAATATTTCCAAAAGAAAATGTTTTGTTTTATGCATGTTAGTGTATCTTGGGTTATGACTTGGTGGTTCGATTACAAACCTGATAGAATCACAAATACAACAAATTTGGTCAGAATGTATAAAGTTAAATGGTGGGATAGCTACAAAATTTGGAATAAGCTTGAAGAAAATTCAATTTTAAATTGGATCAAGATCAATAATTCTTCAATTACTCCTACCAATGTTTCAAATCCTTTATTCTATAATAGAAGTTTTTTAATGTCTTCTTTAGCTAGTGCTTGTATCCCAAATCAAATGAAGCAAATTTTGGAAAGAGTATTGGTTAACATCAATAAATCGACTCAAGGATCAAATTCGGAATCAACTTTCGGATTAGAATCTCATCACAGTAAAAACACGAATGAAGATGATTGCTTTAGGATAGATCTAAGAGATCCTTAAACACTGTATGTATTTTGTTTTCCTTAATGTAATTTTTATTGCAACATATAGTAGAAATATAATGTTTGTACACATGTATCGCAATATACAATGTTGTCACCAATAACGTCGGAAATTACCATCTAACATATCACTGCTTGCTACAATAAAATGTCTCTAGTTTTTCACTGTTTCTATAGTACTTTGTTAGCCATAATGATACTATTCATCACAGTAACTAGTCGACTCCTTTAGTTATAAAATGATGCCCTCTCTCATTCGAAAGCAAGGTCGAAAACACACTTCTCTCATCCTCTCATCTCCTCCCTAACTCTTCACATCTTTCTCTCACTATCCAATCTTTCTCTCTTCTAATCCTTTACTTCTTACTTCTTTCTTCTCTCACACACATACTTCTTCTTCTACTTTCTTCTATATCTAATCTTACCACTTCTAATCTATTTCCCCTTTTTATTAACCTAATACTTTCTTTTTTGAAACATTTATACGTTTCTATCCTAGGGTAGAATACCAATACCTTTTACTACTCATTCACTTCACTGAATAGAATGAGGGGTGAATGTAATTGGAATTCTTAAGGAATATAAAAAGAGTATAATATTTATTACTTTGTTTAGTTAGATTAATAAACAACTTAAGAATAGACACGTATTAAAACTTTAATGACTAAATTACCTTTAATTCATTTTCTTTCTCAAATAATTCTAAAGTAATAGATGGTCATAATGATAGAAATCAACTATAAGGGCAGAAGCGGTGGTAATGGTCGACAATGGTAGCGATGGTGGTAGTGGTGGTTGATGGTGTTGGTGATAGTGGCTGAGGTAACGGCTTGGGGGGTGGGGGTAGTTGTGTTAATAGTAGTGGTTGTGATGATAGCGATAGTCAAAGGTGGTGATGGCAGCAGCGACGGTAGTAGGTGGCGACGACGACGGCGATGGCAATGATGATAGGTGATGGTGGTACCAATAGTGTGATGGTAATAGCGTTGGTGGCAATGATGATGGTGGTGGTAGCAGCAGCAATGGTAGCAGTAGTAATGGTTAGTAATGGTGGTTATTATTAAATTGATATAAGGTTATTTTTAGAATAAATGTGAAAATTTATAAGGAATCATGATTTTTTAGTTGAATTAAGGAATCCCTTTTACTTAATTTCACGTAATATGGATTCATAAGGAATTGCGATTCAGAGACAAAAAACCAAATGAACACTGTAATAAGGAATAAAGGGAGAATTGAATTCCAATTCATCCCCTCAAGTGAACAAGGCATTAATGTTTTAATTTTCTTTCAATAATCTAAATGCAATGCTCTTGTATTTTGTACAATCTTTTTTTTATCAAATAAAATTTATGTTTTATTATCTCTCTCTATTATATTATATCTTATACGAGGAATCTCCAATTAAATTGGGTGTAATTCCACAAGATTTGTTAATTTAATTGTTATTACAAGACTTCATAATCGGGTGGTATTACTGCTTATAGTGGTTTTATATTAAAGTTTATTTTATGTGTTTAATATTCATGCACTTTAATATTCCTGTATAAAGTCCCATTAGCCTTGACACTGCTGCTTGTGGTGGTTTTTATTTTTATCTTTGCTTTTATTTCATGTCACAGTTTATTGCCTATATTAATGCTATGATTATTTAGATAATGCTATAGAATTTTTTGAATGGTATTATACTTTATTATATACTGATAATTGGTATTAAACCCCATTTGATACCGATATTAATATTGAGCTATGGTTGTTACAATTCTAAGGTATATCGGCTAGAAAACACAAATAACACTACGTACCTAGAATCAATATATACCTATTTATAGGATTAATATATTAAATCTATAAATAATATCAAAAGTTCTCTAGTATATTGGTTGAAAGCTGGGATTGTTCAGAAGAAAAGGGGAGGATTTCGCAAACCTTTCTTTGACCCAAAAAGATAATGCCACATACTAAGAACGATAAATATAATGATAAATGTCTCAAAAAACTAAAGATAATTATAGCAATAATTTAATTGAATTTTATTCTTTTTTAAAAAATGCTTTAGAATTTTTATTTTATATTGTCTAGACATATAGTTTGCTTAGAGAATTTTTTTATTTATACAATATATATTTTAAAAGAAACTAATACAATATATATATATATATATATATGGGTGAGATAGAGTTCGTATAGTTGTTGTTTGTGTATTTCAGACCACTTGTAGAAATTACATAATTAAGAAAGTAATATCACAAATAAACTCTTCAAGAAATCAATGACTTACTGTAAAGGTATATGTGTCATAATAAATATAGCTTACATAAAAAATTTCTACATGGTAGTGAACAATGAAAAGAGAAGTGCGTGTTTAAAAAAAAATAATAAATATGTCGAGATCATATTTATTTATTGTCAAATGTAACTTTATATTTTGCTTTCTATAGCTTTAATTACATATGAAAAATCAGACTTTTCGATGTTAATACCACTAATTGCATTAATTCTATCTCAAGCTACATGTTCATACTTGTTTTTTACCAATCATAAATTATCACGTGTTTCAAATGATTATTTTAATGATGATCTTCCACTTAGTATACCTAAGTGCCATCCAGGTGGCTGAAACCAAATTTCTAATAAAATATGTTCTTGTTGCCACATTTACTATCTTCATCCCTATGCGGACATCTTAAGTGGAATATTGTTGTTGAAATATAAATAATCATTGGGGACACATGGCACTCCATAATTGGTTACGAACTCAATTGAACAGGCGGTTTTAATGGAGTTAGCATTAGATAGTGTCGCTGACTTAAAAAATTGAATTGGGTAACTCAAATTAGAAATCTCGAAATTTAGATAGTTAAATGAAAATTAATCAAAATTCAAGTATAAATGTAGCATTATTCTTATCATATACGAGGAGAAGCTGTGTGGGGATCCAGGAGGGTATGAAAGTAAAAAGAGAATTGGATATCCATTTAGAATCACTTTTATATTTGTAGCACAGTCATGATATATATTTAATTTTGGATAGTTTTGTTATCCAAAACGTATATAAATATTAATAAGGTTTTTATAAATATAGTTTATATAAAATACGAATGATAATCTCATTTTATTACTATCATATGAAAATTTTATTTATACTTTTATACTATTTGTGTATATGTATATATATACATATGTATATACTCGTGTGTAGTAATTGATAAATCATTTTCCCTCTTAGAGAGATATATTAACAGAAAACAGAAAAAGAACGACAAACATCAACCATAGTCTTAAAGCTCGGGGCTTCCAGGTAGTTTGACAGGGCGTCCCATCTCAAAAGAGACTTTAAAGAGGGAAAATTTTCCTCCATGTTAGGCTTGCCAGGTTGCTATGAAAAACCCAAGATTCAACTGCCATTATTGTCCTGAAATGACTCATGCTCCACCGATCCATCCGTATTATTCAATTTTGTAACTTGACGGTGGATATGGCTGACCCACTTTCTCTTTGTGGTCGGGTGTCTCTTCAGACAGCTTTGATTAATTGCACATTTCAGGGCTGACCCAAGACGGTGAACTTATTAGCAAGAGCGACTACACATTCTCCCATTGCAAATTTATGCATGTCTTTTTTTTTTTTTAATATAAATAATCATTTTAAACTTTAATTTTAATATAAATTAACCGCCTAAACTTTTAAATTCTAGTTTTCAATCTCTTAAAACTTTGATAATTAGACAAACAATTCTCATAAATTAAGAATAGCCTACTTAAACTTTGATTTTAATACCCAAATATCCCTTAACTTATTAAAATGTACTTTAAGATCCCTAAACTTTAACCATAGTGTGATTTTTTTAATTAAAAAAAGAAATATTTTTATATTACTAATTTATCAAAGTTTATGAGATAAAAAACTATACGTTAAATGTTCAAACGTTAATCTGCACTTATATCAAAATTTAGAAAGTTATTTGCAACTTTTTTTTTCTTTTAATTTGAATTGGTAAATCATGTTTGAGTTTCAAATATACAAAATTGGGTGGGATGATAAATAATAAGTTTACTTACAATTCCCATTATATCAATTTTATAGTATCGTATTATATTGATTCCATATTTTATTTCTATAATCATACTTTCGTGTAAATTACAATACCCGAAATATAGGGCCTAATGTAGAGGCTAGGTGTAAGTAACACTTATTATCTATATAAATAATTTCATAAGGATCGAGTATTTAAGATTAGATCTATGACATGTTATTAGGGATACAATTAGGTGGATTATAATAAGATATTCGACCCGTTTGATTAGTTAAAAACCTTATAGGGTTTAAAGTCAGATTATGAAAAGTAATTTAGAAACTAACAATGATTAGGATTAGGTTATGAGATTTAAGAAAAAACTCGATGAAATATCTGACTAAGGAAAAATTATAAAAAAATAATATAAATATTGATTTGAGTATTATTGCTAAAAAAAAAACAAGTATATCCTTGTATGTTATGTTTAGTCTTTCCTCCACATAAATCCTATATTGCTTAGAGAGTCATGGCTCACGAGTCAATAGTCACTGAGTATGTAAGGCTCCTCTCTCATCTCATAAATCTTGTCTCATCTAGCGTTTAAGGTTGGGACAAGTTAAGTCAGGTCGAGTTCCATGTTAGCTTTTTTAAATAGAAGCAAATCGTGAGCTACTCTTTAGAAATCTTATAAAGTTTTTCATTAATTCAATCGAGATAGGTTCAAGTTTTATAAAATTCATTCCGAACCCGTCCTGGTTATATCCCTACATGTTATTAATGTATATAGAACGCAGAATTAGATGGGAGTTTTAGTATTATAGATGAACCATAGACTAGAAAACTTTCACAGTTACACTTGCACCATTTTGCACTTGTGAAAGGTACTAAATACAACAATAAGAATCTTGGAAGCAGAAATGACGGAAAATTGCATATTTCATATATTATATTATCTATATTATTAAGTGAATACTTTAGTATTTTGACTCTTCCTTTCGCTGAATTTTGACCATTTCAATTGTTAAGATTCTGCAGCTAAACTTGCAGACCTTAAGACTGCAATAAAGATAAAGCATCCAGACTTGCAATAGTAAATAATTAAATTCCTACTTTTGTTCTTCGGCTTCAACTACATGAAAAGGAAAAGTTACAAATACAATACACTTGATGAACTAAAAAAGAAAAAGGATGGCCAATAAAATTTTTATAAATCGGCGAAGAGATGATATGTTTTCGAATCTACAGCAATGAGCCTCAAGGCTGCAACGGCCGCGGCAACAGACATGCATCCAAAGAAACAAACATTTAGCCAATGCCATGCTTTTTGTAGAGAGCTCAACTTGTTCCCCTTAGCCACCAAGTACATGTGGTTTGCTAGAATAAATGTTAGAGGGAAAACACTGAGAGCCCCCGTGAGGCTCTCGAAATCGCCCAAGAATGGAAGCATAGCTGAGAGTAACGTGTTGATTGCGAGATAGCCGCCGCGGAAAAGAATTCTGAATGAAAGATTCTTTGGTTTCAAAGCACTCCCTACAATGCCAAACCGTGTATCCACGTATTCGTACATTGGACTAGCAAATATCTGCATATTTCAGCAGGAGGTCACAAATTATTATTCGTTGAGAACAAATGCATTGTGTAGCTTGAGCTCATAGATATGGATAGAAATTCAATTGAAGCACATCGCACGAACCACTTAATTAAATAGGGATAAAATGATGGCAATTCTTGGTCTCCTTACTCTGATATCATGTTTTGTACTTGAAAACAACATAACACAAAAGAATTTAGGTCTAATCTTAGTTCATAGGGTGGAGGTAATTACGTGTACAGCAATGACTGTTTGCAGAAAGGCAGAAACGTTGGCTATTGTCTTCAACCACACGGGACCATTGACGCTGTTAAGCAAATAGCTTGATGTGGAGGAACCATAAGCCCAGTAGCCAACAAATGTTACAGCAAGCATTGGAAGATTTCCAGCTGAAAACTGCAAATAAAGACCTTTCAACATGTTCGGAATAGATGGTTCTTTCACCGTTGCCTGCCAATATTGCAAAATGTTTTAGGAATTACACACCAAGAATGAGAATTTGAACAATATATCATAGGCTAAGCAATCTTCCACAAGGTTTTCCTCTACAAAAAACTCACATAATTCAAGATTCTGAAATAACTCCTTTGTAATCAAGTTTCATTCAATTTCCTAGCTCTTATTTTGAAAATATAATCAAACTTCCATGTGGACATATATTTAAGCCTGATCATTATAAGATTTTCATAACTACATATTCTAGTCCGATCATATGTTCTCTAAAAGACATCAGGTCATGCAGCAACAGGGTTCGATTCTATCGGTCTGTTAGGATGCCCCCATAGCATACATCAGTGCACTTTAGGGATTTTCATATGCTTCACTCTAGTAAGTAAAAAGGAGAATGGACAAGAAGTTCTAGGGATAATAAAGCACCTGTATCTCTGGAAGCATCCCGGTATTGTATGCAAAAACAAGAGTTGCAGTAGCACCAATCGTTGTAAATACTCGGTTTGCTCCTGATTGTGGGATGTTATAATCCCTGGGAGGAGAATTGACTCCTAAAGCACCAATAACGTTGATTTTTAGAAACTTCTTGAAAAGAGATAACATTGCCGGGAAGTTGTTGCCAGTTATAGAAAAAACTTGCTAAAGCAGCAAAATATCATCCTTTTTTAGCAGATCTTCATTGTCAGGTACTGCATGCCACACTAATGTCATTGATCATTTAATTGAGAGCAAGACAAGCCTATGAATTCAACAGAAAACAATACTGAAAAATACTCATTTGACCAGAAATGATATGCCAAACAAAGACATTAACTGAATAATTGTGTCTAACATGAAGTATATGCATAAAGCTGGCATGTTCAACAATAGAAAGGCCTGGACTGCATTATAAAGCAGACCTTCATTTCGATACAGGTAGCTAGTGCGAAAGCAATAGAGTAATTAAAGAGTCACTATGTACACGTTTCTCTGAAAATTCCACAATGCCCACAAATCTAATCTGACTTTCTGAAAGGGAGTAAAAAGAAAAAGTAATTCTATTATCTAGTGCTGCAACACTAGATTCTTCTAATATAGACCCGGTCTTCATAGACCTGAGTACCGATAGACATCCAATGCATACAACTGATATATTATGCTCAACTGGCTTCATTTGCTCTCGAACATCCCTCTTGCTCCTTCTAATGCATCAGATATCTAGTAAGAACCAAGGATAGATACCTTGATATAGCCCCCCGGTACCTTGCACTGATTCAATTTACTGATATTGAATCAAGCACTTACCACTGCACTAGAAGCTACTGCCAATGGTGACTTTGACTATCCAGACTCTATCATGGGACAGAGAGAGATTCTAGATCAAATTGCTGGTCCAACTGTTTACTAATATACCAAAAAGCTACCAAAAGCTATAGCATTTTTGTTGGACTAGTAGGCTTTCGATCCAAAAATGATTACTATGTCCACAGAAGAATCTTCCTCATGACCAAGACTTGAAAGCATGTTGGCCATCTTGTAAATCAAGGTAAATAACACTCTGGAAGGCCCATATGCTCTGAATGGGAGATTTGGCGATGGATCAGCATAATTCATCTCTGAAATATCCTAACTCGTATATGCAAAAATAACTAAGATCCCTAATGATATTATTAGATATATCATTGATTAATCTGAAATCATCTGAATCTAGAAAATCGAGTGCAATTTACTGAAGGACACAACGATGGATACCATTTCAGTCCAGAAGAAATAAGGAAGAAAGCAGGATGTGAACTAAACAATTTCATCCAAACATAAATACTATGACACTTTTGATTTCAAAAATCAATCAGAGAAGGTTACCATCTTTTACGCAGAGAACAACAGTAATGATGATAAAAACAAGACTGAAAAAGGTTGAAATGGCCAGCCAAAGCCTTAAAGCTGACAAGTGAGGGATCGCAATGGCAAACAAGGTGCACGCAAGACCAGTTATGCCAATGAAGTAAGGAAGCTTCATAACACCATTGTCCTGGTAAAGAACATAGGCAGCCTGCAAAAAGCCATGAACAAAAATTCTTAGCAAAATTTTCACACAAAAAGAAGAAAAATGAAAGTCTCTACAACCAAACCGTAGCAAAAAGAAAAATTTAGAGAGCATATTCTCTGCTGTCAACATAGGAAGACAACCACTTTTATATGCGTGAAACAAGAACAGAGCATGTTGTGACAGAAAAACAATTTCAAAGAAGATTCGCTCATTGAGTGATTGTTCCATCGCTAATACTGCAAGAAAGGAGAAGCAATTTCTTCAAATCGATCTTTACCTTTAAAGCTTGACCAGCCAAAATGATAAAGCCCGTATTGATCATAAAAAGGTTGACATACTGCAATCCCCAGGTAAGAGAATAAGCTTTCCTACCTGCGAACCGGGAAGGAAAATCAACTCATCTACATACTTCACCAAAATGGTAATCCTTAATCAATAAGCAAAATTATGTGGGTATGCTTTTTTTCCTCAATCATGTACCATATAAATGTCCTGCAAGGTCTCTGTATCTGATATGCCGCTTGCCACCAACCTCATGAAGCTTTGCAATAAGCATATTCGCATTCAGTGAAATTGCTGAAGCAAGTAGTAAACCGACTACTCCGCCAATCCAACCAAGAGGTACCATGACGGTACCGGAGTATCCCAGCACGAACACGCTGTTTACCCCATTGGTTAGAACAAAACCAGCTTGAAGCCATGAGTCTACAAAATTATGAAGGAATTTCAATTAGTTGCATATAAATCTAGCTTTGCTGGAGAATTCTCACATGCTGCAATATGTAAATATGATGAAGAAGAAAGGTCAATTCTGAATTCGTATTCGCTCCATTAGAAAAGAAATTTAATTTGTCAGTATAATCTCATAAGCATTCATTAATACTCGATGAGTATTTGTAAATGACATCAAGATGGAGATAATCAAAAATCAATTTGGTTCCATTTAGTAGCAAAATTCAAGGATTTCCAGGGAAATAAACATGCGCCTTATTAAGAACCAACGGAGCAATCGATTGAGAACAATATTCACCAAAAAATTTGCCCAAGTAAAATCGAGTTCACATAACAAACAGTAGTCAAATTTATTTAAATCCTTAATCCAAAAAAAAAAAACAAAGAACCCAATACAGCAAGTAATTTCGGTTTTCTGGATATTTAAGGTTAACTTTTTTCATTTTCAATTACAATTTCATTACGTGTCAAAACGTAATTTTCATTTTAATTTTTATACACACAATACTCAATTTACGAAAACATAATTTCTTTTCAGGCAATTACTTCATAGGGGAAATGAGAGAAATGAACAAAATTTTTATTCATGAAACAAAAAAAAAATAATAATAAAAAGCTTTCAGCCAACCGCATCGATGGGACAGGTTAAATACTCCAAAACATATTTAGATTTCCTCACAAAGCTAGGCCTCGGGAAAACAGCTTAACATCAATAAACCTTGTCCTTACTATGTAAGGTTAGCTATATGGATCATGTTTGGCAATTTTTTCATTTTTTTACCTTGACTAATCGAATGGGCAGTTTCAGGAACTTCAACATTGGCATACTCTTCATCATGTACCTTACGAGCAGCCAATTCGCCATCCATGATGAAAAATTCACGGTGTTGGTCGCGGTGGTGGTAATCTCCGATCTCCCCTCTCTCTCTCCTCTCTCCAACTCCAACCAAGAGGGGTACTTCCTCCTCTCCTTCCCTTCCCCCGCTATAAGAGTACTGGTTGTTACACACAGCGGAACTTGTGGAATTACCTCTATTTGGGTGGTGCATTTAAAGCGGAAATGATTCCGAATCACAGCTAAAAAGTAAATGGAAATAAAATAAATAAATTCGCGTAAATATAAGTGGATTTATTTATTTATATCTCCCTTTCTCTCTTAGGTTAAAGATTTTAGACAGTTAGAGAGAGAGAGAGAGACAGGTGGGGGGAGAGAGAGAGAATCTAAATATGGGGATTCGTGTTGTCAGAGGGAGTGTAACACGATTTACTTGTGACGGTAAATATCTGAACATATTTAATGTTTCTTTTTCGGTTTGATTGGTCAATATAATCTTCTTTTTACATTATACAACATGGTCAGTGATTTGGTGCTTCGAGAGGCATGGGAATTTTCGCGCACGGCTCCTTGATGTACGTCGATACCCGTATAGAGCCCACGTGGGTGGGAGGAACCACGGCTCGGGATGTCTTTTTGGGTAAGGATCTATTTTATATTGGATACTTATAAATGATGCAACGTGGAATGATTCGAATGAAACGGAATTGACTTAGTAACAAAATGGCAACCTCAATCCTATTATTTAAAATATCCCTAAGATCGTTACTTCCTTTCTTATATTATATTTTACTGTCGTAATTTTGAAATAGTTAAAGAATGTGTATATAGCATTATTCGATAAAAATACCTTTAATTAATAAATATTTATATATATAAATAGAAAAACATCTTTTTGGTGTCTTTTGTCTTTTGTAAACTGTCTTAAAATTGTCTCTTCCTATAAAATTATAATACGTGACTCTCCTTTTATTTATTTTAGTCAACTCTTCATTTCCATTTTTATTCTCCGTTATATTTTTCGCTAAGCTTATTTTTTTTTCCTTTTTCTTTTTTTCCCCTCCACGATTTTGTGGCCATAATTCTCATAATCAAAACCTACTTCATCTCTTTCTCTTGACGCGGCCACGGCAGCCTTTGATCTACCTTTTGCAGATTTCGATAAAAACTCACAACGCACAACAAAATCAAATGTTGTGTGGCTCCATCTCTCTTAATTCAAATGGATAATGCATTTTACATGATGATAAGGCAAATAAAAAAAAAATGTAGAAAGGTGAGTTATTTTATATTGGAAATTAAAATTGGGTCATGCTTATTTGAAAAGAAAACTTTGAATGAGTAATAGTTGAAAAAATATATGAATTTCGTATATATTGAACTCACCATTAAAAGATGAAACTTTATAGAAAATTTTTGTAATATTTCACAATGATAAAGTTATTACTTTTGTTTGATCTATTAATACTTATATATAATATATGTTTATATAATTTTCAGGTCCATGGAAATTAATTATAAAAGTTTTTCTTTATTATGCAAGTTTATTAGTACGAAATGTCAGCCAAAATTCTAGATCTTAAGAAGATGGGATGATGTTTCAAGATCAATATAAGCTTCTTTTTTTTTCTTTTTTCCAACAACTTGCAAGCTAGATTGAAAATCTTTTTTATAATTTTTCTTGGAAAAAATATAATATAATATTAAACTTGCTTGTTATTCTTGGATCTTTTAGTGAAGAAAGATTCTAATAGTATTTACATACCACATATATTAATCCACATAACTTATTATCATCAATTTTTTTTTCCTTTTAATGGGTTTTGAGCTAAAAATTTGGTTCTTATTTTTTTTTTAACTTGATTTATATTAAGTTCAACCCACTTAATATAAATTATTTAACTAAATTAAGAAATTTTTTTTCTAAAATAACTTTTGAAAAAACAGTTGCTACCCGATTGAAATTAGAAAAAAGTGAAATTAGACATTAAGGATGGATGAAATCTAATTTCAGCTATTAGCCCATTATTTTTTTTTTAAGTTTTGAAAAATAGAAAGCAAATATCAATTGGACTGGAAGGCTATTTTATTAAAACTTAAACGGTTTTTATAAAAATGATTCATGAAGTAATTAAGTGGGCCTTAAAAAGGTTTTCAAATAATTTAGGCTTTTTTTTTCATTATTTGAAAAGAAAAAAGAAAAAAGGGGAAAAACAAAGATTTTTATTATTTTAAGTTGCCCAAAGTGCCTACGTACCTACAAAGTAGGATGAAACCCACGTAGTTTTTAATTTAAAAAAACTTTAGTCGTTTGGTTCATTTGATTTTGAAAAAAAAAATTCACTTTAAGTTCATTAAATTTCATTAATTTTGAAAAATAGGTTTTGGGTCCATTTTTGGAAAACTCTAAATAAGTCCTTAATTTTGAAAAAGGCTAACTTATTATTTTTTATTCATGAAAAACTATTTTTCTTTGTTTAGAAAGGAACTTTATAAAAAAAAAAAATAAGAACCCCTTGCAAAGAATTGATTATCCATGCAAAGTAGGCCCTAAGATGCAAAGAGAGCAACACGAATCATGCAATGGAGTTTATTCAATTCAAAATAAAAAATGTAAACATAAAAAACAATTAACTAATTAACTGCCAAAGGCATTATCATTTTTTTAGTTTTTAATTTTTATTTTTTTTAACAATGTTATTATACAAAACAAGCTTATTTTAATTCATAACAAAAGACACTAAATTATTTATTATTATGACCTAAACAAGCTAATTGTTTTAACAAAGCTTAATCATGCCAATTATTTATTTAAAGCCTAAACACACAAATTATTTTATTATTATTTTTTAATTAAAGTCTTATCATGCAAACACACCAACCATTTCATTTAAAGTCTAAACATATCATCTAGAAAATCAACAAACACAATATAAATCAAACGAAAATCAATTATCGTACTAACATTAAATACAAAAAACACATCATTCAAGTGAAATCATAATCATAAAAGATCAAAACACATTTTTTAAAAAGATTTTTCAGATTTATTTATTTATTTTTGAGTCACCAAACAAGACAACACAAAAGGGGAAGAAGAGTTACCTTGTGTGCTAATTGAACCATGGCCGGTTTAAGGGTTCTCAAGGTGAGGTAAGTGGTTTTGAACTCTTAAGATGTCGATCTACAAAACTCTCAAGTGGATTTTTGGAAAACCTAGGCTTATTTCTTGTAATTTTAACAAAAAGTTCAAGTTAGTTATGAACAAACTTTAAAAACATTAATCTTAATTCAAATTTAAATTACTTCATTTTAACTACGAAATTGAAACAATCCACTTATTGGGCTTTATTCTAGGATGAATGTAGAATGTTCTACTATTTTATCTTTAATTGATTTGCTTTATAATGAGAGAAATTAAAGAGAAAAAGAGGGTATTTTAAGTTATGAGCACATGTAATGCAGTGACTTTTAATGCTTGAGAATTGAATGAATGAGTAATAAGAACCTCTATTTATGGTGCTAAGTCGGAATTATAGCCAAAAAACTTCCTGAGAAAGATCAAATCTTCATGATTTAAGCAAGTTTTAAAAAACATCCCGATTATCCTCATAATTGCTCCAATTTGATTACATTTTTGCAATTGATTTCTTTATATGATTTTATAAGAACATGTTCTATTTTTATCAAATTAAAATCAAGTATAAAATATATGCATGTGTGTGTTACTTGAATTTTATTATTATTTTTTATTTTACCACTTTCTTTCAATAAAGATTCAAAAATTGAACATGCCCAAATAGTACACTTCGTGATCTTTCATTTTCATGTTTTTATAGAATTTTTTATAGTAAAAAATGTATCGAAATCTAGTAGAACAATGCAAATACAAGTTATCATTTTTTAAACAAATTTACAAGGAAGTTGCTATTTCTTCAATGGGGAAGGAAGAAGGAATATTAGGCTTGTTGACTTGGTCTAAGTATGCCAGGTGGTGCCATGTTAATGCCACGTGGCGCGAATATATGATGCCATGTGATACCTTAAAATGAGTGCTACATGGCACATCTTGAGCTTGTCGCAGGGCATCCTTCATGGATGCCACGTATTGCACTTTCTCTCTTTTTTCCCCCCTTTCTTCCTTTTATTGTTTGCCTTTGCTTGCTGTGATTCTTCTTTTGATTTTCCTTTTCTCCTTTTTTTTTTCAAAAACACCTAAATAAGACTTAAATAATTATTAAAAATTTAAAATTTATACCTCACTAATCAAGTAAATGTGGAGTCTAATAAACATAGGTACGAGATATTTTTAAAATTTTTCTAATCTAACCAAATTAAGAACACATTTTTTACTTGTGTTTGGTTTTTATTTGAAAACTTCAAATTGCCACAAAATAATCATTTCAATTCTAATTAAGTTACAGTTTAAGGCTATAATTCCTAGAAAAGTGCACTTTCAAAATATTTTTAAAAATCCAATCTAAATTGAGCTAAAAAATTTTGATTTTCAAAAAATATTCATTTGTATCCGATATTACTAATTCAATTAAATCACATATACCTACTTTGACTCTAGAATCTGTTTTAGACCTCAGAAAATTATTCTTACCTTGAATTGACCTAAATGGATCATCGTGTGATACTTTTTATAATTCTTTATATTTCTAAGCTTTCTTATTCTTTTGAAATTTCTCATTTTTCAATTTTTTTTGGTTTTTTTTTTTCAAATTTTTGGTATTTTTCACATATCCTAATTTTTTTTTTATTTTCTCTATTTTTGACTTTTTTATAAAAAAAATAGGGTTCCTAATTTAGATATGAACTTAAAGAGAGCAAAAATGTGGTGTCCACAATGGGTCTACACATTACAATAGAAATTACATAATGTCATACAAAAGTTAAGTTATTACTTTAAGGACTTATTTTAGTTTCATAATGATGACGGAAATTATTAATACATGCGTAATCACCCATTTTAAGTAAAATAAATGAATACTTAATGTATATAAGCCCTACAAATTTCGTGTAATGGTTTAAGTAGCATAAACACTCTTTAGACATTCCCAAGGATCAACAACTTAAGTATTGAACTAATTATAAGTCATGAATATACTAATTAACTTTTTGATCATAATCAAACACAAAAACCCTAAAACCTAATAACGATCATAAACTTACTAAAACTCTAAAGTGTAGTAACAACCTCTTAAAATTGTTGGAAACCACATTGTGAGAGTTTGAAAACCTAAATATAATTCCAAAACCCTAACCATATAACGAATAATTAAAAGTCCAAATAAAAAACCCTAAACTTAATGCAACCATAATAAAATTCAAAAAGGAAAACTACAGCCTAACTTAAAACAAGCATAAGAGATGAAATAATTTAAAAACCTAGCCTAAGCTTTAACCCTCAAGTGACTGATCAAAGTCTTAACATGATGGAAAATGAGAAGCCCATGTGGATGCTAATTAGAACCAGCCAACATCTCATTCCTTTACCCTCTCTTTTCTAATTCAAACTTGATTTTAAGCTTTATGTTGTAACTCTTGGTTAATGAAAAATCTATAAGGACTTTAGTAAGCTTCCATAGTTAACTAGATAAAGCCAACCCTATGCCCTAAACATACCATGCTATATATGGAAAAAGTAGTCTCAATTACTTTTACATCAACCAAAAATAGGAAAGAAAAGTGACTTGCCAAGCCCTCCTTTCCTAAGCCTAGCACCGACTAACCCAATCCCTCTTCCCTCTCATTTCATTTTAAATCAAATAAAACTTTAGATACAATTCCAAGGTATCATGACACATGAATACATCCCTAGGATTAACTTGACAACACTCTCCTGAAACCTTAAACAAGTCATTATATTAATGGAAGGAGTCACTAATCAACAAGACAAAAGTGGAAAAATTAGGAGCTTGACAAATTACCTTAGCTACTAGTGCGAAGACCGAGGAGGTGCCATCACCTCGCTTCCATTTCTTAATGAAAAACCATCCTTTTGACCAGCCAAGGATGCCCCAAAATAAGTCACCTTCCTCCCCCTTTATAGTCCCATTTAGCCACTTAGATTAAGACAAAATATAAGGCATGCTACCTCTAAACCAACTGGCTACGTTAGCTTTTTATTGCCACTCACACTTCCTTTCATTTCATCCTCTCAAACATCATAAGCTTGCTCCGAACAACTCTCTCAAACGCTACCATTACTATTAATGAATTCCAAATTGGTTATACTATAATTAATGATTTTTTATAATTTTTCTTGATATTTGAGTTTATTTTTAGATAATAATACTTAATTGAGTAAAATTTTGTTTTATAGGTTTTGAAATGATCTATGCGAGAAAAAGAAAAGATAAAAATAAATTTCACTCAAATCAAAGCTAAAATGAGCAAGTTATAAAGGTTTGAAGATCGATATAACCAAATGATATAGCTATATCGTTTCTATGAAAAAGTGGAGCTATTTTTCAATTGTTACAGCTTAGGATACGACCAAAAGACACTACCAATCATTTCCAGTATAAAAAAAAAAAAAAAAGAAGACAAACTCGAAACACAGTTAAGTACATAACCAAAAGACATGATTATGTTCTCCGTCATGTCTTTTTCAACCGACCTAATTTTTTTTAGCTCTTCACATATAAAGCCTTATTAAGATTTATTTAAAAGAACTTTTTGGCAAGAAATTGGAGAGAGCTTTTCTAGACAAAAACACTTAAGGAGCAAGTGGATCATCAAAAATTCAAGATTCAAGATTTTATCTTATTTAGACTTCATGACTTTCTTTTCTATTCTTTTTTATACTTTGTTTTTAGATTATTATTTTGTGATGTATAGAGAGTAGAACCTTAATATCTAGGTTTTGTGGAACCTAGGTCTATTCATGTGATATTAAAATTGCTCAATTAATTTAGTTTTTTATTATTTTCTTGATTCAATTATGTTTACTTCATAATTTAGGTTATTATTTCCACAGGTAGTAATTTAGAGTTTGATATCTTATAAGAGAATTGAGAGATTTCCTATAAGATTAAATCTAAGCATAGTTAACGAGAATTGTTGCAAGATTCGAGATAATTTGCAAGATTCTTTCGGAATCTCAAATTAAAGCGTAGAGAATTCATTGTTCAATAATTCAATCTTACGTCATGTTATTGAGAAGAGATTCTAATAAGTGATGCTAAGGTTAGGGTTAATTGGCTTGAGAAAGTGATTAACTTTAGTAGAAAATTCTCCTGATCAAGAAGGATTAAAGAATAAATTAGATTATCTTTAGGAAAATCATATGTTAGATCTAGAAGAAGCAAGATCTAAGTACAACATGGAATCTTGAATTAATTTCTCATCGAATTACTTTCTTGTTAATTCTTGAATTGCATCTTAGTTAATCTTTAAATTAGTTTTAGCAATAATTTAGGTTTACTTCTTTAAGTTTCTTGAAATTTAATTTGCCAATTAGATAATAAAGTCCTAGTGAGAACTAGTAGTTAGAGTCTTTGAGACTTATATATGTGATATTATAAACTAATAGGTATACTTGTCTATATTAACTACCCTTGGAACCCCTTAAATCGCACACCCACACTCCTCTCTTGCTGCCCTTGTTTAATCTACATAAGTCCACTCCAAACACCATTACAAACTTGATCTACTTAAAGAATATCAAGGTATCAACACTTAGCAAGTTGTTAGGGATAATAGACTGATCACTCGCTCCCGAACTGAAGGACTTGCCCATATAGTTCATTGAGCTATCAAAGGGGAATTAAACTCTAAAGAACAATACCTTCTCCACCCCAACCTGTCAAGGTATAAGCCCTATAACTAGATACTTGAGATTCTGATTGGCTTAAGGATTTAATCGAGCCTAAACGATAAAGTAAAGTTAAAAATACTAGTAAAAATGATTCCATAAGTTTGAATTTAGGAAAATAAGTAATAAAATAAAAGAATATAAAATTTTCAAGTTTTAAGTATATAATTTGTTATTTATTGAAAATGCGTGAAAATGCGTAAAAATGCATTCCGATAATTAACGAATCACTAGAGATAAATTATATGTATATTAAAAATCATATATTAAAAATCATAGAATGATCTAAATAATATTTAATAATATTTATTTGTACTATATATGAATTTACATGTAGATATAATTACGCGTAATTACTTAAAATACGTGAAATATACTAAAATAATACTAAATAATTAAATAAAATTCGAAATTAATTAAGGAAAAATCAAGAAAAATATAGAAAAATGAGGAAAAGTCTAGAAGTGGGGCGTGACAATCTAAAAATTAAAGAAGGAAATTAACCAATAAAATTTAGCCAAATAGAAAGTTAAAAAGAAGAAGAAATAAGGCAATTATCAAATCAATTTAATGTATAATAATTTCCTTAAAGCTCTATAAATACGCCAAATTTTTCAGAAGCTCATTTAATCAATTTGAAACCTTAGAAAATTAGAGAGAGGTGAAATTAAGAAGAAATTAAGATTTTACAAAAATTTAGCAAAAATCTGTGCAGTTGGGGTCTATAAGGAGAACTCAGACCCGACGAGTAGTTGGGAGTAAATGGCCACCACCACCATACGGTGGTGGTAGCGCCTAAGTGGATTGACATAGCCATGGCCACCGACAGTGGCCGGAGCCACCTAAATCGATAAGTTCGATTTTTTGTGTAATTTTATAAAAATAGTAATTTTATAAAAATAGTAAATATTCTTAGAAAATTATGAATTTTGTTATTCTGTAATATTTTAGTATGTAGTTTTTAGGAAAAATATTATTTTGATAAAAATATGTCTCATGATATATGGTATTTAAGAGATTATGCAAAATCAAGTATGTTTTAGTTTAAAAATAAATGACTTTAGGAATGTAGTTTTGAACCCAAAATTTTTCTGTAGACTACTTAGGTAATATAAAACAGTGCCATGAAGCCCTTTTTTAAAAATGAATTTTCAAAAATTTAGATAATTTTTAGGCCTTAAAATGAGGCATAAAATAGGTAATTTAGGATTAATTAAATAATTAAATGGGTAATTACTAATTAGATGTATAATTATATGTTTTAGGATGTTGAAATCTGATGAAGTATGATACTTGTAGCATTTAAGGTGTTAGATGTAATTATTAGGGTAATTATGTAGTAAATAAGTAATAGGAAAAAATAGTACATTTTAAGTTAATTTGGTAATTTAGGGTAATTAGGTTTAAATCTAATTTGAGATGAATTTAGAAATTTTGAAATATTAATTGATGTTGAGAGATGATAATTAGAGTGATAGAAATATTAAATGTGTATTATATACATAATAGATGATAATACATAATATGTAATTATTGGAAATATAATAAATAGAAGATATTAGAATAAAAATTGATATTGTATAAATAATAGAGATATATAATAAATCTGATAGAAATCTTGAATTTATGTAATTATATGAAAAATGGAAAAATTTTTTATATTAGGAGTAAATTTGGTACATGATAACTTTAATTTTAAATATATTTCACATGGTGATTTTATAGTATTTCCTTTACATCTTTAGTTTTCTTTAAAGAAATTGATACTCAATTGAGTAAAATTTTGATTTCAAGGTTTGAATCCGTTCTTAGATTGAAAACAAAGAAAATGAATCAACTTTCACTCAATTTGGAGTTCAAATGAATGAATTATGAAGTTTTGAAGTTACACAGTTTGGGACACAACTGTGTCCCCAGGTTATGTTCATCTAGGAAAATTTGTCAAGGTCAGAAAGTTACACGACCTGAAGACACGACCTGAGGATACGACTATGTCCCAAGCCGTGTCTGGTGATGAAAACGGAAACCTTACAATACATTATAAAAAGGACATATTAGGGTTTCACAAAATAGTTTTTTTTTTACATTCAAGAGAGAAGAGACTTGAAGAGAAGGAGGAGAAAAAGGTGAAAGCAATACCCAACTTCAAGATTGAAGAGATTTAGCATCAACAAAAGGGGTTTTTCATGTTTTATTTATTAGTTTTGTTGGAATTCGTTTTTAGTTTCATTATGATAGCTTAAAACTTTTGTATTTAGGATTATGGAAGCTAGGGTTTCATGTGACTATTAGATAGACTGATAATTTTCAATAAAGTTTATATCTTTTCTTGATTCAATTATGTTATTTAATTGTTAATTGATATTGCTAGAGTATCAATCTATAATATATTATGCATGATGATTGAGAAATTACATGTGTAATTAGATCTTTACATAATTGGAGAGAATTACATGTCTACTTAGAGATAAGATACATGTTTCTTCCGGAAAGTTGATTGTTTGTATGGGAATTCATTATACATTAATACAATTCTAAGTTATATTACTAAGTGAAGAGATTCTGGTAAATAATTTAGGATTAGGGTTAATATGCTTGAGAAAGGTATTAACTTTAATTGTGAATTCCTCCAGTCAAGAATAATAGAAATTGAATTGAATATATTTTAAGCGATCACATGTTAAACACTAGGAGAAATAATTCCTAAATACGTTATTACCTTCTTGAAGTCGTTCTTAGTTTTATCGCAATCTAAATTGCTTAATCAAGTCTCATAATTAGGTTAGTTTGTTAATTTAAGTATTTTTAATTCATTCAACTCATCATAATTTTCCGGTTAGATAATGAGCTAAGATTAATATTAGTACTCGAAGTCTCTAAGGGATCGACTCAGACTCACATTCGCTATATTAAAATTGATAGGTGCACTTGCCTGATATCAAGTTTTTGGCGTTGTTGCCGGGGATTTTCGATATTAAGAACACTAGTTGCTTTATTACTTTGACCATTCTTTTTCTTTTGTTTTCATTATTTATTTTTATACCTAAAGCTGCAATTGATTCTATATTTCTTGCCCTTTTAGTGCATGACCCGAAGCAACCCGGAAGATTTGGTAGAACTTAATCCTGAAATTGAGAGAACTGTCCTTTAAAATTTGAGATCGCGACCTAGATAAATTGTGGCTACCATAGACAACGAGTCAATCGTTGAGATTAAGGAAGAGGGTGATTAGGCCAACACTCAATTCATTGAGCAAAAAGATCCACCACACATGGCTAACAATGGGAATGAAACAAATCGGACCATGTCCGACTATTCAAGGCCTACACTTATTGGAGCTGACTTTAGTATCGCAAGGCCAACCGTCGCGGCTAATAACTTCCAAATTGCACCTAACATCATACAAATGGTGCAACAATATGTTCAGTTTGACGGTCTCCAAGATGAAGATCCTAATGCCCACATCTTTAGCTTTCTAGAGATTTGTGATACATTTAAAATCAACGGAGCCACGGATGATGCCATTTGACTGCAGCTATTTCCTTTTTCCTTGAGAGGTAGAGCAAAACAGTGGTTGAACTCTCTACTACGAAATTCAATCACAACTTGGAATGAATTGGTAGAGAAATTTTTGGAGAAGTATTTCCCACCTGCTAAGACCACTAAACTTCGAAATGATATTTCTTGTTTTGCTCAATTGGAAGCGGAGACGCTATATGACACTTGGGAGCGGTTCGAGGACTTGCTCAGGAGGTGCCCACATCATGGCCTCCCTCTATGGATGCAGATTCAGACTTTCTATAATGGTCTCAATTTATCTACGAGACAGATGATTGATGCATCCGTAAGAGGTACTTTGAACACAAAGATACCTAAGCAAACACAAAGATACCTAAGCAAGCACAAAACCTAATTGAAGGAATAGCGATGAACAATTATCAATGGGAAAGCACTAGAGCCAAGTAAAAGGTTATGGGAATTTATGATGTGGACTTGACCACTGCTCTGGCAGCCAAGGTGGACCTATTGAGTAAGAAGATTGATGCACTCTCTATTGACCCTCAACAAGTACAATCGGATGTAAGTGACTTTGGTATATAGGGTTATGGAGCACAAGAACAACTGGAACAGGTAAATTATCTAGAAAATCCACCCAAGCAACAAAATAACCCCTACAGCAACACTTATAATCCCAGATGGAGGAATCACCCCAATTTCTCATAGAGAAATCAAAACCAAGGCCAGCAAAAGGCCAACTTTAGCCCACCTGGATTTCAAAGACCATTCCCACCTCCTCTTCCTCAAGAAAAGAAGTCCAGTGTAGAACAACTTTTCACAAAATATATTCAAGGCATGAGGCTTGCTTATCCAACATCGAATCATCATTGAGGAATCAAAAGGCTTCCAATCGCAATCTTGAGAACCAAATTGGTCAACTTGCGAAGCTAATCTCTGAAAGACTACAGGGAACGCTATCGGGAAATACAGAACCCAATCCAAAGGAACATGTCAAGGCAGTGACACTTCGAAGTGGGAAGGAGTTGCATGCTGAGAGGAAGGTTAGCGAGGAGACTAGTAAGAGCAAGGAGGGGATGAAAGCAATGGAAGATGTAGAGTCATCTAAGGCAAAGGAATCTCAACCACCTATCCCATATCCCTAAAGACTCAAGCAAGATCACAATGACCAACAATTCAGCAAGTTCCTTGACCTCTTTAAACAACTACATATTAACTTACCTCTCGTTAATGCCTTATCACAGATGCCGAAGTACGCTAAGTTCTTGAAAGATTTGTTATCCAACAAGAGGAAGCTTGAGGAGCTTTCTACAGTCATCTTGGGTGAAGAGTGTTCAGCGATCGTGCAAAATAAGTTGCCCAAGAAGCTAAAAGACCCAGGAAGTTTTACAATTCCTTGTCATATTGGTAACTTGTTAATTGACAAAGCTTTAGCTGATTTGGGTGCTAACATCAATTTAATGCCTTATAAATTTTTCAAGAAACTAGGATTAGGGGAACCTAAACCCACACGCATGAGCTTGCAATTAGCTAATAAATCTGTGACGTATCCTAAAGGTATTATTGAGGATGTATTAGTTCAAGTGGGTAAATTTATTTTTCCAGTTGACTTTATGATATTGGATACGGATGAAGATTTTGAGTTGCCCCTTATCTTAGGTAGACCATTCTTAGCTACCGCTAGGGCTATCATTGATGTTAGTGATGGCAAGCTCATTCTTCGAGTAGGAGATGAACAGATCATGTTTAAAATTTCGAAGGCTATGAAAAAGTCTGTTGATCAGGATGATACTTGCTACCTTTTAGATGTTACTGACACTTTTGTTTCAAGTTATATGTAGGAAGTTCTTTTTAAGGATCCATTAGAGAGTTGCTTGCAATTCGGCATGGAAGAAGCTTCAGAAGATCCTATCAAATCCGAGGTGGTAACCCAACTGGAGGCAAATAAACCTACCTCTATTGAGAAAGGGTTTGAAGAGTTTGAAAAGAGGAAGGAAGTACAATTAAGACCTTCGATTGAGGAGCCACCAGTATTAAAGCTAAAGCAATTACCTGACTACTTGGAATATGCCTTCTTAGAGAAGGACTCCAAATTACCGGTAATTATAGCATCCAATTTAGAAGAAGAACAGAGAGAAAGGTTGTTGAAAGTACTTAAGGAGCATAAGAGGGCCATTGCTTGGAAAATATCCGATATTCGAGGTATAAATCCCTCCTTTTGTACTCATAAGATTTTAATGGAAGAAAACCACAAGCCGGTTGTGCTAAGGCAAAGGCGGGGCAAAGGCGGGACAAGCACTTTCAACCAATTCACTATGCTAGCAAAACTCTTACTAATGCTCAGGAGAATTACACTACTATAGAAAAAGAGTTGCTAGCAATTGTTTTTGCCTTTGATAAGTTTCGCTCTTATTTGCTTCTATCTAAAGTGATTGTTTATATTGATCATTCTGCCCTTAGGTACTTGTTAGCAAAACCAGATGCAAAACCAAGACTGATTAGGTGGATCTTGTTGCTACAAGAGTTTTATATGGAGATTAAAGATAAAAAAGGCGCTGAGAATTTAGTAGCAGATCACCTATCTCGATTGGAGAATCTAAACTTGGAAATGCTCGATGAGAATGAGATCAAGGATGAATTCCCTGAGGAGCAACTCTATGCCATCGCCCAGGTAAGTGATATGGAAATTCCTTAGTTCGCGGATATCGTTAATATTTTAGCTGCTAGGATTATACCGAAGGGACTTCCATACCAGCAAAAGAAGAGATTTTTTTCTGATGTGAAACATTATTTTTGGGATGATCCTTACTTGTTTAAAGTATGTGCAAATCATGTTATTTGAAGGTGTGTACCACACCTCGAAGGATGGAGAATTTTGAGCCACTACCATTCGGGGCCTATGAGTGGGCATCATAATGCTAATAGGACAGCTCATAAGGTCCTAGAGACTGGATTTTATTAGCCTACCTTATTCAAAGATGCCTAGAAATACGTTGAGATTTGTAATCATTGTCAACGAGTGGGGAATATATCTCGTAGGGATGAAATGCCACAAAACCCCATCATTGAGGTCAAGGTATTCGATGTATGGAGGATTAATTTCATGGGTCCTTTCTTGAACTCTAATGGAAATAGATATATCCTAGTAACTATTGATTGCATCTCTAAGTGGGTGGAAGCTAAAGACCTACCTACTAATGATGCTAGGGTAGTAAAAAAATTCTTGAAAGGCCTATTTTCTCGATTTGGTACCCCTAAGACAATTATAAGTGATAGGGGAACACACTTTTGTAATGCCCAACTCGACCAAGTGTTGAAACGTTATGGTGTTACATATAGAATAGCCACCCTGTACCACCTCCAAAGTAATGGCCAAGTGGAAGTTGCCAATCGCAATCTTAAGCGAATTCTTGAAAAAACCGTAGAGTATCATAGGAGAGATTGGTCAAAAAAGTTGGATGATGCTCTATGGGCATACAGAACCGCTTACAAAACATCACTAGGGACCACACCCTACCGACTTGTATATGGGAAGGCTTATCATTTACCGATAGAGATTGAACATAAGGCTTATTGGGCAATTAAGAGTGCTAATGTTGATTTTGAGCGTGCAAGTTCTCACAAGAAACTTCAATTGAATGAGCTAGAGGAATGGCAAGCGAAAGCATATGAGAACTCCAAATTATACAAAGAAAGGGCTAAAAAGTACCATGATCAGCGAATCAAGCAAGGTCGACAATTTAAAGAAGGCGATCAGGTTCTTTTGTATAATTCTCGCCTTCATTTATTCCCAGGTAAGTTGAAATCTCGGTGGTCTGGACCATTTACAATTACACAAGTTTTCCCGTATGGGACTGATGAAGTTACACACCCGAAAAAAGGTACATTTAAGGTAAATGGGTAACTATTGAAGTTATACTTGAGTGGAAACTTAGAGCATGTTAGACGAAAGGAGTTTTATCTCCACCCGACAGAACCATCATGAAAAGACGTATCCCGTCGAGCTATCGACGTTAACTATAGTGCTTCTTGGGAGGCAACCCATGTTTAACTTTGCTTACACTTTAGTTCTTTAAGTTTATTCCATTTTATTTTTCTTTTATCCTGCTTTGCTCTACTTCTTTTATTTGTTTCAATTTTAGTCATAGGCTTTTCCCTTTTAGTTTCATATTTTTTCTCTCTTTAGTTTTCGTTGTCTTATTTTTCTAGTTTAAGTACTTTTAGTTTTTTAAGTTTATTGTATTTTTAAATTCATTAATTGAAAAAAAAAGAAGAAAAAGAGAGAACAGAAAGTTACACGGGCATAGGATACGGTCGTGTCCCAGCCCGTGTCTATCCAGACCCCTTCAATGAACTAATACCCACAGAAAGTTACACGGGCATGGGATACGGTCATGTCCCAGCCCATGTGCGCCCAGCCTTATGCCACACTCACAGAAAGTTACACGGGAATGGGACATGGTTGTGTCCCAGCTCATGTTTGCCCAGCGATATGCCGTCCGAACAGAAAGTTACACGAGTGTAGGACATGATTGTGTCCAAGCTCGTGTACACCCAATATTTACGCTCGACTATAGATAGTTACACGGGCGTGGGACACGGTTGTGTCCCAGCCCATGTGTGTCCAAAATTCACACTCGAACACAGGAAGTTACATGAGCGTGGGATATAGTTGTATCCCAGCCCGTGTTCGCCCAGGTAAAGCACCGCACACAGAGAGTTACACGGGCGTGGGACACGATCGTATCCTAGCCCATGTCCGCCCAGTACCCACATGACTCAGCATACGCCCTGCATAATTCATTAAAACACACACACACTCTCTCAAACGCTCACAAACCTCAACACATATTCATTTCATATTCTCTCTTGTCTCCATCTTCTCCTTACGATTCCTAACATCACGATTGTTGATCCAAGTAAGTTCTCCTCATTGTTTATGCTTTATCTTCCTCATTGTTTAGGCAGGTTTAGCTACTAGACTTTTCAGTCTTGTGTGAATTGGTACTTGCATTTGGTCTGAGAATTTATTTTATTCTTTCATAATAGACATACACCATTGCCTTGTGTTGCTAAATTTTAATGCCTTTATGATGCCTCCTCTAGTTAGATATTCCTTATGATCTCTCAAATCCGAATTTTGTTTGCTAATTTGATAATCATTATTCAATCACGTAGTTAGGTTTAGCATTGTGAGAGTAATTTTGGGTCATTTAGCGTCTTTGATGTGTTGGGACGGCTGCTTTTCAAGCTGATTGTAATGTAGTAGGCCTATTGACTAATTAGTTGGATGCATTTGCTAGCTATTTCTTTTACACCAACTAGTTTTATGGATGCACTCTACATGTTTGTTTAAATGTCCCAATGAGAATTCTTTCAATATTCTTCACTGTTAATCCTTTCTCTCTCTATCTTCGTTTGAACCATGTGTGGCAAGGATGCACGTTTTTTATTTGGTTTAGTGTTTCTTTTCAGGTATTCAATGGCAAATCGCGTAAAGCTTACCGTTCGACGAAAATCCAAATATGTAGCATCCTTTTCATCGTATGAAGGTGCAATTGTTGAACCATTAGCCACTCTTCCTCCGATGGAGCACCCAATACTTCAATTCAAAGAAGAATATCAGTCGCAACGCTATAGTTTACTTAAGAATAAGCCTTTCAGTGACACCCTTCGTCTGGATTGGGATGTTCTCGCTCAATTAGAGCTCACAATAGAAATGAAGGAGCTCTTGGATGGAACCATTTGGGAGCGATTTTTATCTCTTGAAGCTCCAGTTTATAAAGAGCTGACATTGGAGTTTTTATGTATATACAAACTCGATTAAGAGAGTGCTAGTGGCATGGGCCCCAAACGCAAACTCTATTTCACTTTGAGTGGCCACCCTTTCCACATGACAATAGCTCAATTGGGCAGATATCTCGGTCTTTATGAAGATAGATATACACGGATAGAAGAGTTCCAACGTCTCTCATGTCGTTTTCCACGTGAAGTAATATCAGAGACGTTTTGGAACAAAATTACTGTTGGTGATGCGTATGACCCAACAAAGAGTAAGGCTTCTCAATTGGTTAAGCCTGAATATCATGTTCTTCATTGTCTCTTTGCGTATACATTGACTGGCAAAGGCCTTAACACCAGTGTGGTTTCCAACAAGGATTGCCTCTATCTGTACAATGTTATTCATAAACATCTCATCAATCTCGCCATCGAGCTAGTTGAACTTTTCAGCCACCACTACACGGAAGAAAGGGCATATTTGTTGTAGCCCCTACATCACCTTACTCGTACAGGCCATGCGGACTGAGGTTGTCATTTGGCCCTCACTTACCTTAGTCAATCAAGTCACTCTTATGCGACTTAATTCATTCCAACTCATGAACCCGTTACCAACAAGACGTTAAGGTCAACACTCACACAGCACATCTCGAGGCCAGACGTCTTCAGCAAGCTTTGAAGACAAATTTGATATATTGATGTTTGAGGTTCGTTATATTCGAGAAAGTATGGATAAACTTCATATCCGCCAAGACAAAATGGAAAAATTTCTCAAGATGAAAGAGTCGGATGCACATGATGAGGATAGTGAGAGTGAAGAAGAGCATGATGAGGGTGGTGAGGAAGAGGTGGATGGGGGTAGTAAAGAGGATGTTGAGGGTAGTGACGACGACAATGATGCCACCATGGCGGAGGCACCATCTGATGAGGATGATGAAAAGACGGATTCTGATCCCTCTTCTTAGTTCATATATTTTTTTTTTGTGTATTGTTTTTCGTTGGCCAAGGCATGTGAAATCCGATATGTAATAATGATGCTTCCTCGTTCCGCACCTCTTCACCTTATTTTCGACTGGTAAGAAAGTATTCGTTTCTTTTTCAGTACATATATTTCCTTTTTTCCCTATGATGATTTTTCTTGTTTCATTTCTTGCTGCTATACTTTCTTAGTCGTACATTGAGGACATTGTATGCTATTAAGTGTGGGGAAGGGATATATATGAATTTGTTACTGTTTAGGAGACCAATTATTCACATTTGACCCAATTAATTTTTAAGTTAACTTGTAATAGGTGAAAAACAAGTGTTGAGCCAAATTAATTGTATCATCTTGATCATTATTAATCTTATTATACTTTACTAGAATTGATTAGTCAAATCTGTGGAGGGCAAAGTTACGAGTTATTTAGCTTGGGACTCTAAGACTTGAGATCGGAGCAACATTACTAGTTGAGAGTTAGTCATGGTTATTTTTAAATTTTCTTTTATGTATACCTTTCTCTTAGAAATTTTTAAGAGCCATATAATTTTTAGCAAACAAACAAATGAAATTCTTTTTTTGAGAACCCCTGAAAAATTACAATGATTAGAGGTCAAAAGTAATAACAAGTGTATGAATAGAAAAAATTGGTAAGGATTCGTCTTAGTCCGTTAGAAGAGCGAGATTGAGTCCTAATGCCAATTCTAATGAAAAAATTGGTATGGATCGGCCTTAGTTCGTCAGAAGAGCAAGGTTCTTTCCCGCTATCAATATAAGGAATAAGTTGGTATGGATTGGTCTTGGTCCGTCAGAAGAGCGAGATTCTTTCCCTCTACCAATACAATTGTGCTTAAATAAAGTAAATTTAAAAGACCTTCTAACAAAAGCATAAACTAGGGGGATGATCAGAGGATGAGTGGATGTAAAATGTGTTTGTTTTAGATTATGGCGCTTGGTGAGATGGAAGAGAGAATTGTATACACTTTAGTCAAATGGACAAAATTTTGATGACTCTTTCTCGGTTGGCGAGATGTTAAATCCAATTTTTAGTTCAAGAATCCTTAGTTAAATGACTCGGGTAAACTTCGACTTTAATAAATTAACTAATGAACTCTAGTATTAAGTATTGTTGGAACATTCGAATATGGTCAGGTGAAATTATGACATTGTTAAGGGTAAAATTGGTTGACTTTATTATTGCAAGTTAGTTGAGAATGAGTTTCTTACTTTTCTACAGGTTAAGTGTATTCATTCATTGGTTTCCTAAATAGTGATAAATTTTGTTTAGCGTTTCTTGTCCCGAAATTTTGTTTTGGTTTATTTGCTTGAGGACAAGCAAATGCTTAGGTGTGGGGAAGTTTGATAACTCTGATTTTAAATATATTTCACATGGTGATTTTATAGTATTTCCTTTACATCTTTGGTTTTCTTTAAAGAAATTGATACTTAATTGAGTAAAATTTTGATTTCAAGGTTTGAATGCGTTCTTGGATTGAAAACGAAGAAAAGGAATCAAGTTTCACTCAATTTGGAGTTCAAATGAAT
Organism: Lumnitzera littorea; assembly: GCA_024138015.1. Classification (NCBI taxonomy): domain Eukaryota; kingdom Viridiplantae; phylum Streptophyta; class Magnoliopsida; order Myrtales; family Combretaceae; genus Lumnitzera; species Lumnitzera littorea. The sequence continues at coordinate 22,914,977 of JAMXBB010000006.1, forward strand.
GAGTTATGAAGTTTTGAAGTTACACAACCTAGGGACACGACTGTGTCCCAAGCCATGTCTGGTGATGAAAATGGAAACCTTACAATACATTATAAAAGGACATACTAGGGTTTCACAAAAGAGTTTTTTTTTGGACATTCAAGAGAGAAGAGACTTGAAGAGAAGGAGGAGAAAAAGGCAAAAGCAACACCCAACTTCAAGATTGAAGAGATTTAGCATCAACAAAAGGGGTTTTTCATGTTTTATTTATTAGTTTTGTTGGAATTCGTTTTTAGTTTCATTATGATAGCTTAAAACTTTTGTATTTAGGATTATGGAAGCTAGGGTTTCATGTGACTATTAGATAGACTGATAATTTTCAATAAAGTTTACATCTTTTCTTGATTCAATTATGTTATTTAATTGTTAATTGATATTTCTAGAGTATCAATCTATGATATTATGCATGATGATTGAGAAATTACATGTGTAATTAGATCTTTACATAATTGAAGAGAATTACATGTCTACTTAGAGATAAGATACATGTTTCTTTCGGAAAGTTGATTGTTTGTGTGGGAATTCATTATACATTAATGCAATTTTAAGTTATATTACTAAGTGAAGAGATTCCGGTAAATAATTTAGGATTAGGGTTAATATGCTTGAGAAAGGTATTAACTTTAATTGTGAATTCCTCCGATCAAGAATAATAGAAATTGAATTGAATATATTTTAAGCGGTCACATGTTAAACATTAGGGAAAATAATTCCTAAATACGTTATTACCTTCTTGAAGTCGTTCTTAGTTTTATCGCTTTCTAAATTGCTTAATCAAGTCTCATAATTAGGTTAGTTTGTTAATTTTAGTATTTTTAATTCATTCAACTCATCACAATTTTCCGGTTAGATAATAGAGTTAAGGTTAATATTAGTATTCGAAGTCTCTGAGGAATCGACTCGGACTCGTATCCGCTATATTAAAATTGATAGGTGCACTTGCCTGATATCAATATACTAATAAGGATTTAAGTGTACCGGGTAGAATAAAATACTAACTAGGGGTAATTATGGTATTTAGGATATCTGGAAGTAATATGATTAATTTAACATTATGAGTTAAAACAAGTTTCTAAGGTTCAGGTATAAAACAGTACTTAGAAATCGAACTAGAACCTAATTTAGAAATCGATATGGAAACCGAACCCGAACTCGAACCCAACCTCAAGCCCAAAATAATTGTAAAAGATTTGAGAACCTAGATAATTGGATATATTAAACCCAAAACCAAGGATAACAATAAGCGTGATAAGATAAAACCAACCTATAATAGTTATATGAAAAATTGAAATCACGTTTGTATTATAAGGATGATCGGCGATGGCCTGAGCGAGTTGGACCTCGAGCGAGCGAGCGAAGAGTCCAAGTAAATTCGGATTAATACGTTGCTGTATTTTAGAGGCTTGAGATTATACTTGGTTGTGCTTGTTAGATAGTTAGTTGTGTGCATGTGTTTGATTATGAGTGATGCTATGATTCAGTTTGTTGTTCTGGCTTATATTATATAAAGTGATTGATTACCCTAAACTGAACCTAACAAAAGTATGACCTGTAAACATAAATCGAATCTGCATAGCAACCTATTAGGAGAAACTTAGGACTCTCCGGCCAAATACCGAGCCCTTTGAAAGGGATAGCACCAGATAGCAAAATGGGTCCCTTCTTTATCCTTAATCGAATTAAGTGACAGGTGAGGAGGTTGCGACAAGGGTAAAGTCAATGGTTCAAAGGTAGTCATGAAAGGAGCGGTGTCTCCATTGCATAAGCCTGAGTTTGGTCGTGAGCTGTTGCATTAATGACAACTTCTTAACTTAGATTAAAGCAGGTGCTGTAAGCCCCACAACCAACTATTTGAGGTTTTGATTGGTTGAAAGATCCGATCGAACCTAAACTATAAGTAACGCCAGAAATATTAGTAAAAATGATTCTGTAAGATTGAATTTAAGAAAATAAGGAATAAAATAAAAGAATATAAAAATTCCAAATTTTAAGTATATAACTCGTTATTTATCGAAAATACGTAAAATGCATTACGATAATTAATGAATTGCTAGAGATAAATTATATATATACTAAAAATCATAAAATGACCTAAATAATATTTAGGAATATCTATTTGTACTATATATAAATTTACATGTAGGTAGAAATACGCGTAATTACTTAAAATACGCAAAATGTGCTAAAATAATACTAAATAATTAAAGAAAATTCATAATTAATTAAGAAAAAATCAAGAAAAATCAGGAAAAATAAGGAATAATCCAGATATAGGTCATGGCAGTTGGGGAAAATAAGAAAAAAATTAACCAATTAAATTAGAACAACACAAAAGTCAAATTGGAAGAAAATAAGGTAATTATCTTGTCTAATTAATACATAATAATTTCCCTAAAGCTCTATAAATACTTCAAATTTTTCAGAAGCTCATTTGGGTAGTTTGGAGAGTGAGAAAAATAGAGAGAGGCGAAATTAAGAGAAAAATTAAGATTAGAAAAAAAAGGAAAAACTGTGCAATTAGGGTCTTAAAAGGGAACCCATAGTAGACGAGCACCTGAGAGTGGATGGCCACCACCACCATATGGTGGTGGCAGCGCCTAGACCGGCCGACAAGGCTACAGCGGCTAAAGCCATCAAGACCGGTGAGTCCGATTTCCAACCCAATTTTGTATAATTTTGTAAAAATAGTAAATATTCTTAGAAAATTATGAATTTTGTTATTCTGGAATATTTTTATAGGTAGTTTTTAGGAAAAATATTATTTTGATGAAAATATATCTCGTGATATATAGTTCTTAAGAAATCATGCAAAACCGAGCATGTTTCGATTTAGAAATAAATGACCTTAGGAGTGTAGATTTGAACCCAAAATTTTTGTGTAAATTACTTAGATGATATAGAATAGTGCTATGAAGCCCGTTTTCAAAAATTAATTTTCAAAAATTTTAGATAATTTTTAGACCCTAAAATAAGGCATAAAATGGGTAATTTAGGGTTAATTACTGATTTAGTGAATAATTATATGTTTTAAGATGTTGAGATCTGATGCAGTATGATACTTGTAGCATTTAGGATGTTAGATGTAATTATTAGGTTAATTATGTAATAAATGAGTAATTTGGAAAAATAGTACATTTTAAGTTAATTTTATAAATTAGGGTAATTATATGTAAAATCTTATTTAGGATGAATTTAGACATTTTGAAATGATAATTGATGTTGGGAGATAGTAATTAAAGTGATAAAAATATTAAATGTATATTATGTACATAATAAGTAATAGTACATAATACACAATTATTGGAAATATAATAAATAGAAAATATTAGGATAAAAATTGATATTATATAAATAATAGGGATATATAATAAAACTGATAGAAAACTTGAATTTATGTAATTATGTGAAAAATGTAAAAAAATTTCTCATATCAAGAGTAAATTTGGTATACTAATAAGGATTTAAGTGTACCGGGTGAAATAAAATACTGACTAGGGGTAATGATGGTATTTAGGAGATTGGGAAGTAATGTGATTAATTTCACATTATGAGTTGAAACAAATTTCTAGGGTTCGAGTATAAAACAACACTTAAAAATTGAACTAAAACCTAATTTAGAAATCGATGCGGAAACTGAACCCAAACTTAACCCCCAACCTAGAATAATTGTAAAAAACTTAAGATCTAGATAATTAGGTATATTAAACCCTAAACAAAACATAACAATAAGCGTTATAGGATAAAACGAATCTATAATAGTTATATGAAAAACTGATACCACGTTTGTGTTATAGGAATGATTGGCAATGGCCTGAGTAAGTCGGACCTCGAGTGAGTGAGTGAGGAGTCGAGGTAAGTTGGGATTAATACGTTACTGTATTTTGGAGGCTTGAGATTATACTTGGTTATGCTTGTTAGATAGTTGGTTGTGTGCATGTGCTTGATTATGAGTGATGCTATGATTTTGTTTATTGTTCTGGCATGTATTGTATGATTTGTATGAAATGAATGATCACCCTAAATTGGACTTAATCAAATATACGACTTGTAATCATAATTGGACTTGCATGACAACTCATTAGGGGAAACCTAGGACTCTCCGGCTAAATATCGACCCCTTCGAAAGGGATAGCGCAGGATTGCAAAGGGTCCCTTCTTCATCCTTAGTCGAATTAAGTGACAGGAGAAGAGGTCGCGGTGAGGGTGAAGTTAATGGTTCGAAGGTAGTCATGGGAGGAGCGAGGTCTCCATTGCACAAGCCTGGGTTTGGTCGTGAACCGCTGTATTAATGGCAACTCCTTAACCCAGATTAAAGCGGACGCAATTTCTCTAATCTCACGATGAGCTGAACAACGTCGTGTGATGGCATTTGCTTGAACATGCATTGCACCTAACAAGTTGATTGATAACCTTGTTGTGTTTATGGTATAGTTTTAAGTCCTCCATCCTAACTTACTAAGCTGTGGTTGCTCACATCCCTATAGATATCGTACAGGTGCTGACTAAGAAATGGCATACAACTACTCTGAAGTTAGCAACTGCTGGATCCTAGGGAGTGAAGAAAAACATTTGAAGAATAAACACATTTTTAAGGTTTAAGCTTTTACTTTATAATTTTTCATTTTTGAATAATGTAATAACTAGGAAATATATTACGGAGAAATATTGTAAACTTTAATTGTAATAACTGAATTATAATATATATATATATATATTTCCTCACTTTCTTAGGTAAATGATTTATCTAAATTACAAACTGTTTACTTCAAGGCGAGTTAATCGTGGATGCCTTGTGTAGATCAAGTCTAAGATAGCGGTTATAAGGCCAACTTCTATCTTAGAATGATTTACATGGCGGGGTTGTTATGACTTTGCCGCTTCGGGGCGTGACAGGTGCAATTTTTCTAATCTTACGATTGGCCGGTCAACATCATACGATTGCATTTTCTTAAACATGCATTGCACCAAATGATTTGGTTGATAACCTTGTTTATGTTTGTGATATAGTTTTAAGTCCTACATCTTAACTTACTGAGCTGTGGTTGCTCACATCCCTATAGACGTCGTATAGGTGCTGGCTAAGAAGCGGCTTACAACTACTCTGAAGCTAGTAACTGCTGGATCCTAGGGAATGAGGAAAAATATTTGAAGAACAGACATATATTTTTAAGGTCTAAACTCTTATCTTAGAATTTTTCATTTTTGAATATTGTATTAACTAGGAAATAAATTACAGTGAAGCGTTGTAAATGTTAATTGTAATAACTGAATTCTAGTGTATATATATATTTTTTCACTTTCTTTGGTAAATGATTTATTTAAATTATGAATTGTTTACTTCAAAGTGAGTTAGTTGTGGACGTCTTGTGTTGATCAGGTCTAAGATAGAAGTTATAGCAGTTGTAAGGCCAACTTCTATCTTAGGATGGTTCATGTGGCGGGACTGTTACGACTCTACCACTTCGGAGTGTGACACAAGGTACTCCATTTTGATCTCTCTTTGTCTCATTTCGGAGACCCTTGAGGTAGGTGACCTAACTACTTAGCTAATCTCTTACTACTGCAGTAATCTTAAGCCTAGTGCTGAATCTGCCCATTTCTGAGCTGATATATGTCTAAGGTTAAGTTACCAACTTTTAAGCCAACCAGTCGAGGCCAATCCCACGAATGTCCGCTTAATAGACCAAACCTTCCTAAGCCTTGAACAGCTAAGTTGCCAAGCTACCATATAATGGACCTGACCTACTCTATTTCGAATTAGCTTTACTTAGCATACAACATCATCTAGACAGTAAACACATGTCCTACTTTTTTGACATCCATACTATCTTTTTCGTAACTTAATATCCTTTTTGTCTATTTACAACTTTACCCTTATATTATATTCATTTTTCCTTTTCGGGTAGGAATCTTTTTGTAATTTATGTCAACCTAGGACTTACCCTAATTAGGTCATATAAATACTTGTAATATGTAATAGCTGCAATAATAGTGGCATTGAATTTCAGACATCATTCCCTTTTTCTTCTAGAGCTTATGCTTTCTCGTTGAGGACTGAGACATTGAAAAGCTCTTATCAATCCTCGTATTAAGGATTGTAGCGAGCAACCTTAGGCTTAGTGTTTGTGCATCATATTGGATAGGAGCTTAAGTCTGTGTGTAGTTCTACAGTACGTCATATTTGTAGAGTTAGTGTATCGAATTACTAAATATTGACTTCCATTTACTCTTCGAGCCATCTTGCAACCCAGACCCATTCCCTTGGTTCGCATGATATTGGTAGTAGAGTGTAACTTCTTTCCTAGCGATCCATATCATAAGTTTTAGGGATAAAAAAACTAAGGGAACACCGAGTAGCAAAGATAAGGATTTAGAGTAAGAAGCATTAAGTGAGGTGCCATCCATCTCTCGTGGAACCTAGTAAAACCTTCTTCACCTTTAAGTAATCTTAAGAGTTTCATTTTACTTCTATCTTTGATATACTTCCAAGTATGTTATGGGTTATTTAAGCCAAGGTAAAGTTGTTTTCATGTAGTCATCTTATAAGTTCTAAGAGTGTATTCATAGCACTTACTTGTACACTTGAAATAGTGTAAGAAGAAGCTTATAACTAGTTAGAAATATGGTAAAACAAACCATGGATGTTCCTTTACATGTTGGATGTAGAATATATTTAGGCTTTAGGGATGTTTTCTCAACTTAATAAGTGATACTAAAGCTTAAAAATTGCACCAAAGTGGTTATATAGTGAGTATATGAGATAATACTCAACAAAATGGTAATCAAGGCCTTGAGAATATCCTTAGATCTTACAACTAAGGAGTAAATCATGCTGGTTTCACATGTTTTCCCTTAATAACATGTCCAAAAAGAGGTGTCAACCAAAGAAAAACAAGTATTTAACACCTTAGGTTAATGTTTGGACCATAACTTAAGAGAAGCAAGCTTAGGATGTGCCACAAGGGCCCTAAAACCGATTCACAAGATTTCAAACTAAGAGTAAAACATACTTAAATACACTTAGAAAGTATGGTAGGTAAAAGTAAAAAGCCTAAACAATGCTAATATGATGGGTGTAGAAGGCTTAGAGCATTAAACTGAGCTAAAAGACCCTACTTAGATGGCCAAATCACCTAAATTCAAAAGAGACTCATCTTATGCAATGCTAAAGAGTGAATCAAATATCTATTAAGCCTAAGGAACCCCTTAAGCCCACTAAAGTATCTATTAAGCCTAATGTAAGAACCGAGCTCTTTTGTGGCTCGAAAACTCACTAAAAAGCTTAAGGAATAAAATATAGAATTAAAGTTGAAAATATTGGATAAGAAGCTAGTCACATGAAGATATTAAAGCCCAAAACCAATTGAATTTATGAAATAGATAAAACTTGATAATGCAAACAAACCTAAAAGGAAGCATACTTAAGAGATACACTATTGTTTTAGCCTATACCTAGAAATGTGGGCCTTATCACCCAAATCTGACCACACCTATAAAAAATACACGAAAATGATGAAAATTGATTATAAGATCATAAGAATCGAATTTAAAACAAGAAAGATATATGCGATTGAAAATTTTGACCTAATTAGGAAAAATATAAGGATAAGTAGCCAATCGAAAAATATAGCTTTAGTAAGCTTTTTAAGATAACACTATAAAATAATAAATTCTTATTTTCTATCCTTTACTTGTTCAGGAGACACCGATTTTGAGGATGATTTGCCTCCAAATTATTATGATTAGCAGCCATGGCTGAGTAAGTGATTCTTGATGACTCCATACTTGATTTTACTTATAGCTAATGGCACTAAATACCTTATACATGATAAATTATTGCATGTGGGGTTGGGATTATGCATGTGTGATGTTATTTAATTGTTGGACGATTTGATAATGTTATAAGAATTGGAAGTGCTTGCATGTTAGGTACCTTTAGAATTAGTGCTTGTGAGTGTTGATTGTATAATCACTTAAATTAATCAACCTAATACCTAATTAGCTAATAGTTAAAAAGGGATCATGCATCACACGACATTACATTATACTTATATCAACCGTCACCTTAAATGGAAGTTGGGAATGGATTCACAAGAGTAGGAGCTCTTAAATGAATAATTTTTTAGCACAATATAGTGTCATATTTATTGAGTCCTTATTCTGGCCAACGAGCTTACTAGGTGCCAAGAAACACTAATCGTATGGTTAAGAGTTGTGTTTTGTAACTTTCACTTAAGTCGTATGATGTGGTTTGCGGAGGTCATTATACCGCTATACCTAGGAATTTTTTAGTTTGAAAAGTTCATGTTATTTATCAAAGTAAAGTATATATATAAGAATATTTATATAAGTGCATTTGTGGCACATTGGTGCAATTATGGATAAAGATTTACGTGCTAAAACCCTGTTGATAGTTTGTATTGGTTAATAATCTTCAATTTTGACTACAAAGGGCGTAATTCTGAGTTGTATATAGTTGCTAAGCCACTGCATATATTTGTTTGGCATGCTACTTGTTATATGCATTCATATGTTTGTTAAATATATTGTTTGTAAGACATGGTTGGAGGGATTGGCTTACTTAGTGTACGCTTACATTCCCTTAAATTCCTTTTGTTGTAGGGTTACCTCTTTGCGAAGCTAAGCCACAGGATGCTTGAGGTTAGTCTTGAGCTTAAGTGGGACTATGGGGAGATTAGAGTGAAGGAATGGATTGTTAGAAACTATTTATTAGGACCTAATGATTTATTTGATTTATGTTTCTAGACTATTCATAAACTCTCTAGACTACTTGTTCATTTTGTTTATATTTTGGGGATGTAATGTCCTGTAGATTGGATCATGGTTGTCGAGCTTAAATTTTTGGGTTTCTTATTTTCCTTAATTCAATTTATATCGAACTCTATGTCCATTTGATATAAACCCTAGACTGAGGATAAAGAAAAACTTGGTTCTCTTCTAAATTTAAAAAAAAAAAAAAAATTGGAGTCATAGCCCGATTAAAGTTGGGAAAAGTATTAAGTCATAACTAATGGGTAAATTAGTTATAACTTAGTCATTACTTTATAAAAAATACCAACTTTAAAAACAGTTTTTGAAAAACCAAGGTTTTGGATCCTTTGGCTAACTTATTAAACCCTAACGGATACCATCTTAAGTTTTCGAAATTGAATTTACTTTCAAAATTACCCAAAATAATAATAATAATAATAATAATATAATGAGTAAACAAATGAATAACTTTTACATGCTAAAAATAAAAAAAATTAGGCTTATTTATTTACAAAAGTAAAATAAAAAAAGGAAAATTTTCATATTTTAAGTTGTCTTGCAATTTGTGTACGGATGCTTATTTACCCACCAGTTGGAATTAGATTTCTATAGTTCATTTTATAAAACTTTAGTTTGTTGATTGATTTTAGTTCAAGAAAATGGCCAAGTTTAAGTTTTTAACCATTCGATTTTATTTTAAGAAAAATGCCCAATAGAAAAAGGTCATAAATTGATATTTATTTTTTGAAAATTCTAAGAGGAGTCTTATCTTTGAAAAGGATTAATTAATTTTATTTATTTTAAAAAAATTCTAAGTGATATATTTTTTAAGTACTTAATTTTATTCATGTTTGTAATGAAAAGCAAGAAAAGGGAAAATAAAGGAAAACTTTTTTTTTCTTTCTTTTTGTCTCTTCTTTTTCTCCTTCTTTCTTTTCATTTTTTTTTAATTGTTCCATCATACAAGAGAATAAGGAAAGAAGAAAGGAACAAAAAAAAAAAAAAATTACAACACACATAGTAGAAATAAAAAAAAAAGAAATATTGAAAAAAAAAAGGTCAAAAGAAGGGAAACAGGTGCTAGTTGGTAAGCAAGGGTCTGGTGTGATTTCAAGTTAGGTTGGGTACGATTTTGGAACTTTGCTTGAGTTGAAGAAGAAGCATAAGGAGTAGCAATTGAACCCTCAATTCAATACGACATCCAGTAGGAAGATTGAAGATTTTTGTGGACCTTATTGACAAAAGGATGTTTGGTAGTGGTATAGCAACGAATGGCAGCTGTTTAGGTGGTTTTTGATTATGGATTGCTGGTGGTGGTGTAGTACAAGTCGCGTGAAGGTGACTGGGTGCGAGAAGGTGGTTATGGTAGGGGTTTTAGAGGGTTGTGATTACAGCCATGGTAGATTGAATCACAATGCGGCGGGGATGGAGTTTTGTGTGCCTACAATGGTAGCATTAAGGTTGATGGGCAGTGCTCTAAGTCTAAGGGTCATGGCAGCGAGAGATAAAGGTAGCATTAGAGAGCTTAAAGCATGAGGATACCATAGGTATCGTTCATTTGCTTTAAAAATGGCCAAAGATGAGGATATTGTAGAGAGAGAAAGAGAAAGAGAGAGGTCACGACCAAGCTTCCTAGAAAGAGAAAGAGGTTGAATCACTATATGTATGTGTTCGAGTGATTTTCTAATGCTTTAATGTGTTTCTTAGCCCCTTATTTATACTTCTAAAACTTCAATTTCACTGGGAAAGTTCAAAATCAAATTAAACTGGAAGGATTAATTTTAATGGGTTTTGATCGAAAATCTCTTAGATTCATTGTGAATTGTTGTGATTTAAAAGTGATTATTAGTTAAAAGAGTTCCTTGTATGCTTGTCCATTCTCAAAACACAAATAGAAAGTTTGAAAATCCTTAAAAGAGCTTGAATCAAGGAACTTCATTGTGGAAGAAAATCTTAGTATTCAAGTTTTCTTGAATTTTCAAACCTCTCATTAAGCTCTCAAATGATTGTATCTAGATGTGTTCATGGTATCGATTCGAAGTATCTCGAGTGTTCTTCATGATTTTACCATTAATTTGGTGAAATCATAAAGAAAATCTACCAAAAAAATATGTAAGAAGTGAGAACCCTAAGCTATGTTGTGCGGGAAATTGTGGAAAAACAAAGGAAAGGGAAGGAAAATTTCGTGTCGACCAATCAGAGGCCAACACATGTCTACGCAGTCAAAATAAAAAGCAAAAGGCGCTCATGTGCCTAAACTGTGACTCGAACTTAGACCTTAATGTGTGCATGTGTCACGGGCGGATTCCGTCACTCGATCCCATGCGGCACTTAGCGTTCCTGACCACACTAAGGAAGGTTAAGTCAGCCTGTAACACACTCACAATGTTTAGAGAGAGAAAGCAGAGAGAGAAGCTTTGAAGGTATGTTGTATTCACTCAAAATAAATTGTATGTTACATCTGAGGGGGAACCCCCTATATATACAAAAAGCCTTTACAATTTAATGGTTGAGATCAATCCGATCTAACGGTTACAATTAACTCCCAACTACCACATTCACCTACCCCAAGATTCTGGAGTTCTCTAGAACCTTCTAGAGCTTTTCATCTTCTAGAAGCTTTTAAGGGACTGGGCTTTAGTTTTGGGTCTTAGGAACCTCCTGGGAATGGCCCATTTTGGGAGGTCCGTAACATTCTCCCCCGCTCAATCCGGCGACGCCCTTGTCGCGCCTTCATCATGGAAGTTTTGAATCTTGTCTTTGAATTGCCATAGTGCTTCGACTGGTTCCCAACTGGCCTTACTCTCTGGTCTTCCCTTCCACATTGCCATATACTCGTGTTTAGGAGTCTATCCACGTCTCCTTACGTATCTATCAGCTATGATGCCTTCAACTTCCTTATCAAATGAATCCCGTACTCCTGTTGGGGCCCTTTGTGATATGGCTCTTCTAGGGTCTTCCTCATCCTTGTGGAAGGGTTCTAGCATGCTCACATGGAAAACCGGGTGGAATTTCAACTTAGATGGAAGTTCCAATTTATAAGATACTTGCCCCACTTGTTTCACAATTGGGAATGGACCCTCGTAGCGCCTCATTAGACCTTTATGCAGTTGTCCCTTCGTATGTTGTATCAAATGTAACTTAACAAGCACTTGGTCACCTACTTGATATTCCATCAGCTTACGCTTCTTGTCTGCAATTTTCTTCATTCTCTTGATAGCTCGATCTAAGTATGTCTGGGCTAAGTCATGATTTTCTTGCCATTCCCTTACAAATTTATATGCGGGAGGGCTAGACCCCGTATATCCCATTGTCACTGTATGAGGAGTTAAAGGTTGCCTTCCTAAGACGATCTCAAAAGGACTCTATCCGATGGACTCATTCTTCTATAGGTTGAATGAGAACTGCGCCACATCTAACAACTTGGTCCAATCGCGCTGGTTAGCTCCTACAAAATGCCTTAAGTATAATTCTACTAAAGCATTTACTCGCTCCATCTGACCATCCGTCTGGGGATGCAAACTAGTTGAAAAGTTCAGCTCGGATCCCAGAAGTTTGAACAATTCTGTCCAAAATTTCCCTGTGAATTGCCCATCTCGATTACTTACAATGTTTCTTGGTAAGCCCCAATACTTTACTACATGTCTCAGGAACAATCGGGCAGCCTCATCTGCTGGGCACTCCTTTGTTGCTGGAACAAAGGTCACGTATTTTGAAAACCTGTCTACTACAACCATGATTGTACCATACCCTTCTGATCGGGGCAAACTTACAATAAAGTCCATGAAAACACTCTCCTATGGCTGTTCAGGAATGGGAAGAGGCTCTAGTAGTCCTGGAGTTGCCTTGTGTTCAACTTTGTCTTGTTGGCACACGAGACAAGTTTGGACATAGCTCTCAATATCTTCCCTCATGTGTGGCCAAAAATACTTTTCTTCTAGTAAGGCTTGAGTGCGGTGTATTCCTGGATGACCTGCCAATTTAGAATTATGACATTCTCTAAGTATCTCCCTTCTTAGGTTCATGGATTGAGGCACATAAATTCGTTGTCCCTTTGTATATATTAGTCCATTCTCTTGCCAAAATCTCCTCGTTTTCCCTTCTTGACATTGGATCAATAGAGCTTTAGCTTGTTTATCATTCTCCATCCCTTCTTGAATTCTATCAATGAAGTTGCTTTTAGGTTTGCTGATGGCTACCAACCCAACCCTTCGGCTCAAGGCATCCGCCACAACGTTAATCTTACCTAACTTATGTTCAAGGTTGAAATCAAATTCTGCCAGGAAAACCTGCCATTGGGCTTGCTTAGGAGAGAGCTTCTTTTGAGTCTGAAAGTAGCTAGTGGCCATATTATCAGTTTTGACCACAAACTTCCTCCCTAACAAGTAGTGCCTCCATACCCGGAGACAGTGTACTATTGCCGTCATCTCCTTTTCATGCACTGGATATCGCTTCTTTGTGTCATTCAACTTCCGGCTTTCAAATGCCACAGGGTGTCCTTCCTGCATTAAAACCCCTCCAATAGCAAAATCACTAGCATTTGTACATACCTCAAAGGGTTTGCCAAAGTCAGGAAGGAGAAGGACTGGCTCTTTAGTGATTGCCATCTTCAAGGTCTCGAATGCCTGTCATCTATTTGTACTCCAATTCCACGGGGTATTCTTTTTGAGTAAGTCTATCAATGGGCTCGCTATCCTCGAATAACCCTTAATGAATCTTCTATAGTAATTCACTAAGCCAAGGAAGGATCGCAGCTCAGTAGGCTTGGTGGGTTCCTTCCAATCCCAGATGGCTCGTACCTTTCCTTCATCCATTCTAATCTTTTCTCTCCCCACTATGTGACCAAGGAACGTCACCTCTTCTTGTGCAAAAGCATATTTCTCCAGTTTCACATATAGATCATTCCTTCTCAAAGCTAAGAATACCGAGTGAAGGTGCTCTCCATGTTCCTCCAATGTCTTACTATAAATCATAATGTCATCCAAGTACATAACTACGAATTGATCAAGAAAGGGGGCCAAAACATGATTCATAAGTGTATAGAAAGTAGCCGGGGCATTGGTAAGGCCGACAGCATGACCACGAATTCAAAAGCACCATACCTTGTAACACAAGTGGTCTTAGGTTCGTCTCCTTCTGCAATCTTCACTTGGTGATATCTCGACCATAAATCTAATTTGGAGAAGTATCTAGCTTCTCCCAACTTGTCAAATAGGTCCGAAACCAATGGAATGGGATACTTATTTTTTATAGTGACCTTATTTAGGGCTTGATAATCAATGCACATTCGGAGTGATCCATCTTGTTTCTTCTGAAAGAGCACAGGAGCTCCAAAAGGTGCCTTTGAAGGTCTAATGAAACCTGCTTCTAGTAATTCCTTCAATTGTTGCCTCAACTCTTCTAACTCTGGAGGTGACATCCTGTATGGGACGGCGGCGGGTGGCTTGGCTCCAAGTTCCAATTCTATCACATGGTCTACCTCTCTTCTTGGTGGTAACTTCTTGGGCAACATTGGCGGCATTATATCCCTAAATTCTTCCAATATCTCTCCTACTTGAGGTGGAACCCTTTCTTGGTTAATAGTCTCTTCCCTGACTTTTAAGGTAGCCAAATAAGTGACTTCATTCTTCTTGAGTCCCTTTTCCAATTGCATAGCTGATAGAAATTTGGTGGCTTGGCCTACCTTCCTTGTAACGAGGACTACATACTGTGAGTTGTGATCAAGTACACAAATGCAGTTAGCCTGTGGTACGATCAGTGCATCAATGCGATCAAGGAAATCCATCCCAATTACAAACTCAAAATCATCCATTGGCACTACTTCAACCGTCTCCTTTCCCTGCCAACCCCCAATATTGAGCTCTATCCCCTTGGCTACTCCCACAGTGGGAACTTCTTTTGAGTTAACTGTTTTGAGCCATGTTTTGGTCTCCTCCACTCTTAGCCCCAACTTCTTTGCTGCCATATCAAAAATAAAAAGATGAGATGCCTCTGTATCTACTAGGGCATTAAGTTCCTTACCTGCTACCGATACTTCGGTATACATCAATCCTTTTCTTTCGTTAACTTAAGACTTCATGGCACTGAGTAGACGAACTGACCCTAACTGAGCCTCATCCCCATCATCTGAGCTTTCACCTGCTACTAGTGCCGCCAATCTCTCTTTCTTTAGACACTCCCTTGCATAATGGGGACCATTGTAGAAATAACATTTCAATTCGCGATGTTTCCATCTTTCCCCGTCTCTCCCTTCACGAGTTCTACTTCGATCGATATCTCTTTCTTCTACTTTGGTTTTCCCTTTGGAAGAACTCCCACTCTTCTCCCTTTCAGCTCCCCCTTTCCATCTTCCCCCTGTGATCTTAGGATCTGTCTTCCGAAATTCCATTAGGCCTTCAGCAACTGCTATAGCCTTAGAAATGTCTTCCATTCCCCTTCGCTCCAGTTCTAATTTAACCCAAGGCTTTAAGCCATCTACAAACATTACCAAAGCATCTTCTTGGTTGAGGTCTGGGATTTCCAACATCAACTCTGAAAATTCCTTTACATATTGCTTTATGTCACCCTTATGGGTTAGGTGACGTAATTTCACCTTTGCTTCCTTAGCAGCATTTTGAGAGGAGAATTGACCCTTCAGCTCTTGTATAAAGCTATCACATGTGTTGATATCAGCTTCCCTCCTACACCACCATACCATAGCAGAGTCTTTCAAATATATAGCAACAGTACGTACCTTTCCAGCATCATCTAAGACTCCTACAGCGTTAAAGTATTGTTCCATTCCCTATAAGAAGTTGTCTACTTCCCGCGCGGACCGCGTTCCGTTAAAATGTTCTGGCTTTGGAACATCGACCCTATGGCCCGTCTGGATGGTCACTCCATTCGCAACAGCAATTCGACAAGTAGTCAATTGCGTCTTGAGATCTTCAATCTCCTGATGTATGGCTACTACCACTGCATCCATCTTAACTTCATAAGCTTCTTCCTCCGTTTCTAAAGCCGTAACTCGGACTTGGAGAGCATCACCCTTCTCTTCAATACCATTTCCATGCCACCTAAGCTCTTCTACTGCTCGATTCAGTGCTCCTTGCAATTCACCTCGGAGTTCTTCCTCTATTTCCTCAAAACTGCCTTGAGACTCATCAAATTGTTCCTTAGCCTCAGCAATGCTCAACTCTGCCTTATTCATTCTATTAAGGAGGGAGTTCAGTAAGTCCCGGGACCTAGCCCTTTGCCTGGTAACACGGCGATCGTCATGATCGGCTAACTCATCGACCATTGAAGTGTTGTTGTTGTCTCCTCCAGATGACATTTTCTCCACAAATAGTCCCTTTTCAAGCTCTGATACCACTTGTCACGGGCGGATTCCATCACTCGATCCCGTGCGGCACTTAGCGTTCCTGACCACACTAAGGAAGGCTAAGTCAGCCTGTAACACACTCACTTTCTTAGGTAAATGATTTATTTAAATTATAAACTGTTTACATCAAAGTGGGTTAGTCGTAAACGCCTTGTGTAGATCATGTCTATAATAGCGGTTGTAACGCTAACTTCTATCTTATAATGGTTTACACGGCGGGGCTGTTACGACTCTACTGTTTCGAGGCGTAACAGGACCTCCTTTAAGAAATGAGTCCAATATATCCTCATTATAATATCGCTCAACTCTCAAAGTGTTTAAGGGTCAGTGTATGGGATATAGTTTGTCTCTTTTCATTGAAAACCTTTTTAAAAGTGAGTTACCATGTCCTTATGTAGGAGTCCATATTGATTTGCCCTAAGATGAAAATTGACTTAACCCCTTACTTTTTCGAAACATGCCCCGGTACGATACAATACTTTTCTTTGGATTTGAGTTCAAGATTGAGGTTGTATTTGACTTTGTGTTTTGACTTGGTTCGTGGTTAGGCTTGGTTTTCTCAATGGACAAGAGGTTTTAGCTTGGTTCGGTTGCCTTGATGGGCTAGGGTTTGTTGTTGGCTACTTTAATGGGCCAAAGGTTAATGTCTTAGGTTGGTTACCTTAATAGACCGAAAGTCCGTGTTTGGGTTGGCTACTTTAGTGGGTTGAGGGGTTTGTGTTTGGGTTGGTTGTCTTAATGGGCCGAAGGTCATGTTTGGGTTTGTTGCTTTAATGGGCTGCATGGTTTGTGTTTAGATTGGTTGCCTTAATGGGTCAAGGGTTTTTTTTTTGGGTTAAGTCTCATAAGAATTTGTTACGGTTAACAACTTTTCTCTATTTTTTTTTGTCTTCTTTTTTTATGAGAGAGAAAGATAGGCCTTTATTTTTTTGAAATTCACTGATCTAATTACTAAAAAAGATGGTGATTTTGGGGTTTTATTTACAATCTTATGGAATTTATTTATGTTTCCTTGAGTGTTAGAAAAATGCTATTGAAAGATTATTTACCAAAAGGGGAGAACTAAGGAGTGAAGAATGATTTGTTAAAGGGAACTTTTATTATTGGATAAGGAGCCTAATATTTATTCGCGATTTTTTTTAGTGAAACTTGATATTTATTCTAAGCCCCTTAGCTATAATCTGAAAAACCCTAATTTCACTCTCTTAAGCAAGCTTTAAGGTCTCTAGCATTTCATGGGTTTCTCTAAGGACTTGGTCAAGAAGGGCTTTTAAGGCCTAGTTGGGAGCTTTAAAGCGTTTGAGCTTTTCTCTCAAATAGGCAATCTTAGCTTCTAGTGGCTATTTGCGAATTCTAGAGAGATCCTGTAACCTATCAATTCTCTAATTGTTTACTTATTGATCACCTACCATTATCTGCAGGTTTAAACATTTCATAGACAAGAATCATTTATCAATGAAAAAGAATGCACATAGAAGCATGCAGATGCTAGAATTATTAGGTTAATACATTGCTCCTTTGGTTGCAACCCTACTGTTTGGTTCAATGTTTATAAAATACCCCCAACTTTTTTAAAAGAATAGGTACAAAAATTGATCGCATTTCTAAGATATTCAAACATTAGTGGGCTGTAACTTCTAGAAGTAGTGTATTAACTCATGGTTTATGTGTATACAATTTAGGTAGGTTCTAAAAGTCTTTAAACTTGTCAAGCCTGGTTTTTCACCTTTCCGGCTATTTAAAAATTAAGTTTTCTCTAAACTGACTAGTATTAAACTATATCCGTTTAATACCGGTCATCGACTAGGGTTTAAAGAAAACCATTTTTTTAATTTGAAAATAACTTTAGAGTCGTTACCTAACTGAAGTTGGGAAAATAGTTAAGTTATAATCAATTGGGTAGATTAGTTATAACTTAGCCATTAGTCTGCGAAAAAGCCGATTTTTGAAACAACTTTTTGAAAACCAAAGATTTGAGTTCAGGGGTTAAAGATTTAAACCCTTGTGGGTACCATTAACTTTACAAAATTAGAATTAAACATAAAAATCACATTTTTAATTTTGAAAGCCAAGACTCAATTTAATTACTCTAATTGGATAGACAAAACAATCTAAACTAAAGCAAAAGGGAAATTAGGTTGTTCTGTTTTTTACTATCGCCCCGTAGATGCCTACGTATCCGTTATCTAGGATCAGACATACGTAGTTCTTTTTAATAAAAATTTTAGTGGTTTGAGTTGATTTTAGATTTTAAAACAACTGGGCTAATATTTTTACCCATTTTGATTTATTCAAGAAAATTTCCTAAGGGCCCTAAATTAGTTTTTATTTTTGGAAATTCTAAATGATCCTAATTTGAAAAATGGTTGATTTATTTTTATTTTATATTTGGAAAATCAATTTTTCTAATTGTTAAGAACAATTCTTATTTATTAACTTGTTTGCTTATTTTTTATTATATTTATTATATTATCTTATTTATTTTTGTTTTCTCTATTTTTACTAAACTAAAAAAGGAAATAATCTATTCTTTTTTTCTTCCTTTTTTTTCTTTCTCCTTTTTCCATTTCTTTTCTTTTTTTCTTTTTCTCATTTCATTTACATAAGTAAAACAAATAATTAAATAAATGAAAAAAAGAAGAAGCTTTGGATGGATACAGTCGGATGAGCGGGTCAGACTTGGGTTGGTCAAGTCGAATCGGTTGGGTTAGGCTCTACTGACTTCAACAATAGCGGTAGCTAAAGGGTGTGGTTCAAAACGATTCCAGGGGAATTTCTGATAGGTAAGGGCGGATTTGTGAGTTTAGGATTGGACTTGGGAGAGGGGGGAGGGGGATGGGTGGGAGGGGGGGGATAGGTTGAGTGTCGTAGAGTTTGGAGGTGGTTTAGAGGGTTGTCGGAGGTGGCGGTTGGCGGTGAGCTTAGGTGGTGTTAAAGGGAGTTACTGGGTATGGCAGGCCGATTGGGGTAAGAGTTTTGGAGTGTGCTGGGTTTAGCTATAGGTTTGGTTTGGGCTAAGGGTAGCTGAGGGTAATGGTTCGAGGAGAGAGAGGGGCGGCAGTTAGGGTTTGGTTGGTAGCGAGTTAGTGGTGACACTATAGGCCACGGTAGAGGACCAGGGTGGTCGGGTTCGGGAGCTTGCGAGGTGGGGGTCACGGGTCATGGTCGTGATGTTGGGTTGTGGTAGAGAGCTTGGGAAAGAGGGATTCGAAGAGAGAGAGAAAGTGTTCGTGGGAGAGAGAGGGAGCTTAGGAATAGCTTGTGAATGGTTGTGTATGCTTGTTGATGATCCGTGAGTTCCAATTTATAGTCGAATTCAACTTAGAAACTAAGGAAAGATTGAATAGGATTTGAATGTAAATTCTAGAAAATCAGTTTTTTTTTTTTTTTCTGATTTTTGGAGCTCAAATTGAATGCTCATTTGACTGCATGTAGATGTGTTAATGGGTTTGATTTATAGTAGGCTATGCAAAAGATGAATTCACACCATTAATTGGTGTGTTTTGGCAAGGAAAAAGCATGAAATCAAAGGCCAAAGTGAGGGTGTTGGGTTATTCTTGAGAAGGAAAAAGGAGGAAAATTAGGGGAAAAATGAGGGAAAAGAGGAGGAAAAAGAGGGAAAGTGCTAATGTAGCGCTACGTTAGCTGTGTTAACCACTTTCGACTTGCTACATGATACGTGGCAACTGATGTGGCATACCATGTGGCGCCACGACATCAAGACTGCCCAGCCCGATGCTGCCACGTGTCAAGACAGGTGGTACAATTAGATCTTGATATGTGATAATGTATTAGTTAAATAAAAAGAAAAAAAGGCCTCCCTATCTTTACCAAAATTCGAACTCAAGACTTCACACTCAAACCCCATGCCCAATCTATATGCTTAACCATTAGAGCATTAGCTTGTGCCTTATCCATATATGCAATCAAATTACACATATGGACTCGGTTAGTCTGGTCTAGATTGAAATCTAAACTTAGGTTCAATGGCCCAACTTCTAAACTAAATTAAAAAATAAAAAACTACCTTAATAAAAAGTTATTTTCTAGAATCTTTTATTTTTTCAATTTTTTTTTTGTAATTTGTCAATTTTATAACTTTTTTCCAAATTTCTCAATTTGTGTTTTTTCATCTAAATTTCAAAATTTTTTTATGCTTTTCTTATTTTTTAAAAATTTTTGTATTTTTTTCTAAACTTCATATTTTTGGGGTTTTCTTATTTTTCTATTTTTTTTGTACTTTTCTAGAATTCTTATTTTTTTTCTAAATTTCTTCATTTTTTGAGTTTTCTTTAATTTTCTATATTTTGAATTTTTTTCTAATTTAAGACCCAGTAACTTAATTTAAAAAATAAAAAGGGACAAAAAATATGTGTCTACAAAACTCTATAACCTTACATGTTTCCGAAAAAATAGTTCATTGGTCACATTAAAACTTAAGTGAGATAGCCTAATCCGCCTTAAATGGTGATCATCTCACTACACCTGAAACCTACACGATAGCCTTTCATCTTAAGGTCCCAAGATAACTTGAGTCTAACCTTATCTACTTTCACTACAAAAAATTTAGAGCTTTTGTAGGGGGGTTATAGTAAGGATGTATTTTCTACAGCCAAGTAAATAATTTTTTTTTCTATTTTAGCAATCGCAAGGATATATCCCTATGAAAAGTAATAATAAAAAAATTACATCAGTTACTCCTACTATTTAGTCAATAGTTAGGAAAAAGGAAAAGAAAAAGGCTATTGCAAGAACATATGTCCTTGCTAAAAACTAGTAATGTATGTGCAGTAAAAAAATCTGAACTATTTAATAATATTTACTATTAAAAAATTAAATATAATTAACGGTAATATTTTAAAGGTTGGTCCATACGTTGAATGAATGAAGAAAAGAAAAAAAATTCATTTAAACTTTTATAATTATCCATAGAAGAAACCTTCATAGCATTTTACCTCATGATTTCTTCCCATATCGATGACTAATAGTATTAATCATACGTTAATTGCTTCTTAATAGAAAATAAATTTCGGAAGTTGGAATTATGTTTCAAAAGTATTATTTTGGTAGAGAATATTTTGGTTAGTCGAATTTAACTTTATAAAGATAACATTTTCATATATATAATTATTTACGATAATAATCTTAGCCTATTGAAGAATTATTAAAATTATTAAGCATTTTAGGGATTTTTAGTAAAATAAAAAATCAAATAACTAATGTTTTTCTAGTAATTTAGTTATGTTAAGAAAAACACTAGATACTTTTGCTTTAATAATTAAAACAGATATATATGTGTGTGAATAATATTTAATATGACTAGTTGATTAAAGAATAAATAACACTATGAAATATATGTAGATAGAAATTTCCTTGGAGACCAACAGTGAATAGCTTTTAAGGTTTTTTTTTTTCTTTTTTCTTTTTAATTGCTAAAGTTCTTGATCTCTACCACATGTTTTTGCTTAATAAATAATAGTAGAATGTTTTTTTATTCATGCAGAATAGTGACACTTGGTATTATTTTTCTCATTCCTCTCCTTTTTATATTTCCCATGTATATATACTTCGATATTTTCCATTGATATTTGGTAAATAGCCACATAAATAATAGGTTGTTTAGAAGAATGTTTTCATGCGGATTCGGAGATCTTATACTTTAGAATATTCAATTTTCAAATAGCTTAGAAAAATAAGGTAAGAATGTTGAATTTTTTTAAAAATCTTTATTACATTCAAAGAACTAACAACTTCAATCACCACCTGGCATTGTTTTTATTAGAAAATGCAACTAAAAGCATATGGTGAAACAGAGATATCGGATGACTTTAAGGCATTGAGTAGACACTTTATTTTTACCTCATTTTTTATTTCTTAAATTTTTGCTAGGTTTACTCAAAATATGGGAATAACAAAAAATTTGAAAAGTAGAAAAAAAAAAGAGAAATTTGAAACTTAAAAAAAAAATAAGAAAAAGAAATAATAAGGAGAAAATT
Organism: Lumnitzera littorea; assembly: GCA_024138015.1. NCBI lineage: Eukaryota > Viridiplantae > Streptophyta > Magnoliopsida > Myrtales > Combretaceae > Lumnitzera > Lumnitzera littorea. The sequence goes on from JAMXBB010000006.1 coordinate 22,937,144, forward strand.
TTGAAAAATTAACAAATAGGTAGAACTAAAAAAAAAAATAAATGGATGTATTTTTTGCTAAGCGCATGTCGAACACACCTTGGCATGTGGGAAGTTAGGCATGCATCACCTTTAACCTCTAAACAAGCCTAAGGAGAGAGGAGGGAGAGAGAAACGAGATAGGTTTAGCATATTTGATCAAATCTCATCAAATCCAAGCCAATTTTTATACATATCTAAAGATTAAAATATGTACATTCAAAATATATTAAAGATTTGCACTAAAAAGTGATTAAAATAGATTAAATCAAGATTGAAAATTAGGGTTTATCTTGAAATTGAATTTAGTGTTATTAAAGCTAATATAAATAACAAAAATAAAATCTAATCACAATTTTATAAATATATTTTACATATGGACAATGTATTTTGTTTTCTCTTACATATTTTGTCTCATTTGTAAAAGTTAAAAAAAAATAAGAGAGAGAGAGAGAGTGGTAAAAGAATTTTTTTTAACTTTTAATGCAATTTTTTAAAATAGGTTAGAAAGGTTCTTCTTTTTAATTTTAGGTTTTATTACAATTTTTTTAAATAGAATAAAATAACTAAAATCCTTTTTTTTTCATTTTTTATGTCATAATTAAAATAAATTAGATGGTCTAAACTTTGAGTGATGTAATCTAACTATTGCTCGAAGACATTTAGGTCCTATATTAGATTTTATCTGTAAAAAAATAAAATAAATAAATAAATAAAATAATAAAACAATATTTTTGTTATTCACAAAAAATAAGTTGAGTCAAATTTCAAAAAGTAAGTCATAATATAACTCAAAGAAACTATTTTAAAGGATTGTTTAAAGAGTCTATCAAAACTATTTTGTCACTTAGAAAATTATTTTCATAAATAATAAAACCTTAATATTTATTTATTTATTTTTGGGTAAAAACTAAGGTATGCCTTTGATCTTTCAAAATTGGGCAATAAAGCTTAGAATTTTCTAAGATCTTTCTTAACTAAGAGTAAATTAGTTAATAAAATAAGTCTAATGGTTTTTATAAATAAAATATCAAACACAAAATTTTTATTAAAAAAATTACATAAGCTCGATCTCAGCTAGTAGGTGTATAGGTGCTTCAAGTGGCACTTGAAAATGATAAAAGTACTTTTTGTCAAAACAAAAAATGAAAAAAAATAGAAAACAAAAAGATAGAAAAATATCTTCTCATTTTGTCATTTAAGAAAAATAAATAAAGGAAATTTTAGAATTAGATGTTATAATTAATCTTTTTAAAAATCTCATATGGTAAACTTAAGGTTTAAATAGGTTATTCCTTGAATCTTTGTTTTCTTTGGTTAACTATTTTTTAAATTTTCTTTTTAGTAAATTCATAGACTAGTAATTTAAATTAGGATTATTCACCTAATTGGTCCTAATTTCTCTGTTTTCCAACTTTGGTTGGTAAAGACTTTAATTTTCCAAAGAATTTTCTAAAATTTAGGTTTTTCCTTAATTTTATTGTTGAGTAACTTATATTAAATAGACTAAATTCAATATACGTTAAATAAAGGAAAAACGATCAAAATAAGGCTCAACACTAGCTTAGTTAAAGTTTAAAGTAAGTGCATTGTTGATAGGGTGATATTTATCACGACATCTAAGGACGCTAGCTAAAAATTACAAAATATCAGTATTTATTGTAAGGTAGAACAATGGAGGTCCAATATTTTTCTATGAGATTTCAATTCTTGTGATACAAGCAAAATATTTTGCAAATTGATTAGTATACCTTTTCAAGTGTTAATGGTTTGACAATAATTGTGATAAAGCAATATAACTATTTTCAAAATAGGAATTAGTTTCTGTCCACCTTAAAGGGGTTGAGTATACGGATTCCTTCTTGAGCATTCTAATGATTCTTTAGAAAAAAATTAGTTTGTTCTTTTTTTCCTTAGTTTCTAATCAATAGACTTATGTATAGTTTTCATGTGTAAACCCTACTCATGATGCCTTTTACTAAGACTTCGTTGTTAAATGCTATTTGTGATTATTTTTGTTTGGGTTACATATTTTAATTCTTCTGAGCTTAGTTTATGCACTTCGAATTTCTTTGGTCTCTACGTTTTGACTCATATTCTACATCTACACTATTACAAAGGTCACGTATTTTACCTCATTCAAATGAAATTATTATTTCCTTATTTTTGTAACTATGGAATTTTTTTTCTTTAAAAAAACCATATATTACAATAAAAATAAATAAATATAAGTTGATATGTAATCTTTTTATTTATATAAATTTTTAAATTAAGTTTTTTTATTATTGTTATAGCCATATTTATATTTTTTTATTGAAAGATAAGTATTAACAATAACATCACAAAAATGTAACGAATATATACTAGAAAATTTTCAAAATATTATTCATATTCTATAATATATGTTATTTATACCATCTTATAGAATAACAATACTAAACAAAATTAAATTTAACAAGTATTTTCAATACGAACAAAAATTATTTAATTTAACTTATTACAATTATAATGATAGCAAAATTTATTATATCTTTATTCATAAGAAAAATTACAATTTCACGGCTCATAGCTCATAACAATGATATTAGAAAAAAAGTAAAAATCCCTAATATTCTTTTATATAATAATTTTCATTTTCCCTCCTCTACTTTTCTCCTTATTTAAAATTTTCCCTCCATACCTTTTCCTACTAATTATTTCCTTCTCCTTCCTATTTACTCTCTCACTCTCACACATCTCTCACTCTCCTTCTCACACATACACTTCAACATTGTCATAATGTTAGGTTTTTTTTTTCTTTTTATTTTGGCTAAACTACAATTTAAGGTTATGTTTTTATGAAGGAAATAATAAATTTTGATTCATGTGTTTATTCATTCTTTAGGATTTAACAACGAAAGCTGCTTATAGAAAGATTTTTATGCATGATCTTCTTAAACCCTTCAAATCTAGTTCAATTAGAAGTACAATTGACATTTACATACACTTTAATTCTATCTTTATAAATTATGTTCTATTTAATAATTACTTATTGTTTTGATTAGACAAACACAACAAGGAGAACCAGAAGAAAATAGTTGCACATAAATAGAGGTATTTGTCCTTTTGAGAAATTAATTGTTGCTACTAAGAATTTTAATCTAGGTCATAAGTTTAATGAAGGTGGTTTTGGATTGATGTATTGGTATCACTTTTTTTTTATATATATTAAATTATACTTGTGTAATTAGATATAAAATCTTCTAGTAGATTTCATGGGATTTTTTTTTTTCACTCTAAATGTGAATGTAGAAAAGGGATAATCAGATGGTATTTGTCTTTATAATTTTTCTATTTAAAGATATATACAAAGGGATTTAGGGTTCATAATACATATCAGAAGGAAATTTTGTGGAATTGGCTTATGAGATGATGAAATCTTATTTAAGTTTAATGGAAATCATTCTTTCTTTTCTTTGAATGGAATATTTTAATTTTTTTTATCACTGGTAACGATATTGCAATTGATCATCCGATTTATAACCTTGGAAATTCTTTATAAAATACTTTTTATAGGTAGCTGTAAGATGAGAAACCTTATTTTGATTGACTTTTTCCAACAACAAGGGCCTCTAAGATACATGAAGAGAAGGTAAAGAAGTTTTGATTCTTTTATTTTCTATTTTCTATTCTCTACTTATGCTTGGAGTTTAGTTTTTTTTAAGGATTTGAGTTGTCTATATTTAAATATCTGTGATTTTTTTTTAAGGGAATAAATTCTTCAAGTTTTTCAAAGTTTATGTGAAATCCTTTTTCATAGAGTCATGTATCCTACTGTAGTTAGTTCTATAGAACGAAGAAGTAAATACTTTCACTTTTTTAATAGGGAATTTGTGGTGTAAATATAGTAATATAAATTTTGGAAAGATTTTTGTGGAATTGGTTATGATTTTTTTTTTTGTTTTCTTTTGTAATTGGTTATGACTTTGTAAATTAGAAGATATACATATATTTTCTTTTAGCTTATCAATAAATAATACACTTATTGTAAGTGACATCTATTAGTTTTATATATTGTTAAATATTATGTGTTATTTTTCCCTTTCATTTGATATTTTATGCAATAAAGCCAATTATTGAAAAGATCTTGATTAAATTTCTTTTAGTTTTTCTATAAGAAAATGAAATTACGTGTTTGTATATCTAAGTTCTTTAAAAAAGAACTTAATCTTTCATTATTTTTTTTTTAATTTTAAGGTTTCTGTAAGGAAATGTCCCTACTAAAGGTATTTTTATATTTCTAAATAAAAATAGGTTTTTGTAAGGATTTGTTCTTGCAAAAGTAATGTATAAGTATGATTTCTCTATTGGTTCCTTATAGGGAGATTTCCCTACTATGGATTTTAAATTGGGACATTCTTGCGGCTAAGCATTGCAGTATAATTATTCTCTACGATAGCTTTTCGTAAGGAATTTCTATTTTTTCTTGGGAATTTCTATTTCCTATTAAAACTTTAATTTTTTGTAGTGTTTGCATCCTCAATGTAATCATCCCCTCAATATCCTAAATATGATGCACGCAAAAGTGAATATTTTAGACAAAGAATATTTACAAGAATATAATTACAAAAAGAATAACGTAGGTATTTTGAAGGGCAAATTTAATTTTGGAAGGTTTTTAAATAGTTAGCTCTCTTAACGTCCTTACTGGAGCCACTAAGTTGTTAAGTTTGAATTTTCCAGTTTCTCATTTTCCTTAATAAGATTTATATCGAATCTTATACCCATTTGATATATTTCCTTGATTAGAGAATAAAAAAACTTGGTTTTCTTTTAAATTTAAAAAAAAAATTAGAGTCACCTCTCAACCAAAGTCAAGAAAAGTGTTAAGTTATAATTAATAGGTAGATTAGTTATAACATAACCATTGGCTTATGAAAAAAACCTTACTTTAAAAACGATTTTTAAAAAACCAAAGTTTTGGATTCGGAAACTAACCTATTAAACCTTAATGAGTATCACCTTAACCTTTTAAATTTGAATTTACTTTCAAAATTACCCAAAATAATAATAACAATAATTCTAATTTAATGAGTAAACAAATGAATAACTTTTACATGCTAAAATTTGTGTACGGGTGTTTATATACTTATTAGTCGGGATTAGACTACCGTAGTTCATTTTATAAAATTTTAATTTGTTAATTGATTTTAATTTAAGAAAATGACCGAGTTTAAGTTTTTAATCATTTAATTTTATTTTAAGAAAAATGCCCAAAAGAAAAGGGTTCTAAATTGGTGTTTATTTTTGAAAAATTCTAAGAGAAGTCCTATCTTTGAAAATGATTAATTAATTTTATTTATTTAAATAAAAATTCTAAGTGATATAATTTTATATATTTTTTAAGTACTTAATTTTATTCTTGTATGTAATAAAAAACAAGAAAAGGGAAAATAAAGGAAAATGTTTTTTTTTTTCTCTTTTTCTTCTTCTTGTTTTTTCTTTTTCATTCTTCTTTTTTTTTCATCTTTTTTCTTTTAAATTTTTCCACCATATAAGAGAACAAGGAAAGAACAAAGGAAAAAAAAAATACAACATACAACGAAAAAAAAAGAAAAAAGAAATATCGAAAAAAGGGTTTGAACTAAGGAAACAATCATAGGTTGGTAGGTACGAGTTTGATGTGATTTTAAGTTGAGTCAGGTACGGTTTTAGAGCCTTGCTTTGGTTGAAGAAGAAGAATAAGGAGCAACAATTGAACTCTCGGTTCAATATAACATCCAGCTGGAATTTCAAAGGGATGGTTGAAGATTTGTGTGAATCTTATTGATAAAAGGATGTTTGGTAGTAGTACAGTAACGAATAGCAGTTACTGGGGTGGTTTTTTATGGTGGGCTGCCAGTAATGGTGTAATGCGAGTTGCATGAAGGTGGCTGGGTGTGAGTAAGGGTTTTAGAGGGCTCTAGTTGTAGTCGTGATAGTGGATTGAATCGAAACACGGTAAGGGATGGAGTTTTGCACTCCTGCAATGGTGGCACTAAGGTTGATGGGTAGTAGTCGAACGGTCATGACAGGGAGAGACAAAGGTGGCATTGGAGAGCTCAGAGCATGAATACCATTGGTATCATTTGTTTCCTTTAAAAATGGCCAAAGTCAAGGATATTGTATAGAGAGAGAGAGAGAGAGAGAGAGAGAGAGAGAGAGAGGGTTTAGCTTTCAAGAGAGAGAAAGAGGTTGAATCATTGTGTGTGTGTTCAAGTGATTTTTTGATGCCTCAATGCATTTCTCAACCCCTTATTTATACTTTTAAAACTTCAATTTCACTAGGAAAGTTCAAAATCAAATTAAATATGAAGGATTGGCTTTAATGGGTTTTGATTGAAAATCTCTTAAATTCATTGCAAATTGTTGTGATTTAGGAGTGATTATCAATTAAAAGAGTTATTGAAAATCCTTGCTTGAATTAAGGAACTTCATCTTGGAAGAAAATCTTAGCATTTAAGTTTTCTTGAATTTTCAAACCTCTCATTAAGCTCTCCAATGATTGTACTTGGATGTGTTCTTAGTATCAATTTGAAGTATCCTAAGTGTTTTTCATGATTTCACAATTAATTTGGTGAAATAAGATAAAAAAAGTGCAAGAAATGAGTACCTTAACCTAATGTTATGCAAGAAATTGTGGGAAAACAAAGGAAAGGAAAGGAAAGGAAAATTTCGTATGGGCCAATTAGAGGCCGATATGTCTCTACACAATCAAAATAAAAAGCAAAAGGTACATGTTCTCCTAAACTATGACGCAAACCTTAAACCTTGATGTGTGCATGCATATACTTTACTAATAGGCCATTGACTTGTGCTTTGTTTATATTTGCAAGCAAATTGCATATATAGACTAGATTGATTTGGGTTAAATTCAAATATTAAATCTAAACTTGAGCTCAAACAGTAAGGACTAAACCTAAACAACATTAAAATGCTAAAACCCTTTAATTCATTCAAAAAAAAAAAAAATTCGATTCCATTTTTTTAATATTCTAATCTATCTAAAACTTAATAATTATTCCTATTTTCTATAATCCTAATTGTTTTATTTTTTTTATTGTGTTTTTCTAATTTTCCTCTTTTTTACTTTTTTTTTTAATGTTTTCCTATTTTTTGTGTTTTTTCTAATTTTTCAATTTTCTTTTATTTTTCTAGGTTTTTCATTTTTTTTTTGTATTTTTGAATTAGAACCCTTTTTCCTTATTCTTAAAAAAAAAAAAAATTGTCAAAAACTAAGGAGCAAAAAGGAGGTGTTTACAATAGTAACTCATTTAAATGAATGGTAGTAATATCTATTGCTTTATGATATCACTTGTCTAAATGATTGGAAGGAGTTAGAAGTGGAAATAGTTTAGTACGTCGTATGAAAAGATGATGATTGATAGGAGGATTAATTGTCGACCTTTATACGATGTATGGCAATTTACTACAACAAGAGTACTGGGTCGTGATAATGTGATCTTGTATGTAAAAAATATTGTTTTGTATCTTTTTATATAGCTTGATATATGATAAAGTTTTTTTTTTTTTTTTCTAAATAAGGTTATATAACAAACATGGTTCATTTCTCAATTGACTACTATCTTTTGGAAAAAGCTATTTCAAGAAAACCTCGAGAAAAAACAAACCATTCTTCATCTTTATGATGACCCCAATCAAGATGAAAGTGATTACAAACTCATGCAATTTGTTTTCCCTTTTTTCTAAGCATCGAAATGGGTTATTTGTTGTGAATATTACGGCTACGGAACTGTGAATGGGGAAAAGGAGGTTGCGAGAAGATAATGGAGAATTAAAGTGGAAAGGGAGAGTTAACAAAAATAATTAAAAGGAGAGCCACATGTCATAAATTTACTGGATGAGATAGCCTTGTGACGGATTACAAGAGACAGCAAATTTTAATCCCTTTAGTCTCATATGGTTTGATTTTCTTATTGAATTCCCAAAATATATACCTATAAACTAACATATTTACTTTATGCCTTTTCATTTAGAGTTATCTTCAATCATATTAGTCGGTTTCATTTCCTTTCTTTCACCGTTGCCAATATTATTCTGGAAGTTACAAAATTGAAAATGGCCAAAAGAAAAAAAAATTTAAGGCGATTTTCATTCCCATTTTGCTCACATATGTCCACTTGCAATTGTATCTACAGGTTTTAATTCAATTTGTTTAAATAACTTTTGGATTTCAAATGGGTAACTTCCTAAATCATATGTGAATATGAAAATTCAAGCACTTATTTAGTGGTGAAATTACTTGACTTCTGCTACTTTGTTTGCTTCTTAATTTTTTCTATTTACTGTTTTTCAACAATAACTTTTTTTTTTTTTTTGGACTTTGTGACCAGGTTATTTTGGCTTAAAGCTCATGTAATGCACGGACAATACTTTTCCCTAATAAAGATAACTATAGTTTATAAAACACAAACTTCTCTTTTATTTAATTAATTATTTATAGTATATTTTTTTAACACCCATAATACAGGTGCAACATTTGCCATTATTAATAAGTTATAAAGGTTACTTAAATAAACATCGTTGAAAAGGTTGAAATGGATTATGGATCAACCATTTAAAGTAAAATCAAATTCCTTTTTATTATTATTATTATTATTATTTTTAACATAGAGGCTAGGCACTATTGAGTGGAGCTTTCTCAATCCGAAGGGAACCGTAGAAAGACAAGACTCGAATTCCTTGTGGGGGTGGTTAGGGAGAGTTGGTGGAGTTGCAAATAAACATGCATTAAAAGTGAATACTTCATAATTAGGTGCTCTAGACGAACAATTAATAAAAATCAAACTAGCTTAATGGGACGATGGTCTATGAATTTTATGATAGCATTTGGTTGTAAAGATTAGATTGGATTGGATAAAGAGAACTGAATAAGAAAAGTATGAAAAATACTAGATAGTACAAGCTTATTGTACTACGTTTGATTTGCATAGTACTGAATACAAAATTTATATTAAAAAATTAATTATTTATATTATAAAATAAATAATTTTTTTTGTAATATTTAATAAAAATAATATTCATTAACTTAATATTATAATATGGAGGGATATTTTTAGGAATGTAAAATATTTTTTTTTTGTTCAATAAATTTTATTTTTATACTATGGTATAGATGTGACAAAATTTAAATATTTTGTTTAAATCCATTAGTCTAAATTTTATTTAATTACCAAGCAAATTTACAAATTAAACATAAAACAAAATTTTTTATTCAATCTAATATCACGAAAATCGTGTAAGCAAATGTTACCTAAAAGAACAACTCATCCCACATTTTGCTTAGTTAGCAACTGACACAACATTTTAAAAGAACAACTTGAAAACAAAAGCCTAAGTTGAATAATGTCCTGGATCACACCATAGATCTTTGAAGGACATTTAGAGGGGTCTTTTACTACGTTAATCACTGGAAGATAATCTGATTCTGCTTGAAATTCCTCTTTAAAGTTGGAGCTATCCATTCTAAAGAATGGTAATTTTGGCTTTTGATGCAATCATCTCTAACGGTTGCATTTATTATTCTTCATCCTATCTTCATTAAAATCCCTATTACATTCACTCATATAATTATCTTGATTAATATAAATAGAAATTTGGAAAGAGAAAATTTTGTAAACCGTGCAAGATGAGGTAGTCTAGAAGTGAAATACCGCTATTAGAGATAAAGTAATCTCTAGAAAAAGAGCTCTTTATTTTTATAGAACAAATGGGTAGATGAATGGATTAAAGTTCACTTGGTTAGCTATTTATAATACATGAAAAAGACTAAACTAATAATCTACTAGTTGTCTAATACAATTTCCGATCACAACATCCATGCTCATGCGTTATTAGCTAGCCTGATGATATGGATTTCGTTTCCAACCATAGCCACGGTGGTTATTAGCTAGAATTTAACGAATTTATCTTTCTCCTTAAATATAATAATTTTACAATTAAATAACATTTCTTGATATGTTTTTCATTTTGTTAAAAAATATTATTAGTTAGACTATACCATTTATTAAAATATCAAATAAAGATTATATTTAACTATATAATTGATTTTGAGAAACCTAAAATGTTTTCTATTTAAAGCTTTAATAAGTTCCATGAACAAGAGGTTTTGTCTACAAGGATGCAGTAAGTAGTGATGTAAATAAACTAAATTTATTAATGAGCTATTCAAATTTGACTGGATATTTATTAGAAATAGACTCTATAATAATAAAATCCAGTCATTCGAACTATTCAAATATTTTATTATGGTAAGTTTAAACTTGATAATATTTGCTTTTATTAGCTTGTAGGTTAGAATCAGATTCGAATCAAGTATATATCTATACTTTAATTAGAAGAGAGTTAAGCTTGATCTCTTAAGTGTTACTTTTAAGTCAAATTTGCGGCCGAAAATCTAAACTCGATTGAGCTCCGTAAGGCATCGTTGCCCTTCTGATTGCGAACATTAACGGTGGTAAGGTCCACCACCGCTGACGAATTAAACTTTCCATTGCTGTTATTAACCATGTATTTATCTCTTAGCGGATATTATAGTCAAGATCGGTATAATTTAATGATATTATTACTAATTTTTTTTATTAAAATAGATTAAAATTTGAATCACTTTTTCCTTTATAAAAGAAAAAAATCGCGAGTGAGGAAGAAATTATTAATGAATGAATAATATATTATTAAGAGGTCATTGTCATTTTATTGTGAATTGACAAGTCTTTGCCTGCTAATCCTAGTAAATTCGTCATAAGTAGATACGTTCGTTTTGATAAAGAAAACATTTCTATTATTAAGATTATTCTTTTGGGTCGTTATTTCATAGCGTTTCAGAAGCGGACATTGGACAATAATACTACCTTTGGAAAGAGAGAAAGAACAGGGGAAAATCAAGTGGGAGAAATACCTTTGGAAAGAGAGAAAGAATAGGGCAAAATCAAGTGGGAGAAATAAGTTTGGAAGGAAAAAGAGTGGACCAAAAAATTTATGGAGAAAATACATAAACCCTCTTAAACTTTGACTTAAGTATGGATTTTCCTCCTAAACTATCGAAATATAGTTTTTAACCCTCTAAACTTTTATAAATTCACAAATAACCTTCATAACTCCCTTAAATTTTGATTTTTATATGCAAATACCTTTTAAACTTTGATTTTGATATGTGATTTTGGTATAGGAAGTGTTTACATACCAAAATTAAAGTTTAGAGAATATTTATACACCGAAATCAAAGTTTAAGGAGGTTATTCTCAATATAGAGGGTTATTTACCAATTTATAAAAGTTTAAGAAAAAAAGCCACATTTTAAAAGTTTAAGAAAGTTTTTATGCAATTTCCCAAAAAATTATATATTCCTTTAATTGTATAAGGATTGAATGAAGAAAAGAAAGTGGAGGGAAAACTAATAATATAATTTTTTATTATAGCAAAGTATCATAAAAGTCTTTAAAATATTAAAATGTACTTTTATTTTAAGGATAAAATTGTAAGTTTGAAACAATTCCTTCTAATTTTCTTTATAGTTCAAGAGAATGATTCTTGTGAGGTCAAGAGCCTTATTCCCATCCTCTCCCTCATCCCCTGCCCCTTCCCCCTCCCCCCCCTTTCCTTAACAAAGAAAAGTCCTTGAAATTCTCACTTTCCATCATTTTCCCTTTCATTCCCTCAATCCAAACATATTGTAAAAATATATAGAAGAAACAAATACATAACTATAAATAAATAATACATAGATAAAAAGAAAAAATATTGTAGATATATAAGGGCAATATCATGGTTTTTATCTTAACTTTATTACTTTTATAATCATACACTTGATCAATTTATCTAGTTATACATTCAATTGAAAATTCAACTATCATTGTCTATATTTCAATTAACTTTAATCAATAGCAATAATTACGTTAACATGATAAGTCAATGGGATGTTTACCTACGACCTTAAGAGGGTTGTGTGACTCCTCTTGGATTGTGTATAGACACCTACGATTGCTTGTGAGTCTCATAACCCTTTTTTTTTTTTTTTTATGTTGATTACGACCTACTATTTTGTAATGGCTGACCAACGGTCACTTATGAGAGCTCATATAAACCCCTAATGCCTTAGGCAACCATTTCATTAGTTGATTATGTCGACTATACTATCAATATGAAATGAAGTTATTGAGGCGTAAATAGTGATAATTAAATATTTAATTATTTGTATAATTAGATGAATTGAAATTTTAGGTATATAATTGCAAAAAATGAAAAAAATATTAATGTAAAAATCATGACATTAACTCAATGATAGATGAGAAGAGACGTTAAAAATCGAACTTCAAACCTAAGAATTTGTCCCCTTTTTATTTTATCTATTTATTATATGACTATATTCGTATTATTGAAATCTGACATTTGAGAAATTATAATATCTATTTCTTATTTGTGATAAATTAATGTGTTGGCCGGAAAATGAGAAATAAGAAGTGATGGTGAAAATTTAAATACTTTTAAGTGCAAAGTTTTTAAAAAATACATCTTTTATATAGGATATGAATTGATAGATAAATTCACTTGTATAGATACCTATTAGGTATTTAATTTTATAAGTTTTATATATAGACACATATATATAGGTACATACTAAAATTTCCATCTTTTAATCTCATTCTTGATAAATAGACAAGTTGAATAAATATCAAAATAATAGTAAAAAGTAAAAGTAATGGATATGGTATGCCAAAATACTTTCTTTGCTTGTTTGTGATGTTTACTTTTAAAGATTGATTAAAGAGTTCTAGAAAAAGGGAAAAAAAAGAAAAGAAAAGAAAAGTACATAAGATAGTATAAAATATTTTTCTTTTACCCGTGCCGTTGACACTCTCTTTTTTAATAAACTTGAAGCTGACACTCTCTTTTTAATAAACTTGAAGCTTCATACATGCCTTCTTTTTCTCTCTCTTATTTTTTTTTAAATTAATCCGAAATTTATTGAGCAAACATCTGGAAGTAGCATGAAATCGAAAACTGACGAGGGGATGGAGACAAACGTGTCGAGGTTGCGTAGGAATGAGAAAAAATGTGACTTGTTTCCAGATCGGGGGGAAAAGCTCAGTAACGTCACAGTCGGCAGGGACACGACATAGTGATTGGCACGGTTTAATTTACAGTATTAAAAAAAAAAAAAAAGGCAGTATAAGAAATATAACATTTTATATCGTATACGTAATTTTAGAAGATGAAAAAATTACTGCAGGAGTTGTTGACTTGTCAAATTTGAAGTTTTTAAGTAGTCAATGCTATATTGATTCATTTCGACTCGATTATATCATTAGATACGGTGGTTGAAGAAGCACAGCAATCATTTTAATTATGAATATTTGACTAAACACAAATATTGTTAGTATAATAATAATATATTAATTAAAAATGATATTGTTAGTATAATCAAAACATGCCAAGAGTCATAATATAACAACGACATATATGATTTCTTTTATACCATTATATAAATTTTGAAAATTTGAATATCGAAATAAGTGGGATAACTTAACCAGAAAAATAGTAAAAAATTTAGTTATTTTTTATTAGTATAAATACTTATACTTGCTGCAACTAATTGCCGAAATAATAGGAGATAAAAATAGGTTAATTTTTACCTAAATAATTGTGAAAAGCATGTGAGGACAGAATTCTGGCGGCTTTGCCGACATGGTGAAATTGTGATGACTAAATTGAATTCACGCATTTACTATTAGTTTTATTTTTTCAAAAAACTAATCAATTTTATTGTGGAATGTGGAATAATATCAACTCACTGTCATATAATATAACGATCTTATCCCATTAAAAGATGCGCATTTTGCACGTCAATTGCCATTAAAATTGAAAACACCAACAAAATGTTATATGCTTGTCAAGATATCAACATCAATATGAATGTTGTTCCTAGATATGAAAAGGATTATGAGGTTCAGTGCAACTTTGTGTATCCAGGGAACCATAAATGTTGGGCTATCCAAAAATTTTAACTACGATCGACAAAGTACGAAGTACCATTTGTTCTTTAAATTGTACGAATTAGGAGATTCAAGAACAACTATAGAGAAATTGCAATTGCTCTCTCAAGGCTAGCGGACAAATTATACATGTCAGAGGATTCAGTTTTGAATTTAAATTAAAATGGAGAATAAAAGTTTTTAGTATTATGAAACTAACATTATTAAAAATGGTGTAAATAGATAGTATTGTTATGTTGCAGTTATAACTTTGTTAGATGTCACTGATATAGCATTATCCATATGAGCATCCACTTTAGAACCTAAATGCATACTTTTAAGTATCATATGATCCTTTAGTTGTCATATTTCTATAGTATAATATTAGACAAATTTTTTCATTGATGGTTTGTGCATTTTCCAAAGTTATTTGACAAAAAAGGCTTGATATAATGAATCAAAACTAAAAAATTTTGTATCATATATTTAGTGGTATAAAAATTCATTTCACAATATATAGTCAATATATCTTTGAAATTCCAAAAGTAACCTTAAGCCAAGTTTTCAAACAATAGTATTAAACTTTATTATAACTTATGAAATAAATAATTAATTTTTTATCTTTTAAAAATTTTCATTTATAAAAGTTTGTGACCAATTTTGCATGCACCAAATATAGTGCAAGAAAATGTATCATCTTGTTTTCCTTATGTTATTTGTAGGTTTTGACCAATAGAGATTGGAAGTAATATGGGCTTTACATTGCTAATGTGAGCTTGCCAAAAAAGAACTAGTGAGGAGCGTTAGGGGGTTGTCCGATGTAACCGTTCCAATACTTAAGTTAGTAGTATGTAGAGAAAGGTAAAAATATGCTGGAGAGTAGAGTAAAGCTTAAGTATACAAAATATCAAGTGATTTACTATTGAGTGGTAGCTTAATATTTATAGGGAAGTGAAGTCGACGATTAGAGAGCCGTTAGTGGGTAGAGGATACGTCCATAAGCTATGAGTAGTGGAGTCATGCAGTTTCAACGTGGTCTACAATTATAGGAGATAGTTGTTGACCTAGTCGTCCAACCTTATCTACAGTCTCCTAACCGTTGTGAATTGCTGCAATTGGGCAGGCTGCGTCATGAGTCTGAGCTGAGGTTAGTCACATGTTCTAGTAGGCCTCATTAAGAGAGAGCAGCCTAGGCCATGAACTTGGTCAGGTTGGCATGGATCTGAGAGGTTCGGGTCTAAAATACTTTATCAATACCTTATATAGTATATAAGGTAAACAAATGCTAATTTAATATAGTATATAATTTTTAAACAAATGCTAATTTAATAGCATTCTTCTTTTTTATGAATCCTAAATGCTCATTCTCCTTATGTAACTTCCCAATAATTTATGACTTGATAGTTGTTAATTATTGGGATTCCTTTGCAACCAAAATATAATAAGGCATATTAGGTTAACAAGAAATCTTTGTTGGCCATCATGGTAAGCAGGAATAAGATTTTTGAGATAATGAAGTGTTATGAATACTTTTTAAATAATCATCTTTCAAGTTTAATTATAATTTTGCTTGTGACTTTAGAAAGCACATTGTGCGGCCTAAGAAGATCAAGGTCCCCCTCCTAAAGCTGTGGCTTATATCAAAGGGAACAACTTACTTTTATATCTTTTACTCTTTCCAAGTATCTTATGGTGCTTATTATGGGCTTTTACATTCATAATATTCATTACATACTTAAAAAAAAAAAATTAATATGTCAAAATATGATTTATGGAACGTGGAAGGAAACACCAATTGAATCCCAGCACTTAGTGACAAATTCCTTATTTCCTATTGGGCAAAGAAAAGGAATTGGTCTGATTTTGGAAAAGTGACTCATTATACAATATAAATGGTCAAAAGTGTCGTGCGTATTGTGTTATATAAAGTCAAAAGCATTTGGAAAAAAAAAAAAAAGCTTCTTGTTGTTGGTTTAGCAATAATTGCATCTAAAAGCAAAATAATTCCCATCACAATACATTATATTGAAAATGAAGAAAGAAAGATTCTTATTTATGTGCTTTTTTAGTTTATCATGAAGAAAGGGGGAGCTAAAATATTATACTACGCAATAGACTAAATTGACTAATCATTAAAAGGAGAAATAGATAGATAATCTCACTTGCCGATTATTCTCGGATACAATTTCTTTTAATCTTTCAGCACATTGAAAAGATTTATTAATACGAATAGAAAATTGAACGATTCATGAATCCCCATAATTCTATAAATTCAAAAATTTATAGAAGTCGTACAATTTCTATTAATCTTTTTCTCGCATGGAAGGATGCTTACACTTCTACTAATGATAGAAAGTGCCAGTGAAGGAACAAATCCAGCGTTACAGGTATAGGGTACTGAAGTGGTAATGGAATGATGAGGTAGAAAATAGCATATGATCTCCGATAAAGAATTAATAAAAAACTGTTTCATCAATCCTAGAGCACTTTGGATCATGCCATATTCCAAATAAGATTCTTGCTTGGCTAAATTCAATTATTATGATTGCCTTTTAGATTAGATTTCTTTAGTAAATTTGTAAATACTGTTATAAAAGTCATACAAATATGAGAATACCTTTTCAAATAATGTGTTCTGTGAAAAATGTAAACATTCGATAAAAAATAAGTAAAGATAATTCAACATGTCATTATTTTAAGGAATTCTTTTGTTTTTTTCTTCTTCCTTTGGCAACTCATTTTAATAAACTCTTTCTCTTAAGAAACTCATATTCATTCTATGGCATTTTTTATTGTCCTTAAGAATAAGGCTATATATGTACGTGGAATCAAGACAACAAGATGTTGAGTTTAAACTTAAAACTTAAGGTCAACCATAAATTTCAAAGCACATTCTTGGTCCAAACTCGATCAAGTTTAAAATTTCATACTCAAACTTAACTTGAAAGTGATATTCAATATGCTTAATTTGACTCAATTAAACTTGTTTAAACTCGATTTTTCTGTAAAAATATTTTTTAATTAAAATAATATTGATATATAAACTCAATTTAATTAGACTAATATTTAATTTCCACTCAAATTAAATTAGATATACAAGTTAGTTGAATTAAATATTAGGAAGTTAGAAGCTATTTGAGTAGTGCCTGATGCTACCGATGTCTAACTAAAGTCGAAGGAACCTAATTTTGAAGAGCTGACGAGTAAGATTTAGCTCATTTAAGGCCCATATTTAAGGAGTTTTCTTATATGTTATTTAATGCTTTGACGAACTCATTTATTTAAGGATTATTTCTTTACCTTACTAGCAAGTCTGTTATTAATTTAATGGTATAGATACATGAAATTATAAGTTAAGCTCACGATTTCTTTTATCCTGCAACAATATAATGACTTCTAAGTTATGATTAATAAAATGAAATCTTAGCACATGATTTAAGAGCGGTTTTACTTGGATTAGTTTTAGATGGACCATATTTTCAGGAATGATTTAAAAAGGGCCGTATGGTCGAGTGGTGTTAGACGGTAGAAGAAGTTGTAAAAAGTGCACATTAATAGTTCCAACATTCATTTTAGAAGTTAAGGAGACACAGTGCTCATATGGGCGAAATTTAAAGGATTTGTTTAAAATTGTAACGCTAAGAAATAAAAAATTGTGTCTTTACGTCTGCGAGGTATGAGTACAAGTGCCCAACAACTTGCGATGCCTATAATTTTGTAGCTACACACATAATGTGTATGCATGATAACTTGTCTTAATAATGTAAATGAGTATTCTTAAGAGGTATTTTAATTTTATATTTCCTTATTTATTTCTGGAACATCTAGATGAAAAGTTCGAATCTAAAACTGTTCTAATTTGTGTATAATGTGTCAATAAAATTTAATTATACCTATAAATATTATTAATAAAACACGGATATTTGTTGTTTATATATACTTTTCCATTCTAAAATATTTTAGACAAGAAAAATTAGTTTATATTTGGAATAACAACAAAGATACATTATTAGTGCGAATTCTTAGATATCTTATTATTAGAAGTTGTTATTATTTGAATAAATATCTAGAGGGACATAAATATTCAAAATAACATGTTATATAATTAATTCAAACTGCATAAAACAAGTGAGTACTAAAGTTAAGTAGGTATATTGAAGATAACTTACCAATAGAGAGATTTCACATGTTTAATAGATTGTTCCATTCTCTTTTGTATGAGTATAAACAGGTAAATAGTCTCCAAACTTTTGATTTTCTCATATCTTATATGGAATCTCGAAATTTAGTATGGTTGAAGATAGTCTTGTTTAAGATTATAGATAATACAATTATTCATCATTTGGTACTAAGGGTGAATGGATAAGCCTTTTGTATAGGGTATTCACCCAAACTTTGCTTTATTCGGTAGGTTTCAAATGGGTAAGTTCCAAAAGGGTAATGAGATCATATGAAAGGTTTTGGATAATAGTTTTTTGGAGCCTATTCCCACTGAGTAGGGTATGAATATGTGAAGTCAGTGTACCTTATCCTCCCATCAAATCTATACTCTAGTGTATATGGAGTATAAGTTTTATAGTACCTTGTACTTACTTTGTAACAATAATTAAATAATATTAATAAATAAAAAATTAATATTATTTCTTTTTCTATTTCAATCCTAAAGAGAACAATAACAAAAACCTAACTCATATTAAAACCTTAAGACTTACACAATTTGTGTCTATTATCTAGTTTCCCTCTCTCTTCTTCTTTTGTTTTTGTTTAAAAACCTCTTTCTTCTTTTACTATCTTTTTTTTTTCATCTTTATTCCTCTTTTCCTAACTCTAGTCTACTAGGGTATTAAAAATATCTCGAATCTTAACTTATTATTCAATATATTATATTAGAATTACTTGTATATGGTTTTTGTATTCTGTTTATAATAATATTATGATTTGATGAAAATTTTATTTTGATGATTTAAAAAGAAATGACAAAGGGAATTTAAGCATGACCTAACTAGCAATTTCAACATTTCCAAGTGCAAAAATATGATCTATTTTTCTCATAGAAGTTTTATATTGTCTTAACTCAATATGTGTTACAACTTATACAAATTATTATTGGTGCGTTTACTGATAATACAATTGTAATTTTGATGTTGATTATACATTAAACACAAAGTTTTGAAGGAAGATAAAAAAAAAATTACAGGTTCCATAGAGTACTTTATACTTTATAAAATTTATAGGTTATATGTTATAAGATGATTCCAATGTGCCATAAAGTAGGTTATAGGTACAAAAACTTAGAACCTATACTTATAGGATAGGATATGAGTAAGACTCTATACTTTTCTCACCTTGTACTCACTTATTCTTATTTGGTACTATATGAAATATAGGGAGGATAATATAGTAAATCAACATGTAATCCATTACTTTTTTTTGGATTAACTTGTCGATACCCATACTGGTCGATTGGGATAAGAGTGACCTATAGGTTGTTGGCTACAGTAGAATTTATTGAGTCTAAATTATTTTGATAACCAAATTAAATGATTGTATATTGATGACATACAATGTTTCAATCGGAATATCATTTAAATGAAGAAATTTAATTATGCAATAATTAGTTTATAGTAGCTTATGGTAACCTTTTAATCATATTGTGTGACTAATAATTGTTATTAGATGACTAAATTAGGTATATGTCTAGCAAACATTGCTTTCATTTATAGAAGCCTATAGAATGGATATAATAATATGTAGATTGATTAGAAGTTATTATGGATAATTGATTATGCCAATAATTATTTTTAGGATTAAAATTAATTTATTCTAAAATAATGAAATAATTAATTGAAATTGGAACCAATTTAAGTACGATTGGATTATGTTATCGTATCTTGTCTCCTTTCCATGTTTAAATAGGTTCTTGTTTGAAAAACCTAAACCTATAACACGACCGATTGGTTAATAGTATATGAAAACTTAATGTGTAACCTAACATGTTTGTATTCAAGTTAGACTCATTTTGTAACGGCTTAGAAACTAGAAAATTACAACCTACCATGTGCCTCTATAATCTATTGACACATCAAGTATATAAAATTCACCAGTTGATATCTCCATGTACATTAATAATTACTTGTCACATGTATTAACTCTCATGCAATATTTTAGGAATGTCTTAAATATGTCCACCATTCACTAATATTTGTAACAAGATCATATTAGGACTTCCTTTAATTCAAAGGTAATAATTTTGACATAGCATAATAACAAATATTTCGATATGTCAAGATAACCAAATGCAACATTTTATAGCCTTTAAACTTAATAAATGACATACAACCAAAGACATAACTAGAGAAGTCTTAGATGATTTCTCTTAACCTAAGAGTATAAATAAAAGATAATAACTTTGTTTGTTTACATAACCAAATAAATTTTTAATCCTACAAAAACTATGCTGATCCATCTCCATAATTGAAGTAATAATCATAGTGATTTGCAGCATTACTATAAATTTCATACTCAATGTAAAACTTCTCATAGTTATGAAAACTTGTGCCTACATCTAAAAACAATAAAACCTTAAGAGGTAAGCAAAGCTCAGTATATGGTATCAAATATAGGCATACGATCACACATTAATGCATAAGCATATACACATTAATTAAAACATTGAAACTAAATGCACCAATCACCGGTTATTATCTTCTTTAGGATTAACAAGCATCACAAATCCAACGTCCTAGAACTTGGAGTAACTTATGACTCCAACATACAATATAAATAATACATATAAGTATCGACGTTGGGTCTTGTCCAACACCCTAGTAACTAAAGAACATCCTAAATTTATTTGGATAATTTCTAAGCAAAACTTTAATCAAGATACCATCGCTCAAAGATCATTAGGGTGTTGAACATAAATACTTAGTTTCTAAGTCTATCTAACACAAACTTCAACTCAGAACACGTCACTCACTCTTTTGCAGCTCAACACTTTTAGGATCCTAGAACTACTAAGAAGATAGGTTGGGTTTAAGATAGGTTTAAGATGTCAAGTTATGTTTACGAAAAGTTTCAGATCAAGAAAACAGGTTGGAAAATACCTAGAAACCTAAGGGACATATCTGTATGTGTTAGGGGGTCATGGTGTTAGGATCCTAGTTCATTTGGTGGTCGGATGCTATGGTCGGATGCTATGATCGAAAGGAATAGAGTTGCACCTAGTGTTTGGACACTAAGAGGAATGGCATTTGGACACCTACTATAATTTACAGGTTGTTGCAATGCAAACATCCTTTGAAACAAACCCACTCTTTGCCAAATTCACAACTCGACTCTCCTAAATCAACAACTTGACCGAAAAGTGACTCTAACGCTCTCAAAACACAAATTATAACAACTTAACAACTTGAAACTTATCCCAAAACGAACAATCAAAGCACAAACCAACGGAATATACACATATAAGGTTTGGAATCGAATTTTTACTTTAGAGATTTGTCAACCCACTGCGGAAACACATACGACTACCTTAGGGTCGTTTTATAGATTGCCCTATGCAGGAAACATGAATCTTAAGAGTTTCAAAGGAAAACTCCACAAAAAATCAACAATCTTACATTGAAAACAATACCAAGAATCCGCCACAAAACTCCTATCCAGTCTCTCAAATTTGTCTTCCTTCACTTCCCTTGCCAAAAAATGAATTTCCATCACCTTTTGGTAAAAAAAAAAAAAAAAAAAACAACAAACGAATAGGACTAGACAATTTACCAACACTCTAGTGTGATGGATAGCGGTCTAACGTGCAAAGATCCCTTCTTAATTAGTGACACATGCAAAAAACTCTATTACAAAAGCTGTTTGTAAGAGATAAAATGCTTTAAAAAAGGGTTTCCCAAAAATCCTAATGATCCTTTATATACCAAGGGTTTGCTAACATTTCATCTACCCAAAATACCCTATGCTACACTTGTTAATGTTGGGTTTGCCCTTACCAATATAACACATCTTTTTTTTTGTTTTTCCTTTTATTTTCTTATATTATTTTCTCCATTTATTTTCAAGTTTTATAACTCTACCCCTCTTAACAAAAACTTTCATTGTCAAAAGTTAAGAGTTTACATACTATACTCTTTAAACAACTCTGGGTACTTTTTCTCTGTTTCTTTTTCTAGCTCCCAAGTTGCTTATCTTTCTAAATGTCCTACCTACTGAACTTATATGTAGGGTATTTGTATTTTTCTTAGTTCTTGAACTTTTGTGTTTACAATCTTTATGGTTTCTTCATAATAGACAAGTTTGGATGCAACTTTAAGGTCTCTAAATCCATTATTTGCAATTGATGTTGTTATATCTCTTGCTCCAAGCCGAGTTTAAACTTTCTCAAATAGGCACATGAAAGACACTGTATACACTCTTTAACTAAAGAGGAAGCTCTAATCTATATGTCACACTTCCAATTCTTTCTATCACTTTCAAGGGTCTGACATATTTGGGAGATAACTTCCTTCTCAACCTAAATCTAAAAATTCCCTCAGTCGGAGATACTTTCGATAAAACCTCATCTCCCACTCAAAACTCTAATAAGTGAGTCTAAGCAGTTTGCATTCTTTGCCTAATCAATTTTACCTTATCAATTGCCTCTTTTACCAACTCTAGACTCATAACCTGTCTTTCTCCAACCTCCTCCCAATGTATGGGTAATTTGCACTTTCTACCATATAGAGCTTCGTAAGGGGACATTTGAATAGTTGCTCGATAACTGCTATTATAGGTGAAGTCAACCATCAATACAACTAGATTAGATGACTTTGATTCACAACTTACTTCCACTTTGGTTCAAACTTAGGTTATCTATGATTCAAATTTTAAACTTAGGCTTCGATACTACTAAAGCTGTAACGCCACAAAACTTAGGAAATTACAGCCTGCTACGTATTCTTATAATCTCTTGACACATCAAGCATCTAAAATTCACCGGTTCATATCTTTACATATATTAATAATCACTTGTCACCTGTATTATCTCCTGTGCAATATTTCAGGGATGTCTTAAATAGATCCACCATTCACCACTATTTGTAACAAGATCATATTAGGACTTCCTTTTATTCAAAGGTAACAATTTTGACATAACATAATGATAAGTATCTTGATATGTCAAGATAACCAAACACAACATTTTATGGCCTTTAAACTCAATAAACGGCATAAAACCAAAGACACAATTAAACAAGTCTCAGATTTCTCATGACCCAAGAGTATAAATAAAAGATAATAACTCTATCTATTCACATAACTAAATAAACTTCAATCCTACAAAAAACTATGTCGATTCATTTCCATAATCGAAGTAATAATTATAGTAATTTGTAGCATCCCCATAAACGTCATACTCATCGTAAAACTCCTCATAGTCACCAAAACCTGTCCCAACATCTAAAAACAATAAAACTCTAGGAGGTAAGCAAAGCTTAGTACAAGGTATCAAATATAGATGTATGATCATACATTAAAGCACAAATATACAGACATTAACTAAAACATTGAAACTACATGCAACAATCATCGATTATTATCTTCTTTAGGTCTAACGAGTATTATAGTTTTGATGTCCTGAAACTTGGAGTAACTCATGACTTTAGCACACAATATATATAATACATATAAATATCGGTGTTGAGTCTTCTCCAACATTATAGTAATAAAAAAAATCCTAAATCTACTTAGATCATTTCTAACAAAACTCTAATCAGGATACTGTCGTAGAAAGACTATCGAGATGTCATCTTAAGATTTAGTCATCCTAATCCCTTGGGCTTAGCTAAGCGCAAGTAACACACTTATTTAAGCTAAGTTTTATTAAGTGCATTTAGCATTAGTAGTCTTACATACACAAACAACAAACAACCTCATACTTGACTATAATGTTTAATCTGAATCTAATACAAGTATCTTACGACCTGTTTAGAAGAGAAACTACATAAATACTTAGTTTATAAGTTTATCTAGCACCAAACTTCAACTTAGAACACGTCACTTACTCTCTTGCAACTCTTCACTTTTAAGGTCTTGAAATTGCTAGGAAGATAGGCTTGGTTTAGGATTGTTTAGGAAAAGCTTTAGATGAAGAAAATACATTGAAAAACACTTAGAAACCCAAAGGGACATTGCTATACATGTTTAAGGTGATAGTGCTTGGATGCTAGTTCATTTGGTGTCTAGATGCCATGATAAAAAAGGTGCAAAGTTGCAACTAGCATCCAGATGTTAAGGGGGATGGCATCTGGACACTTGTTGTAGATTGTAGCAGCGTAAACATCCCTTGAAACAAACCCACTTTTCTTCGAATTTGTAACTCAACACTCTTAAATCCACAACCTGACCAAAAGTGACTCCAACACTCCCAAAATACAAATCACAACAACCTCACAACCTGAAACTTATCCTGAAACAAACAATCAAAGCACAAACCAATGGAATCTACACATACAAGGTTTAGAATTGGATTCTTACCTTAGAGATTCGTAGGCCACGCTTCCACCACTTATAACCCATTATGGAAACATGTAGAACTACCTTAGGGTCATTTTATAGGTTGCCTTATGTGGGAAACGTGAATCTTAAGAGTTTCGAAGGAAAACTCCACGTAAAATCATTGTGAATAATCTAATCTTGAAAATAATACCAAGAATCAACCACAAAACTCTCCTTAAGTCTCTTAAATCTGTTTTCCTTCACTCCCCAAAAACAAATTTCCATCACCTTTTGCAAAAAAAAAAAAAAACAAATAGAGATGACTAAACAATTTATCAATGCTCCAGCGTGATAGATCATCTTCTAAAGTGTGAGGATCCCTTCTTGATTGATACATACAGAAAACCCAAGCACAAAAGATGCTTGTAAGAGATGAAATGTCGGGAAAAAAAGGTTTTCAAAATATCTTAGGGATCTTTTATATACCTAAGCTTTGCTAACACTTGTTAGTATCGGGGCTTGCCTTTAGCAATATAACACCTCTTGTTTTTATCTTTCCTTTTATTTTGTTATTTTATTTTCTCTTTTTTATTTTTAGATTTTACATGTTTATATTAGAACTAACAATTTATGTTACCATGTTATATCTTATTTATCTTAGGTTTAATGCCGTTTATTGATTAAAAAGTTATAATTAAATTTATAAATATAAAGGAAAAATAATGATAGTAATATTTAAATTTTATAAAAAAAAATGATGGAGCATTATTTAATATAAAATTAGAAACTAAACAAAAGTTTTGGTAAAGCAAAAGCTTGTCAAATATAGAAAATCTAAAAATTTAAGCTATATAACATCACTAAATTAAGTGGAATTATGTATTAAATAGATATAATGGATTTTCAAGGAAGATAGAAAAAAATCTACTCAGGAGTTTGTTTCCACCTCCGCACCCTCCCCTTAAAATTACAATGCAGTAATAAGAATATATAGTTAAAAGTATCTTGTACCTTTAGTGGAGATCTCTAATTTAAAAAAAAATAATTTGTGCAAAAAAATACAAATATAGAAGAATGTATAGTATATCTTATGTCCTCTGTCTAGATTTGAAAGCTTGACCCGAACTCAGATATGAATTTAATTGTATTTAAAAGAGCTTGACTTGTTCGTATCTTGTGTTAAATTTTTTTACATACTAATTTGTTTAAATCATGCCATGTTGGGTTTGAATTGACATTGATTGTCAAATTTTAAAAAGAAATAATTTATGCAATAAAATGAAAAAATAGAAAAATATATTGTATATCTTATGTCCTTATTTGGATCTAGAAGCTTGACCCGAAATCGGACATGAATTTAATTATATTTAAAAGGGTTTCACCTGTTTGTATCTTGTATCAAATTTTTTTATATACTTATTTGATTAAATAATACCTTATCATATTTAGATCTATCGTGTTTAAATCTTATATTGATAGCTCCAAATTTAAGTGGTCAATAAGTTATTTTTTTAATTAAAATATTTGAACGCTGTTTAACTTTTCCATGGATAAATGATCGTGGGTTTGCCAATTCAAAGCAAATGGACGGCAGTAAATTAAACAAAGGCACGAAAGAATTCAAGTCAATAATGGTCTTTTCAATTGACAAAAACGTACAATAAGATGAGTCTCGCCACTATTATGTTATTGAAAATTAGAAGTCACATGCTTTTGTTACTTGAGGATAGACATTCTTTTATATTCAATTAAAACGCCGTTGAAGAGTCAGGACATTTTAATAATGTATTTAAAAGGGAAAAAAAAAAAATCCATAAGGGAGGGAATTGTTGCACGAATATAAACTGAATGTAAGTTTTGCAAAGTACAATGAAAGGACAACAATTACATATGTTTAATTTCAAGTTATTTTCACTTCAAGTTATCTATAATAATTGAAAGCACTTCCTATTCTTAGACCGGATATAGATAAATCTAGAGGAACAATATTGACCAAATGAGATCTCTCATTTGAACTCTATTTATAGGAGGAGAAGAGTGTTTACTTTATATGAGAAAAATAATAACCTTATAAATTATTAGCTTTCTTTTTTGAGCATTATGCATTGTACACATGAATTTTATGATAAAATTTTGTAAAAATATTTTATTTTATTGCATAATCATACATTACAAAATTTCATAAAAAACTTTGACGTAATAATACATGTGGTTATCTTCAAAAGAATATATAGGTAATGCTTAAATCAGATATTAACTGTTAAAATTATTGTAACGTAATAATATAAATGCTAATATCTTAACTTAGATAACCTTACATGATTCTCCCTCCCATTAGAGGTTAAAATATGATAATAGTTGAGGGAACAAAAAAAAAAAAGGCATAACCCATAGCCAAGTTGTTGTAGTTTGGTGAAAGTAGTACCAATGCTTTTTTTTTTTTTTTTCTTTTCAAAGATAGCTCTATTTGAGTCCTTCTTCCTAGGATGGATTAGAATTAATATTTTGTCCCTATAGATCAATTTCTACTCTTGGTTGGCAAAATTGTTAGTTTACCATTTACTATCATTATTTTCAAATAAGCAATCATATTTTGTTTATAGGATTAAAGATATAGTTATTTTTTTTTTGTTATTCTAATATAACTCTAAACTTTCACATGAAACCATAAAGGAAGTATAAAAACTAGCAACTACTTCTTTTCTCCATTTTAATTTAAGAATTATAATTTTACCCTTACCCTATTTTATTCCACAAATTAAAAATGTCATTTCTTGGGCAGCTAAAGGGAGAAAAAGAAAATTCGAAAAAAGGACAATATTAAGTCGAAATATCGTACGTCGACCACAAAATTGTCGCCTTGCTCCATATAATTCTCTGATAGGAGTATCTCTATTGATATTTTGTTGTACCGTCAAAATGGAACACATATCTAGAACGACAACGAATATTATTGGTGTTGGGTCAATTATGACAAATTGACGGTTGTCCTTCCTCCATTATCCAATAAACAAATATTTGATTGTGACTCCTCTAAAATATCTCACTCCCTGCCACCACATAAATGCAACCATTAATGTGCGTGAGAATCCGCGATAAAGATTCTTAGCGCAAGCTTGGAGAATAAGATACTCTTAATAATCTCGTGAACCTTTTTTTTCCAACGGCATTGAAATCTTAAAAATTAAATATTTGAGCCGAGACTACCTCATTCAGAAATTAATATTTTTACCGTTAAATAATAACAATCTTAACAATTTTGTAACCATTAAAGTGAGCTTTTTAAATAAGAGTTCCTTAAACATGATTCATCACGATAGACGACATGATCTTTACGAATTTCATTATTTAAAATAATGCAATATAATAAGAGATCCCCATATAATTAAACAACGATGTATAAAAAGCTTATATAAAAGAAACTAGCAAAAACTAGCAATAGAGCAGCTATGAAAAGGTTTCTTTTAACATTTTTTAGTCAAGATATAAGGGGAAAAAAGGAACCTTTAGATTTCTATAAGTTTTAATATTATATATGTGAAATTAGGGTATCATGATAATAGAAAATTAAGTCAAATTCAAAAGTGTATATGAATTAATTGAAATGTACATGATCCAAATTCTCTTAAAGTTTATTGATTTTCCAAATCAATGCATGTATACGCTAGGGTTATAAATTAGTCGAATTGCTCACCGGCTACTTAAGTTGCAACTTACTTTAATCTTGATTTTGCTCGAGCTCAATTCATAAATAAATTGATCTTGAGATTAAAATAAAACTTATTTATATAAACAAGTTGAGTTTGAACATATGCTTATACTTATGCTTATGCTTATACTTGTGAGCTAATTTATAAGTAGATTCGTTTATATTATTAATAAGTTGATTTGTGAATAGGTTTACAAGTTAGCTTATGAACAGATTTATAAGCTGATATATTATATTTAAAATTATTATATAAAAAAATATAATAAAAGAAATATAAGAATAAGAATAATGTAATTAAAAAATTATAAAAAAGATATATTTTGAAAATTTTGAATTAATTTTGAGCTTTATTTTAAACTTAGACTTGAACTTGAGCTTGACCTTGAGCTTGAGCTCTTTAAGGCCTGTTTAGTTGAATTTATCTAAACGAGTTGAGTTTGAAGTTTAGATTTTTAACAAGTTAGAGCTCGAGTTTATAATTTTCAAGCTTGGTGAAAGTTTAGTTTGACTCAAATTTGATAATTTTCAAAGAGCCAAGCCTAAGCCTTAGCCTTCAAAAATTAAGCTTAGCTTAGCTCATTTACAATATTAACATATACCCTTATAGAAAACATGTTTTATTGTCTTTTTTCCTTAAAGAGCTTTTTATGTTATGTATGTTTTTAATGGGACCTATACCATATATATGTAAATGCTGCATGGGACTATTACTTTGGAAGTCTATGCTTCAAAGTTGGTAATAATATCGTGCATCATAGTTAATGTTCATGTTCAATCACGTGTTGTGAACTAATCATTTCCAAGCCTACTAACAAAATAAATTTGGATGTTCGTAAATTTGATGTCACCAATCCTTGTGGATGGATTTTGAAAGTTGAACAATTCATATAATTTCATAATATCAAGGAGGAAGAAAGAATTACCTTAGTTTCTTAAACATTAGAGGATGATGCAACCAAGGCTCAAACAATCTAGGGAAGATTGAAGGCATGACCGAATGAGGGACACAACAGCTAGAGTAACCAAGGAAGGCCATAGAATAAAGCTAAGGGGAAGCTACTTAGGCCTATTGTTAGAATAGGAGGCAGTTGAGTTGCTCTTTAGATGGTAGTGTAATGCAAGTTTGGGACAAAATGCTATTTAGTTGTTGAAAGAATTCTAGGCACCATTCGAATGCCCCTGAAGGTCTCATTTAGACAACAATTTAAATTCACTTGAACATAAAAGCATGACGCCTATTGTTCGAAGGGGAGTTGACTTACCTTCCAATTGGCAAGCAAATCCTAAACTATTGGAGCTTTGCGTTTTTATTTGTTTTCTCTTATAAACTTTACTTATTTATGTATCTACCCTGATATGTATAAAGAGTTCATCTAGGGCTTTGGACTTTCTGTGTTCATTACAACTCTTGCTATTACTCTCTTGTATATTGAAGATCACATTTTATTTTTTAATTGATTATTGTGTACTTTATTTTTATATGCTTATCAAAATCTTTAGGTTGTGGTGAACTCGTTATTCTGTTTTTTTTTTTTTTTATATAATTGGAATGCCTTGATATTCCAAGTCCTATTTAGTTCTTTTGTGTGCTTATCAAACATTGATTGAGATTCAAACTTAATTTGTATATGGTATTATTGAGATATTTTAATATGAATTGCATCTATTTCCCTTTCATTTTTCTTAAACACAACAAAAATTCAAAAATATAAATATCTCTAGATTATTATCCTACTTGAGCACTATGATCTTGTGAGCCGGACTTAAATTTCTCATCTTGCTTGCATCCCTCATCTTGCTTACATCATAGGACCTATAGTAGTAAGAATGGATATATAAATTTCATTAGTAGACATGTGGAAAATTTTGTGTATGCTTTAGAATAATGGATTCTAAAACATTATCTAAGTGGATTGGGTTATTATTGGGCTAGACAATATGATTATGATAAACTTTTTATTTTACCCTTCATCAAGAACAAAGTCACAAGTCTTCTAGAATTTCACATGATGCCCTCTAGAAAGGAAGGAGTCCACCGTTTTTCACGATCTCGACAAAACAATCAACGATGCACTTGTAAATTTTGAGCATAACTTCCATCATTCTTGACTTTAACCGCATCAACAGATGAACCAATATAACTAGTTGATGGGTATGGAAATTACATATTTTATTTCGACTCCATACTTTATTATGTGCGTATTTTTATATTTTTGATGGAATAAATGTGCATGTTCGGAAAATATATATAAGTTAATTCTAAGTGTAAGAGTTACATGAAAATTGAAAAGTGACAACAAATAAACAAATGGGTAATGTCACAGTTTATTCCTTAACTTTGTTATTTTTTATAATTATATACTTAAAGTTTTAATTTATCTAATTATATATGCAATTGAAGATTTAGTTGTTATGATCTACACTTAAATTAGCTTCAATTCATATCATTAGTTCAATTGGTATGATCAGTTAACTAGATGGCTGCTCATGGTCTTAGGGTGCTTATGTAACTTCGTAGGGTTGTAACAGCTACAGACGGCTACTAGTTGGTCATACATTCTATATTTTTAAAGTGGTTCATAATTCACTATTTTCTATGGAATGATTGATGGTCACTTATGAGAGGTTGGGTAAGCCTTTTAAGGCTATGGGCAGGCATCCTATTAGTTTATTGTGTCAAATTGACTAACGGTATGAATTGAAATTAATTAAGGTGTAAACTGTAATAACAAAACTTTCAATTAGGAGTATAATTAAATATGTTGAAACTTTGGGTGTATAATTATAAAAAATGATAAAATTAAGATGTAAATTATGTAAAAAAACATGTTGATACCTAAAGGCCCACCGTTCATAAACACATTTGAGCAATTAAAAAGAGAAGAATCAACGTGATATGTGTGCCGAAGCCCATGTTATGTACAGTTGATTCTAGACGTCCATGGATATGAAGAAATTCACACCAGCTCAGTCACGCATCTAGGCTTCATTCTAGTGCAATTTTAACAAACTACACACAAGTCCAGCAGCCATGAAGTAGATGAGCCCAACAACAGCCCAATCCACGCCATCACATGCACATGCCCAAATCAAAACATGAAATAAAAATCCATCAGCCCATTTCAGGTTGCATTCAATTTTCAGCCGTGCATCTGTTCATGGCACGTTTTAATTGGAACACAACGTTCAGCAATTTCAACACGCCAGCGTCGAAGTTTGCAGGTCGAGATAGCTAATGAATTTGAGCTTTAAATCTGGTAGTTATTTGGACTTAGATTCATTGGGTTAAATGACTGTATCCATGAGTCTAGTCACTTATTACAGGGTAACAATCAAGGGAACACCTCACCTACGCTTGGTCGAATATTTATAGCTCCTATGCTTCACGATATCCATAAGATTATCTTAAAGATCATAGATAGGATGAAGTATACTCACTTCAGGATTATGTAATGAGCTTGTTATGGTTTTAAGGCCAATAGCAATCCATATTAAGTGTATGCCTCTACTTTAGTTGAATTGACGAACCAATCTAATGATCCCTATTCTAAATTCGTTAGACTAATTCTTTTTAAATTTGATCAAACTCTTTTGATCCAATTACTTAGCATAAGAGTTAAGCCTAAATTAATAATCAAGAACTTAATCCAATATTTTAATATAGCCAAATTAACCCTTTACATAGTAAAAATAATAGCTTGTTCAATTCATCGCATGGAATAAACTCGTAATAAAATAGCCATTTATCATGAATTGACATTACGTGGTTTACCTAGATTAAAAAACACATTAAGAATACGGATATAATATAGGTAAAATATTGATAATGCCCTCTTCTACTTTATCTTTTTTCCTCTCTCTCTCTCTCAATTCTTTCTCCGGAAGGTTCCTAACCATATGAGAAAGATAAACACAAAAGAAAATCTAATCTTTCCTTTTCTCTCTCTCTCTCTTGCTTGTCTACCTATTGGAGTTTCAAATAGTTTGTCATCTTTGTCTTTTTTCTCTCTCCCTTCTTCCTAATGATCTTTATTTCTCTATCTCTTTTATCTATCTCTTTGTTTAATTAGTACTTGTTGTTTATGCTACTATGGCGCCAAATCTAGGTGTGGTTCAAGTGTGTGGGCCGATAGTAATTGTTGTTTGTGCTACTGTGGTGGCCTAAATTTAGGTATGGTTCAAGTGTATAGTAATTTAGGTATGTACATGTGACTATATATGTGTGTGTGTGTGTATGTGTGTGTACATAGTAGTTTCTTGAAAATATATGTATGTATAAATAGGCATATATATGTATATACTTAGTATTTATTTTAGTATATGATATGTATATAAATGTATTAAGTATTTTCGTATAGATGTATAAGTGTCATGTGTTTTTGTATTTATGTATATATTTCGTATTTTCTATATATATATATATATATAAATACATAGTATTTGATATTATAAGATATATATGTATGTACGTAGGTATATGTATGTATATTTATACTTAGTATTTGTATTTTATTAAATTTTTTTTTCTAAATATATATATGTATGCATAAGGGCTGACGTGAATATGTATATATATTATAAATAATATTTTGTACTTTAGTATATATACACATATATAATACAATTGTATATATATATATATACATATGTATATAGGGTATTAATAAATGTATACTTTACTTTTACATATTGTATAACTAAGATTAAAATAATTTATTATATAAAGTATAGTATATGTATACATGTACGTATATGAATAGTGATGTATACATAAGAATACAAGTATAATTAAATAGTATATATATAATATACTATAATATTAATTTAACAAATAAAGTAAGTTAATAAATATATATATATATATAAGAGTACCGCAAATTAGGAAAATGAAAAATAATTAAGTAAATTAGAAAATTTAATAAAATATAATAATACGTATTTATATAAATATACTTATATCGTAAAATACAAGAAATAGGAAAATAATAAAAAAATATGAAAAATTTAAAAGGGTAACACATGGCACTTCTATATGTTGTCACATTATCACTTATATATATATAATTAAGTAATTTTTGTAATTAATAATATTAATTAATTAATTAGAAAAATAATAAAATAGAAAAAATTGAATTAATAAATATTAAACCAAAAAAATAAGTAAAAATAAGAAATTATAGTAAAATAGGCTTAAATGATGAATTTTATGATTCAAATAATTATTAAATCGTAATTATATTAAAAAAAGCCTAATTTGATATTTTATAGCTTTTTAAGTTAAAAATAATAAACTTTTTGAAATTTTTATATCACAATCAAAACTGTGAGTTATAACGTCCAAAATAGACCTCGCTATAAGAAATTATGCTAAAAAACGATCAAAATGGACTATAAATTCATAAAGATCTCAGCTCAATTGAAAAAATTATATACGATTTGATAAAAAGCTCGAATCGATAATTTTACATAAACTAATTACTGAGTTAAGTAAACAGTACGAATTACGATATTGGTTTAGTTATTTCATTTCCAAACTTACTAATTTTTGTATTCTCTATTGTTAGGTAATCTTGACTTTGATCCTGATTTTGCTATTAGACTATTATAACCCTTAACTAGAGCATGGTTGAGTGAGTTTTTTCTAATGATTCCATACTTGCATGTGTATGCAGTTAGTGAATATAAATTATTATCAATAATTGAATATTGTGTGGGGTTGGGTTATACTTGTATATGATATTATTTGTTGATTGTGAATTTACTTTAAAATATAATAACGTATTGTTTATTGCATAGTAAATTAAGAACTGATATGTTTGTGACTTGGTTGATTACTAAATAAACAAACTTAATATTATCTGACTTTAAAGAGCTAAATTGAAACACGCATAATCATGCACCGCATAACTAATTTTGGTAGTTACATTACATGGAGATAGCGAGAGGTTATACGTAGGTTGATTATTTGTTATTATAGTACTTCGTTTGGTACACACATGTAATATAACTGTACCTTGACCTACATGATTATTAGGCGTTGGAGATATCAACCGCTTAGCTAGGGATTGAGTCTACAGGCCTCCGTTTAGGGGTAAGTGAGGGCTACATAAACCTATTCACAATTATACGTAGAACTTTATTTCGACAAAAACTGAAAATAGATATACGATTATATTTTGAATACGAAATGCAGAGTTTTATTATGATGTAAGTTCTAGTATGATACCTAGATTTGATTGTGCCGATGCTCTCCAACCCTAACTTTGGAGGGTGTTAAATCTGAGTTGCATGTAGTACTTAATCACCTGTATATATTTATATATCACATTGATTGTTCATACATTCATTTGATTGAATTTAATTGATGTATAACTTGTTTATTGTATGGTTAAGGGAATTACTTCAATAAGCCAGTTAGTTTTTACCTCTGTAGTTTACTTTTGTAGGCCAAGCTATTTGTGGAGTTGGGTTGTTGTATGCTTGAGGTTAGTATTACTTTAGTGGGTAGATGCGAACGTGAGATTGGTGTTATGAGTAGACTTAGGAGTTTGTATTTAGACGTAGAACCTTATTATGTAATATTAGATGATAACAGTTTGTAATATGAATAATTATATTCTTCTTATCAATAAATCTATATATATATATGTGTGTGTGTATGTGTATGTGTGTTATTTATATTTAAATGGTGATTATTATAATGCTATGATATTGCTTACACTTACCCAACTCTAGGTTGT
The DNA here is from genome assembly GCA_024138015.1 of Lumnitzera littorea. Taxonomy (NCBI): domain Eukaryota; kingdom Viridiplantae; phylum Streptophyta; class Magnoliopsida; order Myrtales; family Combretaceae; genus Lumnitzera; species Lumnitzera littorea. The sequence continues at coordinate 22,972,102 of JAMXBB010000006.1, forward strand.
TGATTTTGAGGTTAGTATTACTCTAGTGGGTGGATGCGAACGTGAGATCGGTGTTATGAGTGGACTTAGGAGTTTGTATTTAGACGTAGAACCTTATTATGTAATATTAGATGATAACAGTTTGTAATATGAATAATTATATTCTTCTTATCAGTAAATCTATATATATATATGTGTGTGTTATTTGTATTTAAATGATTGTGATTATTATAATACTATGATATTGCTTATACTTACCCAACTCTAGGTTGTTGATTTTGAGGTTAGTATTACTCTAGTGGGTGGATGCGAACGTGAGATCGGTGTTATGAGTGAACTTAGGAGTTTGTATTTAGACGTAAAACCTTATTATGTAATATTAGATGATAACAATTTGTAATATGAATAATTATATTCTTCTTATCAGTAAATTTATATATATATATATGTGTGTGTGTGTGTGTTATTTATATTTAAATGATTGTGATTATTATAATGCTATGATATAGCTTACACTTACCCAACTCTAGGTTGTTGATTGTAGTAGTAGGAGCAGCAGCAGTAGCAGTAGTCACTGCCGCCTTATATATTATATAAAGGGTTATCGATTGAGAGAGGAATCAATCTATAGTCCTTTGTACGGTATACGGTGATTACCACGACTGAACCCCTTGGGTTATGATAGTTTTTGTTAGATAGAATAATACTGGAACCTTTTGTAATCTTCAATAAAACCATCCTTAATTATTTTCGTTTTATGTCGGAACCTTTGCTAGCCTCGTTTGGGAAATTGACTTTTTGCAAATGTCCGATGATATGGCTTAAGTGGTCTTTTCAGTACCTAACGTTTAATCGTGTTAGTTTGAAAAATTTAGAAATCGCATGGGTCCATTGTGTATTTCCATAACTCGAAACATCATATTTCTTTAGGTATATGGTATATTGTAATTATTTTTATTATTGTTATTATTTGCATTTAGATGTTAAAAAGTTTTTACTTGTTTTTGTTTTTTACAAATGAATTTTGGAATGATCGACTTTAGTACAATATGAATGGGAAGTTTAGAATAGTACTCTATTTAGAGAGTAAATATTCCCAAATTTTAGAACCTAAACTTACTCTACAGTTGCTTGAACCACCTTAGAAATTATATTTTGTAAAGTTTACAAGATATAAGGTATAAGGTACAATATAGAACATATAAATTTTATTATTTTTCTTATAGATTTCATGTTTATGTAATATTAAAAAAGTAATCTATATATAATATTATAAATTCTTCTTATGTAAAATTTGTGAAGCTTGTAACAAAATTTACAAAATTAAAAAGGTAATTTTTCTACTTTCGCCATTTTAAGTTTATGTGATCTAATTACTTAGCAAATGGAAAAAAAATAAGAGGAAATAATGGAAGACTTGTAGTTGGAGAGGAATATAGGAAGAATAAGCAGAAGAATGAAAAATGTGAAGCCAAAGAGATGATATTAGGTTTAGCTATTTAAGATTATTAACTTATGAACTTTGTTGATCTTAGATTTTGCTTGTAAAGACTTGGGCCTGAAGAGAAAAGTCATATTGGATGTGCTTAAGACAACCTTAGATACTAAGGTGAGAAAAACTATTGATAGTTGTCTAGTAAATCATTTTAATACTTAAGTTTTCAAGTAGGAAAATATGGAGTGCTTTTGATAGAGTTTAGGCGTCTAGTTCTATCAACTTACCTTTAGAAGGAGGGCTTTTATAGTAGGAACTTGGAACTTGAACTGCCCAATAGCTTGCGAATGTCCTAGGTTTTGGGACTAGGGTTCGGTGAGATATCTTGATGGAGTTAGGACATGGTTACTCTTAGACATGTGCTTATCACTTCACATTAATGATTTGGAGGCATTGTACAAAATAGGTACATACACTCACTCCTTTGCTTTTAACGCATTGGAGGAGCTGTACAGCTTGAGCGTATGGTCTCTCGTTATGTGGCTTGGCTCCATCATCAAGCACTCTTGTAGGTTAGCTACGTGGAGTAGTTAGATGGGATGCTCGTACATTAGGTGGTTGGGCTAACTTGCGTCGGGTCCTTAGGCTTCAATTGAGTTGGGCCTTTGCTTTAAGCCAAAGATCCACTCTCTATACGCTCGGGCTTCTTTTTTTTTTTCTCTCCTTCTTGCTAAAACATAAATATAATATTATCATTTGTTATTCATTTATTAATATTATTTAATAGTTTTTTATGAGATGATATGAATACTCGAGAATCTACACTCTTTATACCTTAGAGAATAAATTCTAAAGCGGGTACAGAATAAGAAGATCCTACATTTGTACCCTATCATATGGAAACATGTTTTAAAAATTCTATATTTATAACTTATTTTATGATCTTTAATATCCGTATGGAACTTACTCGATTTCATAGGGTATACCCATTCATGCCTAGTATTTGTTTATCATCGTTGCTTTTAGGAATTTATGGAAGGCTAAAAGGATGCATATGATCTTGATAATTTGTTTATCTAAAGGATTATATTATGCAAATTAAGGATAAGTGAGCACTGGTGCTTCTAAAAATTATAGATTTTATCAAACCAAACGATTGGATATATTTCAAAATCAGTAATATATTTTTATAGGGTGGGGTTTAATTCTAAAATTTTGACTCTATCATTGAAAATTTCAAGATATAACCCCTTAATTATTTTATAATGATATATTTCATATAAAATCTTGAGGAAATAAAGAATTGTATTCTACAAGGTAGGTTCTAATCTTAATTCAAGGAATACTTTTCCCCTAAAAATATTTTGAAAAAAAAAACTTGAGATAACAACTTGGAACCAATAGGTTAATCTGGGTATAAATTTCGAAAGCAAATTCTTTAAAGTTACTTTTTTATAAGTTTTCTAAAACTACAAATCAATTGTTATTATTATCTAGATTTCTATCACATATTGTGACACCATCTTCTTTTAAAAATATAGATAATAAAAATAATTTATCTATAACTCTAGGAATTAAGAAACTTGAGAGAATTCAAATTCATAAATTTCAGTGTTTGCTTTCCTCATGGTTTAGACAGGGTTTGAAATGAAACCTCTCCTCCAAACGAAACCGCCTATGATTTTCTATTTACTAATGGGATCCGAGCAACATGAAAAAGAGTTAGGTAAGCTTTTTGCTTAGTAGGTGGTGCCAACTAAACAATTTAACTTTCACTTCACAACGGATTATAGCCTTAAATCTTTCCTTATCCCAAACGGTTTGCCCAATCAAAACTTCAAGAAGAAGAAAATGGGAATAGAATCGGTGGGTAGGCCATGTGACTTAATATATGAAATGGGGGAAGTTTGCCGGTTTATCAATAAAATTAATAAATATTATATAAATATATATTAGATTAAAAATATTACTAAAATATATTATTATGTTGTTTCAAAATACGATATAATTATTTGTATTAATATCATATATTTAAAATACAACATAGTAAAATTCTTAATGTTCTAACTTCAAGATACAATATAGTCATTGTATATAAATATGCGATATAAATAGTAATGTTGCATTGTAATGGTATTTTAGTATTTTTTTTTATATAATTCATAGTTATGTAATTTTTTTTTTTAATTCCATAGACAGTATTATACCCTATGGAATGGCCTTTGATGGAACGTATTTTTTTGTGGGTGAAAAAACAGAGGCAATGTTTGTTAAGCGAAATGCGTGTTGAAATGACTATTCTAATCAAATAAAAGTTGGATCTTATATTCCTTGGTCACGAATGAAGCCGAAAGTGAGGAAAAAAAGAAAGAATTTCTTTATTGTGCTATCTTTCGTGGCCTAGGAATACTTTTAGGTCTCCTCATGAACTCTGGGATTTTGCATACAGATTAACTTAACCAGCTGCTTAATTAAGATGTCTCTAGAGGAAAAATAAAAAAGGTATCTACAATTTGCATGGTATTTGTATTTACGCTGCATAACTAATCTAGATTGAAAATACTAAGGAAACCAAATCTGGAGACCAGATACAAATCCATTATTTTCTTCTAGTTTCGCTCTTATATTCAAAATTTCTAGACATGATTAGAAATAGGAAACTTTATTTATACTTATCACAAAAATCTCTTATAAGTTATGAGGACCACTACACCTTAAATTCATTAAATTACACCAAATTAAAAAGGAAAGAAGAAGATTGACAAAACAGTTCTTAGTTTTTTTTTTTTTTTTTGTTGAGTTTTCTCTTTAAATGCAATTTATGCGTACTGTATGATGTTAGCTATCAATGTCTTATTGGTGTGCTCGGGGAAACAAATCTTCCCAAAGAGTGCGTGTATATATGTATGTATACACAAACACAGATATATATATATATATAGATGTAAAAAATGAATTAAAATAAAAACTTGCATCATTCTTGTGTTAATGTGATCATATCATATGGGTAGATATGAACACTGAAGCATAGTATAAGCATTAATCATGTGTATTCAACGATAATGACTGAAAACCGAATGTACGGAGATATTTCTGAATCTTATGACAATATGTATTTCAATTCTATTAGTAATTCAATAATCAATAATAAAGAATGGTAAAATTTTAGAATTTATTCAATAATTTATAGCAATTTAAACACGCGCATCATAATCCGTAGTCTTATTAAAAGCACGTTCAGTGAATATTGCCGAGGGAAATTTATAGTTGCACCAAATTTTCTGCTGCCGTCCATGATTGTGTCGGGTAAGACCATGTTTCTTGAGTCAATGTCCAGACATGCGCACATATGTGCCCAGGTATCAGATAAATAAAATAACGTGTGCTAGTAATGTTTGTACTTTGCAGTAATCACCAGTATTGTTGTGCTTAAAATTAAAGGGAGAAATATTGATCTGTACTTTTATTTTTACACAATTTATTGACTTATGTTTTCTCCTTTCGCAAGTGCATAATTAAATATTCTTTTTATTAACTAATCGTGAATCCTCGATTAGTGGTACATGTTGTCCCAACAGAACTCTAAATCTCACATACCTTGCTCAATAACTCCAGATGAAAACTGGTACATAACATCTCGATATAAAGTTCAAAAGTGAGAAAAAAGTATATCTTTTGGTCTGATTTAGAATTTTTAGGTATTTAGATGAATGGGATTCCTTTGATGAACGCATGCATGTCTCATGACATTTTTAATATAAGAATGATGATTACTTAATAGAGAAGAATATAAGTGACATATTTGTATAAAAGATATTGGACTAATAAATTGCAAAACCATATAATTTTAGTCACAATTGTGCTGAGAATTAATTAATATGCGGTCAAGTAAAAACCTAGTAATTTGAGAACCTTTGTAAGATTTATTTATTGATTCTAATATGAATATGACTCTTGTAGCAACATATTTAATACAAAAATTTATAAAGCAAAAAAGAAAAAAAAAGGAAAAAAAACTGCATGCTTTTTCCAGTGAATACATCAATCGGAAAGGTGTTTTATATTCCATAATCTTAATAATTGCAATGGGGTCGAAGTAGCTTTCACCGAAGATGATCACTCAAGTTTACGTGACATCATGGTCAGTGTTTCACAATGGGGGTAAACTCAACGGAAACGTGCAATAATCATTGCTATCTAAAAACAAACAGTTCATTTCTACTGTGTAGTTGACTTGTCAATCGGTTCTTGTAAATAAATATTTTTTCTCTACGTGTATTACATGAGGGACTAGACCCGAGAGCTTTAAAAGAAGTGTCTTTTTGGTCCCTACGTGAGCATATTGTCCTTTAAAAAATAACAAAAAATTGTTTATAATATTTTGTTTTATTATTGTATCTAAGGATAAAATATAGCATGATATATAAATACAATTTAGAACGAGTAATTAAACCATGACATGGATTGTAAAAATGACTTAAACAACCTGAAATCAATAATAGAAATAAGTATGAATAACAATCAAGGTAAAAAGATTTCACAGAAAAGAAAGTGGTAAAAGAGGTAACACACAAATAATTCTTGTCCACAATGACACTAGCTCAATATATTTGTTGAAATATATTCGTAAGGATCTATGTGGAAGTCTTCTTCCCTTGTGGATCCCTTAAAACGGAAAAAAAAAAAAAAACTATTGAAGTATGTATTTTGAATTAATATGAGACTGTGATCGGAAAAGGCAAAGAAATAAGGTAAAGCGGAATTGTGACTTAGCAAGAGGGTAGTCAGCTAAGCAAATGGTCAACCAAAGAGTTCTAGTTGATTGAAAAGGTTGTTTCGTGGCTAATAGATAATGTCACAATTTTAACATATGATAATTTCATCTTTTCTCTTCTCTTGGTGTCGAAACTATTTTCTTTATTTGAGTTAGGGTTTTAGGTCTCTTTGTAGTTCTTTTTATATGTTGTTATGTGTATTGAAGTCAATCTAAGAGAAAGCCATATAAATCTAAATGGATTTGATTCTAGGAACACTACACTGGGGTGCCATCACACTATTAAATCTATTGGCAATCTTAGTTAATGGTTCTTTTACCTTGATAAGTTAGGGTTTTCCACATTAAATCTTTGTACCATGCTATCTATCTTTTACTTGTTTATTTTGAACGTGTGTGTGTGCACATGTATGTACATGAGGTTGTTGAAGGCAAATGTGGTAGAGTAAGGTTAGAACCATGGTTGCTAAGGTGAGTTTAAAGCTATGGTTGCAAATTAGCTAAAGCCCAATAGTGACATGGTTGGACCTTATTTGTGGCATATGAGAGCTTGGTAATGATGCAAGGAAGATAATGAACAGGTTTGTGATCTATAAATTGAAAGGGTAAAGTATAAAATTGAGATATTTGACTAAAGTATATATTTGTTTTAAGGTAAGTATAATCTTGATATAGGTATAGTTATGAAGATGGTAGATAGAATTGCAGCTGAATTTGAGCATAGGTATGTTGGTGGCATAAAAGGCAAGACAATGGAAGACTCTGATGATATTGATGTGCTTTCTTGCATCTTCAAGTTGTAAGTCATAGAAACAGCCTATCAATAAGGACAAACAAACCACACATAAGATCTTGAGGCAACACCTTTGTAAATGGTTTAATTGTTAGATATTAATGAACATTTAGTGCTTGTAATTTTTTTAGAGGAGATTCTAGATACTCAACATTTGCTTGTATTGTAAGTAAAATAGTCATGTTAGATAAATTGTTACTATGTGTAACACGGTAGGATTATAAAGTAGTTATTGATGTAGTTTGCCAATTGGCGATCTAGAGAGCAATGGACTTTTACTTGGTCCTAACGAATAGAGGAGTTCTAAGGGTGCATTCTATGTAATAGGTTGTAGAGAAAGATTGGTTCCAAACTAATGAGCTTGTGTATGGTAATTCTATAATGACAGATAGTTGGAAATTGCTAATGTAAGCTATTATATTACAATTATATTTTATGCTAATAGAGATTTAGCAACTATAGAAGGATTTCAAGTTTGTAATTTTTCCTACAACAATCACCTATCTTAAGGTGGGATATCTCAAATTTACTATAGTTGTCCATGAGGGAAACAGCTAGTTTTCTAAGTGTGCAATGAAAGTTCATGTTCTATTTCATTTGGACATTGTATGAAGTTAGCAAGTGAATGTAATAGTGCGTAATTATATCTAATGTTTATAGACTATTCTTATAATGTTCCTTGGTTTTATTGAGTAATTTTGATACTTAATTTAGTCATATTTTGATTTCAAACTTTGCATAAAGGATTTGATAAGGTTTTGGATAATTTGAAGTTGATTTGGATGAGTTTTGAAGCTTGTAAAAGGATTATACTCAAGAGTATTTACTATAAACTAAGATTATGGGCGAAAAGAAGAAAGAAATTGATGCTTGATAGGATCATGATTAGGATCATGGCTATGATCCTTAACAGTGAACCCTTTGTTTTGTGAATTTGTGATTTTTAAGAAGAGAAAGATCATGCCCAGAAGCATAATTGTGATTCATGGCCATTAATGTGTCTTTCCATGTGAATTTTATCAATTTGAGGAGATTTAAATCCCTAAAAGATTCGCTACACATACAAATAGAAAAAGGCTTTCTAAATAGAGAGATGAGTCATTCATTATTCCATACATTCAATGAGTTTTAAGGTTTTGCAGCAGATAGTTTTTTTTTTTTTTGTGGAATTCAATACCATGAATTATAGGAATAATGTTTAAGCATGAATTAAGGCTTGGGAACCTCTATTTTAGGTTGTTTTCATTCCTTTATAATTGTTTTTGCTTTGGATATTGTTGAAACTAATTTCTTTTGTGCTTCAATTGAAATTATGAATTGATTGTTTGGATTATTAGTTAATGAGTTCCTATTCTTCATGATATGCTTGTTTGTTGAATCTGTAATTCTATAATTGCTGAGCATATATTTGATTAGTTGGAATAAATGTTTGGCTAGGACTAAGTTTGAGAAAACCTTTTCTAATTAACTCTTATGATTTGGTTAATATGGATAAAAAAATTACATAAAGATATGCTTTTTAATTTAATTAGGATTTAGGAATTGAAAAGGACTACTTAATTTATTTCTAGTCTAGAGACAAAAAGAGTTGAATTGATTAATTTTGTGTAATTATTAGTTTTGAGAAAAGGAATTTTTACCAAGTGCTCCATTGCCTTGAAACTAGATTGATTAAAGATTCACAAGAGTCATAAGTGTTTGTATCATCAATATTAATTAATCTTCCATGCATTTGGTTTGTAATTAAATTCATTGAAGGTGTTGAATATTTCAATTTATTAGAATAAATTTCCCTCAATTCATTAGAATAGATTTATTCTAGACTTAGTGCTTAGAATTCAAATATTTTAAATCTTTAATTTGATTTGCTTAGTTTTAGATGAGAATAATGTAACCGAGAGTTAGTATAGTATTTTTTGTAGGTTTGACCTGGTCTTCATTGGTATTATATTGTATACACTATCTAGTGTAGTTGCTAATAAAATATGCTTTAACTATGAAGTAGAATTATGTAGAGTATATTAAAGCTCGAGAGGTTTAAAGGAGTAATAAGTAACTTGATAGATTAGAGGAAGGTGGAACTGGAGTTCTATGTAATAATGCTGTTGGTGTGTATGTGTAAATGTCAATTAGTATTGAGTGAAGAGGTTTTGTTGATCTCATGATTCATATTTAGGCAAATGTCCTAAGTAAACAAACAACACCATCTAAGTTTAGAATAATGGAGTTCATAGGTGTACATGGTATATTGGGTAGTTTAGAGATGATGGGTTTTTTGAGACAGAAATGAAGAGTTAACTCTAAAAGAAGTTTGAGTATATGTGTACGTGCGACAAGTTCTGTAGATTCAAGCAAGTGTTGGGATTTGTTGAAATATGTGTCTTTGAATTTACATGAGTCCATGATTGGAACATGGTTGAAGCGAAATGGACAGAGGGCAAAATCGGAACGAGCTGGCCAAGAGGGCAACTAACCAAGCGACCATGTTTGATCACCGACAGCTCATGGTCAATCGTTGTCAACTGCTACGCGTTCGTGTTTAGTGGTTTCCCATTATATGTTTCCAAGCCATTTCCTTTAGTAAGTAAGGGTTTTGAAGCTCTTTATAACTATATATACATACACACACGTATATATATATATATATATATATATATATTGTTAAAGTTTATATGAAAGAAAACCAAATAAACCTGAGGGGAATGGCATGTCGATTCTTGCTAGTAATTTTTCATGATTAGTGATATTTCAAGTTTACCCTTGAATCGAAAATAAAGTAACAAAGTAAAAGAGTAGGAAAATATAAACCGAATTTAATCCAAATAATCATAAAATGGGAAGGAAGTTCGTCTACCTTATTGACACGTGTTTGCCAACAAGTCCCTTGGAATTTCCATGCCTTTTCTTTGTTCTTTTGATAATTCATTCTAAATGTCTCCGAAGAGACCGTACCATTTCCATGTCAAACTTAATGGTGCAAACATCATTCAAACAATCGAACTTAGTCTCTGGATCGAGGTATGCAAGCATATAGTCATATAAAATAATATAACCAAACAACTATAGAAATAGCTAGACGCATAAATAAATTCATGCAAAAGCAAGATGAAATGATATATTTGTACTATTATCTTTAGAAAACTTCTCGGGTGGTTATGAAAAAACTCCCTATTGAAATTTTACTTATCCATACCAACTACTAGAAAAAACACACAGCTTACGCCATAAGAATAAGAGAGTAGGTCTTTTTTCGTGGATGATGACTTTACAATCGAAAATATTTCCTTATAAATGGTTGCCACTAAAAAACTCTTCCGTCGAATGAACACTTATTCAGATAGATCTAAACAGAAAAGTATAAATTAAAAGCTCTTATGTGTATATAGCCCGGATTTAAAAATAAACAGCATGCACACATACAATTCCCACGTATTAACTATATATGTCAAGATAACAACTTACTTGATATTACATATGTTTGCACGAATGTGTTGATGAGGTTTCTGGGTGACCAAAAAGGCAATATTTCAGCAATCTGATGGGTTAAGAAAGTGATTCGGAAAGAGTAAGATGAGCCACCAGAGAGGAGAAATCCAAAGGGATAGCATGATCCAAAATATATCAAAGAGAGATCGATAGATTTATTCACTTAATTTGATTCATATAATTGAATTGGTTTTGGATCAATGCGATCCCTTTGGATGCCTCCTCTTGTTGCGATAAGCACACACATGCATCACATAATGCTTCTCTCTCTCTCTCTCTCTCTCTCGACTTTGTTGAGAGAGTGGGTGTCATTTGGAGGAGTCCTCACTTTCATAGAATAGATAAGCTCCTACAATAGTTATACGTGTTCGACTTACTCTATTCTGACTCTCGCGAATGGCATGTGCACGCGCGAATCTTTTAGTCTATATATTTATATAAAGCATTTCCTTAAGAGTTGCCTCCCGAACACTGGTTACAGAGTAAAAAGAACAAAAAAGAAAAAAGAAAAGAAAAGAAAAAAAGATCGTACCCTTTATAAAAATTAAAAAGTAAACATGAGTGTATAAAAGTGACGGTTAATAATAATTTCAGGAGCATTTTTTGAAATTTTCTTTCTACATGCGGCTATAGTTTTTACTTATTGTTTTTGTTTTTTTTTTTTCTCCTCATTTATAGAAGGGGAAAGTGGTTAAACCGCATTTGTTGTAGCTCGTATGCAACGGTTGGACTAATTATTTCCTAGGGCAAGTTTGTTTTTTTTGGGTTGCCAATGGGGCACCTATTTAATGTAATATATATAATGTTTTAATGCACTGACTATATAATTCAAGAGATAGACAAGTGCATTAAAATCATAATTTCTCTTGTTTTGTATCCTGCAAGAGTTCTCTTGGGGCACTTCTATCAAAATCGTATTTCTAATAAGGTAATTCATTGGTAAAATTTGACATAAATGAAGATATATGTCGTAGTTCGATTATCACCGTTGAAAATCGTAAGAACGTGTTTTTAGTTAGAAGTTTACGTAAAACATATATTTGCTACAATCTATTCTATTTTATTATTATGGTTTACTTTCTATACTTTATGACAAAATATTATGAAACATTTTAATATATATTTTCTATCATTTCTCAGTTCTTGTTGGTAGTTGGTTGAGATATGCATGTACTAAGCTTGTAAAACAGTACACGATGAGAAGACACTGGATGGTTATCTAACATGGTCACTCTAATATTTAGGTTAGTAATAGATTTTCTTTGGAATAGAGTATTAAGTGTGCAAGCTTAAAATGCAGAGTTTATAGAGAAAGTTGCTGTTAGGTAGATGTTTGGTATTTATAGCGGAGTAGAGCCGGCTGTTGGAGATCAGTTGGGGGGAGAGATCTTCTCCTGCAAGTGTAGAAGAGTGGGGCTTGTCGTGCCCGACGTATCCCTCATATTTAAGACGTGGTTATTTTATTTTTATCTTATAGTTTATGGCCGTTACAGTTTTTCATGGGCTTAGACTACTAAGGGTCAAGATTGAGGCCTAGAGACTAGCTTAGGGACGCAAGACTTGGCGAATCTGGTTGAGCTTGAGAGGTCTCTACCCAAAGTGTCTTATTAACACTTACTCCCCTAGTCTCATTGCTGAGAAAGAGGCAAGGAGAAGGAATGCATGGGTTGCTTAGGTATGATCAATTCGACTCCAGAAAGTTCAATCTGACGCCATGATGCTGACGTGATGAGGTTATAGATTCGAAGTGATGGATGGTCCGAGGTGAGAAGGCCTTAAGTGGTGAGTCATCCTAAGCAGTGGTCTACTGGTCTGAAAGGTGTTCGAAGTTAGGTGAGTAGGGGTGCTAAGGTGTTCTAATGCTATGGACCGGTTTGCTTGGGTAAGGCCTAATAGGGGCAGAATGGATATAGGTGCGTCATGTCTTTGTAACATCAATCGAGTGCAGATTGGATGGGCTCCAAAGAAGCTTCCTATTAAGGGGACTTTCAAAATGCAACTTTTGCCTGCTTGTATTCCGTGCATTAAATATGACATGACAGGTGTCACGTTGCAGCATATTAGCATACAGCAACATGCTTTCTACCCTTTTAAAGGTGGCCATTCGATCGAGATTCTTTTTATGTGTCTACTATATAGCATTCCAAGGGATTCGTGTTTATACGTATCCCCATAACTGCTTTTATGGCTTCCTAGGCGGTTTTCCTATAAATAGGAGTATTATAAAGAGAGACCACTTTTCTGCAATCTTTTTGCTCAATTGTCATAATTTCTACATTTGCATTCCAACTCTCAACCTTCTTGAGAAGCTTCAATTTTTATTTTCAAGAATCACAAGCAAGTCTACCAATAGGGTTGAGGTTAGCTCTTCTTCACTGGAACTTACCTTCAATTTAGATTCTTCAAGAAGTGGTCCTCCTCGGGCGCAGGAGGGTGAGGCATGTCATTAGCACAATTAGACCAACCTACGAGGATGGCCATAGAGGCATTGGACAAGGCTAGAATCATCCATGCCATCCTCAGAGACGTGTACACGGATGTCCCCTTGCCTTTCGCTAAGGATTTGTTTAACGCTGTTGGTACGGAAAAAGAGCCCGATGGTTGTATAAGCAAAAGTAAGGATTTTGCCCTTAGTTGGTTCATCAGCCACTTCCTTATGGAGGTGATACTAGGGTGGCATATTAGGTTGCTATACAGGGACGAATGGGTGGCCCTGCTATTGGGGAGGTTCTTTGCAGTTTTTGAGAAGTGCCTAGAGTCTAGGTAGCGACTTTCCCAAAGTCGTTTTGAGAGGGAGTTTTTCGACTACCACTGTTGCAGCTCGTTGCAGATCCTTTCAAATGGGTGGAGGGTATTGAAGGCATTCTAAGTGCTCTATGAATACTTGATTATAAAGGCTACTCCCACGCTCTTCTACCACTTTTACATATAGAAGAGTATTGGGGGGTGGCCTTATCTCCAGTCGCGCTTAAGAAAGAAATTGTTCTGTGGCCTTGTTGACTCGGTCAAGGGTTAATAGGACAAATATGTGGTGGTGGAGCTGCCTGAAGAGGCTACCTTCTGAAGCTGGTGGACCGGAATGATTCGTATTGGAGGCGAGTAGAGGCTCGGTTCGAGTGATGCCGAGGCTGTCCAGGAGATTTTGGCCTTAATGGAGTTGCGAGGTGGCCAAGAGATCAACACCACGAAGACAGTAGAAAGGTATTTTTGGTGCCCGATCTCTAAGCTCTTCCCTAACATGAAGAGAGGTGTGGTGGAGAAGTGGGTTGAAGGTATTGGTTCATTCTTACGGGCCTGTTTGTTGTGCTAGTGTCGGGGTGTTTCGTCTGACACCTGTAGGACGGGTGGACTTCCTTAGCTATACTGGTCATAGCGGTGTTTTACAAATGGTAGTGGTAATTTCCTTTGATTTCATCTTGTTTTCTTTTTCTAACTTTTAGATCAGTCTTCTTACAGGCAAAAGCTTGGCTTCGAGGGTGCCTTATTCATTTGTAGATGATCTGATGAGTCGACGCCATGCATAGTTAAAGGTAGGTCAGTCAATAAGAAAGGTGGCAAAGCTGAAGCCATGGCCCGGTGAGACCAATAAGCCACACCGAAGCCTATACCTCAGGAGATTTCCCTCGTCATCCTGGATGAGCCAACGGTCGTGGTGTCGTTGAGCATAGCTCTGCCTGTTTCTGCTATCCCTTTGTCTGAGCCCATCCTCCTAGGCGACGAAGGTGTCGAAGTGAAGGGGCCTGACGTACAGGCGCTTTCCCCACCGAGGGTAGCTAAAGAAGGAATCAAGGAGATAGACGCCCTACCTGCAATCGTGGGTGAGAAACGCAAGGCTCCTGAGGTACCTGGGGAGCCAGGTCCAAGGATGAAGAAGCAGATGCCCCTAGTAAGGGAACCTTTGGCCAAAGGGAAATGGAATGAGTGGCCCCTGGTTCATCCCTTCTAGAGCGTAGATGACATTGGAGACGAGTTTTTGGACGTCTTCAACAATTTTCGAAAGATGGGGTTGGGGCTAGACTTATTCATAGAAGTGCCATACAACTCCATAGATAAGGCGCTGAAGAGGGGGTTCCTCGAGATGGAGAAGAAGAAGGCCTAGGGGAAGACCTTACAGTCGAAATGGGAGGTCCATACTAACGACTTGATGCTATGGCATTGGACCCTCAGTTACCTGGTTTCAATGGGGTCTTACACGCCCGGTGACTGGGTTGTGCTAGAAAGGATCTCCCTAAAAGGTGCCGACAACCCCATACAAGTTGCAAGCCACTTTAGTACCCTCATGTGGCAGGTAGGTCTTCCATGTTGTTGTTGTGTTTTGTTTTAGCGTCTTATACTAACCTGTGAGTTGTATTTTCTTCTTGCAGTACTATGGTCAAGTGTTCCTCGAAATGGGCAAGTCTTATGCCACCCAAAAAGAGGTAATTAGATTGCGGGAGGAGTTGCATTAGTAGAAGAAGTGCTTGCTAGGGGTAGAGATTTCTAGTAGGAGGTACTTGAGAAAATTTGCTTAAGTTAACAATCGCCTCCGCCACTTTGTTGTGTAGGTGGCAGGGCTTTAGGCGAGGCTAAAGCATGCAGAGTAAGAGAGGGGAAAGGTGGAGAGGGATTCTTGGAAGGTTACGGAACTGAAGGCTTGGCTGGAGAACGAGCAAAAAACTAAGGCTCGTCTTTCGTAACGACTAGAGGAGGAGGGTGCAATTAGGGCTCGACTCGAAAAAGAAAATGTTGTGTTAAAGGCTTCCGTGGCTACGTTGAAGACCAAACTGGCGATGAAGGCGTCTAAGTGTGATGGTGTTAGGGCCGTATCGCTTGAGCTGGCTGTTTTAAAGGCTACTCTAGAGCAATAAGTCGAGGAGCTGTAAGGCAAGGTTTTAGAGATGGAAGAGATCATCTCCAAGATGGAGAGTAGGGAGGTCCTCAGCAATGCTGTTGTAAGGAAGGTGTTCACCGACTTTAGGGCGATCGAAGAGTAGCTAGAGGAGCTAGAGGACTTGTCTATTAATTTTGCCCATTTCACCAAGAGAGAAATCCTCTCCCATTATCCAGATCTGGACTTAAGCTTCCTTGACTTTCTAGACTCCCCTACCTTCAATGAGAAGAGAGAAGCCTTAGCGACGGAGGAGTTTGCTCAGGCAACCATTAAAGACGCAGGTATGTCCTCTAGTGTCGAGGTAGTATAGGGCGCATCTACCTCCAGCCCCCCTTCGGTAACTTAGTAGGAGGATGCCTTAGAAGCTATCCTTGGGGATGATCCACCCATGGGGGGCCCTGTCGCTCTTAGTTCGCATGTCTCGTGTTCCCCTACGGCTTAAGGTTTGCCTACTAAAGTGCTTGCGGATTAGCACTCGAAGCAAATTGATGCTTTGGATTTTTTGGAGTTACCTAAGCTAGCTGATCCCAAGTGATAGTGGGATTTTGTAATTTCCCCCTCTCTTTTTTTTTTAATGTTTCTAGATAGGGCCGAGATGCTGGCCTTTGCTTTGTAAACAAATTTGTATGATAAATAAAGGAAAATTTTCGAAAGTCTTACTGTTTTGATTAAATTTTCTAGACCCTTGGTGAAGGTCTTGTTGGGGGAGTTCCTCTATGCAAGGAGTGTTTCCCCTTGTCGAGGTTATCCTATGAGGGTTAGGTCGATGGTGTTCCAACTTGTCTGGTTCGAAGGAGTTCCTCTGTGTAAAGGGTGTTTTCCTTTGCCAAGGTTACCCTATGAGGGTCAAGTTGGTGGCATTTTGACTTGCCCGGTTTGTGGGAGTTCCTTTATGCAAAGAGTGTTTCTCCTTGTTGAGGTTACCCTAGGGGGGTCAGGTTAGTCGCATTTCGACTTGCTCGTATAACTACTCGTGTGCCTTTTTGAAAGGCTGGTAAGGCAACTGAAACAAAAGGAGAGGGAGAGAAGTACGCAATCAATTGGGAGCTTTTTATTTTGACTCGAATTGAAAATAAAACTATATATCATGAAATTTTAATCAAAGTAGAGGCGTAGATTGTCGGCGTTCCAGGTGCGTGAGATACGCTTGCCATCCAATCTTTCTAGCCTGTATGCTCCATTGCCTAGTTTCTCCTTGATTCTAACTGGGTCCTCCTAATTGGGGGCTAGTTTGCCTTGGCCTTCTTGTGAACTAGTAGCCTCCAGTTTTTAGCACATTAGGTCATTGACCTTGAATTCCTTGTGTCGAACCTTTTGATCATAATATCGGGCGACTCGATGCTGGTATGCAGTAACCTAAGCAGCAGCGAGGTCTCTGATTTCCTCGATTATGTCGACACATGCCTGTAGCAATGAGTCATTCAGGGCAGCGTTGAAACTTTGAGTCCAGATATTAGGGAGTTCAAGTTCGATAGGGAAGATAGCTTCTGACTCGAAAGCCAATGAAAGGGGGTCTTACTCGTGGAAGTGCGGTGCGTGGTCCTATACCCCCATAAGATATTAGGTAGCTCATCGGCCCAAGCGCCATGAGATTGGTCCATACGCTTCTTTAGGCTATCTAAAATGATTTGTTTAGTCGCCTCCACCTGTTTATTTGATTGTGGGTGGGCAACTGAGGTGAAGTGTGCAACGATGTGGTACTTTGTGTAGAACTCTCTAAACTAAGGTTTGTCAAATTGTTTGCCATTGTCCATGATCGGTGCATGGGGGACTCCAAACCATGAGAGAATGTTGTTTATGATAAATGACTCTACACTCATTTCCATGATCCTGACCAAGGCTTCGACCTCTACCCACTTCATGAAGTAGTCTACGGTGACAATTATGAACTATCGTCCTCTCGATGCTTTCTGGAAGGGGCCAAGGATATCGATCCCCCATTGGGCGAATAGCTATGGGCTCATTAGGGGTTAGAGTGCGGTGCTGGGTGCTTGATTGATGGGGGTGTTCTTTTGCCATTGCGAGCACTTCTAGGCTACGGCTTTTGCATCCTGCCTCATGGAGGGCCAATGATATCCGAGTCGTGGCACTCGAAGGTACAGGGCTTGGGACTGGATGTGATTGTTGTACACCTCGGTGTGTAACTCTTCCATGACGTGCAATTCTTCCCCTTCTCAAAGACACTGGAGTAAAGGGAGGCTGATTCCCTTGCGGTATAGGATGTTGTCAATCAGTATATAATTGGTGGCATGGTATTGAAGCTTCTTTGACTCCCTCTTGTCCTTTGGCAACGTTCCTTCCTTTAAGTAGCTCTGGATGGAATCCATCCAGCTTAGCTCTGGTGTTGTCGTAGTAAGTTCCAGACTTTCAGCCGAGCTTGGAGCTATGCTTTTTTCTAGCAGGTACTCAATGAAGATCTTGTTGTCCTTCATCTTGGGCTTTCATATGCCAGTGGAGGCCAACTTAGATAGCTAGTCGGTCGTTGAATTTTCCATTCGAGGGATTTTCTCGATGTCCCAAGAGAGGAAGTCCGCTAGGAGCGTTCTTGCCTTCTCTAAGTACCTAGCCATGGAGCTATCCCTAGCCTCATATTTACCCTAGACTTGCTGTACAACGAGCATGGAGTCCGAAAATATCCGCAGATGCTCAGCCTCGATCTCCTTGGCTAGCTTTAGGCTAGTGATAAGCACCTTGTACTCGGATTCATTGTTGCTAGAGTCGAACCCGAACTTGAGGGTGTAACAAATGGTGACATTATGGGGGTCGGTTAGCACAAGGCCCGCATCTCCGCCTCTAGTGGAGGATGATCTATTGATATGGAGAGTCTATACCAGTTTGTCATTGCCTAGGGCTGTTTTTTCTCCGATATATTTTACCATGAAGTTGGCTAAGACTTACGCCTTGTAGGTCGTTCGTGGTTGGTACTGGATTCCTTATGCACTAAGTTCCATTGTGTACTTCATCATCCATCTGGACGCACCAGGTTTCTGTAGCATGGTGCATAGTGGTTGGTCCATGAGTATAATCACTTGGTGCACTTGGAAGTAGGGCCGTTGACGTCTGGCAGTAATAACAACGGCTAGTGTAAATTTTTCTGCTCGGGTGTACCTTACCTTAGGCTCGTAAAGTATGTGGTTAACGTAATATATTGGCTTATATTCTCTGCCATTTGCTCTGACCAGCACAGAGGAGAGAGCCTGATCGCTAACAGTTAGGTACAAAAATAGATCTTCCCCCTGGATAGGCTTAGAGAGGATTGGTGGGCGAGCGAGGAAGTCTTGGAGCTGCTAAAAGGCAATGGTGTACTTCGATGTCCATTTGAAACCCTTGGGATTTTTGAGGATTTTGAAGAACTCAGCGCATCTGTCAGCGCTCTTCGAAATGAATCTGCTCAAAGCAGCCACCTTGCTAATGAGCTTTTGTACATCTCAGATTGAAGTTGGAGGCTTCATTCCCTTGATGGCCGTGATCTTCTCGAGATTAGCCTCAATACCTATTTGGGTGACCAAAAATCTAAGGAACTTGCTAGAGTCGAAGCCGAAGACGCACTTCTAGGGGTTTAGCTTCATGTCATGTGTGCGCATTCGGTTGAAGGCTTCTTGGAGATCTTTGACATGATCGACCAGCTTTTGGTTCTTGACAATCATGCTATCGACCTATACCTCCATATTGTGCCCGATCTGGGGCTTAAACAATTTTGTCACCATCTGCTGGTATGTAGCCTTAGTGTTTTTCAGTCCGAATGGCATCACAGTATAGTAGTACGTGCCGTAGTCGGTGATGAAGGAGGTATGGACTTCATCCTTCTGGTCCATTTTGATCTGGTTGTATCCCGGGAAGGTGTCCATAAAGCTTAGTAGGGCGTGTCCTGACGTAGAATCGACAAGTTGGTCAATTCTAGGGATGGGGAAACAATCTTTGGGACAAGCCTTGTTGAGGTTGGTATAATCAACATACATATGTCACTTCCCATTCTTCTTTTTCATAAGTACTACATTTGCCAACCATGTTAGGTACTTTTCCTCCCTTACAAAGTCGGCTTCAAGTAGCTTCTTCACTTCCTCCTCGATTGTGGCCTGCCGTTCTAGGGCGAAGTGCCTCTTCTTTTGTTTGACAGGCCACGCTGTACCGTCGATGTTGAGGCTATGAGTTGTCAGGTTGGAGGAAATTCTAGGCATGTCGAACGTTAACCAGGCGAACCTATCTGAATTTGCCCACAGGAAGGCAATGATTTCATCCTTCACGTCGGCTAGGGTCTCAATCCTAACTTTTGTTGTATGGTTAGGAAAGTCGTTGATCTAGACATCTTTAATCTTTTCTCCAGGCTTGCCCCTCTCAGCTGGTCTCTTTTGTAGGCTTGTCTTTAGGGCAAAGACACCATCGCCATTGGTCGCTCTGCAATATAACTCTCATGAGAGCTTTTTATCACACCTGCATACTCCCACTCTCGTGGGCATCATGAATTTGGCCTTAAGATGCAAGGAGGATGTAATCATCCTATATGTGTTTGGGCTTAGTCTTCTTAAGAGTGCATTATAAGGGGAAAGACAATCGATCACAACGAACTCCACCAACCGTTGTGCTATGTGGTCGTCATCGCTAAGTTCCGTGTCCAGCGTGATGATGCCCTTGGCTCGGGTTGTATTGCTGTTGAAGCTGATCAAATTATGGTGTTACGGCTTCATCTTTACTGGTAACTTCTTCCTCATCTGATCGTATGTGTAGAGGAAGAGTATGTCGGTAGAGTTGCTAGTATCTACCATGATCTTTAGGATCTTAAATTTCTAGATCTTAGCCCCAATCACTAAGGCATCTTAGTGAGGAGTGTCAACCTCATCGAGGTCAGCATCGGAGAAGGAGATAGAGGTGTCTAACTTCTATCTCTTCTCCCTTATTGCCAGTACCTTTGCTTAAGTGTTAACTAAATTGCTAGTGCTCGGTTGGCTCCCAAGTTACGGGCCCCCCATAATTACATTTATGACGCCGTTAGAGGTGCGATCATTGCTGCGATTGTTACGCTGCCCCCGCTTGGGTATCCTCGATCCATCGCCTCCGAGGTGCTTGTCAGTGCCATCATCGAAGTGGTCGTTGTTCCTTCGGTGTGCCACGTATTCGTTGAGGAAGCCGCATCGAATGGCATATTCAATGACGTTCTTCAATTGGAAGCACTCTTCAGTTGTATGGCTATAATAGTCGTGGAACTGACAGTATTTGTTAGAGTTCCAGCGACTAAGGTTTCCTCGCATTTTTTACGGCCTCTACAGCAATTTTTGGTGCTTTACTTCGGAGTAGACTTGGGGTATGGGTTTATTTAGAGGCGTGTACTGGCTGTTGAGGGGGAAGAGGGTTGCGTTTTGCTTAGCGTTTCTTCTTCCTAAAGCTTTCTCCCTCAAGCTTGCTCGGCATCCTTTTGCCGACGTGATCTTTGATGGACAATTTCTCTTTGTCCTGCTTTCTGCCCGTCCTTTCTCAATTAGTGTCGCGCCTAACGTGAATGTTATCTTCTTAGTTGATATTCTTCTGGGCTTTGTTTCAGAAGTTGGCCAGGGTCCTTGGCTTGCTCTTTGCAAGTGATCGAAAGAAATCTCCTGAGGGTCTGATGCCGAGTTACGTGGCATGGACAGTGACTCCCTCTTCTAACTAAGGGATCTTGACTACGGCGTTATTGAACCAGGCTACATAGTCGTACAGGGACTAGCCTTCACCCTGTCTTACCAGGTACAAGGATGAGGCATCCTTAGACGGAGGCTTATTGGGCCCAAAATGGAGGCTGAACTTCCTGGCCAACTCATCGAAGGAGCTGATTAAATTGTTGAGGAGGTGGTTGAACCACTCCGTGCTGTCTTCCTTAGCGTGCCGTACCCGAGAAGGCTTTGTATGGTATGGCATCTCCATGACCGTAAAGGTTAATGAGGGTACGGAAGTGGAGGAGATGGTTATCGGGGTTGCCCATACCATCATACTAGTCCAAGGACGGAAGTTTGCCATTGGGGGCCAATACTTCGTCCTGGATACCCCTGGTGAACGAGGTCTTGTTGCTTGCGACCAGCCCGGTGTCATTAGCAGGTTTGCTCCCCTATTGCTCAAAGAGCCGCCTTACCATTATACGGAGCTCATTTAGGTCGATGTCGTCCACCGAGTGAGCTTGTTGTGTAGCCAAATGAGCTTGGACTCCCTGTAAATCGGCTTCCTGCTCATTGTTAGCTAGAGCTCAATTGTGGGTAGCAACCGACCTTGCTGGCTACTGTTGTAATGGTGGGTTGGGTTACTGATTCCTTTCATTCTACAGCTTCTGCCAGATGTTGTCTCGCTTAGTGCAAGCATCCGAAGTTTCGAGTTGGTGAGTTTGTTCGGTGCAGCGCTCTGCCTCATTTAAGCAAGCTCGGAGCTCCCTGTTTTACTTAACATACTACTCAACTAGGTTCTCCACGTGCTCTAAATGTTCTTCTAGCACAGCTCTTGGGATAGGTTAGTTGCCTCCAGGTTGGTTGTTCACCAACTATTAATTCCCTTATTCGTTGCGTTGAGACATGATGTAGAAAGGCTTGTTACAGGTTATGTGTTTGGTGTGTTTAGGATTTCGGGTGTAGGAATATTTGATTCCCACAGACGGCACCAAATGTCGTTTCTTAGTTCTTGTCAGTAGTTGGTTGAGGTTTGCATGTATTAGGCCTGCAAAATAATGCACAATGAGGAGGTGTCAGGGGATTAGGGTTATCCAGTATAATCATTCCAATGCTTAAGTCAGTAATAGGCTTTTTGTGGAATAGAGTACTAAGTACGCAGACTTAGAATATAGAGTTTGTAAAGAGAGTTACCGTTAGGTAGATATTTGGTATTTATAGTGGAGTGGAGTCAGCCGTTTGAAATCGGTTGGGGGGAGAGTTTTCGCTCATAAGTGTGGGAGAGTGGGGCTTGTCGTGTCCAACATGTCTTTCATATTTAGGACGTAGTTGTTTTATCCTTATTTTGTAGTTCATGACTGTTACAGTTCTTCATAGGCTTAAGTTACTAAGAGCAAAGCCCAAGGCCTATAGAGACAAGCCTAGGGACACAAACCTTGGTAAATTTGGTTGGGCCTAAGAGGACCCTGCCTAAGGTGTTCTATCAACATTTTCAATCATCCATGTTCTCAATAGTACTTGGAATGTTAATCAAAGCAAATCTATCAATAAAATGTAGTTCTTTTGAAATATAGGTTCAGTTTAATCCTCCAAATTGCTTTCAATGTAGTTAAGGTGCATTGCTGAACAAAGGGAAAATTTTTTTTTCTAATTTGTGGTGGGACATATTCTATTCCACTTTTTCTACCATTGATTTTATTTAGATTCATTTATTTTGCATTATTTCAATTCCATAACATTTATTATTTTTTAAGTAAATAGTCGTTTTCCAAATAGATAAATAAAAATACTTATATTTCTTTACTATTTACCTTGATACGACTTAACCACTTAGAAAAAAAATCCTCCATAGTTTTATTTATTTATTTATCCTTTTCTTTCATTGTTGTAAGTGATGATGGATGTAGACTTATGCAAAGGGTCAAACTAGCCTTGAACCGTCAGTTCACGGGTTGGTTCTACGGTGAACCATGACTAACTTGTGTGATGGTAGTTCTGAATTGATTCGCAGCCCTTAAACTGTTTTTTGTTTCTTTTGTTTTTCCTTTTTTTTTTTAATCTTTTTCCCTGTCGACCCTTAAACCCTTGTTTTTTTTCCTTTCCTACTTCACTAAAGCATATATTTCAAACAAACAAAATTTAAAATACAGAGAAATCTCTTACAATACAAAGAACTAATCTGATCAAGTAGAGTGAATTGGTCAAAGCGAAAATATTTTTGAGTGTATTTTATGGTCATCTGGAAGGTGCTTATAAATCTGCTAATTGGAATCAAGTCGTCGTAGTTCGGTTTGGATTTTTAGAAAACGTTTAGTTTGTTGGTTAATTTTACATTTTATGAAAAGAATCTAAGTGTACGTGATTATCCAATTTATTTTTTTGAAGAATAATAATTTCACTTGGCCATTTCTGAGCTAGGTTGGTTTACTGTTTAAAATCAGCCCTTGTACGAGTCTAAGGTAGGGGGAGTGGTTGCAATATCGACTGTTGCTTTTTTTTTTTTTTCTTAGGCAGTAGCCTTAAATTGTAAGGTTGAATCGATTGGTTCAGGAGATTTAGACCCGACTTCTTTCGGATCAAATTGGTTTACAGTTTAGTACCGACCCTTATATGGGTTTAGATGAATGGTGGGTTGCTTTATTCAAAAGTGTAGGTGGCTATCGACCACTTAGGTGAATCATAGTCCACCATAGTTTCAAACTTTTAGTGGCAAATCCATTTGCTCTTACTAAGTTAAGTGTCATTGTCATCCCCAAGTAATTGGAATCATAGAGGACAACTTGGAGTCTATCTAGGTTCCACTTTTTAATTTAATTGTATTTAAATTTTAATAAACATGATAAATTAAGTTCTATAAGATAAAACATTTCTTATGTTAATAAATATTGCATGGTTTGTTATAATTACTTTGAATTCCTTATATTTCAAGACCAAAAATAACATTTTTATTTTTATTTAATGATTTTTTACAGTTTAATTATCATCTTATGGTTTGTAGAGTCACTAGCAAAAAAAAAAAAAAAAAAAAATTGTTAAGAAAGGATTTCACAAACTTAAGAGTCTTATATTAGTGAAAATTAAAGAGAAAAGTGCAAAAAAATCCTTAACATTCGTGTGTTTTTCTATTTTAGTTCTTAATATTTCAAAATTTTTATTTTAATCCTCGGTGTTTTCAACTTTTATCAAATATATCATTTTGTTAAGCTCCATTAGGTTTTCTATTATATCTGATAAGTGGCAATATATGCCACCCTTGGGTAGCTAGATTTTAATTTTAATTTTAATTTTTTTTGCAAATTTTATTAATATATTAATAATATAGATATTTATGTAAGTAAATACTATTAATATATAAATATATGTAAGTATATATATTATTTTTAATTTTATCTATTTATATATTTTTTTATTCTTTTTCAAATTATTTTTTTTATTAAAAAATACACATGGACAAATGAGGTGTTGTTAGCATGTCAAATGTAAGAAAGACTAATGGAACTTAATGAAGGAATCTATTTTACAAAAGTTGAAAACGTTGATAAGTGAAATGAAAATTTTAAAATATTAAGTATTGAAATAGAAAAGCGTGCAAACGGTAAGGACTTTTTTGTTCTTTTCACAAAATTCAACTAGTTTTGGAATTTAATCTCTTTATTTTCAATAATTTTTGTAATGTTAGAAAATTTACGAGACAATAAAATAGTGGCGTTGATGTATATGTTTCTTGTATATATACTTCAGATGGATCTTTACTCACATTAAATGGAAAATAAAAAAAAGAAAAAGAAAAGAAAATTGGATTGAAAATAATGTACAAAATCTTGAAAGTCATTACTACCAAGTATTCATGACAGCGATGAAATTGTTTTAGATGTACGGTCCTTTGCTAGTACAATTATCAGAGAGCACACATGCCAATGGGGATGATAGAGGTTCAGTCTAATCCTCCAAACTGCTCTCGATGGAATCAAGCTGCATTGCTGAAAGCCGACCCGGGGGGGTGGTGGGGATGGGTGTTGCGGCTGGTGGTGGTTTGGAGGGGAGAGTATTCTAATCCACTTTTTCTACCATTGATTTTATTTAGATTCATTTGTTTTGCTTTATTTCAATTGCATAACATTTATACATTTTTAAGTATATAGCCTTTATCCAAATAGATAAATAAAAATAATTATATTTCTTTATTATTTACCTTGACACAAAGAAAAAAGCAAAATTCCTCCATAATTTTATTTGTTTATTTATTCTTTTTTTTTTTTTCATAAGTGATAGTGGATGACAGGTCGCTCCATCCAAAATATAGGTGGCTATCAACCACTTAGTAGTGGAGTCATGACCCATCATAGTTTGAACTTGCAGTGACAAATTCATCCACTCTTAGTGGATTGAGGGTCATCCTCATCCCCAGGTGATGGGACTCATAAGAGGACAACAACTCGGTGGCTATCTCGGTTCCACTTTTTAATTTTCTAATTGTATTTAAATTTTAATAAACATGATAAATTAAGTTTTATAAGATAAAACATTTCTAATGATAATAGATATCGCATGGCTTGTTATGAGTCCTTTGAAGTCCTTATATTATTACAACGCCAAAAAAAAACTTTTTTATTTTTATTTTGATGATTATTGACAGTTTAATTATCATCTTATGGTTTGTGGAGTCGCTTGCCAGAAAAGAAAAAAGGTTAGAAAAGGATTTCAATAGCTTAAGAGTATTATATCGATGAAAGTTCAAATAGTTTAGGAATTTAATCTCTTTATTTTCGATAATTTTCGTAATGTTAATAAAAAACTTTACCACACAATAAAACAATGGCGTTGATGTATATGTTGATGGATCTGTACTCACATTAAACAGAAAATTAATGAAAAAAAGAAAAGAAAAGAAAATTGTATCGAAAATAATGTACAAAATCTTGAAAGTCATTACTAGCAAGTATTCATGACGGTGGTTTAACTATTTTAGATATAGCGTCCTTTGCTAGTACAATTTTCAGAGAGCAATTAATACACGTAAATAGAAACAAATACATTAGAAATCAGTATGTATGTACAGATATATGTGTGTGTCTGTTGAAATTCAACTAAATCATTTATGTAATAAACAGGTTAGTTTCTTAAGTTCTTATATGTTCATGTAAAAATTTAATTCGCTTATATTTGTGTCAATACACCTAATATGCTATCTATGTTATGATCATAAATCATGGGAGAAATAAATGGACTTACATGATCAGACATAATAGATTTAGACTTAATCAACTTACTTTGAAATATAAGGACTTATTTAGTTTTCGACATAAACTCGAGGATTTCGAATAATTTGTATAAAACATAAATGACTTATTTGGCATAGAAGACTTAATAGTATTTTTTGCAAATATAACGAACTTGTGGTATACTTATCATATGTAATATGAAATGTATGATCTTATTTATATTTTCTATATTATTAAGTTAAAATTATCTATTCGATTCTAAACATATTTAGTATAGTTTAAAATTTAACCGATCTAAAATGTTGAAATTATATAGAGTTATAAATTTAATACATAGTTTTTCAGTAATAATCTATATATATATACATACATACATACATGATAGGTATGTTCTTCCTAGTAAAAAAATCCAGGGTGAATATGATGCAAACATGGTTTCGGTCGGGGAAGAAAACCGTAAAAGAAAGGCTGCATGCGGTTTGTTATGTGGTCAAAACCTTCCAATTTCCTTTGCTTTTTTCAGTTAAAAATTGTTCCAATATATATGGAAATATCATGCAGTAGATATTTTCTTCATCAGAACAAAATAATATACTTAATTAGACGCATGCAAAAAGGTGTATTCATTATAAGTGGGCCGAAAAATGGCAGCGACATGCTGATGGGCAATAGTTATTATAATGTTTTATAGTTGGTTAAAAAAAAAAAAAAAAGAAAGAGTTGGTGCTTTGTCGTTACTCCATTGAAGGATAGTGGCCCTATTCCATCTACGCTGAAAGGTCTTTAATTACATCCCTGGTCCATGTGAATGTTAGGACGTGTCAAATGTAGCTTTATTTATCTCTTTTTTAATTTTTTTTATTTATAAATTAATAGTTAAATTATTTAAATTTTTAAAATATCATATGCCTTATTATTTATAGTAATATAAATTAAAGAAAATTAAAAAAAGTAAATGGAGAATTCATTTCCTTCATATTCATTTAGGGGATTTACTAAAAACAGAAAACTTTTCTTATCTTTTATCGCATGAGGATTGAATCGTTAAACAATTTAGATCAATATAGTTTAACCACCGAGAAAACATATAGGATTATTTCTCTTATTTTACTAAAAGTACATTCCCATTATTTTTCACAAGCGCAGACATATAAAAGATTGTTTAATGATTTGATTATATACTGACTCGGATACACCCGTGCTAATGCTTCCAAACAAACCCAAGCTGTCTTTCAGTGGCTTTAATAGAGAGATGACATGTTTTGTGTTATGATAATCATTAGCCCCAGATTTGCTAAACATTATCCTCTCTAGCTAGCTATACATGAAGCATGCTTTATACATATATAGTTCATCTTCATATTAACATAACACAAAGTCATAGTAAAGATTTTTATAAATTCGGAACACTTTTCACTGATTTTTTTTTAATCAATTCGATATGCAAATATATATATATGTATATATTTGTTTATGGATTCTTATGAAAAATATAAAAATATAACATGTATTTTGATGCTTTGCAATCAAGGGGCCTATATTTTTTCTTTTAACAAATCTTTAGGTTTAAAAGTTGAATATGTTCTGCTCCTGAGGCTAAGTAATGGTTTTTCATAAAGCATCTTCTTTCCTTTTTTGGGATTTTCTTAGCAATAAAATAAAAAAAAAAGGAGTCTAATTCTTTCTCCTTCGAGAACCATTCAAATGAGTAGTAAGGATAGCTGCAAGGGATTGATGAAAAAAAAAAAAAATGAAATTGAAATGCTTGAATTACTAGAAAAGCTTAAAAAACTCTTCCACTTGCCTCTTAAAGAGTGTCATTCTTCCACCCTTTAGTTAAATGGAATTGGCAGCCCACTCCCTTATTTAATAGACGGCAGGACGCTTCTTTATATGCAGATGGTCTTCCAGTCTATCGCTTTTAACGTAAAATCAACGCGGCTAATTCGCTTTCTTTCTCTTAACTACTCCCATTTCTTTCTAGTTTAAAAAATTTTTTATTTTTATCTATTTACAGTAGCTGTTCTCTCCCAAGCCATCCCTTCTTCCTCTATTCCTTTTGAATGTTATGTGAGTCTTTCTCAACGTGAGATACCGTACTTGTCTATCTTCATGTGTGCTTAGTACTACCATTTATTAGCGATAATGCCAATTACATAACAACTAATAGTAATATCTGGACTATTATATTGGTCCTTATTAGATTTGGAAAGATTATATTCTCTCTATTGAAGAAGGTAAATTCTACCCATTGAAAGCAACTCGCTTCAGAAGGCTCGAGACTGCTTCACCTGCTATACCACCTATTTCAGTAAAAAGCCTAGCTTTGGTTGTACTCTCTTTGAATGTCTATTTAGCGTAATCACAAAGAGCTTAACTTTTCCTTCGACGAAAAAACTTGATCTAACTAGTATTGAATTCCTAATGTCCTAAAAGTCTTTCGAAAATCAAGTCCGCAGGTGCTTGCTTTCAACTAGGCAAAGGTCAATTCGGTTTCCTTCTAGCAGTAGATTGCCAAAGAAGTTATTGGGAGCCTAAAAAGGTGAATTTCATTTTCGGGGTTTTCATCCTGTTCCTATAACTAGCTATTGTAAGTACAGTAGTCATTCTTGGGAGCTAATTAGCGACACGGGAGGAAGTTTGTGATAAGGAGAGTTGCTTTTGGCCTTCTTTTCTTCTTGCAAGATCGAGGATTTCATATCGAAAATCCGATTTAACTAATATGCTTTTTTAACTCATGATGACCCATGTTTCACTACCATCTATCACTGTTAAATGAGGGGCATATGTCAACTTTTGTTTATCGGAAATAATTAATTTAATGAAATAACATTATTAATATATATTTAATTGAATAATATAACTAAATTTATTTTTAAAAAATGAATTAAAAAAAAAAAAGGTTGGATCTATTATTGCTTAGTATTAAAATACTTCTGACTTCTGTGGGGGGATTTGATTGAATTAGTGGACCGTGTAGTGTAGAAAGCTATTTGGTATGAAAATAAAGGTGTTCAACGGTTAGGTTTTTAAAAATCATTACTAGTTTATGTTAAGCTTCATTTTTCTATTGGAAGTGGGATGGAATTAGTGGAACTAAATACTTTTATTATTTATTTGTGAAATGTGTTCTTTTGATGTCTTAAATATTGATCCAGATAAGTGTTTCTTGTAACTCACGTGACAATCGATCTTAGTGAAGTTTTGATCTAATGACGAGGAGAGTAGAGGGATAATGTCAAAGTAAGATGTGGTGGAGGGAATCATTATCCTCCATGTCAATATCTCTCTCTCCCTCTGTTCTCTTTTGGATCGGAGATCGCCTCTTCTATGATAGAGGTCCAACATTAAAACGCAAGCTACAGGGGTATCATTATTTGAGTAAGCCATTTATCTTCCATGTCAATATCTTGGCACTAAATAAGTCTCCTTATTAGTACATTGTTATAACATATAACCATAGAAATTTACAAACTTACTTCTTTGTAAGACCATATGCAGCAAAAATGCATTTTCCCTTTTCTTTGTAGTTTTAAATATACACACATACATACATACATATATATATATATATATAGAGAGAGAGAGAGAGAGAGAGAGAGAGTTGTTATGATGATAATAAAAGATAATAATGTATTATCTCTGTCATTAATTTTCCATGATTAACTTCCTCATGGATATGGAGTAGTGTGCTTCATGCATGTATACGTAATTTGACTCCCCATGATCATGAAGTATGGTGTTAGATCCTGTCAACACTGGAGAGACATGAAAGGTCCACAAGCACGGAAGAAGCCTTTTCCTTACCAAATGGTTTTTAGTTGAGTACCCACCGTTTTATTAGCATGTAGCAATTTTTTGAGTGGCTCATATACGTGCACAGCCAATTTAAATCGAAATCAATCATTCCGAATAAATCCAGTGAAATTCCTACAAAATGTGATATGGCAAATTACACCAACCAAGCGATTAAAAGATTCTATAATTATAGCAACATTTCCCATTTTTAAAATTGTACCCTTTCCCTTTTTTAATACACTCGAGGCTTATAATATATATACATATGACTGAATATATGGTAGAAAAGCACTTTGATACGACGTTGTGTTTGTTGAAAAGATATGACAAATAAAACAAAAAGTACAAGAAAAAGTTGCAAACTAAAGAGAAAAGAGAAAAGAAATGGTGCATTTCTTCCGCTTCTCACAACAATACTTGCTGCTAGCTCCTGCAACCCCGCCACCATAATTACCATCATGAATGTTATCTTAGGAAAGTACATAATATTAAAAAATATTAGTTACTAATGTAATTTTAAAAATTTTTTAGTCGCATGAAGTTCAATTTACCCTTTGCACTACTTTTACAATTTATAAAGCTAAAATACAATCACTACCATTATACTTGCTTTATTTCCCAATGTTCTAGTACACAAAAGTGAAATTAAGTATAAAATAAATAACCTAAACTACCGAATTTGTGCTTGACCTGAAGTATGAAATTTTAGGGTTTGGTTTGGTGTATAGTTGGAAGGGTTGAGCCAAAGCAATAGAAAGGACATTTGTCTCCTTTTTAGGACAGACGTTATTTCAAGCCAGCGTTTGTAACCCACCAAGAAGGACACAAGAACTTCAACGAAGCAGCTGTTTGCTGCCCCATTCAATATCATCATCTTCCCACATATATAGTGACAATATTCTTGTCTGGTTTCCACTTTTCACCATCAATTTGCAGGTTCGAAAATCGACAAATCAAATAGATACAGAATAACAATACGACAAATCTTAGACATGAAATTTAGTTATATCCACCACCAACAGAAAGTTTTGAAGTTCACAAATTAAATTATATGCTTGCTTTGATAAGTAGTCTAGGTATTTTATATATATATATATATGATAATTAAATTTAGGTGTTTAAAACAAAAAAAAAAAAGGAGAATCATCACCCAGCAAAACAGATAAAAATATGAAATTAAAAAAAAAAAAAGGAAATCATGGAATTGCAATTCATATGAGCCACAACGCTTTAGTTTTTCAATTGAATTTCGACGAGAACCTCATTTACAGCGATAAATTGCTATATTTTTATGTATCTTTAGGTGGTTAATATGATTAGTAATAATATGTCAATATAATAAATTTGAACTTTCCAAAAGCCCTGGAGGATCTGTCGAGGATTTTGTTCCAAAAAAATAATAATAATAATAAATAATAAAGAAAATAAAGAATTCCATTGAATGAAAAGAAGCAGATAGGATGTGTTGTATATACTTTTTTTATCGATCTCACTAACGTATAGGGAAAAGACATCTGCATTTAGTCTCATTTTTATTTCATAAAAACCCCAGAGTCCTAGCTACACGTTAATCAATCAAAAGAAAATGGACCTATAAATAGGTACAAGCAGGTGTAGCTATTTTCTTCTCTCCGAAGATATAAAATGACAACTTATTTATGCATCACTGGGTCGACAAAGTATTAAAATCATTACCAAAATTTTGTATGATTTTTTAATTTGCACGTTAAATTCAAAATTGATAAATATCATATCAAATCAAATGTTTACTTGTTAATTTTATTACCTTGTCTCTCATCATCTTGTAGAAATATTTTTTTACCACATTTTCTTCCGAAAGGGGCCTCAGCCATCAAGTTCGGAAAAAAAAAAATTAATTAGAAAAAAAAAAAAAAGAATTCACATATTATACGTGTATTTTGTTAAGCAAAATTTAGAAGAATTCTAAATCTGCTCCCTCTTTTTGGATATATGGTTCTGCATCTGCTCTTGAGTATATCCCAATCGGGTTGGTTAAATGTGGACCTTATTTATGTTTATTTCGCTATTATAATTAATCAGGGAAGATAATTTCACGTGTCGACAGGAATTAACATGATTAGACAATGTCATGCTACTGGGAAAGAATAGTCAAGATGTGAGGGTGTCAATGGATGTCGCATTCAGGCAATTAATTTCTCCAACATTAGACTCGCTGGATGATAGAAAACAGGACCACAATGGCTGGCATTATTCTGTGTAAAATGGAAAAACGTTCAATGCTGTGTCCTTCGGTTATAAATGTCTACTGTAGGGCTTAGGTGGGAAAGGAAAATGAAAGACAGCAAGCAACTGCATCTAGGGTTTCGTATTTTCCATAAATATTTTGCTCGCTTGGTTGCTTTGCTTAGTTGGTTTTCAGGAAAACTCGGAGAAGTGAGCTTGCATATGGAAGATCCTTAATTGAAAAATTAAAAAAAAAAAAAAATCATTGAGCACTATATTCTACTGGATATACATGTGATAGGTAAATATCAATAAATTTGAAATACATGATAGTAATAATTGATAGCTTAAAAGAAAAAGAAAAACTGCCATTAATATTTATACATAATTCCATGAATCAGAATTCTATTAATATTAATTCACCTAATGAGCAATACTAATCTTTTTTTCTTCTTAATTATTTACAACTCCGATCCACAAATAAACTGCGGGAACTTTTACGATTTTGTTGTGTTATTGTTTCAATAATTTGCCTTTAGTTTAAGTTTTAAAGTTGTCAGTCCAATAGATGTAACATAAATTTCTAAAAGTTATGAGTTCACTAACAACAGTTAAGGCATGTAAATTTAATTATATAAGCAACGTTACTTTATTAATGAATTAAACTACATACCAACGTAATATGTTTACCGACTATACAGATATTGCATAAGCGAATAGCATT
The DNA here is from genome assembly GCA_024138015.1 of Lumnitzera littorea. NCBI lineage: Eukaryota > Viridiplantae > Streptophyta > Magnoliopsida > Myrtales > Combretaceae > Lumnitzera > Lumnitzera littorea. Next base: position 23,005,012 of record JAMXBB010000006.1, read on the forward strand.
ATAATATGCATTTCCTTTTCAACTTTTTAGAAACATTATAAATCTTTAATTTATGCAATCGGCTTTGGCACGAACAGTTCAGTGTTTGACTTTTTCTCATGTGTGTGTATATATATATATATAGATTTGTGAAAATTTTGGAAAAATGAATTTTCTGGTGAAAAGAAAAAGGAAAAAAAAAAAAAGAAAAGCTTTTTGGTTGTGGAGTTTGCTATCGTATAGTTAATTTTCTTAATACCAATAGTTTTGTCGATGTTTGATCGGGTAATATGTTTTGTGAATTGTTGTTAAGATGTACTTCCTTTGTTGTCGAGTAGTAATATTCTAAGGCAGGATTTTATGTGAGAAATGGTTTAGGAATTGGGAAAGGACAAGTTTCCGTGTTCCCTAACTTTGGAGAACAGATTTAACAGGAGTAATATGCGCTTGATCCACGTAATTAGAGAAACTAACATTAGTGATTGCAAAAACTTCTAATGTCAAATTGTTACTTGTCCATGCTCATCATTATTAGATAATTCATGTGACAATATCGATTTTGTTAAAGTCTCCAATATATTTGAACATCTGAATATAGAAGAAAGGTAAAGCTTTGCAATCATAATGAAGTTCAAGAAGTACACAAAGCTCTAATATGCATAAGACCAGAAAAATGATCTAACTAACTAAACAAAAAATATTTATATGTAGTTATTCTACTCTATACAAAGTCCAACTAATTAGGATCCACGTGGAAAATAGATAAAAATAGCCTGAATAAATATTGTATATTGCAACATCCTTCCTTTAAGTGGGACTTTGACAAAGGCTCAAATTGAAGCAAATGAAGGCTGATCAATTAGAAGAAGTGAGTTTAGTAAAGTCTTCCGTTAACTGCTTATCAGAAGGAATATAAACAAGACGAAGAAATCATTGTGAAATATAATGTTGAACAAAATGAACATCAATATCAATGTGTTTTGTTTGACCATGTTAACAAGGGTTAGAGGCAATGAGTTAAGGAGACTTATTGTTGCAAAACAAACTAATAGGTGAAGAATGAGGAATGTGAAAGTTACGCAAAATGTAGGTAATCCATAATAATTCCTTGATAGCAATTGTAGCATTGTGGTACTTTGCTTTAACCATAGAAGTGCTAATTGTAGCTTGCTTCTTGCATTTCTACAATACCAATGTTGGATTTGGCATAACATAAAAACCAGATATGGACTTTCTCTCGTTAGTAACATAGCCCCAATCTGCATCAGAGAAGACTTGAAGAGTTAAGTTATTGTGAGCAGGAAAGAATAAGCCCACGTCAATGGTTCCTTTAAGATATTTGAGCAGATGATGAGCAGCTTGAAGATGATGAACATGTAGTTGAGCAATAAATTGGCTAAGAGTATGAATTGTAAAAGTGATGTCTGGTCGTGTGTCTGAAAGATATAATAAACAACCAACAAGACATTTATGCATAAGAGGATCATCTAAAAGAGTACTTATATCCTTAGTTAGAACCACACTAGAAGGCAGCGGCAATAAAAATGGTGTAAGAACTATGCTAGAAGGTAGTGGCAATAAAGTTGGTTCACAACCTGTTAGACCAACATTAGAAAGAATATCCAAGATAAACTTTCATTGATTCAACAAAGTACCTTTGGTTGTTCAATAAATCACAACACTCAAGAAAAATTGAGCCAAACTAAGATCTTTAATAGTAAATTTACCATGTAAATCGGCTTTAAGATCCATGATCATTGCAGAATTGAAACCTATAATGATTATATCATCAACATATAACAAAATAATTAAAGAGCCCTCAACAATAAATAGAGTGAATAATGACTAATCAACCATAGATTGAGAAAAACCATGATCAAGAAGAAAATGAGTAAGTTTAGTATTCCATTGCCTTGAAGCTTACTTCAAACCATATAAGAATCGTTTAAGTCGACACACTTAGTTAGGAAGAGCTTTAGTATATCTAGGCGGGGGTGTTATATATATCTCCTTATGAAGAAAACCATGAAGAAATGCATTAGTTATGTCTATTTGATAAAGGGGCCAATTGTAAGAAGTAGCAACAGCTATAAGAATTCTAATAGTAGCTAATTTGGTAACAAGAGAAAAAGTATCGTGGTAATCAATGTCTTCAATTTGAGTATATCTTTTTGCAACTAATCTAGCTTTATGTCTCTCTATAAAACCATCTGGTCAATATTTTATTTTATATACCCATTTGCAACCAATTTCCTTTTTATTTGGAGTTAAAGTAGTTAACTCCTAAGTATCATTCAACTCTAAGGCTTCCAATTCTCTAGTCATAGCATCAACTCACTCTTTAGATTTTGATGCTTGAGAATAACAAAAAGGTTCATGATTAGCTAATACATGTGTTAGTGAGACTACATAGTTATGAGGAAAAGAAAGAGAGAATTGTGAAGTGAATAAAGGATAAGAATGTTTTGTATGTTAGAAGAAGTAGGAGAAAAAGCTGTAACATGTAATGAATGAATGTAGTCATTCAACCAAGAAGGATGATGTTTAGGATGAGTGGATTTGTGAAGTTCTACATGATTATTATATACGGTAGTATCTTCTGATTACTGTAAAGTTGGAAGATGCGTATTGTCATCAACAATAGGAGAATGTTCATCATAAGTAATAATGGATGGAGTAGAAATAAGGGAAATATCATATGCAAGATGCAAAGGAACATGAGAAGGATGTATGCTAGCTTTAGAATTTGAACATGAATTATGAGGATGAAAAGGAAATGCGGATTCATAGAAAATTACATCATGAGTAACAAGGATCTTAAAATCATGCTTGTCTAAAACTTTATAACCTTTAATATTACTTGCATGAAAAGATACAACGAATTATGATCAAACTTATCCCTACTTGGCCTAATAGCAGTTATATAGCATAAACAACCAACAATTCACAAATGATCCTACATTGGTTTGTGTCCCATCGGCATTTCATAAGGGCATTTCCATTTCAATTTCATCATAGGCATTCAATTGATTAAGTATGTGGTTGATAATACACATTCTCCCCAAAATTGTTTTGGCAAATGAGCATGAAATATTAAAGCTTTAGTTGTATCTAAAAGATGACAATGCTTTTGCTTAACTTTTCTATTTTGCTGCGGTGTGTAAGGGATGGTTCTTTGGTTTATAATCCCAAGGCTACTAAATAGAGTTTGACATGCATGTGAAAGAAACTCTTGTCCATTATCTGATCTAACAAACTTATGACGGCCAAAAAGTGATTCTTGATAAGTTTGAAGAAAATATCAAGAATAGTGACTACTTGTGCTTTAGAATGCATCAAATATGTCCAAGTACAGCAAGTAAAGTCATCCAACAAAGTGACAAAAATATTTGGCACTGCATATAGAAGAAATGGAATATGACCCCCATATGTCAAAATGTATTAATTAAAAAGGAAAAGAAGTTTGTGAAAAACTGTCTTGAAAAGGAAGACGATGATGTTTAGCAAGATTACAAGCATCACAAATGAAAGATTGTAAATTCAATTGTTTATAAAGAACTAAGTGTTGTAGCTTAGATAAAGAAGTATGTCCAAGTCTAGCATGAAGTAAAGAAATATCAACATCAACAAGAGTTGCTAAATGATCAACATTAATAGTAGATTTATTTGAAGTAGCCTCAGTAGAAGTTCTTAAAGTATTTGACTCCAAGATGCAAAGTCCATTCATTGCTTTGCTAAGAGCAACAATTTGGTTACATTGGTCTTGAAACGTGAAGGAATCCGAATCAACTTATACTTTCAATTGATTATCAGAGAGTGTTCATTGTACTGATAGGATGTGAAAACTCATGAAGAAACAACACATTTTTAAGAATCAATGACGGAGTAACTCGAATTGTGCCAACAAGTTGCATAGATTTAACAAATTTATCAGGTAGCTTAACAGAAATTGGTTAAGACTGGGAATGGATTTCATGAAACAACGTATGAAAGAGACTAATGTGATCACTAGCACCCAAATCAACTATTCATGAACTAAAATTGTTATAAAAAGCATTAAAACAAGAATGAGTAACGAGTTTACCAGTGAAGTGAACAACATTATTCATTGATGAAGGATTTGTGTCTATGCTCTCCTATTGCACTTTCATCACCTTAAGCACTTCATTACATATAACTTGAACCATGGATGCATTCACCTCACTTGAACCTGAAAATTGACTAGAACCAGAACCAGCATCCAAAGGAGTAGAAGAAATAAATTCTTATTGTTCAGTAAAACAATTTGAAACAGCTCTATTTCCTTTCAAAAGCTTCTTTCCCTTATCCAATCGAGATATCCAATTAGTTCAAAACATGACTCAATAGTATGATTCTCTCCCTTACAATGTTTGCAAATTATTTTCAACTTTCCTCTTCTCTTATCCGTAGCATTACTTCGAAAATTCATTAATATATCAACATTGAAAGTTGTTCCTTCAATAAAACTATAAGACAAAGTAATTTCCCTTTACTTCTCTACATGTTGCACTATATAACAAGCCTTGCTTATAGAAAATAGAAGATCCATGGAAAGTATATGGCTCCATACTGATTCAAAATTCTTATTTAAGCTCATCAAAAATTGAATCATCTTAATCTAAGAATCAAATTCACAAACTCTTTCCTTAAGCCTACCAGTACAAAATTTCATTCAACCACAACCACATGTAGGAAAAGCCATGAGTGCAACTAATTCATCCCAACACCTTTTTAAGTTTATTGTAATAAACGCCAACTGATTGATTTAGTTGCTTCAAGTTACTAATTTCCTATTGTAGTTGAAAGACAAGTGGACCATTTCCTTATACATACAATTCATTTAGTTCATTCCACAACTCAATAGCAAATGTAGTGTAAAGCAAAATTTTGAGAAAGATAACTCACCATGGAATTGAGAAGCCAACTTCTCACCATATAATCACCATGAACCCATTTAATGTAATTTGGCGCATTTTCATTAGGTTTGGGAATAAATCCATCGATAAAACCCAATTTCAGCTTAGTGTCTAAAACTATTTTAATCGATCAACTCTAAGAAATGAAATTCAATCCATTAAAAAGAATGTTTTTGATTGTTGTAAGGTCTTCCAAGAATTGGTGATCAACTCAAAATTGGTTGGTTCGAAAATAGTTTATAAAATTTAGGACGATTGCATAAATTATCTAATCAAGCCTAAATTTTACAACAGAGTGAGGAATATTAGTAAAAGTAACCTCATAATTTTGGATTCAAGAATGTTAAGTTATATGTATATTACCTATTATTTATCAGAAATATATAAAACGAGTTCTGATAACTAACGAATCAATAAAAATAAATTATATGTATATTAAAAATTATAAAATAATATAAATAATATTTAGGAGTATTTATTTGTATCATATATGTATTTATGTGTAGGTAAAAATACGAGAAATTACTTATAATACCAAAAATATGTTAAAATAATAATAATTTATTAAAGAAAATTCATTAAAAAATTAAGGGAAAAAAAAGTTTTGAAAAGCATGGAAATGTCTAAAAATGGGGCATGACATGATGGGAATTAAAGAAAAATAACAACTAATAATATTAAGATAATTAGAAAGTGAAAAAGAAGAGATAAGGGGCATGTGGCACTTGAAAAATTAAAGTAAAACCCTAAACACTACTATAAATTCAGAAACTCTCTTCTATAAATCGTTTTGGTCAGTTGCGAGTCTAGGAAAATTAGAGAGAAATCAAGAAGAGATGAAAGAGTATTTTTACCAAAAATTAACAAATTATAGTATAATTAGGGCATATAAGAAAAACCTATACCTGATGACCACCTGGAGAGGAACGACCAATAGCACTTGACAACAAATCCATTGCCTGGTAGTGTTGATAAGGGTTGAGCCACTGCTAGTGGTTAGAAGCCCTTTACTCGGTGAGTTTTGATTTTTCTTTTGAATTTGTTTAATTTAGTAAAAATATCAAATATACATAAAGAGTTATGAAATTTGGTATTATAGAACATTTTTATATATAGATTTAGAGAAAAATATCAATTTGATAAAATTAAGTTTTGGGATATACTACTCTTAAGAAATAATTGAATTTGAGCTGGTTTTCGATTTTTATTTAAATAACTTTAGTGATGTAGTTTTAACCTAAAAATTTTTGTGTAAACTATTTAAGATATATATGGCAGTGCTATGAAGAGTTTTTCTAAAAATTTATTTAATCTTTAGGCCCTAAAATCATGCAAAAAAGGTCATATTTGGGCTTAATTTTGTGATTTAATGTTAATTTGATAAAAATTTTGTTTTAGTATGTAATTGATATCTTTAGATGATAGTTGCTATGTAAGATAGTATTTGTGGAGTTTGAGGTGTTAGTTCTATGCATTATGCATAATATGTAATAAATATGTAAGCAAAGGGGTATATTTAAGTTAAATATGTGATTTAGAGTTAATTAGGTATAAATTTTGATTTAGAATATAATTAGACATCTTAATATGTTATTTGGTAGTAAAAGATGATATATGTAGTGTTAGATAGGTGATATAATTGTATAATATGTAATAATACATAATCTGTGTATATAGGAATTAAATGAGTAAAAAATATTAGATAAAAATTTATGGTATTATAATATTAGGAAGATGATATAAATTTGATTTGGAAGGAGAATTTATGAAATCATGTGGAAAATGTAGGTTATTCTTATATCGAGTGCTAATTTGGTAGTTAAATTAGGAATATAATGTACCATATTGATCAAAATACTGGTTAGGAGCTAAACGGAGATTTAGGATACCTAATTATAGTTAGATAGATTTCACATATTAGTTTGGGATGAATTCTTAGGATTTACAAATAAAACTAGTAATTAGAAGTTAAAACAAAACTTAATTCAAAAACTAATTTAGAAATTGAATCAAAAATTAATTTAGGACTAGCTCGGTTATAGGAGATATAGAACTTGAATAATTGATTAAAATTATAATTTTAAACTAAAAACTAATTATTTAAAGCTTATATGTATATATACACATATGTATAAGTGATAATGTTAAAATGTAGATCATTTTTGAATCAAAATCTAATTCAAAAGCAAAATCAAAATTAGGATTAATATAAATATATTAGATAATAAGTCAAAAACCTAAATCAAAGGTTATACTCATCAACTAAACCATAAGAAAAAGGTTAAAAGGCATTTAAAAAACTTACAAACAAAGGGTAATAAAAAGACAAAAAAAAAAAAGTAAACAAAAACTAATTCAAAAGCTAAAATCGAAATTAGATTAAGAAGCAAATTTAAAACCTGGTTGAACAAGAGAAGTAATTCTAAGTGACTTAGACTTAAATCACCCTAAACTAAAGATAACAATTTAAATTATAGAACAAAATCTATCTATAGTAGTTATGTGAAAACTAAAACAATATTCGTATTATAAGGATTATCGGTAATGGTCTGTGCAAGTTATACCTTGAGTGAGTAAGCAAGAAGTGCAAGTAAGTTGGGACTAATACATTATTGTATTTCAGAGTGCTGTTTTATAGTACTCGGAAGCTTGAGATTATACTTGATTGTATCTGTTAAATAATTGACTATGTGCATGCCTGTATGTGTACCCTTCTAAGTTTTATGGTATGATTCTAGTTTAATGTTTTGTATTAAAATTTATGTGATTTATATGAAATAATCAAACACCTTAAACTAGACCTAACTAAATATATGACTTATAAGTTTAAAACGGACCTGTGTAACAACCCATTAGAGGAAACGTTTAAGGTTCTTTAGCCAAATATCGATTCTTTAGAAAAGGATAGCGCTGAATAACATAATTGGTCTCTTCATCATCCTCAATCGAACTAAGTAATATGAGATGAGATTACGATAAGAGTGAAGTTAATGATTTAAAGGTAGTCACGAGAGGAGTGGTATCTCAATTGCATGAGCTTAGGTCTAGTTGTGAGCTATTGAAATGTGTGTTAAACTCCTCAACCTAAATTAGAGCCGATATAATTTTTCTAATCTCACAATGGATCGGATAATATCATGCAATAGCATTTGCTTGTATGTGCATTGCATCTAACTAATTTGATTAAAAACCTGTTTGTGTTTAACGTATAGTTTTAAATCTCCGTCTTAACTTACTAAGTAGTTGATTGCTTACATCCTTATAAATATTATTGCATGTGCTAACTTGAAAGCAGCAACGTAATTACTCTAAAACGAGCTATCGTTGGATCTTAGGGAATAAGGAAGTAAAACTGAAGAATAGATACATTTCTAAGGTTTTAGTTCTTAGTTTATAATCTTTTTATTATCAAATGAAATATTACTTAGATAAGTTTATGCTAAGAAATCATGTATACCTTAATTATAATGTTTGAATCCTAGTATATATTTTTCATACTTTCTTAAGTAAATAACCTGTTTAATTTGTGAACTATTTACTTCAAAGCCGGTTATGGATGCCTTGTGTAAATTAGATCAAAGATAATAGTTGTAAGGTCAGTTTCTATCCTAAAATGGTTTATACGGCGGGACTGCTACGACTTTGTTGCTTCAAGCATGACAATTGCCATATTGGGAGTATTTGATCTAGAAATGTATAATGGATTCGAAATATATTGATCTTATGCAGCATTCATATTTATGAAAATGAGAATTAGTAATTGAAGGTTACTGTATGAAATTGAATAGCTAAGAAGAAAATTTGATATCCATAATCAAAGATCACTGCTTAGATACGATGTTAAAGTCTCTAATATATTTGAACGTTTGAATATAGAAGAAAGATAAAGCTCTGTAATCAGAATGGAGTTCAAGAAGTACACAAAGCTTTAATATGTATAACAACAAAAAAATGATCTAATTGACTAAATTGAAAAGGACTATAGTATTTATATGCAGGTATTCTACTCTATATAAAGTCCAATTGATCAATAACTAATTCCAGCTAGGGGACTAGACTAAATATACGTATATTGCAATAGATTTTAATGATTTCCTTACATTCCATTTCATTGTATCTCTCCAATCGTATATTATAATTTACAAAATGATCCCACTTTTTGCTACCTTACTCATAAATTTACAGCATATGATTATAGAGGAATCATGCAAATATTGTATCCAAGAATTTGTACGTTTTGAATGTGTATAATACACCATTAATAAGAGCAATATTGAATACATCAATTCATAAAGGAAAAAAAATTTAATGGATATCACATACTACACATACGTATTAGTGATGGGTAACTAGCAATAGAATTGGGATATTGTACTATGTATAAATATAGATGATAGTTTTTGTAGAAACTATTTGTCATCTCTCGAATTTGGTCGGTAGAGATTTGTAAGAAATTAGGCTTTGCACTTTAGAGTGAGCCTGCAAAATAAGAAAAAGTGAGGAGCACCAGGGTATTGTCTAGCATGGTCACTTTGGTACTTAAGTCAGTTGGATGTAAGTAAAGAGTATAAAGATGCAAGAGCTCAAAGAGAGTACGAGTATGCAAAGTGTAAAGCAATTTACCATTGGGACGTGGCTTGGTATTTATAGAGGAGGGTTACTAGAAGTTGAAGGACAGTTAGTTGGTAGGTAGCATGTCCATAAGTTGAGGGTAATGGCGTAGTGTAATCCAATGTGGTCCTGATTTGTGGGAGGTGGCTATTGACCTAATCTTCAAGCCTTATCTTCTATCTTTTAGCTGTTGGGGGCTACTATATATGATTAGGTAAGCCGTACAAAGGGCCTAGGTTGAGGTTATGGGGCCTACGTTAAGCGTAGGTGAGATCAATAAGACAGTACCACCTACTCCGCTTCAAGGAATTCCCATTATTGGAAGTTCTATAGAGTTGGTGTTTGCTAAGTCTCTTAGCATGGTCTCCCTTACCACTGAATTTACTCCTACTAGTGAAGTCATCATTGTGGGGAATGATGTTACCCACGCTGATGAGTTGGATGTAGTGATGCTTCCTCTTCCTTTAAGAGGCAAAGAGAAGGAGGCTGAGGTTGGCATTGCAAAGGAGTTAGTTGAGGCAAAAGAGGAAGGCCTTCGATACTAAAGAAGGCTAAGGTGAAGGATCTCATTAATAGGTCCTACGTCTACAATTGGCCTTACCAGTGTGTTGATGACATTAGGAAACTTTGCATGAGATGTTGAATAAATTCCAGTACTTGGAAATAGTGCCAGATTTGTTGAAGGACGTGTTGTACAAGTTAAAGAGTAGTGAGTTACGTATAAAGGGCATCGAGTTATAGCTTAAGAATTCAATGGGAAAGTTCCTTAGGCCAAAGTAGGACATATGAGGCAAAGACATGACATTCCGCCATCGAAAGCTCAGCCTTTAGGCCTCGATGGGGTCTTTTACCCCTAGTGATCAGGCCATCTTGGAAGAGATGTCGAAGGCCTAGGTAGACTCGCCTCTTGAAATGAGGGGCCACCTAAGTTCCCTTATCCAACAGGTAAGCTTCTGTTCTTTTGAGCTATTCTCATTGGCAATATAATTTTGTATTTTCCTTATAACTAACCACAACTCGAGGATTATGGTGCAATACTGTGGTTAGGTGTTACTCTGGCTCATACATTATAACATGTTGCTCAGGGAGGTAAAGGGTCTTCATCTAGAGGTGTTTAGTATATAGAAGGACTACAGTGAGGCAAAGTCATCCTCTAATCAATTTTACCAAAAGTTTAGTAAGGCTAACTGGTGTCTGTGTTACTCTTATGTGCAGATGACCGTATTGTAGGTAAAGCTGTAAGAGGAGGAGCATAGTCAGATTGAGGTCAAGAAGGTTGCCAACCTTAGAGCTTAGCTGGTTGAAGAGCTGAAGTCCAAGGATGAACTCTCTAAGAAATTGGAGAAGGAAAGGAAGGCCAAGGAGGAGCTCAACCAACACAATGTTGAACCAAGCGCATCGATTTCAAGGCTATAGATTGAGTTAGGGATGAAGGCAACTGAATGTGAATCTACCAAGAACACTTTGCTGGAGTTAGTTGGTTAGAAGGTTGGGTTGGAGTGCAGGATCTAAAAGCTTTATAAGGAAGCTAAGGAGATGAAAGAGATCATCTCTAGCCTGGAAAGCAGTGAGGTCCTCAGCTAGGCTGCTGAGAAAAAGGCTGTGGATAAGTTCCTCATGACTCCGCAATGGATTGATAAGTGTGAGGACATCACCATTGAGTATGGCTCGGATCTTTAGAAAGACATGCTTAACCATCACCTTAGCCTCAACTTGAGCTTTTTGGACCACTTGGATAGTCCAATCCATAGGGAGGAGAGGGCAACTAGAGGAGGGAAAGGATGGCTACTCCTACAGCTAAGGTTGTTTAAGGCACCCCTCCTAGTGCTAAGGTTGCACAAGATGTTTCTCCATCTACTTCGACCCCAGTAGCTTAGTAAGGGGTCATCTTTAAAGGCACTTTAGCAAAGGATCATGGTTAAGGTGGCCTTCTTGCTAACCAAAGCCAGTAGACTCCTCCTCCTTCATCTGAAGCTCAAGATTAACTAAGTCAGACAGATCAACCCTCCAAACAGATTGAAGTGTTGAACTTTTCTAAACTATAGGAGTTAGTTGATCCTAAGTGACGAGTCAATGTCCTCTTCTTTTTCTTTCCTTTATTGTACTCATTTAGATTCCATGCAAGGAGAATTCTTATTGTAGATACCTCATTTTTTCCATTTTTTTTAATTTTTTGTTAATTGAGCCAGGTTAATAAATAAATAGAAAAATAATAAAAAAATAAAAATAAAAAAACGAAAATTAAAAGAAAAAATGAAAAAATAAAAAGGAGAGAGTCAAGTGGTATCGTATTGCGTTGTATTGTATCGAGTTAGATTGAGTCGCGTTAGACCGAGTTGCGTCAGATTGTTTAAGATCAAATTGGATAACGATATGTGATTAATTTAATAAATCATTAAGTCATTTGAGAAGTTGGGCTTTATTAAAATAATTTTGGCCCAATCTGATTTAAAGTAGATTTTTTTATGTAAATTATATTGTGTCAAAATAGACTTAAGATTTATTCGATAAGTTATCGAGCAAAATTAGATTGGATTGGATCAGGTCTTGGAAAATAGAAAGGCTGAGTTAAGTACAGTTTCTAAAAGTTAGATTAAATCATCAAAGAATTATAATTGTATATTTCGTATCTTCGATATCAAAGATACGATTGTGAGTTTATAAATAACATGGCGACACGTGACATTGAAGACAGTTTTTTAAATCCCCACGATTCATTCGCCAGAACATTCAACACAACAATACAATTCCTCAATCCAATTTACCCTTGCCTCGTCCCATGCAAGTTGAAATCCAATATCCATAACAACCCCCTGATCGAATACAATCCAGACGTCCTCTCCTTTAATACTCACGAATCAATTCGCAATTGCCTGACCAATTTGGTCCCAAACTCCACTGCATGTCCGCTATATTCTTAAAGTCCATTGCATAGCCAACAACAACGTCTTACACTCCAATTTGCAAACCAAGCACCCACTGACCAACGAAATGCTGACCAACGAAGTCCGAAGCCCCTAACAACCAATAAACAATTACGTTGGATACATCACATTTTTGGCAATGGAAGCTGAACACATCCACACGCACACACGAAGCCCACAAGTCCTCTATGCTATCACTTTCCACAGAATTCGCCTGACGCATACCATTTACGGACACATCACCCAACGTGCCGACCTCACTGTGTCCAAACAGCAGCAACCAACTGAAAGCTCCTCGACCATTGATCTAAAATAGTAGCAAGCCCATGCCCTTGATGTACGACACACATGCAATCTGATGTACGACGCAAATGTAATCTAAACACGCGCGACTCAATTCACCGGTAAAAATCGTTTTATTTTTTTTTTATTATTTTATTAGTTAGTTTCATTTTATTTATTTACTAATTTATTTTTCTTAAGTGCAAGTTTATTATTATTCATGTTGTGTAATTTTCTAAATAATTCCGATTTTTTTTAATAATAAAAGTTAATTGAAAAATTGCGTCTTTTAGAAAAATCATGTTTTTTAAAATATACATATCTTGCAGTTAAGATGCATATCGAGATGCATATCGAGATACATATCTTGTGGTTAGAATTTAGAAAAGATACGTATGAAGATACGTTTTTAGACGATATTTTCAACATATCTTATAATTATGATTTAAAAAAAATATTTTGACACATAGTGGTTTTAAAAATAAAAAAATCTTAATTGAGTTTTTTAAAAGATTTAGCTAATTAATTTTTTTTTAATTCGGGAAAATTAGATTTCTTAGGTTTTTTATTTTTAAAATAATAAATTGTTAATAAAAGTGAACATGGCTCGATTTTCGAAATAAAAATAATCCACCCACTAAATATTTTATAAAAAGGGAACTATAACCGATTTGATCTTGACTACTGGGTACGATCCTAACTAGTAGGTACGTGGGTACGTGGGTACGTGGATACGTAGGTACTTTCGAGGCAACCATATAAAAATTAAATAAAAGAACTTTTTTTCTTTTTTCTTAGAAATTCGTAATAAAAAATTATTTTAGTTATCTTTTGCTTATTTAAGTATATTTTTAACATTTTTAAAAAATTATAAAAATAAAAACCTATCGATTTTTCTTTAGTTTTCATATGGTGACTTAATTTTAATAAGTTATCCTTCAAACTTGATCTTTTCTAGTTATTTAATTTTTTAAAATATCTATAAACTAGTGGCCAAATTAAGGTTTTTTCATCCAAAAACCTTGATTTCATTTTTTTACTAGTTGAATTGGTTGGCGACTCTAATTTTCAAATGTTTTAGAAAAATGTTTCTTTAATTTAATGTTAAGTAATTTAGATTAAGTGGGCTGAACTTAATATAGGTTAAATTAAGGAAATCGAAATAAGACTCGATACTTATAATAGGCCAATATGTCGACCCCCTCTCATTGTAAAGTTTTTGAAAAGATTAGATGAAAAGCTTCGCTTGTGTTGTCACATATACTTGTTTTTTATTCTCATACTTGTAGCTTATTGATGTTTGGCTTGATACTTAGAGCTTGTTTTCTAGTACATAACTGCTTTGCTACTTGGTTTTATGTTTAATGTTGCTTTGAAGAGCTAGTGTTACTTTTCTTGAAGGATTATAGTAGCTATTTAGTAACATTTGAAAAGATTAGATGAAAAGCTTTACTTGTGTTGTCACTTATACTTGTTTTTGGTTCTCATACTTATAGCTTGTTGATTTTTGGCTTGATACTTAATGCTTGTTTGTTAGTACTTAATTGCTTCGCTACTCGGTTTTATGCTTAGTATTGCTTCGAAGAGCTAAGGTTACTTTTCTCAAAAGACTGTAGTAGCTATTTAGTAGCTTAGATCACGTTAAAGGGCTAAGCTATTGGCATTCCAATAGCTACTATAAGAGTTCTTTAGTTATGCAAGGGGTGCTTCCTCTTCCCGAGGTTACCCTATGAGGGGTCGGGTTAGTGGTGTTCCGACTTACCCATACTACTAGAGTTCCTCAGTTCTGCACAAGTTGTTTCCCCTAGCTAAGGTTACTCAACAAGGGGTCTGGTTAGTGGTGTTTGGACCTGGCCATGCTATGGAAGTCTCTTAGTTGTGCATAGGGTGTTTCTCCTTTCTAAGGTTACCTTATAGTGAGTTAAGTAGGTCGAAACGCTTCCTCAACTCTATAAGGGGTATTCTCCTTAGTTAAGGTTACCCAATGGGCGACTAGGTCAGTGGTGTTAGGACCTACTCGTACTACTGGAGTCCCTCAATTCTATAATGGGCGTTTCCCTTTGTTGAGGTTACCCAATAGGAGGTCAGGTTATTGGTGTTTCGACTTGCCTATGCTGTGAGAGTTCCTTAGTTGTGTAAGGGGTACTTCCCCTTATTGAGATTACTTAGTGGGGGTCAAGTCAGTGGTGTTCTAACTTACCCGTACCTAAAGAGGTGCATTAGGGTCCATTCACTCTTTTAGGGCTAGGACGAAGTGTGTGTGTGTGTGTGTGTGAGAGAGAGAGAGAGAGAGAGAGAGAGAAAGATAATACTATATTTGGAGAATAAAACTTTTATTAATAACTTTGCAAAATGTTTACAAGAGATTGTACATTGCGCTAATCAAAATAAAGCTGAAGATTGTCAGCATTCCAGGTGTGTGGGATGAGCTCACCAACAAACCTTTCCAACTTGTATGCTCTATTCCCCAAGTTTTCTCTCACCCTGATCGGATCTTCCTTATTAGGGGCCAACTTTCCTTATCCTTCAAGTGAGCCAGTAGCTTGAAGCTTTTAGCAGACCAAGTTTTGTCATAATATTTGGCAACTTGGTACTGGTAAGCAGTTACCCAAACCGCTATGAGGTTTCTGACTTCTTCAATGGTATCCATGCTGGCCTATAGTAGGAGCTCGTTTAGGATAGTGTTGAAGGACTGAGTTTGAATATTGGGATGCTCTAACTCAATAGGGATGACTACTTCCGAGCCAAAGGCTAAGCAAAATGGGGTCTTGCCAGTGGAAGTACAGTTGATAGTCTTTTATCCCTACAAAATGTTAGGTAGCTTGTTTGCCCACTTGCTTCGAGCTTGGTTAATCCTCTTCTTAAGGCTCGAGGGGATGATCCGATTGGTAACCTTAACCTGTCTATTGGACTAGGGATGCGTGATCGAAGTAAAGTAAGATGTGATGCTTGGTGTAAAACTCCTTGAACTTGGGGTTGCTAAATTGTCACCTATTGTCTATGATAAGGGCATATGGAGCCTTAAATCTAAAAAGGATGTTGTTGCGTATGAAGGACTCCATGCTCTTTTCTATTATCTTGGTGATGGCTTTGACTACGACCCAATTTGTAAAGTAATCGACAGCTACAATGATAAGTTGTCTTCCTTCGAAGGCCCTAGGGAAGGTACCAAGAATGTTGATGTCCCATTGGGCAAATGACCACAAACTAGTTAGGGGCTAAAGATCTATGTTAGGGCATGAGTGATTATAGCGTGCTTTTGGTACTGAGGATACTCTATGCTATTAACTTTGCATCCTACCTCATAGTAGGTCAGTAATACCTAAGGCGGAGGGCTCGGATGTAAAGGGCATATGATTGGATGTAGTTGTTGCATACTCCAACGTACAACTCTTCTATGATGTGTAGCCCTTCATTGGTTCGAGGCATTTAAGTAGGCAAATGCTGACTCCCCTTTGGTATAAGATGTCATTAATCAAGGTGTAGTTGGTGTGTGGTACCTCAATTTCTTGGCCTCCTTCCTATCACATGGTAGCACGCCTTGCTCTAAATAACTCTAGATGGGGTCCATCCAGCTCAACTCTAAGGATACTACACTAGGCCTAAGGATCTTAGCTCTACCTGGAGCTATGCTCTTCTTAGGAAGATACTCAATGAATATCTTTCTATCTTTCACCTCGGGCCTTTGTATTCTTATAGAGGGGAGCTTGAACGGCCAATTTGTTGTCGAGTTCTTAGCTCAAGGAATTTTTGTGATATTCCAAGAAGAAAGCTCAACTAGGAGAGTCTTCACCTTATCCAAGTATTTCACTATTGTATCATCCTTTGCTTTGTACTCATCTTAGACTTACAGGACTATGAGCATAGAGTTTAAGAAGACCTCGAGGTAGAATATGTTTGTTTGCTAATATGATGGCTGGTCATAGTTCAGTAAAGATTTTAAGTGGTTTTGCTTGGATTTTTAGCACTGATCTTTTTGGCCATCTTGAGACTGGCGATCGGAGCATCACACTTAGATTTGTTATTGCTCATGTTGAACCTGAATTTAAGGGCATAGCATATGATGGTCTTGTGCGGTCCAGTGAGTACCAAACCTCCTCCTCCTCTAGAGGTAGTTTATCCATCAATGTCAAGAGTCCACATCAATTTATCATCTCCTAATGGTGCTTCCTCCTCTCCTATGTACTGTACAATAAAGTCAGCTAGCACTTGTGCTTTATAGGTCGTTCTTAGTTGGTATTGGATGCTGTACGTGCTCAAATCTATCATGTACTTAACCATCTGAACATATGTATTGGTCTTTTGTATAAATGTATGTAGCGACTAGTCTATCAATACGATGATCTGGTGTGCTTGGAAGTAGAGTTTGAGCCAACATGTAAAGATGATGACGGTTAGGCAAACTTCTCTACTTTGATATACCTGACCTCAAACCCTTGGAGAATGTAGCTAACGTAATACATGGGCTTATGCTTTATTCCTTTTACCCCAACCAGCACAGACGAAAGCACCTTATTACTGACAACCAGGTACAAGTATAGGTCCTCTCTTGGAGTAGGCTTAGAGAAGACTAGTAGATGTTTGAGGAAGTCTTACAGCTCCGAAGGCTGCTTCAAACTGTGAAGTCCATTTAAAACCCTTAAGATTTTTAAGGAATTTGAAGAACTTTATGCATCTATTGTGCTCCTTGAAATGAACCTACTTAACATGGCTACTATATCAATGAGCTTTTAGACTTCTTTAACTCGAGGGGGAGGGGTGGGGAGGTTTCATGTCCCTAATGGCCGTAAACTTCTCTGGATTAGCCTCAATACTGCATTAGGTAACCATGAAGCCTAAGAACTTATCGGAGCCGACCCTAAAAACATACTTCTGAGGGTTCAACTTCATGTTGTACTTTCTCATCAAGTTGAGGGACTTCCTGCAAGTCCTTAATGTAGTCATCAGGTTGCTTACTTTTGATGATCATATCATCAACATAGACCTCCATGTTGCGTTTGAGCTAGGGCTTAAACAAGGTGGTCACCATCCTTTTGGTACGTCGCCCCAATATTCTTAAAGCCAAATGGCATGACGATGTAGTAGTAAGTACCAAAGTTAGTTATGAAAGAGGTATGGACTTCGTCCTTCAGCTCCATTTTGATTTGGTTGTACCTTAAGAATTCATAAAACTAAGTAGAGCATGCCTTGATGTGGAGTTAACCAATTGGTCTATCCTTAAGAGAGGAAAGCAATCCTTTAGGTAAGCTTTGTTGAGGTCGGTGTAATTGACACAGATATGTTACTCCTCATTCTTTTTCTTTACTAGTACAATGTTGGCTAACCAAGTTGGATATTTTTCTTCTCATGCAAAGCCTACCTTTAGCAGCTTCTACACTTCTTCCTCTATAGTAGCCTACCATTTCGAAGCAAAATTTCAGGCATGTCTAATACCGACCAGGAAAATCTGTTAGAATTGGCTCGCAATTGGTTAATTATGGCCTCCTTCACATCAGGAGGCATCTCAACCCCAACTTTGGTGGTCTAGTTGGGGTTGGTGCCAATTTATACCTCTTCAATTTTCTTGTCCAGCTTGTCTCTCTCAACCAGCTTCTCCTGCGGACCTGTTTCCAGAGTAAAGACGCCATCAACTTAGGTAGCATTCACATAAAGCTCTTTCGAGAGCTTCTAATCACATTTACAAATTCTTACCCCGATAAGGGTTAGGAATTTGTGATGAGTTATTGACCTTTGATCCACTTACTTGTGCATTCCTTAGAGGCCTCCAGTCCCTCACTAGGAGAATTTTCTCTTGTCAATCTATCGAAGATGAGAAACCGTACACAGAAGAATAGTAGTTGAACTCCTTAAGAGCTCTGAGTAGGTGCACCTTACTCTGCTCTATCCCTTGTGTCGACGTTGACTACTTTCTTGCCAAGTAATGTGAACCAAGACTTCACACATCAAATCCTACTTAGACCTTCAACTGCCAAGAGATTCCTATTGAGTATCGAGTCATAGGCTCCTATTGGCTCAGTACTTCTCTTTCAGACTCCTACTCATACTTATGGATCCCTTATTCATCTTGACAACCCCTAAGGTCGCCACATCATGATTTAGCTCAGCTGCAATGTCCAAATATTCCTTAATAAGGGAACATTGACGAGTTGTTACCTATCTTTTTCAATCGATACTATACTATTTTCCTTTTTTGTCATTTGTCCTATTTACCCTTTTTTGTATGTACTAGGAATCACTTTACATGAATGTTTATTATGAATGTTCTTTATTTGTAATGTTGCCCTAAGGACTTATTATAAATAGTTCCTTCTTCTTGTAGCCGGAACCATCTTACATTCCTTATAAACATTGAATATACTTATTCTTATGAAACAACCCTCTCCAAGTCCATTTTCATACATTCTTATCCAATTTTGTCAAGTAGCTCAAGATTAGTAGCAGGTGGACTTTGATATTAACTTATGTGTTATATTAAGTGAAGTGTTAAGTCGTGTTGTGTTTGTTGGTAGGTCATATTCTCCGAGCAGCTTTACGTCAGTTACTATATTCCATTTGTTAACCTACTCACTTTATTTTCTTAGATATTTCAAAGGACCTATTAGTTTCTCACCTCCTACAGTAAGCCTTAGTGAAACTGAGTTCTTAGTTACATCAATTTAGCCTTTAAGTGGAGGGATGGCGTGATGATTCCAAAGTTATTTAAGCTCGGTTGCCTTAGTAAAGCATTGTAAGGGGATGGGCAGTCAACTACCATAAACTTTATAGGGGGTTAACCGGCATTGTCGTTGTCGCTGAGCTCCATATCAAGGGTAATGATGCTCGTAGCTCGAATCGTTCCCCCATTACAACTAATCAGGTCATGGTGGTATAGCTTCATCTTGATTGGCAATTTCCTCCTCATTTAGTCATATGTGTGCTTAAAGAAGATGTCAGTGGATTTGTCGATATCCACTATGATCTAAAGGACCTTAAAGTCAGCAATTTTACCCTAATCATAAGGGCATCTTGGTTTCTCTTTGTCTCTTAACCTTGATAGCCAGCACCTCTAATTGGGCATTAGTTAAGCTACTATAGCTCGATTGGTTCCTTGGTTGTAGCCCCCCAATGATTATGTTGATGATATTGTTGGGGTTCGATTGTTGCAACGATCATCATTGTGCTTTTCTGAGGCATCTTTAGTTCATTGCCTCCAAGGTGCCTTATCTTCACCATTGTTAGTGTTACTGGTGTTGTTTTGGTTAGCCACATACTTATGGAAATAGCCCCGCTGAGTGGCATGCTTTATTGTGTTTTTTAGCTAGAAGCATTCTTCCTTACTGTAGCCATAATCCTTATGGAACTGATAAAACTTGTTGGAGTTCCTACAACTTCGGTTCCCCCTCATCTTGGGGGGCCTTTGCAACTGACCCTTATTTTGAACCTCTATAAACACCCGAGCAATAGGTTGGTTTAGGGGCGTGTGATGAGTGTAGATAGGTGGGGGCAGAAGGTTTTACTTAACTTGGCGCTTCTTACTACCGAGCCTTCCCCCTTAGCTCTACTCGACTTTTGAATGTCGAGGTGGTCCTTAATGGGCACTTTCTCTTTCTCCTTCTTCTTACTCGACCTTTCTTAGTTAGCCTTGTGCTTGACGCAGATATTATCTTCTTAGTCCATATACTTCTAGGCCTTGTTCCAAAATTCGGCTAGAGTCTTTGACTTATTCTTCGAACTAAACAGAAAAAGTCCCCAAAAGGTTTGATGCGAAGCTATGCAACATGAACAGTTATACCTTTATCAAGCTGAGGGATCTTGATTACGGTATTATTGAATTGGGCCACATAATTTCGCAAAGTCTCCCCCTCTCTTTACCTTATTAGGTACAAAGATAGAGTGTTCTTAGATGGGGACTTACTAGCCTTAAAGTGGAGACTGAAATGATGGGCAAGCTTGTTGAAGGAGTAGATAGAGTTCTTGGGTAGGTAATTGAACTACGTTTAAGCTGCCTTTCTTCGAGTACCTAGGAAGGCCTTGCATATGATAGCATCCTTATGATCATGGAGGTTTATGAGGGTGTGGAAATAGAGAAAGTGATTATCAGGATCACTAAAACTGTCATAATGGTCCAGGGTAAGAAGTTTGCTATTGGGGGGAAGGACTTCATCCTGGACACCCCTAGTGAAGGGGGTTCTGTTACTAGCAATCGGGTTAACATCATCTGCATATTTGCTCTTTTGCTTCTCGGAAAGTCTCCTTACTATCATACAGAGTTAATTTTAGGTCAGCATTGTTACCTGGATGAGCTCCGTGCACTGTAGAGTGCGCTACAACCCCCCTTCCCCCTCCATGGGAGCCACCTGTTCATTGCCAGCAAAGGTACAATTGTGATTGGCCACATGCCGCACCTACTATTCTTGCACAAGGGGATTAGGCAATTAACCCCTGCCATTCTATTGTTAGTGGTGGTTATTTTGTCCATTGTAGGCATTTGAAGCCTCTAGTACATAAGGGTGGCTGTTATGCCTTTTGGCATCATCAAGGCTAGCATAGAGCTCTTTATTGTGAGCAACGAACTCCTCGAGTAGTTGCTCCACGCAAACTAAGCATTGGTCTAATGTATCCCTAACCGGAGGCTAACTGTTTAGGGGTTGGTTTTTATTGGGGTCCGTACTGCAAAGCATGATGGATAAAAAAAAAACCAAGGATAGTGTTTGAAGAGTGTTTAGTGTATTTTAGTAGGAGGTGAGTTTTAAGTTATCACAAACGGCGTCAAATGTTGTCTTTAGGATTTGGCCGATAGAGATTCGTAAGGAATTAGGCTTTGTGCTTTAGAGTGAGCTTACAAAACAAGAAAGAGTGAAGGATATTGAGGTATTATTTAGCGTGACTATCTCGATACTTAAGTTAGTTGGGTATAAGTAGTGAGTGTAAAGATGCAAAAACTCAAAGAAAGTATGGGTGCACAAAATGTCAAGTTGTTTATCATTGGGAAGTGACTTGGTATTTATAGAGGAGGGTCGTTGGAAGTTTAAGGATTGTTAATGGGCAGGTGGTATGTCCATAAGTCGAGGATAGTGTCCCACGTGGTCTTGATTTGTAGGAGGTAATTGTTCACCTAGTTTTCAAGTTTTATTCTTTGTCTTTTAGCCGTTGTACGTTGTTGTGATTGAGTAGGGCATGTAAATGGCCTAAGCCAAGGTCGGTTAGGTGGATAAGGAGGGTTCATTTTAGAGGAAGGTAAGTTAGGCTATGAGCTTGAGGGGACTAAATCCAAAATATCCCATCAATACTAATCAACTCTATATCATGTGTTTGAATTTCATAAATATTTATCCATCATGTTATATATATATATATATATATAGGTGATGTATAATACTCAATCAAGCTTTTCTCTCCATAAGACCATGCATGGTCTTATTTGTCTTTGATGTAAGTTTTGAAAAATAGTACATATACATGGCACGAATTACTTAATGATTTTTTTGTTTTTTGTATATAATAGTTTGTTGGTTTCAAAAATGACAACGTTTGTTTTTTTCCTTATTTTCTTTCTTTTTTAATGATGATGAATGATTTATGAGCTCGAGGCAGCAAACCTCTGGCAAAAACTTTGACGTTCCCAGCTGTAAAGAGGTGACTATGATAGCCCTTTCAAGTGAAAAGAGCACAAGGTAGGTTGGGAAAAATCAAATATAGTTGGAACAACAAGTGGGTGATTATAACGTCGTAAATCTCAATCATCAATAAGGCTAGTCAGTCATTGAGAATTAAGAAAAGATTCATTAAAGTAATAAACTATATATATATATATATATATATTTATGGTGTGTAAGTATCAATCATATTTGAATATAATGATAATGATAACAAATCGGTTTTAAAAAAAAATCTAAATTTCACAAATACTATCACGAATTTAAATATAATTGATACTTATATATATTATATATATATATATGGCGTATATTTCTTAATCAATAGTTTCTTGCGAGAACCATGGTCGTTTCATTTTAGCTATTAATTTTGACATANCGTAAAAACAACAACTATGGCGTATATTTCTTAATCAATAGTTTCTTGCGAGAACCATGGTCGTTTCATTTTAGCTATTAATTTTGACATAGGCCAACACTATTTCCATGTACATCGACATGGTTCATGTGGCAGTACGTTATTTTGGACAAGCTCCAAGTTAACATTAGTCGACATCCTCCGTAACACAAATTGACTTAAATACTTAACGGTATAAGTCATTTTAGTAAGTTCAAACATAACAAAAAAAAAGAAAAGGTGCAAGAATACATACTATTAAAAATGAAATAAAAACATAATACATCATATATTATTCACAATCCTCAGAGGAGCAAACCCTAAAGTAAAACAGTTTGTTCTTCATTTATTTAAGTGCCTATTAGGGGCTTATCTTAGACTGTTCTTTTTACAGGTGAAAATTTTTTATTCCATTTGATACGGATTGTAAGAAAAACAGACTCATGCAAGAGTATGTTCATTTTGGGGAAATTTTATTTTCAATTTTGTTCGGCAGCTGTTATAGTTAAAATATTAGAATTATGAGGTCATCTTAAATGACACATCAATATTTTAAGAACTCTAACTTAGAGTTATAAGGAACTTTGCACTTTATTTCTAGGGTATTGTAAAAACAACTATAAGTTTTTTATATTATTTGTAGAGCCCACAATAATAAGTTTGTTTCAAAAACAAAAAAGTAGCCGTTGGATCTCATACACCAATGGCTGAGATATTATCATTTTTAATCAGACTAAAGAAAAATATAGAGAAAAAATAATAATAATCTAAGTTGCTCTGACAAGCATCGTAACCACGTGAAGGAAACAAGACCAATGCTGAAGCCCTTGATGGAATTCCTTCGGGTTTGAAAAATCGTATCAAGAAACTTCGGTTGGTGAAGGCCTTACATGTTATGGTAATAATCGTAAAAAGTTGAAATCGCTTATGACTTTTAGTATTAACTAATGATGGGAGACGGATGCGAAGACAATCGATGAGGCGATGACCATAATAGTGGTTGTTAATTATCATAGAGGATGTAAATAGAAAATAGAAAAAATGATTTTCATTTTCAAAAAAAACATTTCTCATTAGTAGTTCCAAAAATTAACTTACATGTCACCGTCCATTATGACCTAACCCTAAAAGTTCCTATTGGTACCCATGATATCTTGATATCAGAATAATATCTTGTAATAATTTAAAATTTTTGGCTAAAGCTTCATATACAGCATATATAACAAACACATCCAAAACCCCGGCCATAACATGTATTTTGCGTGGGATAGCACTAGGGAGCAGAGGACCTCATCGACGTAGGCTTTCAAGTCTTTGAATTTGGGACGGCATGAAATCCATCATTATCATTCTGGTGACTCCAATAAGGGAGGGAAATGGGAGTGTTTGGTGAGAGATTAGGGTGTTTTAGGCCCCCTCTAAATGTGTCGTTTTGACATAACTAATTTGTCTTACACAATCAACTTACTTGCAAGATTACAACGTTAAGCGTGTGTTTCTTTTGTGTGGACAATGTCGTCTTTGCCAACGTGCTCTTAAAACTTATTATAATCTATTTTGTAATTGTCAATATTATTTGAATATCAAGAGGATTTGCAATAACCAATTACATGGACCTCAAAAAATAAATAAATAAAATGTAATGAGAGAATGGTGGTGGGTTGTCAGTGTTTTAGTGAGAGAAAGAGCTTGATTGAGCCTGAAAAAGGCTTCACCTAGTGTATTTTAGGTGGTTAGCAAAATTGTTTTGTATTTTTTCAAAAAAATTTATTTAAGGTACTTACTGCATTGCAATTTTAGATATTTTTTGTCTAAATATAATATTTATCGCATAATATATTAAAATATTTTGTGTAATGTATTAAGAATATATAACTCATTAACTCGGTTAAAATATGTCATTACTTTAAACAGTTTATATAAGTTGACAAATTCTCACAATTTTATTCGTCTTGTTGGTGAAAAACCCCATACATGGGAGAGGAGAACCACCTTTGAATTTTTATTGATATAAATTGAAAGGTGTGAAAACAACATCTTGTACATGAAAGCTATTTATTAGCAATGAAAACAAATATAAGAGCACTACTCCCTTAAAAAAGAAAAAATTATAAAGACAGTGAAGAAAAACAATAAGGTAGTATTATTGCCTTACATAAAATGTTGAAAAGAGAAAGATAGTAAAGTAATATTTATAGAGGTGTAAAATTATGCAAGAATTTATATTGTTTAAATTGATTGAGGTACTGCTTTTTAAACTTTTCCGCCTTATGAGCATTTGGGAGTTAACCTAGTCATGCTTCCATCTTTATGTGTTGAAATTGCTAAAGTAGTCATCTTTAATGGTCACAATAGATAGAAATGAGTTATAGTCATCTAAAATAAGCCCCATCATACTAAAAGCTTGCTCCAATTATTATACCATGTATAAGAAGACTAGGATTGTCTTCGTATATCTCTTTTATGAATCTAAGATGTTAAAGTCACAATAACCTATGCTATCATTAAACCCTAAAGTAATCGTTAAATAGTTGTTGAGTTCCATATTAAATCTAATCTCTGGCCCATGTTCTTTTTCAATTTTAGGTTATCATCAAATAAGATCCACAATAGAGGGTTTATGTGAGACACAATGGTTAAGTATTCTATATGAATTGCGAGAGGTTATAATACTAGTTTATAAGGTAAAAGTTATGTAAACCTTATCAACATAAACTCGAAATTTTTGAGCTAAATGGTTAAAATAAGCCAATTAGTGTTTGTTGGTTTGGCTATTCACTGCTATTGGCTTGGGGCATTATCAATAGTGTCAAAATAGACCCCTTGCTAGTAGGTGGATGATTTAGGTCTGACTTCAGTTTAGAGAAGAAGTCCAAGGAAGGTGGGAAATGTTATTAGTGTGTGACTCCTTGTATACTTTCGAGATGACTTATAGATAGTGGGTGGCCTAAATCATACACCGAAGATAGGAAAAAGATTTGGGCCCATTTGTAAGGCCTCGCAATGAGAACATCACATGTTTAGGGGAAGAAATTATGATATTCCATGGTTAAATGTCCCACATGAATTACGGGAGGTTGTAATATTAGTTTATAAAGTCATGGTTGCGAAAACCTTGTCAAAATAAGTTTGAAACTTTTAAGTTAAGTGGTTGAAATGGGCCCATTAGTGTTTGTTAATTTGGTTATTCAGTATTTTTTGCTTGGAGGTATTACATTTTGCCAAATGAGATGCTTCATATGACAATAGGAGGTGAAGGGTCAATTGGAACTCAACCATCATATATAAACAAAAAATTGAGAAAATAAATCACTAGTGAATCGGGTCACTTACTAGATTTTGTCTAACACTCCAATTGCATTAAGCATTTTGCATGTTAGACATTGTCAACATACTCATCAATTTGAAATAATCAAGCCTTTTCTATTTCACTACAAGGTCTAAAATCATTGCAACAAGGAAAATATTAGGAATTTTTCCATAATAACATAACCACTCCTTAGTAATGTTTATTGCAAACATTTGTAATATGATATCATGTCATGGTTCATATAACGATGAAAGAATGTTTAAAGCTTTTAAAACTAATAGACGTATGCTTAGGCAGTATGCAAACGAAAATGTTTTTGTATAGTCATGTAAACTTCTGAATTTTCGCAAGAACCTTATGCATTTGTCCAATTCATTTAGGTATAACGGTATATCTTTGACATCCAATGCAACAGAATTATAAATGCATGTTTCTCATATATGATACTTGATAAAAGTTCATACGTGGAATTCCACAAATATTAGATACTCCTTTTAAATTTTTACAGTCATAGTCCATTATCTATACAAAATTTTCGCCATGCCTCATTAATGAATGGATAGTCTAGCATTTGATCAATTATCTAATAGATGATATTTTGAAATCTAACATGAATTGTCCTTAAGACATTGATTCAAAATGTAGCACACACAATGGATGTAGAGAAAGGTTCCCCCTATGTGATTTAGCAAAGGGCTTGCACTTTAGGAAAAGAAATAGTGTTTTGAGAAGATCTTTTTTTTTTTTTTTTATAATAAATGTATATTCATCTAAAAATGTTTTGTGCCATGTCATATTCATTAACTGTTCCAAATGCCAGCAATCTTTTATAAAAAAAAAAAAAAACACTTTTCATTTATTTAGCAAGTAATTTCCATGTATGAGTTTTCATTCCACATGTTGATCCAAATATTAGCACAAATTGAAACATGTATACTAAGCGAATTAAACACAGCCATAAGCTCTCCCTTTCCACGTTGGTAAAGCTACTATTTGTTTGGCACATAGTTTTATTAGAATATGACCGCATGGTAGGATTTAACATGTTTCTTCGTACTCTAAAAGGTCAGAATTCTTACTTATAGCATATGATAAGTGCAAACTTGCTATCATTTTGCACAATCCAATATTTTATTTCTCCTCAGAGTAATAATATAATGTAGAAGGACTAGAAGTACTAAACCTGAAATTTTGTTTTTACTCCCTTTTTCCAATTTATGCTCATTTTGGTGCCTTAACAATGTAAGTGCTTTTGGAAAGATCTATAGTGTCATCTTTCTTTCATGGGTAACTTGCCGGATGATAGTTGTAGTAGCCTCACATCTTCCCATGTAAACCATAATTTTGTGAAAATGCTTAGTAAAAATTTTCTAATATAAGCGGTTTGGTGGCTTACCACTGGTCTACACTTTGTCACATTATTGTACTTTCTTGTCTTGCTTTTCTTTTTTAAAATGCCCCTCTTCTTGCACCTTTGGTATTGGATATTGCATCTCCCTTGTATATCTACGACATTGATGACCTCTAGAAATTCTAGAGGGTAGTTAAAACAAGGCAGATGTGCTTGAACTTGATTAAAAGATAGTCCATTGTACATATGACTCTATCTTTGTTGAAGTCACATATAAAATAGTGGTCATCAATGTCGTAGATATACAAGATTGCATTGCCATAGATTTTCCCTTATTTTTATCAGATCATTCTTTCTTGCTAAAGCCAGATGCATTATAAAAGAACTTACCATATAAACTTGATAAAAAAAAAAAAAGAAAATAATAACAAATAATATTTGGAGAAATTTCCTATAATCATATTGGAGAAACTACTTTAAATTCTACAAAAGATTGTAACAAAATTAGTCACAACTACGAAAAAAAAAATATTTAAAGTACAGAAAGAATTACAACTACAAAGCAAATAATATATAACAACACATAGTGGATAGCTAAGTACAAAGTAGTTTAAAGAGCAGTTTATAGTGTGTATGAATTTTTAAATGAAAAAAATATATTAGATGATCTACTATTTATACTAACCTTCGAAGAATATTGGCTGACGTTCAATTTACAGTGTTCAAATGCAAAAGAAAAAAAAAAGAGAGAGAGAGAGAGAGAGAAAGAAAGAAAATTCAAACTAAGCACTATAATATTTGTTTTTACTATTTCTCCATCATCATTTTGTCTCCATGTGTTGTTGAGCCCATGGTCAGTAGACTTGTTGAGTCCATAGTCGATTCAATACTTGTGCATCTAAATCAATTCTAGTTTTTAACCCAATGTGTTGACTCTAAGCTGATTCATGAGTCAAAATCGGCTCATATGTAGGTCTATGTATGGCATATCTAGGGTAGATTCATGCTTGTTTGATACATTACATACGGTTAAGTATTTATTTCATTTTTTTCCCTTTTCAAACTTGTATGAATTTTATTTTCAATAGTTTTGGATACATGTTATATGAATCAAAGACCTTGTATGTTTTGTGATTCAAATTTTAATGAATCAAGTAGAGATTTATATCATATGTTTTTATTTTTATTTGTAATTAATTTAATAGAATATCTAATATCTATTAAGTTTATTACTTTTAGGAACTAAGGTTTTTTTTTTTTTTTAAATCTACAAAAAAAAAAAAAGTAGATAGAAAAATATTTTCTTAGAAACATGATTTGAAAAAAATGTCTCTCGCAACTTTCTTTTTTTGCACATACTATGTAGAGAATGGACTCTCGTAAATTTATAATAAAATATTTCTCATAAGTTTTGTAAGGAATATTTCCTTTTAAGCTTTATGAGAATTTATTTTATTATAATATAACTAATGCGAGAATTTGACATTATCGTGCAATTGTTAGTATTCATTGTAGTGATTGTATTTTTAGTGTAATTTGTGAAATGGTCATCATAAATAAGTTAATCGGGCCATGAGACAAAAAGAATCGTGTTGTTTTCTTATGATAACCTTTATTTGATGTGCAATCAAACATAATCATGGTAATGCTACAAGTTGACTTGGCTAAGCATTAGGTGCATATCGATAATTGATATACTTATATTCTTTGGATTTAAAACTTTTTTGATTAATTAATAAAGTCATATAAACAGATGTCAAACTCCAAATCTCTCTTCTATAATTATTATCATCATTGATTTAAATTATCTATGCTTTTTTCCTTGATGCTTGTTTTACGGCTATATATACAGTCGGACAAGACTTGCAACTCTAGCACTTTAATTTCAATGTATGATGTTGGGAGAGTTCAGTAGCTTAATGGAAAGTTTTTAGAGAATGTTCACTTTAATTAGGATACACTGTAGACATGTATTTGCTGTTATGCAAGAGTAAGAGAATTCTACAAAAAAAAAAGAGAAAATATTCACTGGTGTTCTCAGTTTTCCATCATTTTAGAGTATGCGTACATTTTATTCAAAATATCACTAAAACTATAAAACCGTCACCAGAAAAGATCATAAATGATGACAACTTTAGGTATTTGGTGATGGTTTGGATGAATATGTATGTTTTCAAACATTATAAAAAGCTAAAAGTAGTCTTTGAAAATTTAGAAGATTTATCTTTAAATGACCAATAGCTTGAAGGATATCTATGTTATTTTCCGAAGAACAAATAGATACTTTATTTTGAAAAAGAGATTTAGTTTCTAATGTTTATCTACATTTCTATTTGAGTCCTTAATACTGTTTTTTTTTTTATTTGTATCATCAATATTTCTTTTTTAACTTTGTTTTAGAAAAAAAAAAATACTGACATGCGTCAAAAGTAGAAGGGATTATAACCAGTGATATAAATTCAAGGTTTGTTGAAATTAAATGGAGTTAGTTACGAGGTTGAGAAGATAAAGGTTAGATGTAGAAGTGGGTGAGGGTAATAAAGTTGCCCATAGCTCTAAAGCTACTGGAATTCAAGCATACGAGGGCTGGGGTATCGAATATCGTTCTAGAATTTGCATCATGATCTGTCATTATAAGCATATGCAACCTAAAATATTCTAACCTACTTATATGGGAGAATTATCTAAAAACAGTTCCATAACAATTACCTTAGGATATAACATCTATATATATATATATATTATTGCAAACTTCTCGTTAACAAGTATAAGGGAGATATTTTTTAACGTTAGGATGCACTTTATAGATTGATTATAAAAGTATTTATTTATGATTTTCAACATACAATTAATAACACGTATTTATTTTCTAAATGTATCCAGATGCCAAGACACCTATAAGCTAATAGTATAAATACCAATTTTTTAAGTTTCAATGAAATAAATTATATTCCAGTTTTCCCTTCTTATTATTAAAAAATGGGTTAAAAAGAGGAAAGAGCATCCACGCCTGTTTCATAATTGATATTTTCAGGTTCTTGTAGGTTTACAAATGCTATTGCTAGCACCTTTCTGGTCGTATGCTCATGTGATTGTGCGATGGGAGAAATGTTTTATGGGCTAATTTTTGGTTCTAACGTCTTTTTGTTGGTCAGGGCATTGGGCTTTGTTTGTTAGGCCCATTGCTTCAGGCTATGGCATAGGTAAATGCAATCTTATATACTAAGCAAAAGTTTTTTTTCGATCCCGTTTTTATTTTTTTGTGAGGTTTGTCCAACCTTTCTTTCCTTATTTAATTTACATTCTTTCAAAGTTGAACCAAGAAACTAATTTTAAATTCAACAATCTAAATTTAAAGAAATGTAAATCAATAAACTAGATTGATCCTATGAAAATGAGGGATAGAAACATAGAAGCTTTCTAAACTAAAACATTGTTGACATGCTATTTTAAGCAGGCTCAAAGACTAATCTAAGCATAGGCCTACCGAAGCTTATTAACAATTAGACACCTTGCCTAGCCTCAAACACCTCGGAGGCCCATTACTTAAAGATTGAGTCACCAAGGACTTAACCATCTACTTAGGCATAATCAAGCCACATGAGCCCCTCTAACCTTCGAGCACACACTTGTTGCTTGAAGACGCCCCCTCCTTTGTAGGTTCCCCCTAAAAGGTTAACCTGTAGCTTATGGTTTGTTAGAACTTCCTTGAGGTTGTTTATCCTTTGTGCCCGCCCCCTACCCTACCCCCCCTCCCCCCATTCTACCCCACCAAAATCCCCTTCCTTCTATTCTCCTTATTAATTATGACTTAACATTTGTAGTATTGCCGATACATCCTTTGATGATGTTAGAGCCTTAAAACACAAATGTGATTGCCAGTGTATTCATTGTCGACCAATGCTTAAAGTCACCCGAATATCCTCTAACTCTATCTAACTAAAAAGTGTTGACTAAGCACTAATTAACTAAACAATGAACACAATAATTAAATTACCGATTACTCAATAATTAATATCGAATCTAGTCATTCAAGCAATAATTTATTAAATCCATTAATACAAAACCCATAGACTTAAAAGCACATCTCATTACAATTCCCAAATGAATCAAAACATAATACAATAAAATATGTAAGGAAGAGAAAACACCTTAACAAGTATTTTCAATTCTAACTCCCAAAAGAAAATTGGTATTGTCTCGATTCAAACAAAACCTAAGATGATCATCTAGTGTGCTAGAATAAGGGCTTTAGTACCTTGAAATTAAAGAAAAAATTATGAAATTAAATAAGAAAATTAATTTTTTTTTTTATAATTCTCCATTCTATTATGCTACTATTTATCGAAGACTAAGCTAGTGTTCTCTATCTCCTAAGCTCAATTACTACCTATCCTCTATTTTTTCCTCTATTCAACTATTCTCCACCTCTTCAACTAAGCCTCTTCCCTATTTATTTTTTACTTCCCCCTGACCACTTTTCCTTACACATGCTTCCCCATTCTTCAACAAAATGGGCACTTGATTGGCAATGTTACAAATAGAGAAAGGCCCCCAGTCTAAAACATGAGCCACAAAATAAGAATATGTAGATTCATATGAGATCAACTCCATAAGCTAAGGGCATCATTTCCTAAATAAAGCTACCGGACCTCTTGAAATATGCCGTGAAATTGTGCCTTTTTCTCTTTATGTAGACCATTGAATATGATATAGGTTGATACTTGGATTTTATTTTCCAAAACTAAATTGCATGGCCTATTACAATGTCAACAAAGTAACTCTTTATTCAACACTTCTTGTTTTGCTCGTTGAAGTTCTTTGTTGGTTTGCTGTTGTGGAGTTACCATAGGGTTTGCTTGGCATGCTTGGTTATAAAGTTCCATCAAGTTGGCTCAGCTAAAGTTACATTGTTGTTGCTGCAATTGAATTCTATGCCCAAAAATAAAATTAACTAAAAGTGACTTCTAGAAGGTCAACTTAATAATAAGAATAATAAGATGCATGTTTTCCTCTTAGTTGAGTCATTATAATTGACAATAAAGTCTATGGCCTACTACAATTGTAAATTGGATGTCATGGCTATTGTGCTTGCTTAAAATAAAAGAGAACTCCTAACAAGTGTACTATTGTTAGTTTAGCTTTGATTCAAGGAGCTCCACTTTAGCTTAGTTCTAGTTGCAACAGCTGTTGTGCACTATTGTCATGGCTAAGTTCTTGTGTGAAATGCTTAACTACTAACGCTTAGTTTTCATCTCATATGGGATCTCAAATGCTATGATGACTAAAACTTAGAGCTACTACAATTGCTACACTTTAATAAACTAAAATTGTGGCTTGTTGGACATTCCTAACTACTAATATGAGAAGAGCTAAGAGTAGCTTGGATGGAGCTTAGTCTAATGTAAGTGCTTGTGCTATTGCTCATAGAAGCTTGGTTGAGGAGCTTGTTAGAAGCTATTATTGAGCTTTATTTCGATTTTCTTTAATTTATTTTGTATTAAGCTCATCCTACTTAATATAAAATACTCGACATAAAATTAAGGAGAAACACTTTTCTCTAAAAAATGTTTTGAAAAATACTTTTGAAAAAAAAAATTGAAGTCGCCAACTAGTAAAAAAAAAAAATGAATTAGGGTTTCTTAGGTGGAAAAAACCCTAATCGGGTCACTAGTTTACAAATTTTTCTAAAAAATTAAACAAAAAAAGGGGGTCCGAAGGCTAATTTATTAATATTGAGCCTTTATGTAAAAATTAAGAAAGAAACCAATGGGATTTTATTATTATTTAATTATTATTTTTTAAATATGAAAAAAAATGCAATGATATTACAAATGCATAAAATTGAAAATTAGGCTACATTTACGTTCTTTAACAATTTATTATTATTATAGGGGAAAAAAAGACCTAAAGACCTAACTTTGTTCCCCAATTATTAAAAACCTTAAATGAACTAATTTTTAAATAGGACTCTAGTTAAGGTTTTATTTTTTTTTTTAAAAACAACTACGTGCCAAAATTTTAATTTTTTCTAAAAACCTTAAAATGTAAGATTTATGCAAATCTACTAAGATATGTAATTTAAATATATATCTTTACTATAAATATGAATCTTGAAAAAAAATATGCAGCTATATCTAAAAATACAATTTTTATATAAATTATGACATTTCTAAAACATGCAATATGCAAAAATATTTATTTAAAAAATTTTTAATTATATTAACATGCTGAAGAAAACCTATAAGTAAAAAATTAACACCAAGGCTTACAAAAAGAATCTACATTAATACTTATTTGGTATTTTTTAAATATCCTAACCATGAAAATCAATACTACAAATATATTAATGAAACTAAAAAAATTCTTGCATTAAAAGAAAACAATAAAGTTAGTAAAATAATATTGTTATCTAAATGACTAAACTAAATTAAAAAAAAAAAAAAAAAAAAACAAACCAACTCACTCAATTACTTGGTGGGTCGAACTAGAGAGAAAACTTACTCGGGTTAGGTTGGGTCAAATTCAATCCTAGTGAGTCGAGTCAATTTTATTAGCATAGCAAACAATCTAATGTCATAGGGAATGTTCCAAGCATTGATTCAAGCTAGAAGTCACACTTTTGTGTTATTTGTTTTAGGGAAAGTATGTTTGATGTCAACACCCTGAAGAACAGTGCTTGTTTTAAGGTGATTCAAACATAAGCTAGCGATATTGTTTGGCTTCTATGGTAGTTCGGCATGGGGGTTCATTTAAAGATTGTTGGTGCTACGCTTGGGTTGTTTTGGTATAAGTGTACATGAATTAGGTTTGGTCGAAGTGCTATTGCATAGGATTAGGGTTCGTTGGATTTGGGTCGTAGGGACGTTTATGAGTGGCGATTAAGAGGTTGGAGTTGATTAAGTATAGTGTGTGGGTATGTGGTGTGTTTGGGTTAAGCTTGTTTAGGTTAAGGACGCTGTTGTAGTTGGGTGAGGAAGTGGACCTCAGGCGCTGATCGGAGAGAGAAGGTCTGCTGTATAATAGGTTTAAGTGGACAAGCACTGATGAGAGAGAGGGTCTACTGTACGTAGGATTGAGTTGCTATCATGGAGAGTGGGGGTTGAGAGACAAGGTCAAGCGGATTAGATGAAAGAGAGAACTGATTACATATGTGTGTGTATGAATATGTGTAGATGAAGTGTGTGAATCTCCCCTTTTATATATTAATAATCTTCGTGTTGTTGAATCTTTTGGATTTCTTTAAATCTTTTGGGATAAAATCCAATTTTGATTAGGGTTTTAACAAATCTAATTTTTCACAAAATTTAATGATATTCGTTTTAGATTTCTTAATTTCTTTAATGATTTAATCATGATTCTACTCAAACCCACCCTAAAAAAAATCTAAAGATTTGATCCAATCCACTCTCAAGATCAAGTTCCAAAAGTTCAACATTTTCTTCTCTTTTCCTATTTGTATTCTCAAAAAATTGGGGAAGGGGATCATGGTCATGTGCTTAGCTAGAAAAAAAAAAAAATGCTCCTAAGGCTATACAAGAGAAACGACCTCCTGACCTTTGATTCTAAACATGCCCAAGTCCCTGCCCAATGCCAACATGCCTGAGCTTTTTTCTTGTCATATAATGCTACCTAATTTTACTTATTCTCTTTTTACTAGGTTTATCTTCCATTTAGACTTTCTATCTTAGACCTAATTCAACCCAATTTGTTTTAAAATAACTATAGCCTTTTAATATAACCCAAAATACATATGCTAAATATATTTTATCACCATTTTTAAAATTTAATAAATACAAAGTCTTATTTTAATTATTCTCAATAAAATATTTTTTAATCAAATAAAAACCTATTTAAATATTTTACCAGGATTTTAATGAAGCTAAAATATTTTTAAGATTTTAAATTTATTAAATCACATGCATACTTTTGAATTTCACCTAACCTAACTCTAAAGAATTAATTTGACTTAGACTCTTTTGACACTTTTATTTTTTTAATTTTTCAATTTTTAAAATTTTTTAATATTTTGTAAACCTGACCCCAAAAATAAAAAAGAAAAGAATTTAAAATAAAAAAGTGGTAAAAATAAAGTGTTTATAGCTAATATTGTAAATTACAACTCAAGGTGATGTTGTCTTCAATGTCTTTTGCTCCATTTGGCATACATTCGGTTTGCTTAACTCAAATGTGCTTTGTATAGCTAAGGTCCATGGAGTTGCTACAATGGATGCACTCAAATCTCACTTGTGCTAAACTTAGAATCAAACGAGAGCTGCTTGCTTTAGTAAATGCTACATTATTTGGTTTGTTTAAGCTATGTTGAAGTGTGTTAATTGCATCTGTGCTAGGTCCTTAACTCTACTCCAAGGATTGTTGCAATTTAGGAGTCTAAGTATAGCAAGTTCTGTCTGTATTGGCTATGATTACTTGATTTAGTTGGTATACATGTGCTTCTCTGAATGAACTCCCCTGTTCAATTGTCATTCAAGGATTGCTGCTAGTTGCTTAGCTCTTGGCTTGTTCATATCTTCATAAAGCTACATTTGTCCACTTATAAAACACGAGAAAAGTATTAAGCACTAAGTAGTCACTTCATAGTCTATCTTATTCGAACATTGAACAATTCTAACTAATGTAAGCTGTTGGAATTGAGTAGCTTCATAAAGATTGAACATACAACTTGCAAGAGAACTGGAAATGCTTAAACTTAGTGAGATCTATCTACACATACTTCAACAGACTAATTTAGGAAAACAAGGTGACATTGGGTTGAGATTATAGAGTAAGTCTTTCACATGACATTGATTAGAAATCTTGAGGTTAAATATATGCTTATTTGAGTTTTATCTTAATCCTTCTTCATGTTATTAATGCAATTAGTCTAAGATTGCAAATTTTATCAATTCTAAGCAAAGTTCATAATAAAAGTATAGATTATATGCATAAATATGTGCTATTAACCAAACCTAGCCTCAAGCTCCACCATGTGCTTTGTTAGCCTAAGAGTTTGATCAGCAGATTGCTTAGGTTCCTATTGCTCTATCGATCGCTTACCCCTAGCAGGCGACCATATGGCTCATTGTTCGGGATGTCAATTTCTTAGACTCTAGCATCATGAAGAGCGACCTCCGAATCTCCTCACACTTACCCCCCTACTTACTATGCCGACTTGTGGTGCCTCACCAAGTCAACCCCCAAGCTTGTCTCCATGAGCCCTTCATGCTATTGGGGCTCCATAATTGGTGCGAACCGTAACCAAAAACAAACAAGGTTGTCCTTGAATGGGTCTAAGCTTATTGAAGGCTTGAAAGGAAATGATGGGGAATGCGCAAAAGAACAAATGCAAATGATAAGTAAGCAAAAACCCATGAACAGCCCCAATAGATATGATGCACCAATGGAACTTCCGAAGACTCATGGCATAATTCGATATGGTGCACAAATCAGTCGGGTGAGATTATTCGCCACCTAATCTTGTTGAAGGGTTATGATAAGAGTGACGCTGGAAGTAAACAAGTAGTGTTTACATAGGGAAGGAAATACTCAAGTATATTAATGATAATAATTCTATCTACAGTTACAAATACA
The DNA here is from genome assembly GCA_024138015.1 of Lumnitzera littorea. NCBI lineage: Eukaryota > Viridiplantae > Streptophyta > Magnoliopsida > Myrtales > Combretaceae > Lumnitzera > Lumnitzera littorea. The sequence continues at coordinate 23,042,029 of JAMXBB010000006.1, forward strand.
AGTGTATTTATACCCATAAGTTAGGGTAACTTGCTTAAAAGGGAAAAAATAAAAAAGACATTTCCTAAGGAAGTAATGTACAAGATATAAAAGAGTAAAAATAAATATTTAAGGAAAACAATCATTGGTGTACCAAATTTTACACATGATTCTGTACATGTGGCGATACTGTATTGGTGATGCTATTGGAAGATACAGACAAAAAATACTGTCAATTTGCTTATCCGAGCAAGGGTGGCTTAGTTAGTCCGGAGTCTCTCATTTAGCATCTCGGCAAAGGTGGTGTTGTTAGAAAATGCAAACAAAAAGTACAGTTAGTTTGCTTGTCCGAGCAAAGATGGCTTAGTCAATCTGGAGTCTCTCTCTCAGCATCTCGACAAAGGTGATGCCGAGAAAGTGACTGGCCATACATGAGTGAGAATGAGGATTGGTTGTTATCTCGGCCTTTCGTTTCTCAACACACTATCTGTAAGAAATAGGTAGTCATTCGGCTTAGCATGCAGAACGAGTCGGCAAGGAGATATTCAGCCTCAATAAGAGTCAACTGAAGTAGGAGGATTTGTCTTGTCAGTCCCTTTAGTCTTCTAGCTCAATTGTAGGTCAATGTTCCGGTAGCTTGATTCTTATCATTTCTTTCGGGTTGTTTTGGAATTTGGATCAAATCTGAATGGTCTTTGATTAGCTCTCCGTTAGGGTAATACGAACTGACGTTGACAACGTTGAAGGTGTTAGAAACCCCATAGTCTTTGGGCAACTCCAATTTGTAGGCATTATCATTGATCTTCTGAAGGATTTTGAAAGATCCTTCAACCCTTAGGGATAGTTTGTTCCTCCTCTTGCTTGGAAACCTTTCTTTGCTGAGGTGCAGCCATGCTAAGTCTCCTGGCTGAAAATGTTTCGTTGCCTTACCCTTAGCCTTTTCTCACATACAATTGATAGCTTAGTTAATGTGCTAAGTGACTTTGTCATAAATGTGTTGAAGGGATTGTGCTCTAGCTCTTGCGTTAAGGTCCTCTTGCATGAGTATAAGTATAGGGGTGTGATCAAAGAGCAACTTGGGATTAAAACCATAGACCACTTTGAAGGGAGTCTACTTAGTGGTGTTATACATTGTCTGGTTATAAGTGAATTCGACCGTTGGCAAGCAGATGTCCTAATCAGCTAAGTTCTTGCTTACTATAACTCAAAGCAGTGATCCCAAAGTGCAATTAACTACCTCTGTTTGGCCATCAGTTTGGGGGTAACAGGAAGTATTGAATAGTAGTTTGGTCCCTATCCGACCCCACAAGGTCCTCAAGAAATGGGTCAAGAACTTCGGGTTTCTGTCAAAGACTACATTTCTCGGCACACCATGTAACCGTATAATCTCCTGCAAGAAAAGAGAAGCAATAGCCGAAGCATCATTAGTTTTGGTGCAAGGCACAAAGTGCGTTATCTTACTGAATCGATCTACGATAACTATTGCAGAATCTTTGTCTCGAGCAGTTTGTGGTAATTCGAGGATAAAGTCCATGCTCAACTCAGTTTATGGTTTCGTTGAGATAGGTAAAGGCATTGCTTTACCCTTTTCAACTCGGTACTTAACCCTTTTGCACACAGTATAGCTTTCAATGACTCGATGCACATATCACCTCATTATTGGCCAAAAGAATTGGCCACTCAGCAATTCATATGTCATTTTCTCCCTAAAATGTTCGAACAGTTCTCCATTATAGGCTTCCTTGATCGATAGCTCTCGCAATAAACAAGTCGGCATACATAATTTTCCTCTTCAGAATAAGTATCCTTCGTCTACATGATATTAATGTACTGTTCTTCCTTTGATATATCACGCAAATATGGGTCTAAAGTGTAGATCCCCGGAATATTATTCTTTGATGTTTGTAAACCAAAATAATCTAGTCTACAGTTCATTTAGAAGGGCATGTCTTCTTGAAAGAGCATCTGCAACTACATTGCTTTTTCCTTATCTATATTTTATTACAAAATTGGATCCTTTAAGAAATTCAACCCATCTCGCCTACCACTTAGATAACTTTGTCTAACTTTGGAGATACCTTAGAGACTCGTAATCAATGTAGATGACAAATTCTCTTGGCAAAAGATAATGCTACCACACTTGCAATACTCGAATCGATACTAAGAGTTCTTTGTCATATATAGAGTAATTTAACTAACGACCCTAGAGCTTGTCACTATAATCTACAATTGGTTGGCCTTCTTATATTAGAATAATGCATATTCCAATACTTGATGCGTCACATTCCAGCTCAAATATTTTCTTAAAGTCAAGTAAGATTAACACCAAGGCGGAGGTCAATTCTTTTATCTCAGCAAAGCTCCTCTCCTTTCTTTTTCCCCATCGAAAGTCGATGTTTTTCTTTGTTAGCTCAGTAAGTAGTGTAATGAGGGTGCTGAAATTCTTAATGAATTACCTATAAAATGAAGCCAGTCTATGGAAACTTCTCATAATGGCATAAGTAGTAAGAGTCTGCCACTCGACGATTGCTCTGATCTTCTCGCCATCTACTCGTAAGCCTCCTCTACTGACTACATAGCTCAAGAATACCACTTCCTCATGATAAAAGCAACATTTCTTTAAGTTGCCGAATAGTCTCTCGACACGAAGGATATTCAATATGGTTCGAAGATGCTTGTAGTGACTCAGCATGTTGGTACTATAGATGAAGATGTTGTTAAAGTACACCACGACACACTTTCCTATTAGATGTCTCAATACAAGTTCATCAGCCTCATAAAAATGCTCGGGGCATTTAACAAGCCAAACAACATGACTATCCACTCATAAAGTCCATGTCAAGTTTTAAATGCAGTTTTCCACTCATCTCTTAGCCTCATGTGAATTTGATGGTAGCCAGACTTAAGATCAATTTTACTAAAGATCTTGGCTCCACTCTATTCATCCAACATGTCCTCCAAACTAGGAATGAGATACTTGCATTTAATTGTGATCTTGTTTACAGCTCGGTTATCTATACACATCTACCGAGTTCCATCCTTTTTCGGCATTAGAAGTGCCGGTACAACATAAGGGCTGAGACTTTCTCTAACATAATCTCTCTCTGGCAATTCATTGACTTGACATTAGAGCTTAGAAGCTTGTTTGGGACTCATCTGATAAGTTGGTCTATTCGGCAATGCGATACCGGGTAACAAGTCAATGCAGTGTTCTATGCCTCAAGTTAGGGGTAACCCCTTAAGTAATTGTTTTGAGAATAGATCAACATATTTGTCTAGCAATGCTCTTATTTCCTAGGATAGTTCACCCCGCTCCTTCATCTCTAATAAGTGCCTGACCAACATGAAGGTTAGCTCGTCAATGTTGATGGCCTTTCGAAGCTCGACTCTACTCATCATCGGAGTCTTCTTCAATCCACAAGTAAGTTTTGTTTGCAATTTATTAACTTCTCTCGACGGTATTGGGTTCATTGTAATCTTCTGGCCATCCTTTTCGAACACATACATGTTCCTATATCCGTTATAGATAACTCTTTTGTCAAAGAATCATGGTCGACCAAGCAATACGTATGAGGCACACATAAGCAGCACATTACAGAGAATCTCGTCAGAGTAATTTCCAATTGTGATCTGCAACAATACTTGTCGAGTGACATATAGTGCTCTCTTATCACTCAACCAATGTAACTTGTATGGCTTTGGGTATATAATGGTTGGCAACTTCAATTGTGTAACTATTTTGGTTGACGCCATGCTAGTGTAACTTCCGCTATCTACAATTAATGCTCTCACCTGGCCATTCACCTTACAAGTGATATGAAATAAATTCTCCCTCTGCTCCTCCTCTCGTGAAGATTCTAAGTTTATGGTGCGTCAGACAACCAGGACTAATTGATCCAAGTCCTCGGTAAACACGTCTTTCTCAATCGATTCCTTCTCGGCATTTTTTTCTCAATAGTGATCCCCTCCTCCTCAAGTTCTTCATCGATACTCTCTACCTCTGACTTCGTGACGTCTCCCTTGATTACCATAGTTCTTCGGTTCGAGCATTGAACAACCATATGTCCAAACCCTTAGCACTTGAAGCACTTGATCTAGCTTGTCTTTCTGCCTGATCCTTGCCCCTTTTCATAGGTTTAGGTAGGCATTTCACCATCGGGTTGGCCTTTCTGCTTGGCTTGGACTTCCACCTTTCGGCTTGGCTCATTACTTGATGGACCTTGATGACTTCCCTGTCCGGGTAAGTTAGTCGGCATTCTGGTCGGTACTCGACTTCTTCTCCACCTCTCTACTTGTTAGGCTATTATGGTGGTTTCATCCATTGTGGTGAATCATTGGAGCTCTACAATGCCTCGAATATCACCTCTCAATCCTATGATGAGCCTAGAGATTATTCGCACTAAGGGCTCGTCCACTTCACATTGGATCATGAGCATTTGAAATTCTTGAACATACTCATCAATTGTTCGACTTCCTTGCCTCAGCTCCTGAAGGTGAGTAAAAGTATCTTGCAGGTAAGTTTTTGGTGCAAATCTATTTCTCAATATTCTTTTTATTTTAGGCTAAGTATTAATCTTTCGGTAACCTTCTCGCCTCCTTATAGTCTGAAAATTCTTCCACCATATGGCGGCATATCTAGAGAACTCAACAACAGCAGTTCTTACTTTTTCATAATCTTTATACTGATAATATTCAAAAACACACTCCACTCTCTCTTCCCATTCCAAATATTCATTGGCACTCCCAAATCCAATGAAGCTCGGAATCCAGAGCTTTAAATGGTAGATGCTCTAGGGATTCTAGCTCGCTCTTCTTCAAAATACTTTTCCTTATCTTTTTCATCCAGTTCTCTCAAGTCTATCATTCGTCTAACTTGTTCGTTTACTCCTCTACCTCGAACTTATCAAGCTAGGTTCTGACTTCTAGCAGGTTGAGCAACTTATGGTGTGCTATGCATGGCCTTAATTAGTCGATAAGCTAACGCATGAACAGCTCAGGTCAAATATATCAAGAGGTTAGTGACTTCATTGAGTCCCTCATCAGTGCTCCTAAGGGTTCTCTGAGACTGTCGTCCATAGTGGACAACTCCACTGTTGTCATCTCCAACACCAATGTTTGCACTTGGGTTAATTATTTTCTCCACAGATTTAAAGCTCAAACTCTTTAAGTAGGTGATATAGCAAACACTTCCATAAATGTAAAAAGTAATAGCTAATAAGCACAACAATCAAACGAATACAGTAACTTGCTCTATTTTGTGTTTCATGCATATAAAATAGAGTATAAACAAAACTTCAAACACAAACCATAACTTAAATAAAACTTCTGCTCTGATACTAAGATTGTACAAACTGTGACCAAGAACAAATAAGGTTGGTCATTGAATGAGTTCAAGCTTGTCGAAAGCTTAAAAAAAAAATGGTGGAGAATGTGCGAAAGGACAAATGTGAATGATAAGTAAGCAAAAACCCACTGTAATCCCCATAACTAGCCATTCGAGGTTTTAATCGGTTGAAAGACTCGATCGAACCTAAATTATAAAGTACAGTTAGAAATATTAGTAAAAATGACTCCGTAAATTTGAATTTAAGAAAATAAGTAATAAAATAAGAGACTATAAAATTTTCAAATTTTAAACATAATAATTGCTAATTGCTAATTATTAAAAAGGCAAAAAGTGTAATCTAATAACTAATAAATTACTAGAGATAGATTATATGCATACTAAAAATTTTAGAATGACCAAAATAATAATTAGGAATGTTCACATGTACCCCACATGTATTTACGTGTAGATAAAAATACGCGAAATTACCTAAATTGGCCAAAAACTTAGTAAATAATTAAAGAAAATTATAAATTAATTGTGGAAAAGTCAGAAGAGTGTGGAATGATGTAAATTTGGCCATAGCAAGTCAGAATCTGAAAAAGAAAAATCAACTAATTAAATTAGAACAACACAAAAGCCAAAAATTAAGGGATAAGGCAATTGTCTTGTCCCATTTAATGCACAATAAATCCCCTAAAGCCCTATAAATAGCAGGAAAAATCCAGGAACTCATTTGGACAGTTAGAAATCAAAGAAAATTAGGGAGAGATGAAAATTGAGAGAAAAATTCGAGTTAGAAAAAAAAAATAAGAAAAACTGTGCAGTTAGGGCCTTTAAAGGGAACCCCCACCAGACGAGCAGCTGGAAGTAGACGGCCACCACTACTACACAGTGGTGGTAGCGCCCAGGCCGGCCAATAAGGCCACGGTGGCCGGAGCCACCCAAATCGGTAGTCCAATTTCCAGCCCGATTCTTGTGTAATTTTGTAAAAATAGTAAATGTTATTATAAAATTATGAATTTTGTTATTCTAGAATATTTTTATATGTAGTTTGTAGGAAAAATATTATTTTGATGAAAATATGTCTCGTGATATAGGGTTCTTAATAAATCATGCAAAATCGAGCATGTTTCGGTTTAGAAATAAATAACCTTAGGAGTATAGTTTCGAGCCCAAAATTTTTGTGTAGATTACTTAGATGATGTAGAACAGTGCTATGAAGCCCGTTTTCAAAAATTAATTTTCGAAATTTTTAGGCCCTAAAATGAGGCATAAAATGGGTAATTTAGGGTTAATTAAGCAATTAAATAGTTAATTACTGATTTAGTGAATAAGTATATGTTTTAGGATGTTGAAATCTGATGGTGTATGATACTTGTAGCATTTAAGATGTTAGATGTAAATATTAGGTTGATTATGTAGTAAATGAATAATAGGGAAAAATAGTATATTTTAAGTTAATTTTGTAAATTAGGGTAATTAGGAGTAAAATCTAATTTAGGATAAATTTAGAAATTTTGAAATGTTAATTGATGTTTAGAAATGATAATTAGAGTGATAGAAATATTAGGAGTGTATTATATACATAAAAGGTAATAATACATAATAGGTAATTATTGAAAATATAATAAATAGAAAATATTATAATAAAAATTGATATTTTGATAATAATAAAAATGTACAATAAATCTGATAGGAAACTTGAATTTATGTAATTATATGAAAAACGTAAAAATTTCTCATATTAGGAGTGAATTCGGTACACTAATTTGGATTTAAGTGTACCGAGTAAAATAAATACTGACTAGGGGTAATGATGGTATTTAGGAGATCGGGAAGTAATATAATTAATTTCACATTATGGGATGAAACGGATTTCTAGGGTTGGAATCTGAAACATTACTTAGAAATCGAACTAAAACCTAATTTAGAAATCGATGCGAAAACCGAACCTGAACCTAACCCCAAACCTAGAATAATTATAAAAGACTTAAAACCTAGATAATTAGGTATATTAAACCCTAAACAAAACCTAACAATAAGTGTTATAGGATAAAATGAACCTATAATAATTATATGAAAAGCTGAAACCACGTTTGTGTTATAGGGATGATCGGCGATGGTCTGAGCAAATCAGACCTCGAGTGAGTGAGCAAGGAGTCGAGGTAAGTTGAGATTAATACGATACTGTATTTTGGAGCCTTAAGATTATGCTTGGTTGTGCTTGTTAGATAATTGAATGTGTGCATGTGCTTGATTATGGGTGATGCTATGATTCTGTTTATTGCTTTGGCATATATTGTATAATTTGTATGAAATGATTGATCATCCTAAACTAGACTTAATCAAATATACGATCAGTAATCATAATCGGACATGCATGGCAACCCGTTAGGGGAACTTAGGACTCTCTGGCCAAATACCGATCCCTTTAGAAAGGATAGCGCAGGATTGCAAAATGGTCCTTCTTCATCCTTAGTCGAACTAAGTGACAGGAGAGGAGGTCGCGGCGAGAGTGAAGACAGTGGTTCAAAGGTAGTCGCGGGAGGAGCAAGGTCTCCATTACACAAGCCTGGGTTTGGTCATGAGCTGTTGCATTAACGGCAACTCCTCAACTCGGATTAGAGCGGGCGAAATTTCTCTAATCTCACGACGGGTCGGACAACGTCGTGCGATGGCATTTGCTTGCACATGCATTGCACCTAATAAGTGATTGAAAACCTTGTTGTGTATATGGTATAGTTTTAAGTCCACCATCCTAACTTACTGAGCTGTGGTTGCTCACATCCCTATCGACGTCGTGCAGGTGCTGGCTAAAAAGAGGCAAACAACTACTCTGAAGCTAGCAACTGCTGAATCCTGGGGAGTGAGGAAAAATATTTGAAGAACAAACATATATTCTTAAGGTCTAAGCTTTTATCTTAGAATTATTTTCCTCATTTTTGAATGATGTAATAACTGAATTATAGTATATATATATATAGATTTTCTTACTTTCTTAGGTAAATGCTTTATCTAAATTACAAACTGTTTACTTCAAAGCGGGTTAGTCGTGGACGCCTTGTGTAGATCAGGTCTAAGATAGCGATTGTAAGGCTAACTTCTATCTTAGGATGGTTTACATGGCGGGGCTGTTACGACTCTATCGCTTCAGGGCATGACACCCACGTATAGCTCCAATAGATATGACGCACTAATAGAACTTTCGAGGATTCGTGGTACAATTCAATATGATACACGAATCGGTCCGGTAAGGTTACTCGTCACCTAGCCTTATTCAAGGGTTAGGGTAAGAGTAATGCCAAGAGTAAACATGCAATGTTTACGTAGGGTAGGAAATACTCAAGTGTATTAATGATAATAATTCTATTTGTAGCTACAAATACAAGGGTATTTATATTTATAAGTTAAGGTAGCTTGCCCAAAAGGGAAAAATAAATAAGGCATTTCCTAAGGAAGTAATGTACAAGATATAAAAGAGTAAAAATGAATATTTATGGAAAATAATCATTGATGTAACGAATTCTACACATGATTCTATACACGTGGTGATGCTGTTGGAAAATGAGAACAAAAAGTACGATCAATTTACTTGTCGAGTAGGGGTGGCTTAGTCGGTTCGGAGTCTATCTCTCAGCATCTCGACAAAGGTGATGCTAAGTAAGCGATTGGCCATGCATGAGTGAGAATGAGGATTGGCTATTGTCTCGGCCTTTTGTTTCTCAGCATACGATCTGTGAGAAATAGGTAGTCCTTCAACTCAGCATGTAAAACGAATTGGCAAGAAGATACTTGACTTCAGCAAGAGTTAGTTGGAGTAGGAAGATTCATCTTGCCAGTCCCTTTAGTCCTCGGGCTCGGCTATGGGTCAATGATTTAATAGCCTAATTCTCATCAATAACCCTCATAGCTTACCCAACCTTGCGAGCTAGCACAAACGCTACGCGATCGAAGGTTGCCTTTGCACTTACTATGGTAGTAGTAGTAATTGGCACCCCTTCCACTATAGCTCAAACAGACTTAAAGATAGTTTGTTGCTTAGCCTCCTTCTTGCTCTTCTTAGAGGGATGCCTAGAACTTTTCCCCTCCCCTTCTCCAATGACGTCTTTCCTCTTCTTCAAGGCACCCACTTCCTACATCCTTCTCTTTTGGATCACTAGCAGCTTCTCCTTAATCTTGTCCACAGCAACTTATATTGCTATAAATACAAACAACGAGTTAGAAAAAACAATGAAAGGGGAGATGAGCACACTTAGACCATTGAATTCGAGTAGCTCCAAGCTCTCCCATTACAATGACAATGCGACGGAGCAAATAATGAATCATCTCCTTCTCGGTAAAGATTAGTAAGTACTTGTCTCCATCTTGAAGAGAGGCTTATCTTAAGCATACTTTCGAGTGATTGACAATGGGCAAAGCCTTTTCCAATTAGCAAGGTCCAACACATCTTCCTTAGCCTTCTCATTGTCATGCCCCAAATACCCAACTAGCTTAGTATGGATCGTCCTCTTCCAAGACGTCCAAAAACCTAACCTCTCAAGTGTGCTAACACGGAAGTAGTACTCATTCCATTTGTCAACCTTGGTGGGTAACCCTTCAAATACCTTAGATATCTCACCTCATGAAGAGATGTACACCTAACCATCTGTGCTTAACTTCACTTGGAATAAGTGTCGAAACATTTGAGCTATTGGCTTTTGAAGCTGCTACAAGCAAACTACCTTAAACGTAAGTACTTATGCCTAGGCATTTGCATGTAGTAACCATAACATAATTGAAAAACTCTATAAGGAATTTGGAGAAGGGTAGTTGTAACCCCATCTCAAATGGCTTTACATACATGTTAAATGAGTGCTCGTCTGTTATTTAGAATGCCTTCTCTCCTTCCATATGCATCTCTACTTGCTACTCAGATACAACCTTAATTGCTTGATTCACTAACTCTAACTTCTCATCATCATCATCTACAAATTTGACATGTGCATATGCATGCTCATTTATGTTGGTCATGCACAAATCTTCTATAGTATCGTTATCCTTGTTGCTCAGGGTATAGACATCTCGAGGCCTCGAAACGACAAACACTCTCCTCTCTTTCAGGTCAACAATACCTTACCCAACCCCCCACCCCTTCGCCATTGTTGCTTATCTCTGTCGTTGTTGTTTAAGGGGGAGTGGGGTTACCACCCCTTTGGAGAATCCTTATACTACTACTATAGAAATTTGATATTGAATAGTACATGCATGATTCTATATCACTAAGCAAGGAGAAAAGAATAAAGAAATTAGCTAGTACTTCATTTTAATATTGATTAAAATTGCGTTGCTATGTTATAAGAAGGATAGCTATATTGATTTAGTATACTCAAAAAACACCCTTGGTATAATAATAACGATCTCATAAGGATTGAACTTCAGTGAATCCCCATTTATTGATATCATCTTTTAGGGACTTGATCCCCCTTTAACTATATAAGAATATGTGGAGCTCAACATGTCTGGAAGCACAGGAAAACATTTTTTTGTTGATATTATTACCAGTATTCGATATTGGGTTATTCATAGCATTGCTATACCCTCCTTATTCATTACGGGTTAGTTATTCGTCAGCACGGGTTTAGCTTCGATATGTTTAGGAGCCTTCACCCAAACGAATATTTTATAGAGAGCCAACAAGGAATTCCATTAATAACTGGCCATTTTGACTCTTTGGAACAACTTGATGAATTTAGTAGATCTTTTTAGGAAGACAAAATGACCAAAGATCGAACCTATCCAATTTTTATAGTATGATGGTTAGTTGTTCATGGACTAGTTGTACCTACCGTTTCTTTTTTGGGGTTAATATCAACAATGCAGTTCATCCAACAATAAACCTGATATAAATTATAGAGCTACGACACAATCAAACCCAAATGAACAAAATGTTGAAATGAATCATACTATTCTTTATTGGGGGTTATTACTCTTTTTTTGTACTTGCTGTTTTATTTTCCACTTATTTCTTCAATTAAGAGAAGAAAAGAGACTAGTAGAATACTAAATAATAGTAGGAATTATCTTATCCCATTTGAAAGGATCACATCTCATAATTATCTATGACTGTTTATGTCTCTAACATGATAACTTAATGAAATGGGGGAAGGGGGCGAAATAAATGGCTGAGGAGCATGTCCTTGTACCCCTCATCTATCCCCCTCGAGACAAATGTGATCGGATGCTCACCTTGGGAAGCAGAAACCCTCTAATTGGTCATCTTCAGTTTGAAAGAAGAATGAAAGCTTACAAAAAATAAAGTGAGGAACTTTGAAATGCACAATGAGCTCTTAAGATAGAATTTCAGTAGAGTTTTCCCCCTACTTAAAAGAAAAAGTAAAAAACGAGGGCCTTAAATGCCCCTTATATAGACAAGTGAAAAGGAGGAGACGAACGGTTTCTTAACTGCTAGGATGTTCCTCAACTACTAAGACATGCATCACATCCTTAATGTCCACATGCCCCTACCTAATAATCAATGGCTCGGATCCCCTGTAGACATAGATTGCTTACATAGCCATGCATGCCGATGTCCCATGTGCCAATCTTTCCTAAGAAGCTATTGATGGGTGCTATTCTTCCTAAGAAGCCATCATTGCATCTCGAGCAGCCCAATGGTCATATCAATCAGGCTAAAAAATCATCGTATGGCACGGTAAGTCTTGTCAAACATGTCAAACATCACTTCTAACGACATTCTCGTAGCTCAATCTAAATAGGGCAACTGATACCTCGAGCCCGAGACCTAATAAACCTACTCCCCCTTACCTCCTTAACACTGAAGAGAGTTGGGGAGGGGTGGTGTGGTGTTGGGGAGATAAGTGTTGATGTGTTATTTTAAGTAAGTTTGAGGCCTAATTCAAGCAAAAGCCCACCAAGGCTTGTTAACAATCAAGCAATTGGACACCTCACCTCGCTTAAGCACTTCGTCTCCAAGCACTTAACCTATGGCTAAGCACCTCGGAGGCTTGTTAGCCAAAGACCCAGTCGCCAAGGACGTAACTATCTGCTCAAGAGTACTCGAGCCACATGTGCCCCTCCAACCTTTAGGTATACAGTTGCCACTCAAAGATGCCCCCTCCTCTACGAGCTCCCCACAGAAGGTTAGTTTGCAACTCGTGGCCTGGTTAAAACTTCCTCCTCTTCTATCGAGGTTATTTGTCCTTTGTGCCCTTTTTTCTCCTTCCCTCATTAATTGCATCCTAATATTCGTAATATGGCCAACACACCCAACATCATCTGATGGTGTCAGAGCTTTAGGACTCAAATGTAGCTGTCAACATGTTCATGGTCGATCAACTCTTAAAGCCACCTTGTCAGCCCCTTAGCTCGTATCACTTATAAGCAATGAGTAAGCTAACATGTACCCCTAATAAGTAAGCTCTTTGTGGTATTTAAGGGGATTTTAGACTCTCGAAACCTCAAACATTGAAACCTTTAACTCTCTATTAATCACTCGTTAGTGCACCGTCTGAGCACCTTCTCTTTGAGACGAACAATGCTTGGACACTTTTTAATCTTTTTCTCTCTTCTTACTAATTTGAGCATTAGAGAGTCCTCATCGATTAAAACCATGGGAGGCTTTTTGCAAGTACTAAAGAGTAAAGAGCTAATTCAACACTAAGACTCAACAATATACTCCCTCGAATGACGTCATTCTCCTTTATTATATTTAGTTGATTCCCCTACAATCAATAAATACTATTATTCATTTAAATATGATTATAATTTAATTGATTAGAAAATTTTGATACAATTCATTTAAACAATGGAAAAACTAAAACTTGAAAAAGCAAGCCAATTTTTAACATGTGCCTAGCTAACGTAGGATATATATGTAATACCCCTTACATGCTTGGAGAGAAGAACTCTAATCATCGAGGCGCCTTTTGGTGTAGCGGTTCGGAGTACGTCGAAACTCCGGAGTTAAGCGTGCTCATGCTGGAGCAATCCTAGGGTGGGTGACCTCCTGGGAAGTAGTTGCACCAAGGGACAAAACCGTATGGCGTTTCATGCCAAAGCAGACAATACTTTGGTGGAAGGAGTTCCGGCTGGATCGTTATAATATATACATATATATATATATTTTTTTTTCCTACAGATTATTTTATTATTTTAACATGGTGCAGATGTATCATGGATACATGTTTTTTTTTGTTTATCACCACGAAAATCAATGTTAGGTAATAAGTAAATCGTAAGTAAAATATTTTTTAAGCAATATTCGATAAATAGAAATGATCGTGGGGTAACGGAATAAGCCGAATGCATGAACTTCCGTTTTTGATGGGATGGGCTAATTGACGGTTATTCAAATGGCAGTATGAAATTTACGGGGAAAAGAGTATTATTTTAAGGTACATTTATTGTTTGAATGATTTTTTAAACTTTTTTACTGTAGATAATAACAGTTAATTCATTTATTAAAAACTTATATTTAAAAAAATAAATTCTAATTGACATTTTTCATTAGTAGCGTATCATAAATAATAATTACATTTCCACCTTATAATTGTTGTAGTCTTTTTGCACAATTTATTAATAAATAATATCAATTATATGACTTGGTTTGTTTACATTTTGTTTTGCAATTAATTTTATGAAGATAAATGTGGATCCTTGAATGATTGATTACATATTAATCCATATTCAAAATCATATTTATTTTAGTACTATTTAATAATTTATGTATTAGTTTTTTTATAAATTGATTATTAGAATTTGATTAATACATTTACCGTAATGAAAAGGTAAGGAATTTATTCTTATAGTCTCCTATACAATATATTGAGTATTTTGAATCATTTCTTGAAAGAATTTTTCCATCATATTTAAGTTTTAGAAAATGTTGTCGTACAATCATCAATAAAATCTTGTTACATAAATAAAATGCAACATAGTTACAGTAAAAAGCAGGTATTAGGAATTTTAATATTAACTTAATTAATATAAATTTGCCATGCATCCGTCCCTTGTTTCTTGGACAGCAAATAGAATTTCTACATACTTAACTTGTCTAACCCACCTTGTTAGATTCCTCTGTACAAGGGTTGGTGTAAAATAAATTGTAAAGAGTCTGCTCCCCTAGATCAACGCCTCTCAGGGGCAAGGAAGATTAGTGAAGATCACTAGGGTAATTGCCTTTGAGGGCTTCGCTAAAAAATCTTACTTTTATTTTTAATCTCTTTTTGAAGTTAAGATGTGAAGTATTTTATAGGTCTATATTTAGCGTCTGATATAGGATTGAAGATTGTTGACATAGATGTTGTGGAGGTTTACTACTGGCTAACAATCTAAGATATCGCATTACAAAAAAAAAAAAGAAAAAGATAGAATATTAATGAAAATTATGTCCCTAATGTTATTATCTGCACAGAAAAAATCAAGTCCTTTCATCATCTTGAAGTCAGGAAAATACCATGAAGCCGTGGACTGGCTAACTGGACAAGGAAAAAGTCATCTAGCAAACTTGTCCTCCAGGACTCCAACGGATTTATTTCCTTACACCAGCAACTATGATATTGGGCCATGGGCCTGGCTCGTGTGGAGGGTGTATCTATATAATGGTTCTCTGTATTATATTATCACTAATTTTGTTGTCTTTACTATTTTATAATTTTATTTTTACCTACCTGTAGTTTAGCTATCCACCACACCACAATCTTCCACGTTAGCTGTTGTTACGTTCCTCTACACCAAAACCGCGATCACATTCACGTCCCTCAATTCCACAAATCCTACGTAGAAAAATCGGTAACTACTGCTTTAAATCAATAACCAGTGACAAGAGTTTACATCTATTTTTATCTTTATTGTAGATGAATTAAAACTATTAAATTATTAATTTTATGTTGAAAGTATTTGGTGAGGAAGTCCTATTTATATATATCTTAGTGTTTTTTCTTTTATATTTTTATAGTATACCTTACACATGTGTAGTATACATATCTTCATGGCTATTCAAACTGAAAACTGAACCCAACTGAATCGAATTAAACTGTAAAATAAGATTATTTAATATTTCAATTCGATTTGTGATTTGATTAAAAAAGTACTCAAATAGATTACAATTTACTTTAGAGGATCAAATCTAATCACTCTCAATCTCCAGAGACTGCTTCATTTCTTTCATCACAATCTTTCACGCTCTAAGCAGATTTGCATGCCTTCATAATCACTAAAGATGCAATGTCATTGTATAATAATGTTATATACATTCATTTCTTGTCCAATATTTCTCAACTTGAACATTAATGTTTGATCGAAAAGTCTAATGACTAATAATATTGATTAATGTATTTTTAAAAGCAGTTTAAATTAAACCTAACTATATTTAAAGTGATTCGATTAAAAACCCTAAATTATTTAATGCGGTTTAATTGATTATGGATCTAAACAAAACTGTGTATTTCATCTTTGATTTAATCCCTAAAATGAATCGAAGCTAACCATAAAAACCAATATATCTTTATAACTTTAATATAGATGTATTGTGCTCTAGTTTAGTTCTTGTTTGGGTTAGGGAACTAAAGTCAACATAAGTTGTCAACATAGTATGGGCCCTATATTATATCTATTATGTTAAAGTAAAAGTCTCGTTAACTATTTATAACTAATAATATGATATTTTTCTACGGTAATGCGAACAATATAACGTTATCGTTGGCTAAAATAACCTGCTATTGAAGGTTGATATAATACGTTTTCTCTTCTTCTTCTCTTTTTTTTCATTTAATTAATTATCAAGATCAAGTTAACCTATTATAATAAGTTTTACTAAATTAATAATTTAGATTGGTCAGTATTATAGTAACGCATTTTTACTAGTATTATCATAGAAACCCCCTGACAATAAGATATCTTATAATTTTAACCATAAAATATATTTGTATGTTAATTATTAAGAAAATTTAAATTCGTCTAATAAACTTCTCAACCTTGCTTGTTACTTACAAAATATGTCTAATAACATGGTTATAATTTTCTATCACACCTGCTTCTATTTTTACTATTATTTTATTTATTTATTATTTTAATAATTCTACATTACTATTATTAAAAAAATTCACTACATTTTATTTTTTACTTCGTAAATATTTATTATCATAGTAAAGATTTATTTTTTAAAAAATTTATTAAAATTTCATAAATGATTGGCATTATTGAGTCTAAACTTTTTTTTTTTTTTTTTGTATTTATTGTATATGTAATGCCAATATCGCGTCTACTAATCTATTTCTAGAATGAGTCAAAGGAATTATAAAAACCCATATTTCTTTACGACTACATCGCAGAGATGTATCGCCGCTTGGTATTTCTTAGCGGTAGAACATGCTTTGGTTTAGTTTTTGTTTGGGTTGGGGAACAAAGCACGACATAAGTTGTCAATGTAGGGTGGGCCCTACGTTGCCTAGACTATATACGACGACGCAACCAAAACCTAACGAACTGAACTGAGTCAAACAAAAACAAAATGCAGACACCACCTAACACGGATTCCAACTCAACTTCCAACTCGAACCTGAACTCAACTCCTACTCCTACTACCTCTGCACACTACAATACCAATGAACTATCACCGGACCACCACCACCACCAACAACAGCTGCAATCGGACTCAATTGCCAGTAAAAGTGGCAGTGCCGGCGATGGAGCGGAGGGGACCTGTAAAGTGAGAGGACCATGGTCGCAAGAGGAAGACACATTACTGAGTAAACTCGTGAATCGGTATGGTGCGAGGAACTGGAACCTGATCGCCCGAAGTATTCCGGGTCGTTCCGGGAAGTCTTGTCGCCTCCGGTGGTGTAACCAACTTGATCCTTGTGTAATGCGCAAGCCGTTTTCTGGTAAATTCATTCATCAAAATCTTAATATCCATTAGTGCATTCTTATCATATTCCGATTAGACGTGTCGCTATAAAGTTTTGTTTGAATTATTCTTATCGTGGTTAAGGCTCAGGAATTCTCATAACAATCGCCGTTACGAGGTGGCCTCGGCCTCAATACATGAGGATGTTTGTCGGCACTATGTACCTAGCGCAATCTATATTCGATTGATGCATAGATACTGTATGCAATGCTGTCATTTGACTCCCCATTTAATTATTTTAGTTGCAGTTGTGCTTTTTTATTAATTGTAAAAGGCTGCCTTTTCAGGCCTAGATAGAATAGTGTTTTTTTGGGTGAATAGATAGAATAGTGTGGGGGTTGTTGAATATTGGATGTGGTGGTTCTGTTTAATACTCATTATATCATGTTTGAATCATTCCTTTAGTTATGAGGTAGATAAGTAAGTTGAATGAATAGTCAGCATGGTAATCAAAGGCAATTTCAATTACTTGTGGTTGATTTGTTACAGTTTTTAGTGGTTATTGTGAATTTAGGATCTGGTATGTATTGGTCGAGGGGATTGGTTACAGCTTTCCTGTGCGCTTTTGTGCTATCATGATCATTTTTAAGTTTGATTGTCTTTATCAATATTAGGCTACCATGTGATGTATAAGTTAAAAGCAAAAATGAACCTGCACTGCAAAGAACGCCAATTAGTTTGTCATTTCAATGGTAGCATTTGAATGCCTTGGGAAAGCACTTGGAACAAGTAATAGGAATGGGAAACTGGAGTCCATTTTTATGTGCTAGAACAAAATGGTGAAAAGCTCAATAGTATAGAGAGCCAAAGTGAAGGGTCGGTGCTCTATAATTCACTCTAAGTTGGTTTCAAAATCATGTGAAACTTCAAATCCTCATGTCTTGCTGAATACATGTGTTGTTGCAAAATTGCTGCTTATGCTCTAGAGTTAATGTAATTGGTTATGCAGCAGGGGTTTGGCAAGTATGATTCTTCAGTATGCAAACTAATTCTGGACTATAAGGAAAAGAAAATGTAACTGATGAGGTTGCAAGAGACTTGTCCATGTGACGTCTGAGACATCAAGCCACTAGGTGCACAACAAATCAGCATACAAGTCTGGTGTTTTACTCATTTCTAGCAACGATGTTCACACTACTGACCAAGGAAGTGGCAGTTTAATGTTCCCTTTTCCCCCTTCTTATTTTTCTTTGTTTTATTTGCAGACTTTGGGTATTAAAATTAATCCATGTAAAAATTTTCATTGTTATACAATGGTTTTGTCAATGCTGTGCTATTACTTCTGATGAACAGAAACTTGTGCCAGTAGTGGCTCTGTTTATGTTGAATGATGCAAGTAAGACATTAATGTTCTTAAGGAAATGAAATGAATGCTTACATCTACATGAGTAACAGTCAATTGAAGGACTTCCAGCTTTCCTATTGTTTTCTAATAGCAGGACTTTGTTCTTGTATATCCTAGTAGGCAACGACATGCATACATGAAAAGCAAGTGCTGATTCCTATGTGGACACCCAACTTGACTAGTGTTGTGTATATTTGAGAACAGGAGTATTTGTTTGTTCAATCTACTCGATGCATATGTTAGATATCTAGTCAAACTTGAGCTTATGTAGTTCATACTATATATGCAAACCACAAGATATTGTTAACCAAGGTGGTAAGAGTTTACATAAATTAATATGGCCTGTGACCAGACTCGAAAAAATTTTCTAGATATTTAGGATTTATAAATTGATTTTTCTTTTAGGGACTGTCTTCAATATAGGGCTATGTCAAAAGCATGCAATTTGAAACTTAGGACTGCATTAATATTCTAAATAAGAGGAAGAACTGGAAAATTATGCTCCATTTGGAGCATAGAAGGAGATTGATTTTAGTCCCTGGTTTTTTCTTTTTCAGTTTAAATTGTTTTCCCCTCATTCTGCGTTATTTCTCATGCTTCTTAGTGCTCTATAAATTTAAGGAATTGCATTTCCAAGGCCTCCAGCATGGTTATATTTGTTAATCAAAGAATGATACCACCTCTTTGTCTGATTAGCCAGTTTCTTGCTTTCCTTTCAACTTATTGCTACTAGGAAAGGTTGTGATATGCTCAGTTGTGCTTTGACTCTTTCCATACTTTGGTTGTTACTATTTTCTTAAGAGCGTTGAAGTTAATCAGAATATTTTAGGACTATGTTTTAATTCTAAAAATTATTTGCAGTCAAAGATCTTTGTGAAGATTTTGATGGTATTCAGATATTTTACTTTGTGATTTAACAATTTTGATTAAATCTCCTTGAGGTCACACTTTGTGGTAATTGAGGTGGGTTGACAATGTACAGTAATGACTTTAACTTAAAAACTTAAAAGCTTTCAGCAGTCTTGACACTAAACCATAAGTTGCTTTGGCCTCTTTTTAGGTGTAAAGTAATGAGAAACCAAAATACCTAATAAGCATTAGTTCTCCTTAAAATCACAAATAACTTTGTGATTTAACAATTTTGATTACATCTCCTTGGGGTCACACTTAGTGTTAATTGTGGTGGGCTGATAGTGTACAGTAATGAGTTTAACTTAAAAACTTAAAAGCTTTTGACAGTCCTAGTACTAAACCATGAGTTGCTTTAGCCTCTTTTTGGGTGTAAAGGAATGACAAACCAAAATACCTAACAAGTATTAGCTCTCCTTAAAAAGGAGGTGATTCAGCCACACCTTCCAGTATGATTATCTTGTTATAACTTCACTCTAGTCACTAGTCTTAAACTTGATCAAGCATTATTTTTGGAACTTAAGCTCGGTTTAGGTGATACTTGACAACTCTTGACTTGAAGCGACTAGACTATTCCCCAAAGATTATGTTAATCTTAAAAGACCTGAATTAAGAATGAATTTTAAATATGCTAAACCTAGAATTGGTTAGGCTTGCAAGCCCATTGTATTAGGTATGAACCTTGTGTTGAGTCACTTGAGTGGCTTGATATGGAAATTTACTCCGTTGTACTTGAGTCAGATCCAAGTACACTTTGAAGCTCGAGTAATTTGTAAATTGACTTAAGTCACTATCCCTAGTCATACATAACCTTGAATAGATTTGGTAATTGCCTTGTGTCTAGGGTGGAGGACCTACTAATTTCGGGCATAGTGTTGCCTAAAAAGAGAGCTAAATACATTGTTATAGAAAAATTGCTCCTCATTACAATTCCAAGATAATAGTCATGCTTTGGGGAAATTGGATGCATATATAACTATCCGTGTAAAATTTGATGTTGGGATATAATTACTTGGTGAGCAAATCTTAGACTACAAGGAAAAATTTTCTATATGGAATATGAAACAATCATTCTTCTAAACCCAATGTGGATGTAGCCACAATAACACTATTTAGTGAACTTCAAGATGATAGATGGAAGTTGTATACCAGCTTCCCTTGATCTGGAGTATGATTTTGAAGAGTTCTGCCTGCTTCTTATACTGCTTATTTTAAAGTTCTGACCAACAATCAATTTTGACGTTTGACTTCCTCTTGTAAGTTGAAAAGGCCCTTGAGAAGCCTGTCTAAATGTTCTTTCCCTTTTAAAAGAGGAACCTTTGGAGTTTGGCTTAGATTGTCTGATCATGCCAGTGGATGAGAGAAGGGGACAGGAAGAGGGGTTGTTTCCTCTTAGTGAAATTTGAATCATGATGATGATGTTTTCTGTTTGATATTGTGACATATTTTAATCAAGATCTCATCATACATTTAGCTATAATTTAGATACACAACCAAGAAGATATAATACCTTGCAAGTGATTGAACTTTCTCATTTTTTGTAGCTAACCTCTAAACTTTTTTATTGTTTTCCATTCCATTCTCTCCCTTTCACTCTTTCCTTTACTTCCCAAACATGAGATTTGAGTTTATAATGAAATATCTGAACTTTTCAAAGCTTAAAACAACTGTCTAAAATTTCGTATCATTACAACATTAGTGGAGACACTAAGTTTCCACATTTGGAAAGTTAAGGCACTAAATTGCTAAATCAAAATTGCTACAGTGGTGCCCTAACTTTCATGTTTTTGTGAGTATCTCAACTTTGTAAAATGTCAAACATTAATGTCTTCATTAATATTTTTTTCAATCTCATGAAAATTCAGAATGATAATTGAGGCTTCCGAAAATTCAAATGTTAAAATGCAAACTCAGAAGTTTAGATACTAATTTGCAAGAATTCACGCATGTGTGGTGATTGGCTTCAAAATGTAAAATGTTTAAGCCAGTAGTAATGGTGAGCTTTTATATTTGTTTTTAATAAACATCCTTTACAAGTTATACTGGGAGGGTAGAAACCATCTCAAACTATGAAATGATATTCTGCTAGTTGTTATCACAGCTTTCCAGTTCTTTTCAGAAATTAGATCCAGGGGGAAGGGCTCCTTAACTCGTCACAGTTTTGCAGTCAGCAGTCTAAACATATAAATCAAGATTAGATATCTACTTATTTAAATGGATTCTGAAAAGAAGTTTGACCTTATGATATCTGGATAGATCTGCATCAATTGTGTTCTTTGAATTGCTTCAAGGATAAGTCAATTGGCAGGCCTTGCTGAGTGTAGACTACAAACTGGATTAGGGAGAGGAATGATGCTGATAACAGATACAAGTCAGTAAAATTTAAGTTGGAAGTGGGACTTCATAAAAATTTAGACATGGTCAGTGCAACATTGACTGAATTTCCAGCATATGAATCCCCCAGGGTGATTAGTTTGTCTGCTTTAATTGATGCTCTCGCAATCACTGTCTCTTGCTTGCTTGTTTTATGTTTAGTGTTTATGTCTTGAGCAAAAGAATGCGATGGCAGGGCTGGCTATGTTTTCTTGCCTGTGCTATCTAATTAGGGGCATGGTGCACATGTTATATGGCCTCACTTTGCACGATGCACATAGTATATAGCCTCACTCTGTCCTTGGTTTATGACAGATGGAGAGGATGAAATCATCATCAAGGCTCATGCTATTCATGGAAACAAATGGGCAGTGATTTCAAAGCTTCTGCCTGGCCGAACAGATAATGCAATAAAGAATCATTGGAATTCTACACTAAGACGCAAAAGAGAAGATGCACACCTCAAGAAATCAAAGTCATCACCCCCAAAAGCTCTCCCTACTGGAGATGTCTCTTCAAGGGAATCCCTGAAGGAAAGGGATGACTCGTTAAGCTACACACCAAACAATGAGGTGAACACTCAAGCCAATGAGGTTTTCTCTGTTCACGATTTATACAACAACCCTGCTACTTCATGTCCACAGGCACGTATGAGTGCATTTAATCTTTATAATCCTTCAAGCAGTCAAAAAGTTGGCTCTGGAACATTATGTGCATCTCCTATTCTGGGTCCTTCCACTAAGAAGGTAAAATCCGGCTTGGGAGTTCTCGATGAGATACATGGTGAGCCTTTGATACCCTGGCATTGTGGTCATGATTGCTGTAAAGCTTCAACTCGAAGCAATTCCAATTTGTCATTGTTGGGTCCTGAGTTTGTTGAGTATGAAGAACTTCCAGCTATCTCAAGCCAAGAACTAATGGTGATGGCAGCAGATATTAACAGCATAGCATGGATGCGAAGTGGCCTAAAGATTGATTGCAATCCAGTGCCAAAGAGTGCTGCACATGAGAAGATGCCTCAAAGAGATGCTGCTGCCTTCGGTTTCAGAAGATTGTAGCTGACTCTCTACACTGACCCATCAATCAACTCTTTCTCAGTTTCTGTTTCAACTAAAATCAGCTTTGATATAGTGATGCATCCGCAAAGAATTTGATGATTCATGTGTTTGTTTCTGTTTTTGTTTTCGTTTTTCTTTTCTGTGAAGAAGAACAATTAGGACTCCAGAAGTGTAACTTGTCACTTGTCACCAAGATTAGTGGTGATCTCCACATGTTGCCTTAAGGCGATTCAAAGAATTAACAGAGAAAAATATTTTTGCATATCTTCTTTATCAATATTTAAAGAAATTCACGATTCTTCTTAGCCTTTGATAGAAATTAATTACTAGAAAGGTTTAGTAACTTAAACACGTATAATAATATTTCACTCTTGCGAGTTGTAATTGGGTTTGTGAATGAATCAAGCCAAGTGATATGTTACTAAATTCAAGTTCAAGTTCGATCTCAACTCAAATTTACAAAACTTGACTTTGAGCTCTACTTGAAAAACCAAAGTTCAAACTTTGATCAAATTTAGAATTTAAAGTACCAACTCAATTAGAAGTAACTCTCTATAAGGCCGGCCCTAAACTTGTTTAGGCTTGATCATTCAAATATATATATATATATATATATTATTCTTTTAGTTAGAACAATATTGATATGTAAACTCAATTTAAACTTGATTATCATCTAAACTTGATTCGAGTTTAATTACACCTATGAGCTACTCAGATTGAATAATATGAAATTTAATAAACTATTCAAATAGTTTGAATAAATATTAAGTCGAATTTAAATAACTTGTGAGTAAATTTAAACTATTTACACCCCTAGTTGTGACAATCTTTAGTTTATTATAAGTAATTGAAAAGAAAAATAGAATTCATAAATAGCTTGTCAAATAAATACATGGTACATCAAGCGAATCATGGATAGCATTGGCAATTAGGGATTCAATTCATTAGATTTGAATATGACATTGTACGATTTAGACGGGTTTGGGTATAAACAAAATTGACACAAGATATAGATTCATCTAGACAAGTTTAAATTTGTGTTCGAATTCGAGTTCGAGTCTCAATTATTTACAAACTCATTCATTAAATAATTCTCATAAATAAGTCTTAAGTTGGAGCTATGAATTCATTTACTATTAATAAATTTATATTTTCTTTTATTGCTTTCATTTTCAATAGAAAGCAAAGAAAAAATATATACAATTCGGTTCGGTCTATACTCCATTTGACAATTGATACTATTAAATTAGTCAAATATAAGTATTTTTTAATGAATAAGGTTACTTCGATATTTAGCTTCTTTTTTCTCTCTCTCTCCTTCTATCTTTTAATTGCAAGTCAAGCTTTGACATTCATAAGCTCTCAACTTTGAATCATTTCTTAACTATTAAAATAAGTGTGAAGTCTTAAGTCTTTTTCTCTAGAGTGAAGTACTATTTTTTTTTATTTTTTCTATTTTCATCGCATCAAAGAGTGTGCATTATTCTTTATTTTTATAGTTTTCTTTTTTTTTTTTTGTCTTGTGTTGCCACAATAGTGGGTTTTAAATTATTAAACTTCATTTAGAAATTATTGGAACTTCTTATAAAAAATAGTACATCTTGTTTTTTTCTCCCTTTTTTTTTGTCCTCTATAATGCACCATTATTGGAATTTTTACTTATAAGAAAAACAGATTATAAATAGTTAAATAGTACTATATTACAATCGTTTGTTGAAGTAATTTTTAACATTGAGAACATTGATTATAAAGATAGTAATTCTTTTTTATATATAAGAATTTAATCATTATTTGATTTGATTAGACGTTATTTCACTAAAATTTTTATTTGAGTTATAATTTTATGTTAAATGGTAAGACCCTATAACATTTGTATTTATAAAATTTAAATATTATTATTATCTATTTATCTTTTACATGTGCAAAAGCATCACATATTTTCTTTTTAATCGATAAATAGATCAAACTCGGATAAGAGACACACTTATTAAATTTGTTGAATTAAGGATTTTGGTTTGCAAATAAGATTAATGATGGATCCTATTACATATTGAGATTTCCAAACACAAACTCATTTAAACATGAATATGAAATACGATAAAATAATACGAATTATCAACAGTAATTATTTTTTAGTCAAAGTATTTTATATTCTAAATGAAACATTTGTGTATCACATCATCATTATAATCATAAATTATTGGAGATTCCAATGGATTGATTTACTTAGTGGAAAACATAAATATAGAGAAATTAGATTACCCATTTGATATATGCAATATTTGACTAAACATCGGCATAATTTTATAGGACTTAAATAGATTTTCGATACAAATAAAGAATTTCTAATACATTTATAGAAATTTATCTTGATTACCTCCCCTCCCCCTCCCCCCTAACCCTTAAATACACACATGCATGTGTCATAGACCGATTTAGAAAGGCTCAAAATCATGAGATTTATTCAAACCCAAAAGGAAATAATCCAGAATATTTTAGAAGATTTAGAAGTTTCAGAATAGGTAATAGGTAAGGTAGGTAGATGTATTTAATGTAAAGGTAGGTGGGGATTCATTTGTAACCGTTAAATAAAATTGATCTTAACCCTTCATCGTGAGAG
Organism: Lumnitzera littorea; assembly: GCA_024138015.1. Taxonomy (NCBI): domain Eukaryota; kingdom Viridiplantae; phylum Streptophyta; class Magnoliopsida; order Myrtales; family Combretaceae; genus Lumnitzera; species Lumnitzera littorea. The sequence continues at coordinate 23,067,547 of JAMXBB010000006.1, forward strand.
GCCTCTTGTATATATAGGGAAGATCCCCTCAGTTGTATCATGAAGTTATTTCAAGTGAATATTATTTACATTAGAGTTTTTCCCTTTATATTTTATCTCTCTAAACATTGTGAGTTGATATTGGCTGACTTAGCTTTCTTTAGTATGATCAGGAACGCTGAGTGCCGCACGGATTCGAGTAAAGGAATCTGCCCATAACACATGCACATACAGAGTGCAGAATTCACGTAACACACATAGCATAAAGAGTATCTTTTTTTTTTTTTCTTTTAATAGACTTAAATTCTTTAATAATATATAACACTGGAAAATACAAAAATAAGGAATTAATCAAGTTGAATTCAATATCATTGTTTAGCTTGAACTTAGTTCAAATGTTCAAAATTCACACTCTAATTAGACTAAGAATTTTAAGCTTAAACTCAATTCTAAGTGTTATTTACAAATTCAAACTTAGTTAAAATAAGTTTATCTATACTATTCCATTCTTTTTACTGTGCATAAGCATTTTCTCCTTATTATTATATTTTTTTTTTTTCAAATTTTTGTCCAACTAAAATTCCATCGAAACAACAAACATACATCTAAGAGTTTGGTGGCCGTGAAGGCCAATCATCGAATAGCAGGCTAGCTAATAGGAAAGGGGGCGAAGTCACCCTGTAACAACATCACATCTGTAACTTGGCTTAGGTTGCTATTTAATGCACATACGCATTAGCGTAGAGCTGATAAACAACGAAACAATTCGCCGAACCTCCGACATCATCAGTGATACTTAGACAACTATAAGGACACAGAGGAAATCATGTCGAACACTCTCACACCATCGTTTCAATAGTGACATTCTTTCATCTCCGTCCCAGCGCCATAAGCAAGCATGTTCTGATTGCCATTGCTTCTGTCATCTCACTGTGACAGCTTGCAATTGAGTGAGCGGTAGCTTGGAGTAGTGAACCGGCCGAATCTCTGCATACAGCCCTCATCGGTGGTAGACACCGTCTGTATGGAGATACTGGTTGAGACTTACCCATTGCCGCTTCATCTTCTACAGCTGCCTGAACTTGCTGCCCTTCAACACTGGAAGTAGCTGCTATCTCCGAAGTAGTTCCCGACAAGGATTGTTGTTGTTAAGAATGCAATCACTTCTGCGTTTCCAAATATTTCCATAGAGCGATCCTAATCTTCACAAATACTACATAGACTTCATACTAAATTTTTTTGATCATTTGAAATGCTTTCATAAACTGAATTTATTCTATTGATTTAATTTCCAATTTGTAGAATAAAATTCATTTTCCGTTTTAAACTTTCTTTACATATATATATATATATATATATATTTATATATTCGTTTCCTTGAATTTATTATGTGATAGCAACACCGAAGAAAATAATGAATTAATTAATTTTGAAGTTAAAACGTGCCGCGCTGCCCCCCACCCACCCCCCCCCCAAGTGCTACAAATGAATGTTTTCCTAAGCGCTATTTCGTTGGTTTAATAGATGAATATCTTTTAGATATTGATTTCTTCAATTGATTTAGAACTACCTATCTTTTAATTTATCGGAGAGGCAAACAGTTTTTTTAACAATACTTCCATTCCAAGCTATGTCAATTTTAAGTTTTTAATTAAATGAAGAGATACTGTCAAGTAATTTCATTTTGGTTTCATTGTTTTTAATTGATTTGGTTCTTCTGTTATTGAATGTTTTCGCATATATTCTACTGCCGTCCTAGCTAAGGGTGTACGCGGTTTAGATCGGTATGACTCGCCTCTTTTTATTGAATCAAATATAATATAACAATTCAGTTTTTTTTTTTTTAAATCGATCTTAATTCGTAAATTTTTTTAAACTTAATTAAAATCAATTTGGTTCGATTCGATTTACAATTTGAACCATTTGTGTCCAATTTTTACTAAATATTTTTATCTCTAATAAATATAAAATTTCAAATGAAATTTACTCAACTTAATCTTAATAATTAACACAAAATTATAATAAAAAATAATAAGATATAAAAAATTTAATAAAATTTATGAAGATTTATGGAAAAAATATTAAAAAGTATAAAATAATTATATAATTTTTTTTATTTAATTAAACAATTTGGTTTGGTTCGGTTCGGTTCAGTTCAAAACGATACGATTCGGTTCACTTCCTCGAATCAAATCGCAAATCGTTTATATATAATTAAATCAAACCGTAAACTAAACGATTCGAAAAAAACTGATTTTTCATTTCGATTCGATTCGATTTAATTTATAATTCAACTCACAATTCGCGATTTTTTTCCTAGTTCTATTGCTAGCATCATATTGTACCACTCTAAAAGATTATGTGATTTTATTTATGCAAATAATGCATTAATACTGTTACTATATAGTTTAGGGTATATAAGTATTCTAGGGGTAACGGTATCTGTAATGCGTATATAAATTGAAAAACATCAAGGAAATTAGTATAAGAGTTTGTGAAATTCATTTATTTTGAAGAATAGCTGGATGCTTTCACATTTTCTTGGAAGACATCAATAATATATAATATAGGAGTCTGTGAAATTCTAAACTATTTCAAATAAATTGAAGGAGATTGGGAGAAAAAAAAATTATGCACATATAGACATTTATGAAAAATAAACATGAATAATTCTAAATTTATCATAACTACTTCAATTTTTTTTTTTCCCTTTTAAGATGTGCGACCTCCTTAATTTTTATTGCAAGTGACCATAAATGCATTGCCATTAATTCTTTATGATACATGGACTACTCAACTAAAATACAATTATATTATTAAGCTATTATAGGAAAAAAATCAAAACGGAAAAGATAGAGAAAATTGTTTGCTCTTTTTTTTTTTTTTTTTTTTTTTTTATGGGTGGAAAACGAGTAATTTATTTATATATATTAAGGAGTGCACAATACATCCGAGTACGTCAGAGTCCAGGGGGCATACCCTCTTTAATGTCCATTTGCATCGAAGTGCTATGATAACCACCAGCATGTACATTGCTTCCTTGCTGCAAAATTTTCAAAAGTAATTACAACATTCAAAAGAAACTTTCCTACATAGTCAGGAGGTATTAACAAAAAGGTTTCTTGTGCCTCCATAAACTAAGCTACATTAGCCACTACGTCTACCACCCGGTTTGTCTCCCTTGGGGCAAAAAGTATGTTGTATCCTGCTAAATGGTTAATTTTTTCCTTGCAAGATAGAAGAGCATTAGAGCAGAATACGCTTGTATTATCCGTTAAAGGAAGTTCTATTGCAGATTTTGAACCCATTTGTATTTCAAGATGTTTGATATTTATTTTTTAGCATATATTTAATCCCTAAAAATGCCCCCAAAATTCAACCTCCATAATATCTATGTTTCCTAGTTTATATTGGCATCCAAACACCCATTTTCCTTAACTGCCTTGCTGAACACTAGCTGCTGTAGCTTGTTGGAGTTCTTTGGAGTAGGATGCATCAGAATTGAGTTCAAGCCACAAGTCTTGCGAACGTTGCCACACCTCTGTTTGCCATTTTGTTCTCCTTTCTAAATGCTTTTTGTATGCTTTCTCCACCCAGTGCACGTGGTTAGTTGCCGTTGATTGATTCTCATGTACCTGAAACATTATCTAATTTCTTTTTTTTTTCCAACATAACCATAGCAAAGACATTACAATTATAGGACGCGGGGGTATTTCAGATTTAAGCAGCTTTTTGGTATTTTGAACATGTCCAGTAGCCACTTTCTAAAGTGATCAGCTGTAGGCATTGATGAAACCGCGAACTCCTAAACAAGGGGCTAATTGTTGGACAGAGTACCAATGCATGGGATATATCCTCATTGGTCGCTCAACACTTGAGGAAATTCCCATCAGATATTTTTCTGGTTTTCAAGTTGGAGCCTATTGGTAGTCTATTCGTGATTGCTCTCTATAGGAAGAGTTGTATCCGGGGTAGGTGGGGTGATTCCCGAAGATTTCTGAAATTTATTTCATTTTCTTCCATATCCTTATCCTTGAACATGCTGCTATAAATCTTCTTTGTGTTAAAGGACTTCATTAATCTATCAGGTATATTCGGGTGAACACAAAGAATTCGAATTTTTTTGTGAAGGAATTGTGTTGTTTCAAACTCCAAAAGGTTGTCTTTCCAACAAGTAGCATTTTCCCAAACCCTTGCCACGGTAAGATTTAGTGCATTTTGATGAATAGGGCTTGTAATCATAGTTCCAACAGTCGCTAGTCTTAGGTAACAATCGATTTAAAAGAATATGACCGTTTAAACTAACGAATCGATTCAATCAGTTCACTTCTTTAAAATAAAAAAAAGAAAAAAAGAGAAAAGAAAGATCATTAAATCGAAAAAAATAATTTGATAATATTTAGTAAGTTATTGCACATTAAAGATATTTTATTTGCAATTACAAAGGATAATTTTTTTAAAAATAATATCATCAAATTAACGATAGATGACTAATCATAAATTAATCATGTGTTAACAATAGATAAAAAATTCAATTTCAGTTACTTTAAATCTCTTTTGTAAAATTTATTAAATATTAAGGACTTGAATATGAGAAAAAAATAAAATTTAAGGAAAAAAAATAAAAAAAAATTTGGAATTGTATTAAGTTGAAAATTAATAAAAAATTTAAAATTATTAATGAATTAATATACTTAAAAAAAAGAAAAATATTAAAAAAAAAAACAACTTAAGAGTCTCGAACCGACTCAAAATCTATAATTTATAGGCTGATCGTGATTTATCGTATCACTGACCTATAAACCAATAGTTCGAGGCTAATTTCGAACCGATTCGGCCCGATGGGAAAATTTACCATTCTCTAATAGGTTACGGTATCTAACTCTGCTTTTCCAGTTACTTGAGGAAAAAGGCACCAATAAGGGTTGAGTTCCTCTAATGTAGTTACCATACATTCTTTGACACAGCTAAGCTCATGGTTTTTTTTTGTTATATAAAAATTCATACTCTCTTCATTTCCAAAACTCAGTTTCTTTTGTGTAGATTAAAAGAGCCATACTTGAGGAGAAAATTGTTTGCTTTAATATGTAATCTATTGAATGGATAAAAGGGGAATGTGAATGAAAAAAGTAATTCATATGCATAGCGTCTATTTGAATATTTAACATAGTTTCAACTAGTGTTCGTTTCTAAATATTATATATATATATATATATATTTCAAATCATTTAATTCACTTTTTATTTTCTTTTAAGACCAACAAAACATAATTTATTTTCCTTTCTTGAATCATAGATTGTACATGCAATTTGATTCAATAATTATTTTATATATTTTTTAATTTAACCGTATAATTATATTTAATGTTTACACACTTAAAATGTATGTGATTTTGTTAATATATATAAATTATAATTTTTTACGCTGATAGTAACCTATAAATAAATCTTACCCAAAAACTCAATGTACTTTTTTACAGTTATGCAGTAACACTCTATGATTTCAGATAATAATGTGTTTTTTTTTTTAATCTATATTATCTAAGGTATACGAGCTTTAAGTAACTCCCATATTATTTATCCATGACATTCTATATAACGCCTATTAATAAATACTATTAAGAGTATTATAGTAAGTGACACTAGATGATTTCCATTAACTCTCAATCTTTCTCTCTCCCACATTTTCACCCTTTCAAAATTTCAATAGATATGCTAAAGTTAATATTCAACCATTGATTAGTGTAGTTAATATTCATCTATCATTCCCATGATCCTACTTGTCTTCATTAAGATTCTACCAATAGAAAGTAATAAGATTGGGCTTTGTGTAAGTGTATATTGAGTTTAAAAAACATAACATAATAAGGAGCGTTGAGATGATATCTAGTATAATCATTTTAATGCTTAAGTTAGTGAGAGTTTATAGAGATGTAAGCAAGCAACTTGAAGAAGGCCTAAAGCACAAAGATGTCTTATAGAGGAGAGTTGTGCTAAATCTAAAAGTATGTTCAATACGTTGGCATAACCACAAGATTTGTGTAGTGGGATCATGCAAACCGGCATGTGCTAAGAATATAGAGATATAGCTGTTGATTAGGTCTTGAAATCTTATCAACTTGTCTCGTGATCGTTATAATAGTATTGTTGCTAGACTAGTCATTAGCGAGTGTAAAGTCTGTATCTGGGGATTCTTCAAGCGAGTTGGTCACTAAGTAAATGAGGTTAAGAGTTAGTGGATCTCATCATTCTTAAGCTTAATTAGGTCAACCTAAGACCTAAATAGGTCGGTATGAGTCAAAAAGGACTTATATCCAAAATCTTCTATCAATACTATCATTTCAAAATTAGAATACATATGTAGACTTAATATTTAACCATATATATCTACTTCCCTTACTACGGATATGCGTGAGTTATTTACCAAAAACAATAGTCTAACGTGCCTAATATTTTATCCAACATTTTAGACATTATCCAACATGTCCACAACTACATAATTTTTTCATATATTTAAATTAAAAAAAATAACTAAGAAAGTTTCTTCCATGCTTTCATTTAATTTTATAAGTTAAATATTTAATTTATGTTTTCTTTAGTAATTTTTTTAGATATTTATTTCATTGTTGTACTATAATTTTATCATTTTTATTAATAACTTTATATGTATTATACAAGTGAAACGTCGATTAATGTTAAAAAAATAAACATGTTTTTTAAACCTTAATATTAACAAATTGACATAGTATCAACCATTTAATTTTCGAGAGAATTACAATAAAGAGTATTAATATTTTACATTAAGTTTAAATAAAAAATTAACATTTTAAAAAATTTAAATAAAAAATTTATAACAATTAATTTATAAAATTATTGAAGTAGATATATATGGTTAAATATTAAGTCTACATATGTATTCTAATTTTGAAATGATAGTATTGATAGAAGATTTTGGATATAAGTCCTTTTTGACTCATACCGACCTATTTAGGTCTTAGGTTGACCTAATTAAGCTTAAGAATGATGAGATCCACTAACTCTTAACCTCATTTACTTAGTGACCAACTCGCTTGAAGAATCCCCAGATACAGACTTTACACTCGCTAATGACTAGTCTAGCAACAATACTATTATAACGATCACGAGACAAGTTGATAAGATTTCAAGACCTAATCAACAGCTATATCTCTATATTCTTAGCACATGCCGGTTTGCATGATCCCACTACACAAATCTTGTGGTTATGCCAACGTATTGAACATACTTTTAGATTTAGCACAACTCTCCTCTATAAGACATCTTTGTGCTTTAGGCCTTCTTCANGATATTTTTTTTATTTAAACAACTTTATAAAACTTTAATCTTTTATATAAATTTTTTAAAATATTAACCATTTATTTAAATTTATACATAAACATAGTCTTCTCCGTTGCAATTCCTCCTTCAATTTTCTTATTTACGTAATGTTCGTCGTTGAAGCACGTAACTTATCCAAACAAACAATATACCGGCCGCGGTTTTTCGTTTCACATCTCCGAACATTCCAGAATCCACAATCCAAGGGTGCTGTCTCTCTCTCCTAAAAACCACCCGACTTTCTTTACTTTTTCCTCTATCCAAAAATTCTAGCCACTAGTCCGAGAAGATCTTCGTCTTCATCCTCAAAAATGTCTCTAATTCCACACTTCTTTGGCGACCGACGGCTATCCAACACCACCTTCGATCCCTTCTCTCTCAACTTATTCGATCCATTCCCTTCCTTCCCTTCTTTCCCCTCCATATCCTCTTCCTCCTCCTTCGTCAACGCTCGAGTCGACTGGAGAGAGACTGCATCCTCGCATGTGTTCAAAGCCGACGTTCCAGGCCTAAGGAAGGAAGAACTCAAAGTGGAGGTCGAAGACGGGAGGATCTTACAGATAAGTGGAGAGAGAAAGCTGGAGAAGGAAGAAAAGGATGATGTATGGCATAGGATCGAGAGGAGTAGCGGGAAGTTTGTCAGAAGGTTTCGGTTACCGGAGAATGCCAAGGTGGAGGGAGTTAGGGCGAAGATGGAGGATGGCATGCTGACGGTGACGGTGCCGAAGCTGGAAGTGAAGAGAGAGAATGTGAGGGAGGTGAAGATTGATGGTTGAAGATAATGGTGTTCTGGTGTTGCTTTTAATCAGTGAAAATTAGGGTTAGGGTTTTGTGTGATGAGCATAATTGTAATGCAATGTGTGTTTTTCTGTCTATATTAATGCTGTAAAAACGGTATTGTGATGTGTACTGTGTGTTTGTGGGAGGAGAAAGGATGTGTTACTGTGATGTGCAAGTGTGCAAGTTTTTCTTTAAGATCTTAGAATTTATGGTGGGATTTCGGTAACAGGCATGCACGAAGAAAACTTTGCTTTCCAATATTGATTATATATTTTGCCTGGAAACAAATTTATAGAAAGATGAAAAGTTCCTGTTGTTTAGTACAATCACATGTCAAATGACGGGAGAATGATTTGAATAATCCGAGATAGATTGGAAATTTCAAATTATAGAAGACATAGGCATTAAACTGATTGACGACCATAATTGAAGTTCTCGATAAGCGTGTTTGTTTTGTGGTTTCTTTATTTCCTTTTTTTCCGGTTAAATGCTTCTCGACCCAGAAAGATATTGCCAGCATATTGGATTTCAGAGGAATGAATTATTCATGACTTGATTTTACTTCAGCAAAGGACACATCTAGCTACTTGTTTATTACATTCCATCATCAGTAAATCAGGAACAACTTCAGTGTGAATTATTCTAGTGAAAGATCCCTAACTAGAGTTTCTCCAGTGCATGTTGAAAATCGGACTGCAGTATGGAAGAAGGCTGCAGCGCGATTCCTCTTGTATTTTCCTCTAAAGTTCTTTTACCTCCAGTTATTATTGTCTGACGGCGAGGACTTGGGCTTCATTAACCATATGACAAAATTTGATGAACCAGAGCTTCCATGGATGTATGAGAACTACCACCTTGAGCCAAACAAATACTTGCCTTCTCCTTTAGCTTTGCTGTTCTGTTTCTTATCTCTTCCCCTTCTTCGCCAAACAATCTTGTAATGGTGTCCACGATCTTGCCTCTCTCGATCCCATTATCGGTATGCAACCCAATTTTCCAAACGTCACTTGCAAACCTTGCATTTACTCTCTGGTCAGTGAAACAGGGCATGCAAATCATAGGAACCCCTTCGCATACACTCTCGAGGGTGGAATTCCATCCATTATGAGTCCAAAATGCGCCTACTGAAGGATGTGCAAGCACTTCCTGCTGAGGTGCCCATTTCACAATATGCCCCCTTCCCTCGAGTTTCTCAAGGAATCCACTTGGAAGCGGTTCCAACCATTCTGCACCACGAAATGAACCAGGCCGAACCACCCACAAGAAGGGTTTCTGACTATTGGCTAATCCCCAAGCTATTTCGAGAAACTCTTCCTCGGATGTTCCTGCCAAGCTGCCAAAGCTCACATAGATCACACTCTGCAGTGCTTGTATGTTTAGCCAGGAAATGCAGCTCTCGTCTTGTGTTATTAGACTACTTGAAGAAGCTGGACAGGTCTTGTGAAATGGTCCTATTGGGAATATGGGGATGGAAAGTTCTTTGCGAAGTGAAGAAAGTGCAGATTGATCAAGATCTTCAAATGTGTTGAAGATGAGCCCTGATGAGTTCTTCGTCGTACTGACCATATCCTCAACTAGTTGGTACAGCTTCTCAGGTTCCTCTGTTTCTATCACAGGAAGGTCCTTGACTCGCAGCGGCGGAAAATCAGCCACCGGTTCCTCCAGCCGAGAACCTGGAATGGAAGCATAAAATGCGATGAGGACGGAATGCTATTTAATCTTTACTTTTTTTTTTTTTTTTTTTACATTGCATTGTGGCGCTGTAGAGGCGATTAACATAAAATGAGGGCTGGGGAAAACAACAAAGACATGGAGAGAAACAGCATAGACTAATATAACATATTAGATATTAATGAAGAAATGATCTACAGAATTGACATAGATTTGTTACTACAACATAACATTAGGAACACTAAATATATCTACCCTATATTGCGGTAATGAAATTAATTTGCTGATCATCAATTTCATTCCAGGTGTCGCACGTTAGCACATTAAAGTAATATCATGCTGCAAGAATGCTATTCAAAGGAGAGGAAAACGAAAATTCCGAACTTTTACGTCAATTTAAGGTATGAACAAGTGATGTTGTTAGTGATATGAATAGATCAAGTCTATATCATATATTGAAGGGAAATTGGAAAGTACTAGCTTTAGCATGATGCGGTCCGTAAGAGCTTTCTTAATCACTGTATTTATACATCATGTCCATGTGTATTAATAATAAGTGAATATTCTAGTAGGTGACAGTTTTTGAAAAAACGTTCATGATAGTGTATTTCTTTAAACCTACCATAAATGCTTTTCAAAACCCATCAGGTATTAGGATCTAATTGGCACACATGAGTACCAATAAAGCATTTCTCAACCATTTGGAAGTGGCCTATGCTTCTTACCTCATAAGACACTACGTTTGAACCTATCCTTTATTCTATATAAACTGTGACCTGCTAAATACAAAAAGTGGACAAGAAATCCCACCTTCCACTGGAAGATAACCTTTCTCCCTTAGCAACTGAAAACCAGAAAACACGATAAACGAAGACACACCACTAGTTCGCAAGACAATCCTAGGAATCTTAAGCCTGTCAGCCACAGCTTGTGTGAAATGAAATAGCGCATCCGAGATCAAGCACAAAACAGGGTCGTCCAATGCCGCCGATAGCAATCTTTCCAAGCATTCCTGGAAAGGATTTACACACCGAGTGTTTAGGAGTGAAAGGAGGGAAATAACATCCGGTTTAGCGGTTTCAGATTCATTCAAGCCATCAGGGATTGAATGAAAGTTGAAGTGGGGATAATTTGCTGAAGTGGGGGAATTGAAGGTAGTGTGAATGATGGTGATGGAAAAGCCTTTGTTATAAAGCATGTGGGCAAGTTGAAGCATTGGGCTTATATGGCCTTGCAACGGAAAAGGAAATAGCATTAGCCGGCGCCGGTGCCGACCAATCTTCCACTCGGTTTCGATGTCTTTGAGCTCTTCTGCCATTCTCATGGAGTGATTTCTTGCTACAAATTATGTTATTTTCACTCTCACAAACCCTTTAAGGGGGATACTACAATCACAACAAATTGTGCTAAGTGCTTGTTTTATGTTTGTCAGTTAATGTTCAGGACGTGAACTATAAAAATAAAATAGTGAGATGTTTGTCGAATATTAACTTCCTTTTAATTTTAATATCAATGAAACAAAGAAATTAAAATTATCTTTTTCCATTTCTTTTGTTTGGTTCGTATATTCTGATGTATCTGTATTATATATATCCTGTATATGTCTACTCCGTTCCCGTATATATTATGCGTAGTTATACTTTTTACTTTTGTGGTGTTTTTCTAATACAAGTATCTGGTCTGAACCGATGCCAGGCGGATAAAACGATGAGCTTCACATGTATGCTGGTGATTGTTGCATATCATTAAACTTAATTGTCAGCTACGTAATGCAGCACATGGTTCCTGGCCTCGTCAATGTACTTCGTCTTAGATGGCAACAGACGTTGGGTTTCGAATTCCGAGGATTTTGTACCCACCGTCCATTTTAGATATGCGTAACGCAAAGCTGTATTTGCTAATTGCTATATCCTAGAAATCTGGTGCACACTGCTGTATTATTATTATTTTTCAAAAAGTGTCTACCGAATCCTATCCGACTTTACTTAATAAGAAAAATATACTACTCGTAGCTTATTTTATAGCAAAATTAAATATATTAAACATATAAATTTTCTTTTCCATTAACGCATGACAAATTATAAGGGGTGGAAGAAAATGACTTAAATATGTTTCATCCCTTTAGGTTCAATTGTAATATTATAATTAACAGGTTTTTTTCCATGCCACCGTTGCTTTTCCACTTTGTTGTCTACGGTTTATAGTCGATCGAGTAATTAGATTGCTAGACCTTTAAAAGAGCGCAATGGAGTTACTAAATAAGGGGTTTTAAATTTAAGGATACATTAAGAAGATGGAGTAATCTATAAAACAAATAAGTGTGAATAAAATAGTTAAGAGTTGTCTGATTATGCTATTTTAATACATAAATCAACCTTAAGTGATGGAGTAGATAGATTAAATAGAAAGTATTAAATTTTGTTAGCTTATTTTGTATTCCTATATAGAGGAGAGAAGTAGACTATTTATAAATAAGATCTCAAATTTTAGTCAACTCATAATCTACAACTTAAGAGATCTTGTCTTAGGTTTTTAAGGATTAGGATTAGTAAGATTTTTCAATGCAATTAGGATATGATTAATTTGGGCCTTATGCCTGTTTTATTGCATTTAGTATGGATGGATGGGCATGTATGTTTCCATCACTTATCGTGTGAGTATTACCAAGCTATATGAATACGAAGGGGTTCAAGACTTATAGAGTACGAGGTTTGTGCTTGCTCTTCTTGGCACCATTCCATGGGAAATAACCTAAGAGAGGTTGGCCCAAGCATTTAAGAGTTCAACCCTAGACTAGGGAGGTCGACTTGACGGTTAAGGAACTCAATTTATGAGCCATGGACGTCAGCCTTAGTATAGGTGTCCATATCCAAAATCAACTAGCAACGCATCTAAATGTAGTAAGATTTCCCTTCCTATAAATTATAAAACAAAACTTGTCATTGGCCAAAAACTAAAATGAAACACTACATTTTGTAAGTAATGATGTAAGTTCTTTGATGCTTAGATACATGAACATAAACGTTGAAATAATTTTAATGTATAAGATGCAATGACTGGGGAAGGCTAATTATTAGGATTGGAGATAAAATCTAGAAAATTAGGCCAATTTGGATGATTTAGATGAATTAATCGACTGAAAATAGGATACGTTGAGATTGACTATTTGGTTTTAATCTTCTAACCTAACTTAGATACTAACCAAAGTTCTTCAATAGCAAAAAGGCTTCTTCTCGTATCCCTTTATAAGCCCATTAACCAGTCGATTATTAATGGTGACTACTAATTGCTAATTTTATAGCTATCATCCAAACATGAGTTTTTGGTTTCTATTGCTAACTTTCTTGTAGAGGTAATCCTTTGATATAAGCTGCTTTTAGTAGCTGCCATAATAGGAATTTACTGGGAATGTTTATTCCTTCTCTCCGTTTTCTTTCATCTCGTCCAATTTTAGAGTTATTTAAAGTGCAATTGTCTATGAGACGTAAAATACGCTTACATATTTGACGAAATTTGCATTATATACGTAACTAAAAATATATAGTAAAGTATAAAAGGGAAAGAAAACAATAAAAATCCACCAATAATTATAGATGCTAGGATTTAATAGGAGTAGTCACGTGTCTATTACACGAGCAACACGCTATATGTGGCTTCAAATTAGTAATGTAAGAAAGACATCTGGTGAGATGACTACAAGAGGGTAAGACATGGAGAAAAAATAGATAGCTTCAGTGTTTCGAATACACAAGTGATAAATAAGTTTTAGGAAATCTTAAGTTTTCATCTTGTAGATTAAATTATGATTATTTACTTCATTTGGTTACTTAATTTTAGAGAGCAAAATTTTTAAAAAGCAATGCTGATTTTAGTTCTCTCTCCCTAAAGGTTTCAAATGAAGAAGAATGATTGAATATTTATAGGCTCCTGAGTATTAGAGGCTAAAAGATCGATCTAACGATAGTTATTTCTAACTTATCAAATTACTTTTCTTTAAACCATTCCTAATACCAACTGGACCCTTTCCCCGCTACCTAATTCAAGAGTCAAATTTAAATGAATAAATTCATATCATAATTTTCAACCCCTACAATATTGATATGAGGTTATAGTTGTGCAGAGACCCACTACGAATCCATTTCACGTAACAAATGAATAGAAATATAAATTGAACATGTATGTTAATTGCATTTGATTTCTGGAACAACTTCAGCTGAAGATCAAATACTGGACAACTGTGGTCATTCAAATAGCCAAATCCATCATGTTATCATATGCATAAGTTATTATATATGTAACGATTGCCTGGACTCGTATGACTTCTTAGGTGATCATATGCACGTAAGCGTACATTCTATGATATTTCATGGGATGCTTGAAAGGAAACTACTAAGACTAAAAGAGTATATTCCATCCAATGTCCGTATGCTTACGAGACAATTTTAACCTTTGAGTTGCTAACAAGGGAACGACCTTCATATGGAGCGCTTTATGGAGTCAATTCTTATCAGAGAACCGGCTTTTGCATTTTCCTTTTTTAACTGTTAAGATCTAACTAAAAGTAACAGCTTAAATTCTTTTTTTTATTTTTAACTATAGGTCTCGTGTAAAAAGAATCTTAAACAGCTTCTTTATAAAAAAATTCACAGATAAAATTAAAAGATCTTTAGATAGAAGAGGTTTTTAAATGCTGACATGGCACAAGTTTTTGAGAGAAAAATGTTCTAACATGAAAATCCAAAAGTTCCAGCAAGATAGAATGAATATTGGGCGAATACTATTTGTTAATTACCTGCGGTGTCATTTTTCCACAACATTAAAGTACTCGTATACTTAGTATAAGCAATACTAATTTTTCATTTATTATTACTGCTTAAAATTATGAAGCTAAAAATTGAAATTACATAAGGCCACATTTTTTCCAAGCAAAGAGAAGCCATTTCTAGTAGTTTTCTTTTCCATACTTAATAGAATCATATTTATCCATCACGAAGTCGTATATAAAAAATTGCATTGCAATACTTATGAAAAATTTTGCATCCTTTATAAACTATTGCATCTTTTCACAAGAATCGCACCTTTATTTGAATTGCTCTTTAAACAAAAAAGAAAAGAAAAGAAAAAGAAGGTTGTCCGTCTTTTATCGAATATTCTTGTTTTTATGCATTTCCACATATTTGCGTTCCTTTTCGAGTGATTTAGCGTTTTTCGTATATATGACTAACGGTTTCTATGATATTTAAGTGGTTAGATCCATTTGGGCATGTCTTTAGAACCTGATAACATGTTGCTCGAAAAAAGAACAAAGTTTGTTTTTCCTTTTTTTTTTTTTTTCACAACTTGGCATTTTATGCATGAAACCCGATTTTGTTTCAAAAGTAATATTTTGTCACTTAGTATTTCTTTTTATTTTTTTTTGAAGAAACAAAAAAGAAAGAATTGATGTTTTTCACAAATAAAGTGTTTTTTTTTTTTTAAAAAAAAAATGGATTTGAAATTAGGGCCTTTAGTGTTTCATGAAAAACACTATAAATTAATAACTTAAAGTGATTTTTTTTTTCTTTTTTTGAAAATAAAGGAACATAACAAGAAAATTTTATATGTTTACCATCAAAATTAATAAATATTATACATTACAAATTATATAAAAAATATTATCAAAATACTATTGTTTTATTATTTCTTTAGGATACCATAATATTATATGTATATATATTGTATTTTTAAAATACAATATTAGTATTTTTACCTATTCTATATCCTTAAGATGCAATTTAGAGACAATAACGAGTTTAGTTAAATCTCATCTTGTAAATGTGATATTTGTGTAACTAATTATTATCACATTTCCAAGATGTGATTTAGCATTTAGTAGATATATTGGCATAGGGTAGCCACAAAAGAAAAGTAAAAAAATTGTAAATTCGGTGTTGTGTAATATCTTGTAAATATTTTATTTTTTGATGGAGAAAAATGAAGCGAAACTGCAAAAAATCCATGCAGAGTGGGAAAGTAAAATTCCAAGATAAAGATAGATTTAGTGCGGTCAAGCTTGGAATGATCACTTATAAAGAATTTTAAAATTGAAAAAACTTTGAGGGTTTACAATGAGTTTCCTGACGGAGAATTTTTCTTAGGCGAATTGCAAATATACACCCCTATGTTCACTTCAAGTGCACTTAACTCATGACCTATTTAAAACCCAAAACATATGAATCATTTCATTTCATGATACCCTGCTATTCTATTCTCAAGTTGGAAAGACAAAGTTTTAAAAACAGTTTTCCTATTCACTTCCACTTTACTCTTTATAAGTATAGAACAACACTTACTATACGTAATGTCAAAATTGGAAGAACT
Source organism: Lumnitzera littorea (assembly GCA_024138015.1). Taxonomy (NCBI): domain Eukaryota; kingdom Viridiplantae; phylum Streptophyta; class Magnoliopsida; order Myrtales; family Combretaceae; genus Lumnitzera; species Lumnitzera littorea. The sequence goes on from JAMXBB010000006.1 coordinate 23,083,692, forward strand.
TGGATTCTGGTAGTTTTTCTGGACCAGTAAGTTTTATAGGTAGAATAAAGGATACAAAGTGCTAAATGAATTGAAGCATCTGACTATGCCAAATAATAATGATAATAAATCTAAAAGGGTATGAGTTTAAGAATAAAGTTGGAACTGCAAGAGCAATTGCAATACATGAAAGAATTTTTCAATGAAATTTCAGAAAATATCAATATATAATGTGGTCAAGCTTCAGATTATGTAAAAGAGTTTCAAAATTCAGACGATTGGAGCTCTAACAGTGAGTTCATTCGGAGAGATTCTTCACCATCGAAATCGAAAAGTCGTTGTTTTCGTAAAAAATAAGAGGTGCTGCTAAGTTTATCTTAGATTAGAGAAACGCATTGTATTACTTTTATAACCAGGGGCTTCACACAGTTTTGCTTCTTTTCTTCCATAGCCTTTGTGCAAATAAGTAAGCAAATCTTAGTAGTCGAGTGTTATAAAGCTAGAGAGAAAATCGGTGGGTGAAAAACACTTTTGATTAGCATTATTAACCAACTTCACTTTTAAAACCACAGAATAGAGCATAAATTATCAAACTTGCATTTGAAATTAGCCATCTGGGTATAAAGAAGGAAAGCTTTCTATTTTCTCTTTCTGGGTATAAACGATGATAAGCATGATAAAAAGATGATCATACGTTCAGTATTTATAAGTTGTAGTTTTTATAAAATAGTATCTATCATACTGGGAAAATGAAAATAGTAGATTTTTACAAATCTTTTGGAAAAATAAACTTATCAAGATTTGAGGATGTCAGTAAAACTATTGAGGTTCCCAAGATATACTAAAATTAAAAAAGAAAAAAAGAAAAACATCACGATGCGAGAAAGGTATTTTCTTTGAATTGTGTAGATTAAATGGAAAGAACAGGTTGAAAGGAAAAAACAAGTGATAATACTGAAATATTATAATATTGAAAGTGATGTTATAAAGCTCAAAAGTTGTACATAATAGATGGAATAATTAAAGAAGCTCAAACTAAAATTGGAAAAAATAATAGGTTGAGAGACGGTTTTCTCTAAGTTTGTAGATTCGCCACAACAAAATAGATTGAAAATGATGGTACTAAATTCTTCTAATATTGCAAATAACATTGGGTTATGAAAAAAGTTTTTTCTCAAATTTGTAGATCCACAAAAGCAACTTTTTGCATAGTTTGCTAAATACTTTGTTGCATTGGAAACAAAATTTCAATAAATAGCTATAGTAGACAGAGTAGGAACTATAGGTGGATTAGGTGGCTCAAAGATTGTTAAAAGTGTTTATAATAGATGAACTTTCGCTAGTTAAAACAAACAGAAGAAAATTCGTAAATGCGGAAAATGCTCAATGGTATTCCCAAGAGTTCTTCCACCAAAAAAAACTTTCACAAAAGTGTAGTGAAATGTTTTCATAATTATGGCGTCATTGGAGTATACTTTCGAATAGGTGCTTCTTTAAAATGACCATTTGCTACTTTAGAAATTTTAAAATCACAAGTGCAAAATACTGCATCGTCAAAAGGCACTTATTCATCAGGAATTACATCCTGTAATCAATTAAGTCTATGAAGATATAATAAAACATCTTCTCTTTTAATCATTCACTACTTTAGAGCTCTAAAACCCAAAAAGAACAAAAAAAAAAAAAAGTTATTATCTAAAACTTTGCATCTTTTCAAAGCTGTAGAAAAACTTTGACGTTTAAAGTTGGCCATGCAAAGTTTGAAGTTGCAGAAAAACTACAAGATGCAAACGAGGTTTTATCTAAAGTCTATGGTATATAATATCTCTTTGTGAAATATAGCTATATCTAAAGTTTGTATGATTCTTCAACAAAGTAAAGAGTAGCATATACTAACCGAAAAACTGAAAAATGCAAAGCTGCAAAAAAAACTTTTACGCTTTTACGAAAGACTTGTTAAATAAATCTAATAACAGGTGGGAAAAACAAAAAATAATGTGGGCTTCTTTTTTGGTGTACTAAAGTAATTGCTGTCGTGGAGTGCAGTATTAAAAGGCAAATTATCATATTTTCAGAAAATACTGATTCAGAAATTATGAGATTCTTGGGTTCTCTTAAACAAGCCCAAACCTAATTCTAGTATAGGGAAGCAAAGGAGAAAACATTCAAAAATTACAATAGACTTTGAATCATCTGTTAGTCGACCTAATACCCAACTATAAACACAGTCTTGTATCAATTTGATACCTCACAGCATACATATTCCAAGCTAGATTTCATACACTTAATACCACACCAGTCACTAAAATTACTCCTTATTAACGATTGCTGCAACATTACCGTAATTCCTTGCTGCTACTTCTACGTACGATGAGTACAGACATGTTTGAAGGGAGCAGTCAAGTTCCTAATAATACTGCTAAATTGTCTATTCGAAAAAAGAGACACTTCACCAATTCAGGAAGTATAAATTTTATGGTTTTAAAGACCTCTTGAAAAAATTTGATATTTGATGAAACATAACAAGTGCAAGGGAAACAATGACATTTTCAATGCTTCTCCTTTCAAACAAACTCTCCTCTAAAATATCGCAATCCATCAAAAAGCTATCTTTTTGTTTGGGTAGTATACAAAAACTTTGTATATTTAGAAATAGGTTCTCAACAAATAGTCACGTCCAACTTATAATTCAAAAGTTTGTCAAAGGAGTTTGAAGTAGATGATATTTCACCAATAAAAAATGTTATAGGATCGTGTTAGAACCTGAACTAGAATTGCCAACAAGAAAATCCAATTTACGGGCTCGTAGAGAGAGAATCCAACAATCTCCCTTTAAGAAAGAAAACTGATGTTAATAAAACACTCGCTATCTTATTTATGCAGCTAGTTCCTTTTTAAGTTAGAAACCCAACACCACACACACACATACAAACTGGAGACTCCATGGTAACCGCACACAATGATTACACATAACCCCTAACCCACTACCCCTTACAGCACCCAAGTTACAGGAAATTTAAAAATACAAAATAGCCAACAATATTATAAACACACCTGACACTTTATAACAACAAAACCAGCTGCACAACATATAATACAAACAATACAATAAAGTAAGCATACAAACAATATAATAAAATAAGGCAAAAGCTCCATTGCACTTGTAATAATCACTAACCCTCTTCAAGATAGCGCTTATACTCAAGTACTACTGTTGTTGCATTCTTTGCTTCCTCCATGCACTCCAACCAGAAAAGTCATTTACAACGATGGCACATAATGAAAGGCTCATCACAACTGAAGCAAAGGCCCTTGAATCTTCATTCTCTCATTTCTTCTTTCATAAGCAGCCTAACATAAGGAATCTTTTCCGTAGAAGGGTTGAGTCGGGTACTTCCTTCCGTAGTGCATCAATTTCGTCTTTCATTGCTAAGTTTTTCCACTCGAACAAGCGAGCCAATTATATGATAACCACTCATACATGATAAAACACTCGCAATCTTATTTTTTAGGCTAATTCCTTTTTAAATTACAAATACAATAGTTATCTGCTCTTTTAAACTTCTCACTACATACACCATACCCATAAATAGAGGTGTGTAAATAGGTTAAACGAGCTAACTCAATCACACTCATTTTAGCCGACAGATTAAACGGGTCAAACTTATTTTGCTCGCTTTTTAAACAGATAAAAAAATCTCGACTGTAACCCGTTTAAAAAGTAAGTTAAATGGATCAGCCTATAGACCAAAGACATAAATATGTTAAACAAGCCAATTGAAACTTGCCTAATTTGGCTCATAAATTAAACGAGCCGAGCTTATTTAAACTCATTTAAAAAGTGAGTTAAATGAGCCAAATTACGAGTCAAAAACTCATTTGTATACTTTTACCTATGCACACAAACAAATTATAGACTCCCTAGGAGGGATGGGTGTGATACAATTCAATACAGTTCACTCTCCGAACCTAAAAATAACCATTTGATTTGCAGTTCGAATTATTTATTTTTTATGTAAAATACTAAAAACTATTATTGATGACAACATTGTACGATATTTCAATATTTGGTATTTAATTTTATATCAAGTTCCAACTAAATCACAAGAACATGGAACCTGTACAGTTGGAAATTGAAACCAACATGTATACTATTGTTTTGAATATTGATTCAATTTTTCTTTCTACTGGTTTAGTATAGTGGTGGCTTGGTAATAAAAAAGTAACATACAAGGCCATAAGTTGAAAAGAAAAGAAGTCATAGTGTGTTATCTGCCAAGCTAATATATTTATTTGTTTACTATTGTTTAGCTTTAAACAAAACATCCACATGCATTGTAATTTGCGATTTGGCATTTCCATTTTTTTTTTAATAATCGGTTCGAATTGTTCGATTTGGTTTGAGCCTGTGAACCGAACCGTGAACCGCAACGTTTAAGAAAAAATAAATCTTTTTGCAATACAATTTGGTTTAATTCGCAGTTCATTCCATAGTTCACAGTTATTTTACTTAACCCTACTCCTTAGTAGCTGCACACAATCATTACACACAACCTTCAACCCACAACACATTACAATAACTAAGAAATTTGAAAATACAAAACACATGCCACTTTACAACAACAAAACTATCTCTACAACATATAATACAAATAATACAATAAAAACACACAAACAATATCTATATTATTAAAAAAAAAGAAGTAAATAATTACCAGCTAACTATTATTTAACTCCATAAATTTTAATATAAGATTTTATTATATTTTTTTCTCTCCTCTCACTCTTTTTCTATCATCCTAACTGCTCATTTTATCTCTCTCTCTCTCTGCCTCTCTCTTTCACATACTCTCCAAACCTTCCTCAAACCTACCTTCTGCATCTCTCTCTCCCTCTCCTTCTATCTTCTTTCTTATCATGGCAAATATAACTTTTATTCATAATTTTCATACCAACATTTTTCATATTTCTCTCCTTTTTATTCATTATTTTTCTATTAATAATTATATTAAAAACTGTTAAAAGTTTTATTTAGTTAAAAATCTTGAAAGAAATCTAGAAATAGACTATTCAAATTAAAAGACTTATAATTTGATCACAAAAATTCAAAATGTTTTAAAACCCTTCTAATGTGTGTGTGTGTTTTTTTTTTTTCAATTTATAGCACACGCATCAAGGATACACTATCTGTTAGTAATATAATAAGGCAAAAGCTCCATCCATGTGTAACAAAAAAAAAAAAAAAAAACTTTTATAAATGCAAGGGTGCTCTATATGTTGTTCTTAGGAGGAGTTCTTAAATCAAAAAAATTACCAGAATATGTATGGAATAGGTTTTGAACGAATAGTCACATTGATTTCGTAAGTTTGTCAAAACAGTTGAAGTAGGCAATATTTCACCAATAAAAACAAACAAAAAATAACTTTTAAAAATGCAGGAATCCTCTAGAAGGAGTTCCTAGACCAAAAAACTGCCACATAATGTATAGATTGTTTTCAGCTTTGAAACATTACTAAAGCGCTTTCAAATTGGTAAGAATATGAAGATATAAGAGAATAACAGCTTTAAAATGACTACTCGTGACCTTTTTTCTTAGGGGATAAGTTCAGTAAAATTCATATGAAATATAGAGAAGTTTACTTTTATAAAAACAATAGACTTAAGATCTACCAATCCTAACACCATGTATTGCACATTGCACGATCGAAGAGAAAAAAAAAAAAAAAAACCAATAAATTATAGCGCTAACAAGGAAACAACATCAACTTGGCAATCACAAAAATGATAAATCCAGAAGTCTGATTGAGTTGACGATTTTCCTAGCAACACCAACTGCTAAAGACCCAATCGCTTGGAATTTCTTTCTTTCTTACTCTATATAGTAGAAGCCCCCTGCAATTGCACTTACAGTATTACCCTTTAAGTTGCCAAGTGGTCTGTTAAATATGGCAGCAAACTTTCGTAATCTAGCCAAAGTAGAGCTAGACCAACTTAAATCTTACCCTACATTGACTCCACACTTCCATTGCAAAGCGGCACTAAAAAACAAATGGTAATGATCCACTACACCCCAATTTTATAGCTTGTAAAGAGTAACTTTTGTTCCACCACCATCTAACTCAGGAACATGTGCCTTGTGGCCCGCTTTTATGCCCAATAAACGACTTCCGAGGAAATTTTGGTTAGCCTAGCTGGCAAAGAAAGCTTCCCTTATGGGGAGTGGTTTACTTGGTTTTAATCTCCAAACAAAGCTATCCTTTCCCCTCGGATCCATCTTGAAGGTAGCAGGTATGTCCTCTTTCACCCTATCCTCTAGGGGACCCGTAGGCCACCTTCAATTTTCCCCTTTGATCAAGGAGCATAACTTGGTTCCTTTATGCCAAACCTAGGGTGTCAATTTCCCCCTTGCTTGCCAAAAGTTTTTCCCTTCTAGTAATTTTCTTTTTACCCAATTAAGCAACAATATATACTCTTCATAACGACATAAAACCTAAATATGTTTCAATTGAGCCACCACATTCCAATCGACAACATCACATCGATGATGCCTAGGCCCAATTCAATTTTTGGTTTACAAACCACATCGCAAGCAACTTTGGCTCTAGGTAGATCATTTCCATTCCAAAGGAATCTATTCATTTTAGAGGTAATCTCCTTAAGAATCCTTTTTTGGGAGGACAAAAATGGTGGACCAATAAACCTGGAAACGAAAAGAGGACACTTCTATCAGTTGAACTCGGCCCTGCAAAAGATAAGACTTGGACATCCAGTTGCTGATTGGAGAACTAATTCTAGATATTAAACTCAGACATGAAGTATTAGAGAGCGTGGAGGAAGACAAAGGATCCCCCAAGAAAGGAAAAACCAGGCATGGAGCAAAAGAACCCCTCAAAGAATTAGAGACGCCACTAGAAAATATCCAACTTTTTAAATTGACTAGACCCTAAATGGATTCAGACTCTAAGGGGACTTCCATTTCAGCTTGAATCGATCGAAGCTCACCCTTGAGAAAGATAGTGAGATTATTTGCAAAGCAAAGTGGGTAAGCTTCGTAAACAAGAGAAGACCTCTATTGTTATAACAAAAAGATAAGGGAATATGTACGTTAGTAGAGCACTGTCAAAGTGTGGTAAGAATACGAAGATATAAAAGAATAGCGTCTTTCAAACGACCATTAAAAAAATAACGATGAAAAACTAAGAAAAACTGGAGCATATATGATTTGGTAAGGCCACCTCTTATTAATTGAAAAAAGCTTAGTAGTCAAGGAGTAAGGTCGCGGACGAGATTCAATTACTGAAATTTATCCAAGCAAGAAGAGTTTCTCTTATATGACTCTTCCCTTGACAAAATAAATAAATAAACCTTTTAACAAGTTTAGGAAATGTCAATATTAAACACATTCATTCTTAAATATATAGACATGCTTGTAGCATTTTCGAGGAGGACGAATATTAGGCTACAAATTAGAGCCTCTCTCAGACGACTCTCCACAGCCGAAAAAACATTACTAAAAGTTCCAATGTTAAAACTGCACAAAACTTTGTCATTTCAAAATCATTTCATCCCCAAAAAATGTTTTATTTATAAAATTTAATCGTTTTTTGATACCATGAAATTGAGCCAAAAGACTTCAAGCGGAGTTCAATATATGTGGTTGGCTTGAGCGAAGCAGATAACTTCGGACACAGAGCCGACCGCAGTTTATAATTGAACCGTCCATTTCAATTATGTTTTTTCAATCATCATGGAGAAAATTCATATTCTCTTTATTTTGTGAAATGGGTCTTCAAGTTTCGACAACCAAGGCTTCCGTACAATTTTCATAATGCAAGCAATCTAATATCAGAAATATCATGAAGTCATGGAAATAGGTTTCTTTTGAGATGACTCTTCACTGTTCCATACCAATGCACATACAGTGGCTTTTTTCGAATTATCAGCAAAAGTTTTACAGCTCCATAAGCAAGTTTTGAATAAATAGTAGAGTAATATGGAATGAGGAAGTGGAGAAGCTAACAGAGTAGGAGCCAAAAAGGTTGTAAAAATAATATCTACTAGAAGGCTTTTCTCTACTAAAAACAAACAAATTGTACATTCTCAAAACAAGTAATCCATATAGCAAGATATACTATTTTCAGAAAAGGGTTCTTCTACCAAAGATTTTTTATAAGCATATGGAATATTTCGTCCTCAAATTGCGAGGGAATAACTTTAAAATCGATATGAACATTAAGATATATGGAAAAAAAAAAAAACTTCTTCTAGATAACCTATGAGAAAAAACCAAATAAAAGATACTGGCCAAAACTTTTTTTTTTTTTTTTCCCCTTAAAGCACTTCCTCATAGGAAGAAGTTTGATTGATAGAATTCCTTCGTACTGAAACCAATATAAGGAGAGTTTTTTTTTTCCTTTTCCTATTACTTATTATTGGTGAAAATCAATCAACATACAACTTTGGGTGGGGGAAGGGAAGTAGAGCATCACATCAAAATGGAGAAGAATGAATAGTCTCGGGAGGGACGTGGTAAGGCATAAAGAAATCCGAAAAGCATAAAAATGCTACTCACCAACATATCATAACGCGTGGAAAGAACATGGACTAGGGAAAAAAAACCTCTCTTCAAGTGCTCTTTATGACGATTAACAAACACCTGATGCATTTTATAGAAAGTGTTGATAGGATTCTTTAGGCAATGACCCCTCAAACCCAACCGGATCCTCTAAGTCTTGCCACCTTAGGCCAATCTCCATAGACCTCAGCCCTAGATTTGAATGACCCAGGCTCATAAAGCATTGTAACAACTATAATTCATAAGATAAGGATTAAATGGCTGCGTTCTAAATATCAGGGATACGTCAACTATGATAGTTCCACTCTCCTACACTTTCGGGAGAAGATCTAATGGGAATCAAGCTATCAGACCTCTGACCTGCAGCTGAACCCCGGGATTAGAAGGGTTGGCACAATGAATCATTCTGTTCTAACTAACCCTTGTCGAGGCTAAGGTCGAGTATTTCCTTACCGAGTCATCCTTCATGTCATGCCATATGATCGCCCAATTTTCTATACTATGTTGACTTAATGATTACTCTTCAACATTGAGCCGACCAATTACTTAGCATCTTTCTTGTTAAGAAGTCGAGAGAGAGAGTCCGAACTGACTAAGTTATCTCTACTCAAACAAGCCCATCTGTCCGTACATTTTTGTCCGCATCTTCTAACGACTTTACCAATGTAGCATCGTTATGGGTACAGTATTATGTGCAGAATTCATTACACCAATAATTATTTTCCTTATATATTCATTTTTACCTTTTTATATCTTATACATTACTCTCTTAAGAAATGCTTTTTTTGCCTTTTCCTTTTTAGGTAAGTTGCCCTAATTTGTGGGTATAAATATTCTTATACTTATAACTGTAAGATCATCAAATCATTTTTAATATAGACTCTTTGAGTATTTTTTCTTCCTTACGTAAACACTGTTTGTTTATTTTTGGCAACATTCTTATCATTTTCTTTAAGTAAGGTTAGGTGACGAATAATCTCACCGGACTAATTCATGCATCATATCGAATTATACCTTGAGTCCTCGGAAGTTCTATTGGTAAGTCATATTCTTTAGAGCTGTTTGTGAGTTTTACTTACCGTTTCATTCTTCGTTTTTACTCTTTCGCACTTTTCCCTACTAATCTTTTTCGAGTTTTTTGTAAGCTTGGACTCATTTAACAATCGACTTTGTTTGTTCTTGGTCGTGGTTTACAACATCTTGGTATCAAAGCGAAGGTTTTGTGTGAACCATAGTAGTTTTTCTTAAAGTTCTGTTATACTCTGTTTTGTATGTATGAAATAGAGTAAGTTGTATTTATTTGATTGCTGTGTTGTTAGCTATTCACTTTTTGAAGTGTTTGTTTGAGTTTGAATCTATGAGGAAAAACAATAGACTCAAGTATGAATGTCGGTACTAATGATGACAGTGAAGTTCTCTACCATGGATGACAATCTCAAGGAACCTTTAGAAGCACTGACGAGAGGCTTGATAAGGTAACTAGCCTATTAGCGGATCTAGCTTGAGTTGTTCATGCGCTGTCTTGTCAACCCATTAAAGCCAAGCAAAACACCTCACAAGTTGCTCAACCTATTAGAGGTCAGAACCCAACTCAACCTGTTCGAGGTGGAGGAGTTGACGAACGAGTAAGGCGAAAAATAGACCCGAGAGAGCTTGATGAAGAAAAAGAGGAGTATTTTGAAGAGGAGCGTATATGAATCCCCAGAGTATTCGACCATGTGAAGCTTTGAATTTCGAGTTTCAATAGATCTAAGAATACTAATGAATATCTGGAGGGGAAAGAGAAGGTGGAGCGCATGTTTGATTATTATCAGTATGAGGATTATGAGAAAGTGAAAACTGTTGCTATTGAGTTCTTCAGATATGTCGCCATGTGGTAGAAGAATTTCCGGGCCATAAGCAGATGAGAGGAGTACGAAGAGATTAACACTTAACCCAAGATGAAGAGAGTGGTCAAAAACAGGTTTGTGCTGGAAATATACCTTCAAGATACATTCACTCGACTTTAAGAGCTAAGACAAGGAGATCGAATTGTTGACGAGTATGTTCAAGAATTTCAAATGCTTATGATGTGATGCGAAGTGGAGGAACCACCGGCTCAAACAGTCTTAAGGTTCTTTACTGAGTTGAGAGGAGATATTCGGGACGTTGTAGAACTTCAACGATTCGATACCATGGATAAAGCTGCTAAGATTGCTCAATGAATAAAGAGGCAAAGAAGAAGCCAAGTACCGGTGAGGATGTCGACTAGCTGACTCGAATGGGCAAGTTACCAAGCTTAGTTGAATACAGAGCTGAGCAGAAAGATTAATATAAGAGTCGAGCAGAAAGGCCGCCCAGATGATGTAATGCCAACCTGAACGTATGAGAAAGGGCAAGGGTTTGGCAAGAAGATTAGCCAGATCGAGTGCTTTAAATTCTAAAGGTTCAAACATATGGCTACTTAGTATCCGAATTGATGAACGATGGTCATCAAAAGAGACATCTTAAAGCTAGAAGTGGAGAGCATGGATGAGGAATCCAAGGAGGAAGAAGTTCCTACCACAGTGTTGAGAAAGAGCTGATTTAGGAGGACGTGTTTCCTGAAGACTTAGATTAGTTACTCATGGTTGTCCAATACACTATGAATATGGAACCCTTACGAGAGAAGGAGTAGAGAGAGAATTTATTCCATACCACCTATAAGATGAATGATCAAATGTGCGCACTCATTGTAGATAGTAGAAGCTACACCAATGTGGTATCAGCCGAACTTGTTACAAAACTGAAGTTGCCGACTATTTCACATCTAAGGTCGTACAAGCTGCACTAGTTGAGTAAGAAAAGAGCATTACATGTCACTTGGCAAATACTACTACTGATCGCTATTGAGAATTACTATGATCAGATTTTTTGTAATGTACTACCTATATGCGCTTCCTATGTATTGTTGGGTAAGCCGTAGTTGTTTAACATGAGAGTTATGTATGACAGCTACAGGATCACATATATGTTTGAGAAGGATGACTAGAAGATTATGCTAAATTCGATGCCACTAAGAGAAGTTAATAAGTTACAGAAAAAACTTGCTTGGGGATTGAAGAAGGCTCTGGTGATGAGTAAAGCTGAGCTCCGAGAGGCCGTTAATACTAATGAGCCGACCCTTTTATTGGTCAAGTGACTATTGGAAATGAGGGAGCGGGGTAAGTTATCTTAAGAGATCAAGGAGTTGTTAGATGAATATATCGACCTATTTCTAGAACAGTTACCCGAGGGTTTGCCCCCAACTCGAGGAATAAAGCACTGCATTGACTTAGTGCCCGACGCTGTACTGCCGAATAAGTCAGCTTATCGGATGAATCCCGAGTAGGCTTCTGAACTCCAACGTCAAGTCAATGAGTTACTAGAGAGAGGCTATATAAGAGAGAGTCTTAGCCTTTGTGCTATGCCCATACTTTTAGTGCCGAAGAAGGATGGAACCTAATGGATGTATGTAGACAGCTGAGCCATGAACAAAATCACAATCAAATATAGGAATCCAATCCTAAGGTTAGAAGATATGTTGGATGAACTGAGTGAAGCCAAGATTTTCAACAAGATTGATCTTAAATCTGGCTATTATCAAATCCACATGAGACTAGGCAACGAATGGAAGATGCGTTCAAGACTCGACATGGACTTTATGAGTAGATGGTCATGCCCTTTGGCTTGTCGAATGCCTCGAGCACTTTCATGAGATTAATGAGAAATGTGCTAAGACATCTTATCGGGAAGTATGTCGTGGTGTACTTCGACAACATCCTAGTCTATAGTGACAACATGCTAAGTCACTATAAACATCTTAGAGCAATCCTAAATATCCTCCATGGCGAGAGATGATTCGGTAATCTAAGGAAATGTTGCTTTTACCAAGAGAAAGTGGTATTCTTAGGCTATGTAGTTAGTGGAGGAAGCTTACAAGTCAATGATGAGAAGATCCAAGCAATTGTTGATTAACCGAATCCTACTACTTATGTCGACGTGAGAAGTTTCCACGAACTGGCTTTATTTTATAGAAGATTCATTAGGAATTTCAACACCCTTGTTATGTTACTTATTGAACTAATGAAGAAAAACACCGACTTCCAATAAAGAGAAAGGGAGGAGAAGAGCTTTGTTGAGGTAAAAGAAAGGTTGACCACCCCCCTAATGTTAGTACTACCCAACTTCGATAAAATTTTTGAGCTGGAATGCAATGCATTGGGCATTGGAATAGGTACTGTCCTAATGCAGGAAGGTTGACTAATTGTCTTCCACAGTTAAAAGCTTCGAGGACCCCAATTGAATTATTCTGTGTATGACAAGGAACTTTTGACACTGATCCAAGCAATGCAAGTATGACAAAATTATTTACTGCTGAGAGAATTTGTCATATATATTGATCATAAGTCACTGATTTACCTCTGAAGTCAGAGCAAGTTGTTGAAGTGATAGGTAAGGTGGGTTGAATTCCTTGAAGGGTTCAATTTTGTAATTAAGTACAAGCAAGGAAAGTGTTACGTAGTTGCCGATGCTCTTTTGAAGAGATATGCACTTTTATCATAACTGCAAACTAGATTATTTAGGTTTACAAGTATTAAAGAATAGTACTCCGAGGATCCATACTTTGAATCCATAATTTCGCAATGCGTAGATAGGAGGACAGTGGACGAATATCATGTGAAGGATAGCTACTTGTTTCAAGGCGGAAAATTATTTATGTCGACTTGTCTACCGAGGGAGCTATTAGTCAGGGAAGCCTACAATGGAGGTCTCTCTAGACATTTTGAGGAAACGAGGACCTGTAAACTAATAAATGACCAATTCTTTTAGTAAAAAATAAGGAAAGATGTGCACTGAGTTGTCAAAAGTTATGTCGTGTGCAAGAAGGCAAAGTGCGAAGTCGAGTAAGGGAAAGCAATGCCCTTACCTGTCTCAATGAGACCGTGGACTGAATTGAGCATAAACTTTGCTCTTAAACTCTTGCAAACCATCCGAAGCAAAGATTCTGTAATGGTAATTGTGGATCGGTTCAATAAGATGGCACACTTTGTGCCCTGCACCAAGACTAATGATGCTTCGGTTATTGCTTCTCTTTTTTTGCAATCAAGGCATCGGCTAAGAACCAAATTACTCTTTGGTACCTCACGTCACCCTTAAATTGATGGCTAAACAGAAGTGGTTAATCAAACTTTGGGGTTACTGCTCCGAGCTGCAGTAAGTAAGAACTTGGTTGATTAAGACATCTATCTGCCAATGGCCCAGTTTGCCTATAACCGAATTATACATGACACCACTAAGCAGACTCCCTTTAAGGTAGTCTATGGGTTCAATCTCGAGTTGCCCTTCGACCACGCTCTTATACCAATATCAACATAAGAGGACCTTGACGCAACAACCAGAGCACAATCCTTTCAACACATCTACAATAAAGTCACTCAGCACATTGACCAAGCTGCCAAAAGAATGCAAGAAAAGATTAAGAGTAAAACTAAACGATTTCAACTGGGAGACTTGGTGTGGTTACACCTTAGCAAGGAGCGGTTCTTGAACAATAGGAGGAACAAATTATTTGCAAGAGCGGAAAGACCTTTCAGAATCATCTAGAAGATCAATGACAATGCCTATAGGTTGGCATTACTTGAGGACTATAGGGTTTTTATTGCCTTTAACATTGTCGACTTAAGTCCATATCACTCTAATGGAGAATTGGGCAAACACCATTCGAATTTGATCCCAAATCCAAAACAACTCAAAAGGAATTATGGGAATCAGGCTACTGGACCTCTAACTTGTAATTAAACTCGAGGACTAAAGAGGCTGGTACGACGAATCCTTCTATTCTAACCAACACCTATCGAGGCCGAGTACTTCTTTGCTGACTCATCCTTTATGCCGTACCATATGACCACCCAATTTTCTATAGTATGCCAAGTTAATGATTACTCTCCAACACCGAACTAACCAATTACTCGATATCTTCCTTACTGAGAAGCCGAGAGAGAGAGTCCGGATTAACTAAACCATCTCTGCTCGAACAAACCCATCCGTTCATACGTTTTTGTTTGAATCTTCTAACGACCTTGTCAATGTAGCATCGCTATGTGTACAATATCATGTGCAAAATCCGTTGCACCAATGATTATTTTTCTTATATATTCATTTTTACCCTTGTATATCTTGTACATTACTCTCTTAGGAAATGCCCTTTTTGTTTTTTCCTTTTTAGACAGGTTACCCTAACTTATGAGTATAAATACCTTTATACTTATAACTATGAGATCATCAAATCATTCTTAATATAGACTCTTTGAGTACTTTTTTTTTCTTGCGTAAACACTGTTTGTTTACTCTTGGGCATCATTCTTATCCTTTTCCTTGAGTAAGGTTAGGTGACGAATAATCTCAATGGACTAATTCATGCATCATATCAAATTGTACCATGAGTTCTTGGAAGTTTCATTGGTGAGTTATATCCTCTGGAGCTGTTCGTAGGCTTTGCTTACTGTTTCATTCTTCGTTTTTGCTCTTTTGCACTTTTCCCAACTAATCTTTTTTGAGCTTTTTGCAAGCTTAAACCTATCTAACAATCGGCTTTGTCTGTTTTCAATCACGGTTCACAACAAGATCTCTCCCCTCAACTGATCTCCAATTGCCAGCTCTACTCCACTATAAATACCAGACTACTATCTAATGATAACCTTCTCTATAAACTCTGCATTCTAAGTCTGCGTATCAAGTATTCTATTCCACCAAAAGGCCACTGCTAACTTAAGCATCAAAGTGGCCACACTAGACAATCCCTTGGTATCCTTTTACTGTACATTGTTTTGCAGGCCTAGTAAGTGCAGACCTTAATCAACTACTAGTAAGAATTAAGAAACAACATTTAGTGTTGTCTGTAGGAAAGCAAAATTCTTATGCCTGAAATCTTAAACACAGCAAACACATAACCCACATCAAGCCTTTTTACATCATGTCTCAGTACGACGAGCAAGGAAATCAATAGTTGGTGAACAACTAATTTGGAGGCAACCAACCCCTCCTAAGAACTATGCTGGAAGAACGCCTGGAGCATACAGAGTGCTTAGTTGAGTAGTATCCTAAGCTGAATAGGGAGCTTCACACTCGCCTGGACGAAGCGAAGCGCCACAGTAAATAAACTCACCACCCCAAAGCTTTAGATGCTCACACTAGGAAAGATAACATACAACAGCAGTAGCAACAGAATGGAAAGGATCAACAACCAGTAAGGTTTGCAACTACCCATGATTGGACTCTAGTTGGCAACAAATAGGAAGTCGACTCATAGGGAGTTCAGGCTCATTCAACTGCACAACGAGCTCACCTAGCGGATGATGCCAACCTAAACAAGCTTTGTGCAATGGTAAGGCGGCTCTCCGAGCAACAAGGGAGTAAGCTTGCTGGCAACACCAGGCTGGTTGCCAGCAATAAGACCCCCTTCACCAAGGTTGTATAAGACAAAGTGTTGCCCCTTAATGGCAAACTTCCGGCCCTCGACTAGTATGATGGCATAGCACAAGTTACCCCGATGATTATCTCCTCCACTTCCATACCCTCATGAAACTTCATAGTCATTAAGATGCCATACTATGTAAAGCCTTCCTAGGCATACTCAGGAAGGTAATATGAACGTGGTTTAATCACCTCCTCGACAATTCGATTAGCTCCTTTGATGAGCTGGCCAAGAAATTCAACCTCCATTTCAGGACTAATAAGCCTCTATCTAAGGAACATCATCCTTGTACCTGGTAAGGCAGGGTAGGGATGAATCCTTGCACGACTACGTGGCCCGGTTCAATAACGCCATGGTCAAGATCCCTCAACTGGATAAGGGAGTCACTATCTATTCCATACAGCTCGGCACCAAACCCTTGGGAGATTTCATCAATGAATATGTAGCCCATTAGAGGAATGATGACCGCTTAGATGATGACATTAATAGGGCACCTCGAAGGCGATGGACCAAAGATGCCCGAACGGAGTAGAATAACAATCGCTACAATGATCTCACCCCCAATGGCATCATAAACGTAATTATGGGGGAAGGCCCACACCCTATGAGCCGGCCAAGCATTAGTAGCTCAATTAAAGCCCAATTGGAGGTGTTGGCAGTAAGGGAGAAGAGATAGAAGTTAGACACTTCAATCTCCTTCTCCGATGCTGATCTTGAGGGGGTCGACATTCCTTATCAAGGCATATGAGAGGATCTCAAAATTTGAGTTCCTGAAGATTATGGTAGACACTGGTAACTCCACTAATATACTCTTCCTCCACACATATGAGAGGATGAGGAAGAAGCTATCAGTAAAGATGAAGCTGTACCACCATAACCTCATTGGCTTCAATGGTAGCACAGTCCGAGCTGAGGGCATCATCACACTGGACATGGAACTTAGCGATGACGACCACGTAGCACAACAACTCGTAGGGTTTGTTGTGATCGACTATCCATCTCCTTATAATGCGCTCTTGGGAAGACCAAGCCTAAATGCATTTAAGATTATCACATCCTCCTTACATTTGAAGGCCAAATTTTCGATGCCTACTAGGGTGAGCGTATGCAGTTGTGACTAAAAGCTCTCACGAGAGCTATATGTCAGGGCGGCTAAAAGTGATGGCATCTTTGCCTTAGAGATAAGCCCATAGGAGAGATCGATTGAGAGGGGCAAGCTCGGAGAAAAAATGGAAGATGTCCAGATCGGCGCCTCTCCCAACCAAACTACGAAAGTCGAGATTAAGACCCCAACCGAAGTGAAGGAAGAAATCATTGCCCTCTTGCGGGCAAATTCGGATGAGTTCGCTTAGTTAGTATCGGACATGCTCGGAATCTCCTCTGACCTGGTGACCCATAGTCTCAACATCAACACCACACCAAAGCCTTTTAAGCAAAAAAAGAGGCATTTCGCCCTAGAACGACAGGCTACAATAGAGGAGGAAGTGCAGAAGCTACTCAAAGCCAATTTTATGAGGGAGGAAAAGTACCCAACGTAGTTGGTGAACTTGGTGCTCATTAAGAATTATACCAACCTCAATAAAGCTTACCTTAAAGATTGTTTCTCCTTCCCTAGAATTGACTAGCTTATTGATTCTATGTCAAGACACACCCTACTGAGCTTTATTGATGCCTTTTCGGGATATAACCAGATCACAATAGACCTGAAGGATGAAGTCTATACCTCCTTTATCACTGACTATGGCACATACTGCTATATCGTGATGCCATTTGGGCTGAAAAACGCCGGGGCCACATATTAGAGAATGGTGATAAAATTGTTTAAGCCCCAAATTGAGTGCAATATGGAGGTGTACGTCGATGACATAATTATCAAGAGCTAGAAGCTGGTCGATCATGTCAAAGATCTCCAAGAAGCCTTCGACCGAATGCGCATGTATGACATGAAGCTCAATCCCTAAAAGTGCATCTTCAGTGTCAAATCAAGCAAATTCCTCAGATTTCTAGTCACCCAAAGAGGTATTGAGGCCAACTCCGAGAAGACCATGGCCATTAGGGGAATGAAACCTCCAACATCAATCCGAGACATATAAACGCTCACTAGCATGGTGGCAACCTTAAGTAGATTCATTTCAAAATGTATTGATAGATGCATCGAGTTCTTCAAAATCCTTAAAAATCCTAAAGGTTTTGAATGGACTCCGGAGTGCGCTATTGCTTTTGATAGGAATCAACCCCTTAAACCGATCATAAGAAGCTGAGTTAGAGGACTTCAAGGGCTCGCATAGAAAATATTAGCTCTAAGCCATAGCCGAGACAAGGACTCCTATCTCGATCCAACCTCCTGCCGACTTGTCTCTCAAATCCTCACATGTGTTCAACATGCTCCTACCCAACAGCGAAGTCCAAAAGACAGCTTAAAACTTGCCGAGCTGAGTTACCCACTTAACCTATCAGCGTCTAACTTCAAGACAGCTGACCTTTTTACTAGGCTAATTAACTCCAGACTTGATCTAGATCAAGTCGGCCCCTGACTCCTAACACTTCCTGTTTCTGCAATGTATCATACTCCTGACGTATAACCATCAAGTGACACATACCTTCTGACACGTACTTTTGACATAACGTTCTAAAATGCTTCTTTCTTTTCCGTACTTGATATTCTTTATCCTTTTTACCCCTTTTGAGTATGATTAATATAACATAATTGTTAAATACCTTTTTGTCTTTTCATATGTATAAACTAACCCTAGTAGGCATGTATATAAACCCCCACTTTCCTTGTACGCACACATTCAACTTTTAATACAAATTTACTTGCTGGAGCAACCTTAGTGTTCTCATTATCATCCAACTCTTATCTATTCCCTTTAGTAAAGAGTAATAGTGAGTAACTCTTTAATATAGACCGGTATGTCATATTCGACGGGTTATAAGCCAAGTAGGATCGAGTGGTAAGTCATTTTCATTCGATAGCTGCCTAAACTTTGCTAGTTTCTTTTTTGTTTCTTTTTCGGTTCATTCGTTGTGGTGCTTCTCCGTACATACGACCCCAGAGATGCATTAACTTCACTAGTACCAAAGTACGGTTTCACGAGGGAATATGTGAAGTTGCAGTAAAGCTTTTGTTCGCCTTACTGTTTGTGGTTGCTGTGCTCCTTTTATAGCTACTACAATATGTTGTGGGTGTTTGTAAGTATGGTTTCATTGATACTCTGTTTTCCATTGTGACAATAGAGCAAGTTTGTTAGTAGTTTGGTATTAAGAGGACAACAATTCATAATTGTCACTGTAGACTACTTCACGAAGTAGGTGGAGGCTAAAGCCATAACTAGAATCATGGAGAGGAGCGTAGTGTCATTTGTTAGAAACAACATTCTCTCCCGGTTTAGAGTCATCCATGCATTGATCACTGACAATGGCCAATAATTTGACAACCCTAAGTTCAGAGAGTTTTATATTAAGCACCAAATTGCCACGCACTTTACTTCGGTTACCTATCCCTAATTAAACTAATAAGTGGAGGTGACCAATCGGGTCATTTTAGACAACCTTAAGAAGCACGTGGACCAATCTTACGATGCTAAGGCCAACAAGCTGCTTAATATCTTATGGGGGTATGGACTAAGCACCTTACTTCAACGAGCAAGACCTCCTTCTATTTGGCTTTCAGGTTGGAAGCAATCCTCCTTATCGAGCTCGAACTCACCAATATCCGGTCTCGAAGTTTCGACACTACCCTGAATAACTCATTGCTGCAAGCAAGCATCGACATAATTGAGGAAATTAGAGACCTTATTGTTGCTCAGGTTATTGCGTACCAACATTGGGCTGCTTAGTATTACAATCAAAAGGTCCAACATAAGAAATTCAAGGTCGGTGATCTAATGTGCTGAAAATTGGAGGTTACTGGTTTACAAGAAGGCTAGGGCAAGTTAGCCCCTAATTGGGAAGACCTGGTCAGAGTTAAGGAGAAACTAGGCAATGGAGCATACAAGCTGGAAAGACTGGATGGCGAGCTTATCCCAGGCACGTAGAACTCCAATAACCTATGCCTTTACTTTGATTAAAATTTCATCATGTACAGTTTTGCTTTCAAATTGAGTCGAAATAAAAAGCTCTTAATTGATTGGACACTTCTCTCTCTCTCTCTCTCTCTGTTTCTATCGCCTTGCTAGCCTTTCAAAAAGGCACATGAATAGTTACTCGGGCAAGTCAGAATGCCACCAACCTGACCCCCTTAAGGTAACCTTGGCAAGAGGAAATACCCCTTGCATAGAGGAAATCCTACGAACCGAGCAAGTTAGAATGCCACCGACTTCACCCCCCCTCCCCCCTTAAAGTAACCTTGGCAAGGGTAAACAATCCTTGCACAGAGGAACTCCTACAAACCAGGTAGGTCAAGATGCCACCGACTTAACCCCCATAGAGTCATTATGGCAAGAGGAAATACCCTAATGAAACCAAGCAAAAGAGGCCGCCGATAAACGCAGAATAATGCAAGACTTTTGAGAAACTTCATTTATTTATTCCACACCTTTATTTACAGAGCAAAGATCGACATCTTGGCCCTAACCACACAAAAAAAAAAAGAAAAAAAATTACATAACCCCGCTACCGCTTGGGATTAGCTAACTTAGCTAACTCTAAAAAATCCAGGGCATCAATCTGTTCGAGTATTGATCCACAGGTACTTTAGCCAGTAGGCCTTGAGTCGTAGGGGAGTATGAGACATGCAAACCAAGAGCAGCAGGACCCCCCACAGGCGGATCTTCCCCAAGGACAGCTTCTGAGGCATCCTCCTACTGAATTTCCAAGGCAGGGTCGGATGTAGAAACTCCTTGCCTTGCCTTAGCATTAGAGGACATACTGCATCTTCGACAACCGCCCGAGTGAACTCTTGTACGCCAGGGCTTCCCTCTTCTAGTTTAATGTGGGGGAGTCCAAAAAATTGAAGAAGCTCAAGTCTAGATCTAGAAAACAGGAGATGATTTCTCTCTTGGTGAAGTAGGTAGAGTCAATAGATAAGTCCTCTAACCACTCTTCAGTAGCCTTATAATCAACGACTGCCTTTCTTGCAGTAGCATCGCTAAGGACCTCTCTGCTCTCTATCTTGGAGATGATCTCTTCCATCTCCAAAACCCTACACTGTAGCTCCTCGACTTGTTGCTCCAGAGTGGCCTTCAAGTTGGCCAGCTTGATAGACGTAGCCCTAATGTCCTCACATTCGAATGCCTTCATCACTAGCTCGGCATTTTCTTTTTCAATACAGGCCTTGGCAGTGCCCTCCTCCTCCAGTTGTTACAAGAGATGATCCTTCATCTTCTACTAGTTCTTCAACTAAACCTTAAGTTTTGTGACCCTCCGGGCATCCCTCTCTACTTTGCCCCCCTCTTACTTTGCATGCTTGAGCCTTGCTTGAAGCCCTACCACCTACACAACGGGGTGGCAGAGGCACTTGTTAGCTCGAGTAGATTTTCTTAAGTACCTCTTACTAGAAGTCTCCATCTCTAGCAAGCATTTCTTCTGCTAATGTAACTTCTCCTGCAACCTAGTTACCTCTTTTTGGGCGGCATAAGACTTGCTCAGCTCAAGGATCACTTGACCGTGGTACTGCAAGATGAAAATAAAACCCATAAGTTAGTACAAGATGCTAAAATACAATACTACAATAACATGGAAGACTTACCTGTCGCATCAGGGTACTCAAGTGACCCGTAGTCTGTAGGGGGTCGCTCCTGCCTTCTTAGGAGATCCTCTCCAGGACAGCCCCATCGTAGCCTGATAGCTTAAGGTTTAATGTTGCAGTGTTAGATCGTCGACACGAACCTCCCACTTTGACCTTAGGATCTTCCCCTGAGCTTTCTTCGTTTCCGACTCAAAGACCCCCCTTTTCAGCACCTCATCCCAAGAAATGTATGGCGCTTCACGGAACGAGTCTGGCACCAACCCCATCTGCTAAAAATTGTTGAGGACATCTAAAAAGCCAACCCCCACGTCATTGACGCTTTGGTAAGGATGAGCCAGGGGCTACTCATTCCACTTCCCTCTAGCCAAAGGATCCCTTGCTAAGGACCTTTGCTTCTTCACCCCAGGACTCGGCTCCACAGACGTCTTTGAAGCCCTATACTTCTAGCTTGCAGTTGGAAGAATGGCAGCCCCTTCCACTACTTCTTCCTACACTGCCCTTAGAGGAGATAGCACTTGCATGTTGGGCCCCTCCACTTCGGCACCTTCATCATCTATGATGATAGGCTCAAACGATTGGATGAAGGCAAGAGTAGGCAGACCCATGCTTAAAGGCCTTATCTCTACAGGCTCATCATGGATGTCGAAGGGAATCCCTTAAGGTACAGACTTTAGCCGCGCCTTGTTGGTCTCTCCCAACCCCAGCTTTGGTCTTGCTACCTTCCCTATCGGCAGGGCCGCCTTGGACAAGACATCGTAGTAGCCAAATTTTTGCTTGCAAGAATGCCGATCTAAAGTTAAAAAAAGAAAACAAGGATGAATCAACAAAAACTACCATTACCATTTGGAAAATACTGTCATAACCAATACAACCAAAGAGGTCCTCCCAGCTTACAGGTGTAGGACAAAGCACCTCGACACTAGTATAACAAATAGGCACGTAGGAATGAACCGGTACCTTCATACTTGGGAAGAGCTCAGAGGTGGTCTCCACAGCATTAATCTCCTAGCCCCCTCTCAACTCCATGAATGCCGAGATCTCCTGGACGGCCTCATCATCACTTGGCCCAAGTCTCTTCTCTCCTCTAGTACGAACCATACTAGTCCATCGGGTCCAGAAGTTGACCTCTTCGGGCAGCTCCACCACCACGTATTTGTCTTACCAACCTTTGACCGAGTCGATAAGGTCGTAGAACAACTTCTTTCCCAGGCATAGTTGGAGATAAGGCCACCTCCCAATGCTTTTCCATAAGTAAAAGTGGTAAAAGAGCTCAGGAGTAACCCTTATCACTAGGTATTTACAGAATGCCTAAAATGCCTTCAACACCCTCTACCCATTGGGAGGAACCTACGACAGGCTGCAATGATGGTAATTGAAAAACTCGTTCTCAAAACGATTGGGGGCAGGCATTGCCCAAACTCTAGGCACTTCTCAAAAATCGCGAAGCGCTTCCCCGATAGTAGCGCTACCTGTTTGTTTATGCACAGCAACCTAATTGCCACCTGAGAATTGCCCCTATGAGGAATTTGTTGATGACCCAGTTGTGGGCAAATTGCCTACTCTTACTTATATGGCCATTAGGCCCCTTGCCTGTAACAAGAGCATCAAATAAATCCTTAGCGGGGGGCAAGGGAATATCTACGTATACATCTTCGGGGATGGCATGGATGATTCTAGCCCTATCCAACGCTTCCATGGCCATCCTTATTAGTGGGTTGAGTTGTACTGTAACGATGCTTCTCCCTCCTACGCCTGAAGAGGATTACTCCTTATGGAATCTGAACTGGAGGTAAGTTACAACAAAGAAGAGCTAGCCTCACCCCTGTTAGTAGACATAATAGTGATTCTTGAAAAGAAAAATTGAAACTTCGGAAGAAGGTTTGAGAGTTTGAATGCAAATGCAGAAATTATAACAACTGAGCGGAAAGATGACAAAAAAGCAGTCTTTCTTTGCAATTCTCCTATTTATAGGAAAATCACCTAGGAAGCTATACAGACGGTTATAGGATATGTATAAGCACGAATCCCTTGAAATGCTATCTAGCAGATACGTAGAAAGCATCCCAATTGAACAACCACCTTTAAAAGGATAGAAAGCATATAATTGCACGCTAGTCAGCTACAACACAACACTTGTCACAGCATATTTAATTCTCAGAATACAAGCGGGTAAATATTGTATGTTGAAAGTCCCTTCAACAAGAAGCTTCTTTAGGGCCCATCTAATCTACACCAGGTCGGCGTTACGAAGACATGACACATCTACGTCTACTCAGTCCCTATCGACTTTGTTCAAACAAACCAGTTTGTAGCATTAGAACACCGTAGTACCCCTATTCACTTAGCCTCTGACACTTTTAAACTAGCAGACCACTGCTTAAGAATAGTCACCACTTCATGCCTTCCCACCTTAGATCATCCATTACTTCAGATCTACAACCTCATCACATTGACATCTCAGCATCAAATCAAACTTCCTGGAGTTGAATTGGTTATACCCAAGCAACCCATGCATTCCTTCTCCTTGTCTCTTCCTCGACAATGAGACTGCAAGGGGACAAGTGTTGACAAGACCCTTTAGGCAAGGACCCCTCAGGCACAACTGGACCCTCTAAGTATTGCCACCTTAGGCCTACCTCCATAGACTTTGGCCCTAGACCTGAACAGCCCAGGCCCATGAAGTACTATAACAGCTATAATCTACAAGATAAGGATAAATAGCCATGTCCTAAATATCAAGGACATGTCAAGCATAATAGTTCCACTCTCCTACACTTTCAAGAGAAGATCTCTCCCTCCAACTGATCTCCAACTATCAGCTCTGCTTCACTATAAATATGATACCACTCTCCAACGATAACTCTCTCTACAAACTTTGCATTCCAAGTTTATGTATCAAGTATTCTATTCTACCAAAAGCCCATTGCTAACTTAAATATCGGAGTGGCCACGCTGGATAATCTCTCAGCATCCCCTCACTATACATTGTTTTGTAGGCCCAGAATGTGCAAACCTTAATTAACTACCGACAAAAGCTAAAAAACAACAAAAAACAAAAATGTAAAATTGCCATATGAGAAATATTTTAATGTTAAAAAAATTTATTATAAGATAGCAGGAAAAGAAGGTTTCCCTTGAAATGATCTTCCACTATTCAACACCAGCACCCCAAAAAGGCATCATTGTTTTGGTTAAAGGACTTTTTAGCTTTTCAAGCAAATTTTGAACATGTGGTTATACTAAATTAAGGAAGAACCGCTGAAGCAGATACTCTAGTCTAACAACTTAAAAGATCTAAATATGAGTTTTTTGAGATGACATTCACTAGTGAAAACAAATAAACAATGGATTTGTAGAATGAAAATGCATAGTTATTATATGACCTTTTGGGAAGTTCTTAAACCAAATCTTTTTGAAAAGCATAATGGAATTGTTTGGCTGCTAAAGCATCATCACACACGAGCGCATATACACTAGAGAAACAACACGCGATCTGAAAAAAATAAAAATTGTAACTGGTCAAAACATTGTCATTTCAAAAGGCACATCGTCGTTAACAAGTCAAATTATAAAACAACTGTGTGATTGTTATGATATCAAAAGTTGCCAAATGAGATAGATTTTTTTTTAATAACTCGTAATTGACAAAACAACATATACTTTTTTGGAAGAGTCGAGGGCTATGATTTCATTAACTAGACAAGGACGTAATGAAGGGTACTATAATGGACACAAGATAGGAATTGAGTTATAGAAAAAGAAAAGCATTATTATAGTCATAGGAATATAAGTCTAATTGGCAAAACAACATATAATTTTTAGAGGAGTTGCGAGGGCTATGATTTCATTGCACAATAATTTCTACTGTAGATATTTAAATTAATTTTCAAAAAATAATTAATTAATTAAATCAAGAAGGCAAATTAACATCAATTTTCACCAATCAAGCAATACAAACAACGGAAGAAGAAAGGTAGAATTACCATCACCTTCGACATGCACTAACCCTGATTTTTGTAGATTTTAGTACCTTCCTACTCATTATTGGAACACAAACTGTTATCCAATCTAAGTGATAAGCCTGTATCATCATCAATCAAGAAACATAGTAAGGCAACGCAATAACTCATGAAACATAATTGATCATCAATGAAAAATTAAAATATCATCTACGAAACCTTAATTGTCACGCTTGATTTAATATTCAGCTACAAAAACTCCATGCACCAACAAGACCATAATCATCAAAGAGAAAACGAGATTAACACAACCGACATTTACAAACCCCGCTTAATGTTCCTTAACTAAAGCACAAGTGTACAAGAGGAAAATGCCATACTGATTTATTGTAAGGGAAAAAACCAAAAAGAATTCATGAACAAATGAATTAACAGCAAAACACCAAGGAAAAAAAAAAACGAGAATTCTGAAACCTCAGATACTAATAATGTTCATATAGAAACCCTAATTACTTACCAAATGGATCGTCATTCAGTACTTTATAATGCATCCCGAGGAAACCTACATCGGAAAACCTAAAGCCCAAAGAAACCTTCATACTCCAAGACCCATGGGAGAGAGAATCTTGGAATAAAGATGGAGAAAGAGGGAGAGGATAAAAGAGTGAGTTGTATATGCTTATATGTGTGCTGGGGCACATGTAGCTCACG
This sequence comes from Lumnitzera littorea, assembly GCA_024138015.1. Lineage (NCBI taxonomy): Eukaryota > Viridiplantae > Streptophyta > Magnoliopsida > Myrtales > Combretaceae > Lumnitzera > Lumnitzera littorea. The sequence continues at coordinate 23,110,080 of JAMXBB010000006.1, forward strand.
TGTTAGATGGATTACCATAACTCTTTTTAACGGCTACATATTCTTGAATTCGCGCCAATCAAAACTGTGAAACCTGGTCTTCCATCAATTAGCGAGGACTTGGAATAACGACACATTCAGAATAGCTCATAGGACAAATGTAACCAATAAATTCCAAGAAAGATACCTTAAGATGAATAACTAAGATGTGCTGCATATGATTGAGTTGTGATGGTATGCTTAGGATTATATATTGTTAATAGTTATAAGAAAATTGTTACTAGGGTTACACCAACAAATGGATTACCAAGGCATGTATAAGCATATTCTTAAATAGATGCAGACATGGAGATTTCAAATTCACTGACTCTACTTGGCTCTCATAATGGATAATAATATATAATGCATGTGCGGGAACCGGATTCGTAAGAAATTTCAGCAACCAACAAAAATATGAGTTGAAGATATCCTTCTGCATAACAAGGTCATGAGTTGCTTTATGCCTAGTGGACTGACTGGTGATAAGGACACTTGGAGAATTAGCATAAAGCTGGTACTTGAAACAAGAATTTAATAACATAATATATTGAACTTAGCTTACAAATCAGCACAAGAAATTAGAGCAAGGTTCATTTATTTTAGTAGAATGACGGTGCAATCAATAACATGACACTTGTGAACAATAAGTAATGGTGGCACAACCTAAATGTAACAACACATTCCTTATTGCTTCTCTCGTAGACCGATGGGAAAAGAAACACCACCTAATGATTTAACATGGAACACTAACAAATTGATAAAAGAAAATTAAAGAAGAGAGAGAGAGAGAGAGAGCATATACACCTAAAACTACCATGTCAACTATGGAAGAATGTGAGGAGTATAACTCATCATCATTTAATACACATCAAGAGCTTTGAGTGAAGAAAACCTGGTGGTTGATTTTGATCTTTCAAAAGTAGAACATGTACAAGGAAAATTGGAGAATTACATGGGGTTATGCATGCCAAAGATTTGCATGAAGTCCACCGCACCATCCTTTTTCCTTCTTCATCTTTTGGCAAGGAATAAAAACAAGGTCAATCGCTTTTGGGTATTTGAAGTTTGCAATATTTATTGTTTTAAGAGTATCTTGATAGTTGAAAATGTTTAAAATATTACCTAATTTAAGTTTTGAAAGCTTAAGTGCAAGATTCAACAAAAATGATGTTAATAGCCGAGAGATTACCATTGATATCGTGTTAAAAAGATAGTGTTTTTAAGTCTTTATGCACACATGAGACAAAAACATTTACAAAACATGGATACACATGCTACAATATTAGAATGGGACATCAACATTGCGTACAACACATATCTAGAAAACTTTTGAAAAATGATATCAAATACGCATGATCATCTCACTTTCTCTCTTTAGATAACAACAAAGGAAAAGACTCCTTCTTTTTTTTTTTTTCTTATTTTGATCAGTTTTATATACATGTAATTATGAGAAATAGGTTGAAAATATTATTGTACATTGTTGGCTATATCAATTTTTTTAACATACCAATTTGCCTACATTAATGTATTATATATGTACGTATAATATGTGATACAAACACACTTATTTATCATGGAAGCAACTAGCCGAGTCAATGTATTTTCTCATGAAAAAGTACTTAACAATTAATTAATTGTCATAATGAGCACGCTTTTGTAAATTTAATTTAGTTGTTGTGTTAGTAGTATCTATGAATGTGTGATTATACATATAAAATATGATTTATTTCAGTGTAGTAAATTTTACAGAGTTGATGTGACCAATAGGTGAGAATAGATAATGTGAAGGTAGTTTATTATACTGAACGAAATATTGTGAAAAGGGAAGATGAGGTACGATACAATAGGCACTCGACAATATTAGTCGAGGTTTCGATTGGAACAACTTATGATCAATTGACATGAGCACGAAGGGCGACGTTGAGGACATAGTCGTAGACGAGGTAAAAGTCAAGGATGTAGACATGTTAATTAATAGATTTGAGACAATGAGTCACCTCCAAACCATTCACTCATGAGTTTCCTACAATACCTGCATTCCAATTTCACACCTTGTCCGAAGAAGCCTCTAGCAATCAAATTCAGACTCTTATCACTCTGTTTAAGAGATAACATGGAGATCATGATGCAAATATAGGCGAAAGAGTTATGTAGATTGACCCTACTACAATCTTAATGTACTACACCAACTCTAGTACCTTTTCAAGGGATAAAGCACACATAATTTAGCTGGACGTAAGTTAGATGGTGTAGCCCTAGGCTAATATAGATGTATGAGAGGTGTGTGTCAACACACGTAGGTGATGTAGGCAACAGTAGATTGTTATTATTTGTACTTATTGAAAATTTAGACTATAATCAACTTTATGCAGATTTTGTACTTGTCCATCAAAGATTATACTTGGCAATACTAACAATTGATAAGTAACTTTAGTGAATGATCTTAGGCTTCTATGTGTATTACAAAGTTTAATAGTTTTGAATTTATATTTATTTAAGTCTGGATTGTACCAAGATCTTTTAAAGGAGATTAAGTGTATCTATAAAGCTTGATGTATTTGGATTTCTTTGTGTTAAACATAGTTTCATTTTGCAAGTGTTGGATTAACTTAGCATGTATTTGGGTTACTTGCTAAAATTGCCTTTTTGAGAAAGCAATTCAAAAGAGGTGATTTCAAATTCAATTAAAGTTGCCTCTTCAAGAGGCAATTTCATCATGACGGAGATGAAATCGCTTCTTAAAGAAATAATTTTAGTTGAATTTAAAATTATCTCTTCAAGAGATAATTTCAATTACCATATTTCCTAAGATCCATACTTTTGGGATTTTTTTTTTTTTTTACATATTCTTTTTTCCTTTCCCTTAGAACTAAAGCAATGTAGTATTATGCAAAAGTTTATAGAAATAAATAAGGATTTTACCCCATTAATGTTAAGGGTTATAATGGAAATATTATAATTTCCTAAGAAATAGTTTGGTTTCCTTATTTTGGAAGACTATAAGGAACTTTTATAATCTATGGTGATGTTGTTTCCTTAAGGATTTTGCTTGAACATGATATAACAAATTTGTAATTATACTTTAGAATAATGAACTAATCTAGAATATCAAGGAAATGGTGAAGTTACTACCGAAATAAAGTGATTTAGTAATATAGAAAAGTGGAACAAAGGACTTGAAAATTGGGACAGAAAGTAAGTCTAAATCTCGGGCAGATGAAAATGTGAAACAACTCACTATTTAGAAACTAGGTTAGAAGTTGATTTAAAGGGTTGGTTGATTTTGTATATATATATATATATATATTTCAAAACAATTCCCTATGATTTCCATATGCGTTTAATTATATGGTTAATTTAGGTAATGTACTAATAATGATATAACAATTAGACATTAAGCAAGTATTTTATTGAAATCTTTTACTTTAAAATCAAAATGGTATAGTAAGGAAATGAGATTTAGTAATATTTATACAATAGCTAGGAAGGTCAAAAACTAAGATAGAAAGTGCCCTAAAAGAATTTTTACACAGAGAAAGTAAGTGAAAAACTAGGTCAAAAATTATCCAGGACTAAAATTGCTTTAAAAAGAATAACTCCAAGACTTATACTTCAAGTGTAAGTAAGTTAGTCTTGCTTATATTTGACACATAAGTGACTCGGGTGTTGTATGCATCTTATTTAGGTGAAGTAGATGAGCAAAAGTCACCAAAACATGATGTAGGAGTTAAGGATTTCACTAAGTGGCTCTGATAAATGAATTCACTTGTGTGTTAAGAGTAGATTATATTTACTCATATGACTTACTAACTTGCTTGGTTGTACTTGTCTTAATTGAGTGGTGTATAAGTGTGACATGTTAATTGATGAGTTATGAAATACCTTTTAAACTCTTTTATATACATTGTTGAATAAGTCATTCTTCGTTATTGATTGTGATGACTTTAGTTGTGTTATTACTTGGTTATAATTGATGACATAAACCTATATTAATTAGGACAAGAAACTAGATACTAACCACTAACCCTACCTTTTAAGGTGTTCACTTGAGTGAACCCAATACCAAAGTCTTAAAGAAGAGAATGAAATAGAGTAAAAGCTTGGGTTAGAAAGTAAATAAATAAGCTTGCTTGTGTTGGTTGGTAAGTGTTTGGTCTTTCTAGGTATGTAGTTGATGCATCCATAACATGGCACGAAAAGAATCTACAAGTCAAGTTTCCTAAAGATTGAGATTTTACTTAGTTAAGCTATAATTTAAAAACTTGGGTTTTGTTATGCAAATGGTTAAGTTTTTAAAAGCTTAGTTTTGCAATGAAAACATCTTAATTTTTAAAAATGGTTTTCAAGCATATAAAATTGCATAGTGATTAATAGATTAAATTTGTTAAACTCCTATCTAGGTTCCTAAATTAGGTAATTAAGATGTCTAGCAATGTCGACTACCTAGATATTTAGGGTTAGGGTTACGATATCGATACCAATATATGTCACAAGCATTAGTATAGCACGAGTTTACTACATTTGCATTATTTGGCTGGTGTAAAAGGTATCCTAGTTGAATTGATGGATTGCTTATATGTTTTAGATAAGATTCCGCTTTTATTGTTATTTGTTCTTTACTCTCACTCAGCTGACAATAAACTAATGGAATAAGTGTTGTCTTATCCTTAAGTTAGGAAAAAAGTTAGATAAGATCTCATATGACAAAAGCAAGGAGACTTAATAAAGCCTACATTAGCAATTTTCCTTGCAAGGTAAATAGTAGTAGACTTGGATTCAAATTCTAAGAAGAAGCTTTTCTAGAAGATTGTCAATTTACTATGTAAAGACTCGAATATAGAGATTGTAGATATATATATATATATATATATATACACATTATATAGACTTTCAGATGGAGCTATGTATTGTAAAAGGTTATACAGTTGTGATACTCTGAGTTTGGCTTGCTCTTATAAAAGATTTTTGCTGTGGTTTATTACATTGTATAAGAAGAGATTTGAAATTAAGTGTTTATGAAGTAAAAGGACAAGTGAAGTAAAGATTTTACCTTATTCTTATCTCAATGATAATAATATCAAATTATCTTCAAAAACCCAAAAGTTAGAGAAAAATTTTCAAGCAGATGCTTAAAAGGCGAGACATTATAAAAAGTAAATAATTATTTTTGGCAAAAAAAAACTAAAGAATTATTTTCTTATTATTATAATAGCCCAAAAAAAAAAAAAAACAAAGCATGGAATAGAAGGGTTTGATATAACATGAAAAGACCAAATTTATCCCCTCCCCTAAAAAATAATTAGTTAGGATTTTTTTTCAGTATTTAATTAGTTAGTAATACTAATTATGCATATATTACTTATTTTAGTTTTTATCTTAGTAAAACTAGTGCCAATGAGTTATAAGATAAATCTCATAAAACTTTAATTTTAAATCCATATAAATATTAAATACATAAATCACTCCTCACATATTTATTTGCTCAATGCTCATATTATAAACTAACCTATTGTCGTTTCTATAAATGTCACATTTTAAACAAAAATAAATTTTCTTCAACTGCTTGATGCGTAGCATCTTCCGTACAGCCACAACAGTTTTGCATTAAATTCTTGTAGTTAAGAGTAAGAGTTATGAAAATATATGATTAAATTGTAAATAAGACTATAAGACCAAGTTTTTTATATTCGATGCATATATATATATATATATATATATATATATATATTAGTGGGCGTAACAACAGAAGTTATATTCCCTTTAATGTAACAAATATAAATATGCTATCACCACTTTTGAGATACATATGTAAATATATAAATATTCAACATGTGAAATCTTAATTGTAAAATAATTATATTTACATATTTACACACGTATCATAGATTAGTTTTGATTAGTTATATTTGCCATAAATAATATACGAAGATATAGTTTACACATCATGGACAAAAAAAAAGGAAAAACGAAGAAAAACGTGGGAGAGAGACATCAGGGAGATAGAATGTGCTTTGAATTAATGATGGGGTTATTGGAAACTGTTAGATGGAAAGTGGGGAGGAGGGAAGAGGGAATGGGATTGAAAACCGTAAGTAGAGAGGAGGGAAGATAGAATGGGATGGTAGGAAAGAGAAATTAATAAATTGATAAATATATCTATTTTTATATTTTTAATAATTTAGTTTAATATTAGTTTTGTTGTTATATATTATTAGATTGAGGCTAAATAGTAATTTCAGGAGATGATAGTTATTTAAAAACCTTTTGATTTAAATAATGTCTAGATAATAATCTAATGATATTTTCACTTCAAATAAATTTGCACGAATGTTAGTGAGCGAAAAGTGAACTTTTTTCCCTTTTCGTAAACAAATTACCTCTCACATGGGTGATGCATTGCTTCCAAACTCTTGTTGTTTGTTTTATAGTTTATAGAGATAGTGTAACAAAACATCACATGTAAATTTGATGCGATGCTTTTAGAACCATAATTCATTAAAAAGTATGTAATTCAAAGGCTATGATATATCATCTTAGAGTGCAAGACTGGTCTATTTTATGATTTTAGAGATATTTCTTTTCACATTATATCACACTTTAATAAAAATTTAGCTAGATAATTTTAAGGAATGCTTGTCCTTAGATAAATGCCAAATGGTTATCAATACTAAAAGACCTCAGTTTTATTAATTATTTACAATCATATGATTGGATTCTCCTCGTGGTAATTTTCAAGCTAGAAAATTTAAACTATCAAATGAATGACTTCGAAATTTTCTAACAAATTCAATTGACAAAATCCTTTCTAACTTGAAGTACACTTGTTAGTCTCAATTATCTTCTAAAAAATTAAGATAATCATGTTGAGTTCAAGATGACCTACCTACTATTCTAAAGGCATATGTCTTCTTAACATTATGATTTTATAATTGGTGTATAAGACAACATATACTTTCTCCATCCACGCAAAAATAAATGCATACAGTTATAATAAGATTCCTATAATCATCACCAAAAGTTGTATTTTTTTTTTTAACCCATCAACAAATAAAAAGCATGCCTATAATATTAAAAATTTCTCATACAAGAATGAAATAAGAAATTTGGTACAACATGACGGAGTACCTTTTATTGTGTCTTTGTTGATTATGAAAAGAATTACATTATTCAGAGTTATTGTGTTAGTTGACAATTTTTTCAAGTCTCTTATTTTAAGTAAGCATTGTTCTCTCTAATTAGTTTTTTTTTTTTTTCATGGTTTATGGTTTGAACAAATTTGCTCCCTAAAAATATAATATACAATACACAATCAATTGTCTTTATTGCACCTAGTTATATTTTAATCACTTTCCAATAACTGGTATAGTAAGAAAAATTTAGAAATCATGGATAGGGATATAAATTGGACAATTAGTTCTTCTTTTCATTACCAAGTGATATATGTTGAAAAGTGGAACTTTTGTGAAAAAATGAAGATGAAAAATAACTTTTAAAAAAAAAATTCCCCGTATGTCTTGCAACCAAGGAATTATAATTTTTTATATTCTCAATTTGATCCTATTTATCATTGAATAATTTTATGTCACCATGTGTATTTTTCCTTTTTTACCAATATTTTTAGATCTAATTAATAAGATAATTATTTTATCATAAGCATCCTCAACGTCCACTAGTTTTCAATGATATGAAGAAAAAAAAAGATAACCGACAACACATATATATAACAACACAGCCCATTCAGTGCAGCATACTTACTCTAATTTATCACACTCCACACAACATAAGCAGGTAATTATAAAAAATGCAGCAATAATTCATGTAATATACAGAACCAATATCGAGCAGTAATAATTGGTTCCTTCAGGGGTTAATTAAAAGGAGAATAAGTAGACCTTTCATTGTTGATTCACACCTCATCATTCAACTATTACGTTATGGGAAAAGAAACAAACTTTAAACACAGTTGATCAATGAGAAAAAATGCTTCAAACCTTAAAAAAAAAAAAAAAAAAAAAAAAAAGAAGAAGAAGAAGAAGAAGAAGAAGAAGAAGTAAGTAAATAAAGCCTATTAAGTTTGAGCCGCTTCCTTAATACCTAGGAGATTTATGGTTGAGTGAAGTTCCTTAGCATTCACCTTGACCGATACATAGTGAACTCGGCACCAGTATTATGTGGAAATTGCAAAGTTAAAAGATGCACTTTGGTCTTATTTATCATTTTGATAGGATCAATTCTCTTATTTATCTCATTATTCATTCATATATTTTAAAATCTAAATTATTTAATTCAAAATTTATTCAATAGTTTAATAGTTTAAATTTAAAAAAGTGTAAATAAAAAGTAAAATAGATAACGGTATTGATTCTATAAAAATTAAAAACGGAACCATAAAAAAATCCTTATATGCAACAAGAATCATGGTATGGAATATCTTATCTGATTGTTTTGCGTTACTTTGGGTTTTGCACTGGCATGAAAAATCTTTTATTTATCTAACAATATAACGCAACCTAAAACAAATATATTTTTGTTAGAGAAATTTTAAGCCATATATATTATTCAAAGACCGCGGGAGCATTGTAACAAAATCATGAAAAAAAAAAAGACCATATAACAATAAAAAAATTTACAATAATTAGGTTCACGTTTACATTCTAGAAAACTATGTGTAAAGAGGTATTGGTATCATTTCTAACTACTATAGTGCGTTGGAGGGGTATGTGCGAAACCAAATTAGACAATTCTTTTAATATTATTATTCCTATAAATTTTGACGATATACTATTATTAAAAAAAAAAAAAAAAAGGAAAGAAAGGAAATGTTTAGTTAACATCTCCCTTTTTTATGTCCAATATGGTATAGCATTTCACTATGAAATTTACTTCTTGTACAATTTCTTTCTCCACAAAAATAAACCTGAAAACCCTTTACCTTAAAAATTGCTACTTTATAAATAAAACTAGCAAACAACCCAATTATATTGCAGGTGTAAAATAATTATAATTTTTTAATTAAAGTTGCAATAAAGACAAATTATAAAAACTTCTCCATTAGTATTATAAAATTAAAACAATTTAATATTATGATAACATAAAATATATCTATAACATTATTAAATTGATTATTATGAATCATCAACCGATAAATATTAAGAGTGGCCAAACAATAATAAAATTAATAAAAATCATTTTTTTTTATAAATGTTAAAAAATGTTAAGAATAAAAGGTTATTTTTTTCAATAAGTTATTAATACTCTTAAGTTAACGTGAATAATGAGTTGTAACCTCATTATAAAGAGAGAGAGAGAGAGAGAGAGAGAGAGAAAGAAGGGAGTGGTGGGAAATAAATTGTGAGATTAGTGGGTAAATATAAAGAGAAAAAGGAAGAAAGTGTAAAGTAAATGGATAGATTAATGAAGAGAGAAGTTAATGGAAAGAGAAAATTTTAATGTTATAAAAAAAGAAGAATTTAGTAAATTGTCAAATTTGTCTTTTGTTCATAATTTTATAAAAATAATTTTAATATTAGTATTTTTAATTATTTAACATTATATTTGAGGCTTAAATAGTAAATTACCGAGAGACGGAAAAAAAGTATGAATATGTTGGTCTTATCTCCAACTTTTCAATAATAAAAGATTAAATGCCAAAAAAAAAAAAAAACAAAGAACTTTACTCATGCCTCGCTTCATAAAATATACTATGATATGATTCCACAATTTTCACCGAAAGAAAAAAAAAATGATCGAACAATCACTACATAGTAAAGATTGCATTGAAAAAACAATTACTTTGCAAAAATTATATTTATACTTAAATTACTTTTTTTAATAACCTTTAAAAACCATGAATAATTAATTAAATTAAAGCATTCTTAGGATTTGCGATTAGCAATGTGCGAACATTTTGATGAGTCTTTTACCTGAGTTTTATTCCATGAATTTAGGACCGGGTCAATACCCTTCTCGATAGTATTGTTTCAAACAAAATTATATCTCTGCTCTGTCCCTATAATTCCTCTAGTGATTTCAATTTAATGATGAACCTAAAAAAGAAGCCAGGCAAAAGGTTCCATACCTTCCGCTTCGTGTAGAAAAAATTTGCTTAAAAAAAGAAACTTATATAAAAAATCGTTTATTGATTTTGTTTTTACTTAATTCAAATAAAAGTAAATTTTGACTTGTATAATGCAACAGAAATTACATAATATGATTCGATATGTGGAAAAGGTTGATAATACCCTGAAGCAAAAGGAGAAAAACGCATCCAAGACGACACTCACCTTATAGAAGCCACACAATCAAATATCCAGCAACCTCTTTGACATTGAGTGCGTTGTGTTATGCTAAGCCAACAAACATCACATACTGCCATGAAACCTTGTTTACTGTTTTGTGTGAAGTAAAAATATTTAATAAGCAAAGAAGCTAATCCTTTACCTTGTTTCCCGTTAAATATAAACCAAAACTTTACTAACATTTGAACTTAGAATCTTACTACATAGAAATTTGATGGTCATGACGACAGAGATGACAAAGAAGAATGACTATGGGTTGGCGTTTGATAAAATGGAAAGGAGAAGAACCAGTAAAAGGGGGAAAAAGAAAACGGTTATAGAAAAGGCAGTTTAGCTTAAATTGCAATTTGGAAAATGGAAAGGTGGAGAGGAAGGTTAATGTGAGGAAAGAGAAAATAGGAAGGTAGTTTTAATAAATGTAGGAGAGATTCCAGGAGAGTGAATTGCAATGATATAACTTTTGAAAGTTAAAATTTTCCACCGAAAAAAATTTAAAATTTTTTGCTATTGTCTTAATATTAATATATAGCGACCCAGAACCGAAGGGTGCCACAACACACCACGTGTTCTTACCATTTAGAAACACATTAAAACTCTAAAACAAACTCTATTCTTCAAAATCACTTGTAATGAACACTTATTAGGTGTAAAACTACACTTCTCCAAATACATCAATTCGAGTGACTTACAAGTAAGTTATTTTAACTCCAAACATACCAAATAACTAGAACTTGATCTTTCACAATATACAAAACTAATTACCTCTCTTTTCTAACTTGTTGATAATAATTTCCATACTTTTTATAAATTTATGAAATTGATTTACAGCTGTAAAAATAGAAGAATAAGTCAAAACCCAGTATGGGTATACAAAACACATACGAATGCCAAGCTTAATAATTCACATGTATATATTGCGGTTATATCAAGCAAACAATAATTTGATTATCTTTACATTAAGCCAACAAACAGTAAAAGAGTACTCATAAACCCACTACACCATAATTTTTGTCCACATACATAAGTGATTATAATATAAATATTCCTTTAAGTCTTTTACGCCTAGAGTCCAAAGTTCAAAGACTAGAAAATCTAATATTCTAGCTATATTATCTCGTATAAAAATCTACTAAGGAAACCTCACATATAATCAGCAGTTACTCCTCTAAAGAACTATTAATGTGGGCTCCTAGAGCGAGCGGGTCAAGCATAATCAACAAATCATTCTTTTAGACCAAATATAAATTAGTCTGATTAGCTCATTTTTAACCTAGTAAGCACAGCTATACAAATAAGCACCACATACTTGGAATAGCTCCACAACAGCTAACAAAACTTCAAACTCACAAATCCCGAATGAAACAACTCAAATCTCAATAAGTAAGGAATCTAACAACCACCACGAATTTATTTGAAAAGCAAGTATACATATTAACCTTCAGGAACTCGATAACTAAATTTTTACTTAAAAGTTATCTATGAACCTATAAACTTATTAGATCAAAGGTTTCAAATGAAATTAATCAAATCTATTCATAAATCAAGAATAGAATTTAGAGATAATATAAATACATAATACGACAAAACAAAAAGTTAACATATTTATATAATATTATTTAATTACTCAAAATCATATGGTATAATATATATATATATGAGGAAAAATAAAAGATAAACAAATAATGAGGATGTTAAAATAGATAGTTGTACTAATTGTTATAATAATAATAAAAAAATACATACTTAATTAGACAATAGTAGAACTTATAAGAGTACGTAAGAAAAGATATATTAATAATAGGAATCTAAATCATGCATACTATACAATTAATATCATACACTACATAACTATAATATCAACGAAATAGAAATAATATAACAATAATAATATTATCAATAATAATAATTTTAGGTCATAATCTTAATAGAATAAAATTATTATAGTCAAATCGATACTTAAAATTGTATAAATATGACACGAGTATTTCTACAACTCTATATCCAGTTAAAATATAGTGACCTAACTCCGAAAACAATAGGAAATAGAAATCCAGTCCCATACATACACATATACACATAATTCAATGCTATGACATAAAGTATAATAACAACTTTTATATAAAGTAATACAATAATTACGACAATAAATTAATTTATACTAGGAATTGAGTACTAACAAAATAATTACTCTTCACAATAATAATGGAAAAATAAAAATAATATACTATGTACACGACACTGAAAAAGGAAATTGAATTTACTTGCAAACTAAAGTTGAGATGAAAATACCGGATGGATACGAATCGACACCAAATACGAACCTATTATAAACAAAAATATAGAAATTATATTTCGTATAATAATATACTCAAATAATTAATAAAAACTAAATTACCGAAACAACTCGAAACGTGTGGAATTGGGAAGAGGAAATTGAGGATGGGGCCTATCACAATAGGTAAGGGACAAGGGAAGGAGAAGAGGGATTAGGCAGGAAAGTTAGGGGGTGCAAAAGATAAGAGAAAGATTGGGGGTAAGAAACAGAGAGAAAGAAGAAGGACAAGGGGGCGGGGAATGAATTGAGGGGAGACCGAGAGAGATGAGAGGGAAGGGGGGAGAAGATGACGAGAAGTTAATGAAAGAGAAGGGAATGCAACAAGGGATAGGATAAAGGCGGAAACAAGTGGGACTGAGAGAAATTGATGAAGGGAGGAGGAAAAAGAATGGGGCTAAGAGAAACAGTAGGGAAGAATTAGGGATTGGGAAAGGGTCCAGTGTGAGAAAGGAGAGGGTGAGGGAAATGATGAGAAGGGGGTGAGGAAAGGGTTTAGGTAGGATTTTAGGTAAGGTCTAGATTATTCTAGAACCCTCTAGAATATAAGGTGAGTTTATAATAAAGATAGAGAAATAAAGAATTAGCTAAAAAGAAAATAAATAGTATTTATAAAAATAAATCATATATAAAAATATTGCAACATATATAGTTAATACCAACAAAATATTTATACGTATACATAAAATAAAATTTAATTTATATACTGAGAATGTAGAAAAAAAAAGTTTTAGAAAAATAAAATTAGAATCTTAAATTGGACTTCTTTACTATATGATACACTTTAAAATAAATCTAGAATTGTTTGAACTTTAATAAATAGAGAAATTTTTCTATTAGAAAGCAGTTTCTATCGACACGATTCAAAAGAATTTTTACAACTTAAATAAATGACTAACTTGATTAGAGTATTTTATAATAAATGTAGGTAGATACGAATAGTAGTTAAGATAGTTGTTGGGTCCTCTTTATTCAAATGTGATGGATATTAGGATTAAGTCATTGTTATCAATGCTGTTAGACCTAGACTGGATGGCATAATCGGTTGGGTCAATTCTTATAGCATGGTTGTTGCATCAATCTAGTCAAACTTGTATAAGTTAAGCGAGTCGACTATGACTTAGTCAACTAATAGAATTAAGCTAGTCATAAAGCAACAAAATATATTTTAAAAAATTAGAAAAGAAAGAGAAAAATTGTTGTTACTTTCATAGTTTTTCTTGACTGAATTGCAACTTAGAATAGCCTAAAAAATGAAAATTGAAACTAAAAGGTGAAAAGTAAAAACAATCTCTCTTAAGGACTTATACTGTGTTTGGAAAATTTTATATAAAGTGAAAATGGAAACAAATCACTAAAAAGAAAAGGAAAGGAAAGGAAAATAATGGAAATATAATCTTTTTCCTTATTTAGATACGAATGATTGAATTTTTTTTTTCACATGTTTCCTTAATACAAAAGAATTAAAAAGAATAGAAACCAAATAATAACTAGTCCAAGTTACCTTTCAAAACATGTGATGGGAGTTGCTTCAAAGGTATTTTTGTAACTTCTTAATGTTTTTACCGATTTCCTTTTATCTCTCTCCAAAATTGGAGAGAAACAAAAGTGGCTATAGAGTGAGAGCATTTTAACTAGTTTCCATCCTTTTCATTTGAATTCTACTCTTTGTTAAAATAGTCACAACATGATTTCAATTGACTTTTACTAATTTCCACCTATACAAACAAAGTATTAAACCCTAACTCCCATTAATCCCTCTCAAACCCTTAATCAATTTATAATCTTAAAGAGTCACAACTCAAATCTTGAGAACAAGTCTAACATCTTAAAACCTAAGGACACCACAACCCGCCATATGTCCCTAATATCCAATAACATGTTAAAACTCTAAAACACTTCTTAATGCTCCTAAAATCACCTGTATTAAAACAATTTTCCAATTACAATAATTTAAATAACTCATAGGTGAATCATTCCAACCAAAATTAATAACTATTAGCAAAGCCTCCAAAATTTACAACAAAAAATTATATTAGCAATTCTACTCAGCATCACTACTCAATCTCCACAAATCATTAACATCCTTAATGCAATACAACTATTTGCCTCTCTTTATCCACTTGAAGATAGTAAAAACCTCAACTCATCGTGAGCAACTAGTTTAACAAGAATACTTACAGTTGTAAAAATGAAAGAGTAAGTCAATGTCCAGTACGTAATGCACAAGTATACATGAATGTCATAACAAGTCATATACATGCATATAATGCACATTACATCAAGTATAACAACAAACAATTAACTAATTATCTTGAATTTAGGTTAACGACTTATAAAAAAGTACTCATGACCTTATCACACCATAATCTTTATCTACATATATAGATAAATATCGAATATAAGTTTTTCTTTAATTTTTTAAGCCCAGAGTCTAAAGTCTTTCAAACCTAGATTTCTAACTACATCATCCCATATGTACGTCCCATATGTAAGTCCACTAGAAAATCTCCACATATGATCAGCAGTTGCTTTTTAGAAAATCTACCACTACAAGCCATAATTAGCACATAATTCAATCTTAGCAATCATAAGTAAGCAACCAAGCAACACTTACCTCGAAAGTCGAATAAATAAAGTACAAGTCTCGAATTCAAATCTTAAGGTTCAAACTATACTCAACAAAAAACCCGAATCAAGAACCTAACAATTAGAATAACAAGCCTTCTTTATTTCATCATCAATCCAATTCAATATAAAACTTCTAGTTTAAAATTCTCAACTTTACTTTGGTTATAACCCTCTAACTCAATTCTAACTCCTAAGGGTACTACAACTAAGGTTGAAGCTAAAGTTCGAAACTTTAATTAAGAATAAGTTGAAGAAAACATTTTGGAAGAAGAATTGGAAGTTTGAAGTAGTAAAGGAAATTTAGAAGTATAGACTTGAAAGAGACTAATTATTATATTAGATTAGAAAAATAAGGTAAAGTTTGTTGAGATTTATTAAAATGACATTCGAAAGTAAAAAGTGTTTAAAGCTAGTTAAATACTAAATTAGGCTTAAAGAACTAGAAAACTTTAGATAAAGGTTGAAACTTTTGCAAAAGAAAGCTAAATGCAACTCCATATTAAGGTTAAGAAAAGATTTGATTGAGTTTAGTTAAGAAAAACCACACAAAAAGATTACACATGAAGTTTATAGCTCAATATGGTCAACGATATGACCAGATCATTTTAGTCATGTCAAATTTTAACCATTTTTACAAAAGTTGAAACTTTTATAAAAGAAAGCCAAACAAAGCTCAATATTAAGGTTAGGAAAATGTTTAATTAAGATGGGTTAGGAAAGATAGTTAAAAAACACACATATATTTAAAGCACTTAACATGATTGGTGATATGACCATATCACTTTGGTTGTGTTAAATTCTGTTTAAACTATCCCCTCTACCGAACACAATCTATAACATGACCATGCTGTTGGTCATGTTCCCCTAACAACAAATCTAGCTGTTTTCCTCCTTCGAAAAACACCCTAATCCAACATTTTCCCTTCCATTCTTCAACCCAACCTTAAATATACTTCAAATCCTTAATTATCCATCACCTAAACTCATTTTTAATCCCTCAAAGCCACAAAATTTCAACTCAAACATCACTTAAACATCATATCCACCAACAACTTCAAGAAAACCAACTTTAAACTAAAGAACAAGATGAAAGAGTGAAGGATACTTACATAATGCTTAATGAACACTTCAATCACCTCCATAAGAAAGCTAAGCTTAAAATTAGAGCTACAAATAATAAGCTACTTAAATTCAGGTGTCTTAAGAAGTGCTAAGAAACTCCATAAAAATGAGGCTTTTCACCATGATAAGATAGGTAAAACAGTTTAGATGCTTAAATACTTACCATTGAGCTAACTTAAATGCAGTTTTCCTTGAATTTTGAGAGATTTCATGTGCTTAGTTCAACTGAGTAAAGAGAGAATTAAGAGAGAAGAAGGAAATGAGAGGGTTAGGAAGACTTAATGAATGTTAGGGTTTAAAAATGGAATATGGCAACAGAAATGAATAGGGTTTAAGGAAGTTCTTATGGATTAAATGACCCTTATATTCTTGTCTTTAATATATTTTTTTCCTCGATTTTTCTTGAATTTTACATCAAGGTAAGCTTGCTCAAATTTCTCCTTCCCATCTGTTTATTACTTTCATGTTTCACTTGAAAATTTCATTAACTTCTTTTTCAGTTTACTTCATTTAGTTAATAGCTCATCAATTTTATTTGGGTAACTGCACTTTGACCTCTTTAGCCATGTAATCGTATTTCTCTCTCTAAATGGCAAAAAAAAAAAAAAAAAACCTATAGATTTAGTTATGAATCATACAGTACTAATGCTTGTTATGTAGTTCAACCATTAAGACAAGAAAATAATTGATGAGTTTTTTATTTTAGCTATGTTTGAGGTAAACTAAGTAGTTGTCTTCATCAGTTTTTGTATCTAGGTGGATTTGTAACATGTTAGAATCATTCATACAAACAAGAAAAATAACATTGTTTTCAGTTCAAGTCAAAGACAAACTCCTAGAAATTTAAGAGAGAAGGAAGAGAGAGCTATAGAATAATACTTCTTGAATTATATTATGAATAAAATGATGATCCTTTAGCTTATACAATTGCTATTTATCATATTTCTTATAATAACTAATTTCCTTAAAAATTTTATTAATTATAATTATTTACTATCTTCCTTAACTAACTAATCCTAACAGTTGCAACTAATCATTAAGTTGCCTAACCAATATCTAAAATCATAATAAATTTCCTTACCTTTGACAAAAACCTTGTTGTCAAGGTTTAAGGGAACAAGATAAACAAACAAATAAAAATTAACTTATCCTATTTAATAGAAATAAAAATTTATCAAAAGTATTCAAGAAACTTAAAGCATGCATTGTTAGTTTGTCTTTATAGAGTAACCTTCCTTATTTATAACTTAACCCTTCAACGCCTTTGAATATTGTCTTCAAGATTAAGAACAAATTCTTTCAAAAAATATATTGCTCATGAGAAACACAACCAACAACTTCAATCACTCCTACTACTGTACCGAAGTCGACATCAAAGAGATTATCATCAACTACTTTCATATTTTAATTCTTTGAAAATTCAAATGGTTGAATTACTAAAATTTTTTTTATCATTCTAGAAATTATCTTCGATATTAATCTTGGAATCTTCTCGTTTTACAACGACAACATTTTCTTGATCATCTTTTTTGACTGGTTTCTTACAATTTGTCTTCATTTATAGTTTCTATGGTTGAAGTAATATCTTCATCATACCGTTTCATCAATTTCTCTTATTCTATATATTCAATAATCAATTTTTTTGAATGCTTATTACTTACTGTGAGTTTACTTGAATCTTCTTACACTTTTTTAAATAATAACATGATGCCATCATTTTTTATCTTGTTGCTTCTATTTGCACTATTACTTACTTCAACGAATTTTGTATTTGTATTGATGCAATGGGATCTTGCAAATTGATCGTGACTGAAAATGAAGAACAAAATTAAATAACAAACAAAATAGTGATGATAGCGAAAGAAACAAAACGAAATGAATGGGACCAAATCAATGGATACTCTCAACGAGAGCACCAACATTAGAATCTCGTGTAACTCATTCATACAAATAAGAAAAATGAAACTGTCTTTAATTTAAGTTAATGACAAACTGTCTTTAGTTATTATTAGCCAGTTGTTAATATAGTTGCAAGAAGTTAGGAGTAAGTTCCAGTTTTTATTCTCCATGGGAATTGTATATAAAAGAGTTTTGTACATAGAAAGTTTAACTTAATACATTCATTTTTGCCACAAATTCATTTACTCTTCTAATCTATTACATAAACACTTTCTTTCGTATTCCTTAATTGCTTCCATCACTATACACACACACAAACACAGCTGAGACATTGTAACATGGTATCAAAGTACTCTTGTGATTGATTAATCATGTCGATAACTGATACAAAAAATGTGAATTTACCTTATTTTGTTCATCATTGGGATTCACAAAATTCTATTGTGATAACGCTTGTTCTCGCTAGTCTTAATTACAATACTTGGAGCCGATAAATTTTGCTAGCCTTGTCAACTTGGAATAAAATCAGTTTTGTGGATGGTTCTGCTCCAATTCCAGACAAATCAAATAAGTTGTACGTAGCTTGGAATTGGTACAATGACTTGATTGTTGTCTAGTTGCTCTGGTTAATATCATCTTCAATTACTTCAACTATTATGTACATAAACACAGCTAAGGAGATATGGACAAAACTGAAGGTACGTTTCTCATAGCTGGATGATACTAGAATATGTCAGTTACATTATATGTTAAATACTATAGTTCAAGGATCAAGATCCGTAGATGAATACTTTATAAAATTGAATATTATATAGGAGGAGTTACGGAATTTTAGGCCACTTTCGTACTGTTCTTGTGGTTCTTGTCAATCAAGTTGTTTTGATAAATATGTTAAGATGGCACATAAGGATTATGTTTTTAAATTTCTCAATGTTTTGAATGAGAATTTTGTTGCTTTACGGTCACAAATATTGGTTTTAAAACCATTTCCCATTTTAGATGAGGCTTATAATTTAGTAATGCAAGACGAATTTCAAAGGGCCAATCAGTTAAAGGATTTTTCAGTTCAAGACGCATTTGTGATGATAAGTGTACATCTTAGATCGAAGAATAAATGTGATATAGTTTGTAGTTGCTGTCAGAAGAAAGAGCATTTAAAGGATAGATGCTATAAACTAATCAGGTTTCTACTACATTTTCAAAATTATAATGTGATTAAATGGCCAGTATTAGAGTTAAAGTTTGTGTCTGTAGGCGATGGTGATAGTGAAGTATCAGGTAATGTTAGCCTTTCAAGTCGAGAGGATCATGGATGTCGATCTCCTCTTGGATGCATTTTGTCTAAGAGTTGAAATGCAAGTTCATCTGGTAGAGCTAATAATGTAAGTTTTTCTAAAGAAAAATTGCTTAACCTGTTGAGTATGATGAATGTTTCCAATGTTAGCAATGCTAATGTTGCTATGGGTAAGACCTCTGTATCAAGTTCAATGACACAAGCTGGTGGTCAAGACGTAATAAAGCCAATGAGCCATATGGTAGGTATGGCTAATCTTTCTTCTTGTTATTCATAGAAAGGATTAATAAATTGGATTTTGGATTCGGGAGCTATGGATTACATGGTTAGTATGGTTAGTCTTTTTCACTCATATTTGAAATTGGTAAAAGGTTTGGGTCCTTACCTAATGGACAACAAATAGTAGCAACGCATATTGGTACAATTACTTTAAATCCAAGTTTAGTTCTTCACAGGGTTCTATTTTTACCCTCATTTAAGCATAATCTCATTTCTGTTACTAGATTGGTTCAAACTAGTAACTATACAGTTTGTTTTACAAATCAACTTGCTTTTATTCAAGATCATATCAATCAGAAGGAGATTGGATAAGCTTCTGTTAAAAATGGTCTGTATTTGGTTGAACAAGAGCTCGATATGATAAATAGTGCACAACAGGATCATATTTCTTCTCGTTGTGATTTTATCTTTAGTGTAAGGCATTTTCATTTTAGACATCCATCTTTTGGAAAGTTGAAACAGATTAGTCAGTTAGACAGCAGTATTAGTTGTACTTCTTTTGATTGCTTGATTTATCCTATGGCCAAACAAAAATGTGTTGTTTTTCCTGTTCATGTTTGAAATACATCTACTGCATTTGAATTGGTACATATGGATATTTGGGGCCCTCTCGTTGTTCCAACAATTGAAGGTTATAAGTATTTTCTCACTATATTAGATGATTTTACTCGAATAACTTAGGTATATTTGATGAAGTTTAAGAATGAAGTTTCTATGATTGTTCCAAGTTTTTGTCAATTGGTGATTAGGCAATTTAATTCACATGTTAAGATCGTATGCAGTGATAATGGTAAGGAATTTGTTATGTCTCAATTTTATGCTAATCATAAGATTTTTCATTAAACATCTTATGTAGAAACACCACAACAAAATGGTGTTATTGAGTGGAAGCATCAACATTTAGTTTCTATAGCTCAAGCATTGTTGTTACAAGCCTCTTTGCCTTTATGTTTTTGGGCGCATGCTGTATTAACAGTAGTCTATCCAATTAATAGACTTCTTACTAATATTCTACAAGGAAGAACTCCTTTTCAGTTGCTATTTGGATGTATACCATCTTATTCTCATTTAAGGGTGTTTGGTTTTTTATGTTTTGTGTCTATTCTAACTTGAGACAGGTCCAAATTTAATTCTTGAGCCCATCCATATGTATTTGTTGGTTATCCTTTAAATGTGAAATAATATAAGGTGTATGATCCAATAGAGAAGCGCTCTCTTATTTCTAGAGATGTTAAGTTTCTAAAACAAATTTTTCCTTTCCAACTAATAACATAGCTAACAACAGCAGCCTCTTTCTTACCAATTTCTCTACCTTCATAAGATACAGTGTTGAGCACAGAATACATGTTTTCTTTGTTTCCTCTTAATGCAACAGCACAACCAATTTCTACTGATTAACAAGACCCAATTGATGGCGTTGAATCTAGTATACTCAGAAGAAGTACTAGAACATGTAAGAGTCCTTCTTATTTATAGGATTATCATTTGAATTTTACTTCAATAGATTCAACAGCAACATTTTTCTCAACTGATCATCCTTTACATTAATCTCTTTCTTATTAGTCCTTATCACCTAGTTTTTGTGCTTTTATTGTTTAGCTTTCATAGCATAATGAACCTAGTAGCTATTAAAAAGCCAAGTTACTTGATCCTTGGTGTAAGGCAACGCAAGAAGAGATTGATGCCTTAATTGCCAACAATACTTAGTCTATATATAGTTGTCAAAATTGTGATTTTACCTATGTAATTTTATGAGTTTATGATTTTAGGTGACTCTTCTGAGTTAACTCGGAAGTGGAATCTTTTTTTATATAAAAATTTACGTTTTTAACCTAGTTTACATATAAACTCGGTAGAAACAAATGTTTTTAACCGAGTTTATCGATTTTACATATTTGAGTTGAATGGAGTAAAAAATTAAAGTAAAAAAAATACAACTAACCTTTTACAAACCATCAACTATTAAGACATTACAAAATTTGTCCTATCATATTCCAATTTTTTACCTCTTCCTTTCTCTCTTAATCTCTTATTTTATGTTCATAGTTTTTATTCAAATTTCAACTCTAATTCGAAGCTTTATAAGGAAAACTATATATTTTATTTTATATTGTCAATAAGTTGAAATATTTGGTTCTTTTTAATTTATAGCTTTTTAAAAAAAAAATGGAAAAAAGTTTAGTCTCAACTCTATTTTTCCTTCTTCTATATATATTAGATTAAATATTAAGAATTTTTATGAAAAAAAAAATTAATTTCTTCATTTTTTTTTAAATTTTCATCATATATTTTATGTTTTGAATAATTATTATAAGTATATCCATAATTTTTTAAAGCTATTTTACATAAGTTATAAAAACCTAAATTTCTACGTTTTGATTTTACGTTCCGATTTTATAGACCTTCTAGCAATTTTAGGTAAAATCGCGAGTTTAACAACCTTAGATCTATAATACCATTGCTACATGGCAAAAATACAGTTGGGTGTAAGTATGTATATAAGCTTAAAACTAAGGCAAATGGTTCAATCAATAAATACAAGGTACGACTTGTAATAAAAGGATTTAATTAGAAGGAAGGGTTTGACTATATTGAGATGTTTAGTCCAGTAGTAAAACATGTTACGATGAGGCTTTTCTTTTGTCTTGCAGCTACATACAATTGGCACGTGTATCAAATAGACGTGCACAATGCTTTTCTCAGTGGTGATCTGAATGAAGAAGTCTATATGGAGATTCCTCAAGGGCTCAATGTTTCTATGCAGAATTCCTCGCAAGAAAAACTTGTATGCAAGCTTAACAAGTCCCTTTATGGTTTGAAACAAGCATCTAGGCAATGGAATTCCAAGCTCACACAGCTACTCTTAGCTTATGGTTTCAAACAATCATATTGTGACTATTCTCTGTTTATAAAAGGATTGGGTGATGATATGGTGGTTGTTCTAATGTATGTAGATGACATAGTAGTTGCTAGCGAGCATCCTTCTCTTATTGATCAATTCAAGAGTTTTATGGACTTATAGTTCAAAATTAAAGATATTAGGGTACTCAAGTATTTTATTGGTTTAGAGCTTGCACAATCATCACAAAGGTTAGTTCTTTCACATTGGAAATTTGCTCTTGACTTGCTAGTAGACATAGGATTCATTAGAGCAAAGCTACTGTCTACTCCAATTGAGGTTAATCATTAATTGTCTAAGGATGACAATACAAATATGGTTGATGCTTCACGTTACAAAAGAACAATTGGAAAACTTTTGTTTTTGTGCATTACATGACCAAACATTACTTACTTAATTCATGTACTTAGTCAATTTTTGGATAAACCAAAGCAACCTCACTAACTAGCACTCGGCTATGTTTTACGCTACATCAAAGGAACTGTTGGTCAAGGCATCTGTTTTTCTTCAGTCAATGATTTTGTGCTCAAGGCGTACAGTGATAATGACTGGGGAGGATGTCCTGATTCACAGCGGTCAACAACTGGATTTTGTGTATTTTTAGGTAACTCTCTATTGAAATGGTAATCAAAGAAATAGATGACAGCAGGCCAAAGTTCAATTGAATCAGAATATAGAGCACTTGCAGCTACTACTTATGAAGTACTTTGGATGATTTCTCTTCCTAAAGAATTTCACATTACTTGTTCCTCATCTATACAACTCTTTTGTGATAATCAGTCGGCTTTACACATTGCTAGAAATCTTGTTTTTCATGATCGAACAAAGCATATTGAAATGGATTTGCATTTTGTTCACAACAAAGTTCTTGAAGGTACTATATTTTCGCTTTATGTTCCCTCCAAGCAGCAACTCGCAGACATGTTCACTAAGGGACTACAACTAGATCATTTTGGTCAACTTTTATCTAATATGGGAGTAATGAATATATACTCCCCATCTTGAGAGAGAGTATTACAGTTGTAGATGTTAGTTCAATTGCAATTGTTAGTAACTGTTAGTTGCTATTAGTTGTTATTAGCTAGTTGTTAATATAGTTGCAAGAAGTTAGGAGTCAGTTTCAGTTTTCATTCTCTACGGGAATTGTATGTAAAAGAGTTTTGTACATAGAAAGTTTAACTTAATACATTCATTTTTGCCACAATTCATTCACTCTTCTAGTCTATTACATAAACACTTTCTTTTGTAGTCTTTAATTGCTTCCATCACTACACACACATACAAACACAGCTGAGACATTGTAATAGGATTGAGTTCATTGATAGTTTGGGAAATTGGTGTTGGATCATTTTTAAAAATTTGAAGAATATTTTTTACATAATGTGAAATAATTTTTTGAACACTAAATATAAGGTATAGATTTTTAAATTTTAATCCAATACCTCAAGACCCTTTTATCCAATAACTTGAGCTAATATGCAAACCAAACAATAAAGTAAAAATTTGTCTAGCATTATATTATAAAATTATGACAATTAAACGATACCTTAGTTTGCATATTTCACATTGATTAACGGCTTTTTTTTTTTTGCCATCAATTAATGGTTAATTGATAGATTAGATTTAATTATGAATTGATAGTGTAATTTCTCATTTATTTATCTTTTATAATGAAAATATTACTTATATTTTTTATTTTTATATTGACACTTGATCAACCTTAATTAGATTTAGTTCAATTCCTTATCGTTTAATCTTCACATGTGGTCTAATCTTTTAATTTATCTTACTAGACGAGGATCCATGCTTATCATAAGGCCTATAACCATAGTTATCAAAATTGCAATTTTACCTATGCAATTTTACCAATTTATAATTTTATAAGGTTCTTTCAAGTTGAATCATGTATAAAATCTTTTTCTTATAGAAACTTATGTTTTTAATTGATTTTACATGTTAAACTCAATAGAAACTTACGCTTTTAATTAGGTTTACCGATTTTACATAAACTAAAAGTAAAAAAATATATAAATATGCTTCTATAATCCTATTAACTATTAAGGCAATAAATCATCTTCCCTATCATATTCTAATTTTTTTTTTCTTCTTGCTCTCTCTCTCTCTCAATTTCTTGATTAATATTCATAGCCTTCATATAGGTTTTAACTTCAATAGAAAGTCGACAAGAAAAACTATGTATTTAAGTTTATATCATTAACAATTCAAGATGAGTTGAAATATTTAGTTTTCTTTAATTTATTATTTTTTTTCAAACAAAATAATAGGAAAAAAATAGTTTCATTTTTCGACCCTACTTATCTTTATTTCTTAAATGTTATATTATAGATTAAGAATTTTTTTTTATAGTAAAAGAATCTAATTTCTTCATTTTTTATGTTTTCATAATATATTTTAAGTTTTTTTATAACTACTATAAATATATTTATAATTTTTTTAAAACTATTTTACATAGGTTGTAAAAACTTATATTTTTACGTTTCAATTTTATGTTTTATAACCACAGATCCAGTTATTCTAGATAGAATTACGAATTTGACTACTTTTTCTATAATAAATAAAAAATGAAATTTCTGGGAAGGCAATATCAACCATATATTAGTGAACAGTTGTAATTTTTATTGAAAAATATATACATATAGGTTTGATTAAACTGTCAGAGTGCTGCGGCAGAAGTGTTGTGGGGCCATAACCCACAGACCGCAGGATCAAAACCTTGCTCTGATATCAAAGGGTTGCTTCTCCCGTACTGTTGATCTCTTGATTTCTTACATCTCCTTCGTGTCTGAATCCATACGATGTGCTATTTTCCTTCTTTATTTATTTATTTTTTTTTTCTGTTTTTCCTATTAATTACACTTTTTAACTTGTAACAATCTCCTGCATAATGACTGACAAGAGATGGCTTCATGCTGTGGAGTTATCATATATAAAACTAGCTCTAATAATAAAAAATTAAAAAAAAAAGAAGACTTTTTTCATTTTTGTAATTTTTTTTGCTACACTGTTAAAATTACCAACCTATCTATCGTATGAATTATATTGCAGCAATTGAATATTCGTTAAATTATAAATTAGCTTCTAAAGTTTAATTAATTGCGCAAAAATCATCAGAACTATTTGCTAAGTAGCAAATTATCAACTAACTTTAACTAGTATCTCTATACTAAGATGTCGGAAAAATAATTACGAATTTATCGCCTCCGCTGGCAAATTTTCTAATTTTAGACTATATATTCAATCTATTATGATGTCATGGGCTTATTTGTGATAATTAAAAAGATTACAAGCAAGTTGATATAACAAAATCATGTTAGAGTAGTTCAAAATTGATCCCAACTTCACTTCGCCAAACTATATCTACTTAAATTATTCGAATTCAACTTGATTATTATTCTAGTTTAAGTCAATTAATCTTAATTTACTCAAATGGTTTGTCAAGTCATGTTTAAATTTTATAATGATTAGCTCGATTAATTTATAAGCTTAAGTGAACTCGAGCGGACATATATTATTAATCGAGTTAAAGTAGAGTTTAAATGAATTATTTTGATTAGAATAGCAATATTTTTTTAGATAATTAAGTCGAAACAAGTTTAATCAAGTCAAGTTCAAATTCATTTAATATCATTTAAAGTCAAGCTTAAACTCAATAGGCTCGTCACAAGTTAGAATTCCATTTCAATACTATATTATCACAACTTGGCTCATTTTCAACCTTAACTTATTTATATTTTTTGGGTAACTAGTCAGATATATATTGCTGTTTTAAAGTTTCCATATTATGAAATCTTGTCCTAAAATCACGTCGTGTGACACTATGTATTTCTTTATTTATTAACACCGCACGTTAATTGTTGGAATTACAACACTTCAATTTTCCTTTTTTTTTTTTTAAACTGTACGTCCTGAATCCCCATCGAAATTTCAAACCATCAAAATATGTAGAAGGAAAAAAAAAATCCACTCAATCACTATATTATAACATAATATCGTTAAAAAGATGAGATAGGGAACTTTTTTTTTCTGACAGGGATAGGGAGGTTTGTTAAACCATGTCATTGAATATGAGTGAAATTGAAGGATCGTGATTTAATATTTAAATTGAGGATGCGTTTGCTTTATAAAAGAAAAAAGAAATTTATAACCACTCATTACCCAAAAAGAAATTTATAACCACTGTATATCACCAGCCATCATCCCCCATCCTAACCCTACACCAACTTGTTTCGTTCAAACATATTAGTTGGGATTACATTAAAAAAAACTATCTAAACTTCAATAGTTCTTTTAATTTTGCATCTGAAGATTGAACTTGGTAAATGTCATATCTTATTCTATTGTTGTATACCCAATTTTATATTTAAAGTTTAAAGTCTATAAATGTTAGATTTGTTCAAATTTTTACTTATCAAATTTATTATTGATATCATCTTGAAAAAAATGGTGTAATAAATTCTCTTTGGACAAAAAGCATATAGGTGTAAACAACTATAAGCAAGGTAGTAAATTTAACAAATAAAATTTAATTGGGTGTCAAAATTAAGCAACTTCAAGCTTTTAGTAGGAATCAAGAAAATAAATAAATAAATAAAGTTCTATAGTGGATTTAATATGACCCACTATAACCTTATTCTAGTTGCCATTAATTAATATAAAAATTAAATACTAAAGCTACTTTTGGTTCAATTAAGTGGAATTGCTATTCTATCTTTATTATTATGGGCTGCATATTCTTTTATGTGGTTTATAGAAGATAGTAGATATCATATTTAGTATTAGAATTTGCCAACTATAATACCCAAGATAAAAATAATGAATAATTAATCTAACAAATACTAATTGGCCTATTTTAATTACTTAACCTGAAAGTTTATAACCAGTATTAACATGGCATTCACTATTCCCCTTATAAATAAGTACAACTCCTTCACATAATTCATGTGAGACTTCACTTACATAAGGCTATCACGATTTTTTCCTCTCCTCTCTTCCTTTTAACCACGTGACGTACTTATCACCAAACCTTATAATTAGGCTTAATTTTTCTCTTTTTGAAGTGCACAATTCCATCTATTTCTATTACCTTTTATTTATAGATCGTCCTGAAAGCATGTTAGAAATCACCCTCTAACTACCCCCAACCAATTTCCGCATAGAACCTCTTCTATAAGCTGAAATTATCTAAATTGAGATCAAAATAGCCCTCAAATCATCTATCTATTGGTAAGAGGTTTGCTACAATACTATTTACAATATCGTATTCAAAAGTACTGAATAATCAAGTCAATAAATATTAATATACTTATTTCTACCCTTGGCCCAAAGTTTTTAACTAGCATTAACATGATATTCACTACTTTAACAACAAGTATATCTACGTCCCGCAATCTATGTGTGACTACACTTATATGGAGATATTACACTAAATTATATAACTAATTTCCTAAAGTTTAAAAGTATGGATTTATTATTTATAAACTTTTTAAAGATATTTATAGTGCTTGAACCAACTCTATTGGGTCATTAATTATAAAAATTTACAAAGCTCAAGTAGTTAATTGCAAAAATACATAAAATTTCTGTACCAAAATAATACTTTTAAACTTTAAGCAATTAATTGTAAAAATAGGTAAAACCCGTGTATCAAATATGATTTTTACTCTAAAAAAATTATGCCATAAGCAATGTCAATTCCATGAAATGTGGAATAATAAGGAATTTTTATTCCTTCTCTTTACCGAAAGAACTGCAATTCTTCCCAGCGTAACTTTTATTTCAGAAATATCCCATCATAAAATTAAATAAGAATAGATGAACTGTTATTGAAACAAACTTTCCATTACCCGAGATACGCCCAAATCCTACCTCACCTTATTAAAGCAGCCCATGATATTATACACTCACAATCTTCATAGACAAGGCCAGCCCATTCTGGACTAGTTTGGTTGTGGTCATAAAAGGAAATTTGAATCTTTTGGAGAGAATAAAAGTCCCGTGATAAAGTGCACATAAGATCCAATATTGTCGGTCTAAAATTTGAATTTAAAAAAAGCCATATAGGCTAAGGACTGCGATAATACTAATGCTATCCAATTCAAACCATTCATTTGTTGAAACTTGATTTATATCATCCATTTTATTAGAATTACTTAACCTATTACCTGAACAATAGCACTAGTTAACAAATAATATTAAATAATAAAAAAATAGAAAATATCACTCAAAAAATCTAAAACAAAATAGGTTTCATGCATTTTTAATTATACTAAAAATATTATTAATTAATTAAACAGGAAATAGAAGAAAAAAAAGTAAATTACTAATTTTTTATCTATCAGTTTTATGTTAATACTATATTATTAGTATTATAGTAAAAAAATCCAAAGACTTCCACAATAATTAGCAAAAAAATTTTAGCTTGAACTGCTATTGCCACGTGATGAAAATCCACGATGGTAGTAATTGATAGACCGACAGGTAACCCAGCATAGGGGCAGGAAATATTTAAGATAGAAGGAAGGAAAAAGGATGGAAGAAAATATAAAGTGAGAAAAAATGGAAGCAATGATTTTGCAAATAATATTTTTCCTGAAGTCCACGTGGATCTATTATGAGGAGAAAGTGGGAGGAAAATATATAAAATTACCTAAGTATGCTTTTGTTGAAAAGACACTGGAAGATTTTAATGACTTTTTAATGATTTAGCAAACTTAAAAAAAAAATTATCGAGTAAATTTTGCATTGACAATTATTCTTTCCTATTTCCTTTATATCCAAACAAATAATTCTCCCTTTTTTCCTTTCCATTCTATTTCTTCCCTTGAGTTTTCTTTCCTTCTAATTTCGTTCCTATATCCCAATCATTGTGTAATGTTTCAAATTTTCCTTTGCAACATCATTATATCATTTTCATAATTTCTATACTCTTTGCGTATTTTGGGACAAATACCATTTTACTTTTATTCATTTCGTTTATAATTTTCATGATATTTGCAATAATAGAACCTGAAATATGACAATTCGCAACATGAAGAAAAAAAAAACGCAAGTATTTATCTACATATAAAATTTGACTTTACTTTTGATTTTACTAAGTAGCCCTATATGAACAAAAAAAAAAAAAAAAACCCCTAATCCTACAAAACCTTTTTTTTTTATTTTTTTATAATTATTTTAATATATTAATACTATAATTATCTCTTATTATAATACTTGTATTTTACTTTTCTAAATACACACATCGCATATACATGGTCTCGCTTGATAAACTTTTAAAAGGTTGCCTTTGAAAGCTTAATCTTTGCACACTTCAACAAGTTTAAAAATAAATTGAAGAATGACAGTAAAGATGTAAACTATAAAATGTACTTTGCACCGCATATTTTCCATTTAAATGCATAACTACACGATAGGTTTGTCCATTTTGATAGCGTTAAAAAAATTTTATATATCAATAAATGGAATAAGAATCATCCCTTTTGATAATATTAAAATTTTTTTATTATTTTAGATGGAATAATAAGGAAATATTTGCATTTTTTTTTCCGTAATAACTCCAAATTGAATGTGTTTAATTTCTATCATCTCTTTCTTTGCTTGCCTCCTCCTCTTTGGAAAGACATCATTTTCATTCTTCCATCATTTTAACTCTAAAATTTAGCTCCCTCGTCATTTACTTTTATAAGCGAGACAAGAAACAAGGAATCATATTAACCATTTTGGAAAACTTTTCAAATTATATCACTATATATAATTTTAAAAATTATTAAGGCTACAAATAAGCTGAATTATTCACAACCTATTTGAGTTCAACTCGACTCAAACTCGATTAATAAACAAACTAAATTCAAGTTCAAAATAAAACTTGTTTGTCTAAAAAATCCAAGCTCATGCTCTGGTCTAAGTTCGTGAGCCAATTTATTTAAACTTATATATATATGTATATTACAAATATTATATATATTATGCATTATATATAATTAAAATCCAAAAATTAATATCTATAAAATGTATATAAATATATAATAATATGAGATAATATATAATATATATAATATAATCTTTATACACTATTTTTTTAATCTATTTATCTATATAATTAGACATTTTGTATTAGACTTGTGAGTAAGCTCAAGCTTGGCTCGCTATTAAGTTCAACTCAATTAAAGCTTGGTAATTTTTAAACAAGCCAAGCCTAAAACTTGAAAAACTCGGCTTGTTTGCAGTCCTAAAATTTGTAGTTCACTTTAAGATAAGTATTGGGTCTATAATTGTTGTATATTCGAATGGCTGTTAATATGTATGATTTCTTTTAAAAATAATTTTTCAATTAAAAAAAAAAAGCACTTCAACAAATAAACCAGGTCGTATACTATAGTAAAAATAATCGATGAAATCAAGTTATTCTCAAAGATTGAAAACTAAATATTAAATTATGAGAAAATTACATAAAACCACCATAAACTTTGATTCAGGTACGAATTGTCCTCATAAACTTTCAAAATGTAGTTTTTTATCCTTAAACTTTTATAAATTAGCAAATAACCCCCTAAGTTAAGAATAAATCCTTAAAGTATTTATATACCAAAATCAAAATTTAAGAAATGTTTACACATCAAAATCAAAGTTTAGGGATTATAGGGGTTATTTATTAGTTTATGAAAGTTTAGAGAATAAAAAATCATACTTTGAAAGTTTAGAGGATCAAACCATATCTACGTAAAAGTTTAGAAGGGTTTTATGCATTTTCCCCTTAAATTATCTTAATTCTTTTCTTAATTAGGCGATCGAAACAAAATGATGAAACAAATTAAAATATAAAGAGCTAATTGACTACAAATGCGAATGAACTAAAAATAATATACTAACGTTACAATGAAGGAATTCACTAATAATAGCATAGGGTCTCAGCAAAGTCATCATTTGACAAATCAACATATATATGTAAAATATGATAAATCTAATTAATTGATTTTTAATTAAATTCACAATAGTTCACTTCTTTTTCAAGTTGATATTACCCTAATCATAGTAGAAACATCCTTCTAAATAGTTTATCTATAATCGCCTGTTATGTAGTAAATTTTCTCTCACAAAATTTACTATTCTAATTAATATCACGGTTTATACATATTTTTATGTCATAAAAATTAATATTAATCGAATTATGAATGTGAATCCCAAAACTATTTTCAAGTGCATGTTTTCATGTCAATAAATAAATAAATTCTATTTCGATTTTATATAAACTATCCATTTCCTTTCGAGTTTTTCAATCTTTATTCATGAAAACAATGTTAGTTAAATAATAGAATCATAAACCATAAAATCGAATAATTAAAATTCCAATCAATTAATTAGTAATGTATAATAAAATTATGCATCGATTAAATCATTAAGTCATTTCAAAATCCCATTAAATCTAATTTAGTTTATAGCAAAAATAAAAATCACATAAAAGAATTCAAAAAATATGATAAATTTTGAAAGTAAAAAGGACTAAAAGAATCCCATTATAATTATTGAAATTATAATTATTGAAATGTAAATCTGCTTCCCAACCTAGTCTTTTCTTAAATCTTTTATGCGCTTGTGATTCACCCTAGAATTTATCTTCGATCCCTGCGTGCGACTCCGTAAATTGGATGTATCATGAAACTATGAATCTCTTTGCGACCACAGAAATTGGAAACTAAAAGAAAATAACTATTGATCTCTCTCCGCCTTTTCCTTGCAACTATGGAAAATTCCCCAAAAACAAAAGCATGGATTCCTCTTTTAATATGCGGGATATATTTCCTATCTTGCCGGCTTTCTTTTTCTATTCTTTTCTCTTTTCTTTTCTTTTCTTTTTTTTTTTTTAATATCAACAAATCTCAGCATCATAAACTCCCATCTGCCGTCTACATATAATTGCAATGGGCTAGGCTTAAATTCCGATGGGCTTCTTCGTCAATCGTGAAATATTATCCATCTCCCAATTTTCGGTCCAATTTCTACATAAATCCCACACTAAGAAATATCT
Source organism: Lumnitzera littorea (assembly GCA_024138015.1). NCBI lineage: Eukaryota > Viridiplantae > Streptophyta > Magnoliopsida > Myrtales > Combretaceae > Lumnitzera > Lumnitzera littorea. Next base: position 23,142,900 of record JAMXBB010000006.1, read on the forward strand.
TTCATGTATATTTCTTGAATCCATACAAATTTTCTATCAATAATATAAAAATATATACATTATGTAGTATAAAGTTAAGATAAAATACATAAAATTTATACTTATCAATTATCCCAAACTTTAAGATTTTCCTATCCTCAAGTAAAACATATATAAATAAAAACAATTAAGGACAAGTACTACATTAATTATAATGTTACATGAAAACCAACACATCAATTTTATTTAATGCTTAAGAGTTGACTCTCCTATCAATTCACATTCAATTTAATTAAATTCAAGATCTTACAACTTTCAATTGCACAACTCATTCAATCACAATTTACATGTACTAGGAACACTAAAATACTAGAGCTTAACAGTTAATCTATGTGAAACAAAGTTCTATTATATCATTTGAATAAAGATTTAAAAAGTTGAAATAAGATATAATATCAACCAATCAAAAGAGAGCCACCCGTACTTTATACACTTAACTAAAATATATATACTCTCCTCTTCCATCTCTTCAAGTATCATAATTCAAGGCAAATGCATATTGCATCTACTTATTCACTAATCATCCCCTTAGTATTGACTTTCAATGGAAAGATTTTTTTTTTTATTAATTGAGTTGGAGTAGTTTCATCAGTGAGTAAGTCTCAAGTTAAATGACCTTAAGCTACTAGGTATTATAACTCCCATTCAAATCATCCACTTACTCCATTATTTATTTAAGCACAATTATTTTAATTGAGTCTATTGGCAACGGAATTTAAACCTCGCTCTTTTGAGGAATCAAGGCAAATCCATACCAACTTCTCCTTACATAAGTAGCAGGAAAGAATCTTTCTCTTCTAAGGGGTTAAGGCTGATCCTTACTAACGTATACAATTTAACTACCAAATTATTATTATTTTATATTTTTAACTCCAATTATTTTGATTTTTCAAGGAATTTTTAAGAAACAAGTTTCATTTATTCATTTACTATAAAGTACAAATCTCTAAAAACTTCTAAGAGATAAGTATACATTAAAGTAAGCATAAAATTACAAGTATTTAACTCATAATCAATAAAATTACCTTAATTCCATGTCTCAAATCAAAGTTTAAAATAACACATAACTAAACCTAACACAAATATCACAATTCAACTCCAATCAAGTGCTAAAAGTTTATAAGTGATCAAATAATATTAAGTGCAAAAACCGAAAATTGAAAAAAAAAATTTAACCAAAAGCTTGCTTTTGCTATTAAAAATGCGAATTAATTTTAAGATATGTATGTGCAATGAGATGGTATTTCATGTAACAATAGAAATTCAAGTGCAAGATTTTCCAATAACCACTTATAAGGACTAAAAATATAATAGTTAACCAGCATAAAGATATATCATACTTCAAGTGTATCTCCATCACTTTAACTTTAGAACAAATATCTCACCCCTAACTTTAGGACAAACAATGTCCTCATTGTTAAATAAAGTAAAAGTATAAAGAAAGGTAAGAAACGGGACTCCTTTGGGGTGATGAGTGACTCACTTGTTAAATTGCCTTATCTACGATAAACATGATCCTACCGTCCTCAGCCAAACAAAATCCTATAGCCTACATACTTAACAAAGAGATCAGAGATACTAAAGATAAAAGAAAATGAAAAAAAAATGCAAAATAAATAGAAAAGTAAAGAGATAGTAGGTTGCCTCCCACCAAGTGCTTACTTTAAATTCTTTAGCCTAACTTTCTTTCCTACTCAAGCTGGGTTACTTAGATCTACCGCTAGCTACTACTCACCAAAATTCTCCCCCTTATAATAATATTTCAACAAGTGCCCATTGACTCAAAAAGGGGGCCCTATATCTCCCTTAATCTCAACAACTCCATAAAAGAAGACTTTGGTTACCTCAAACAGTCCTAACCAACTAGACCTTAATTTCCCAAGAAACAAATTCAACCTAGAGTTATATAGCAACACCTTCTGTCCAACCCAAAACTCTTTATGAAAAATATTCCTATCATGCTACCTTTTGGTCTTTTCCTTATAGATCCTGGCATTCTCAAATGCCTTATTTCAAAACTCCTCCAAGTCATTAAGTTTGAGTAGCCAGTGGTTAGCTGTGGCATCCCTATCAAAGTTTAGAAATTTTATGGCCTAGTAAGCCTTGTGCTCTCATTCTAGAAGGAGATGGCACGCTTTATTGAGTAACATCCTGTATAGGGACATGCTAATTAGATTATTGTAAGCGTCTGGTATACCTAAAGAGTATCGTCAAGCTTAAGAGACCAATCTTTGCGTGATGCACTAACTATTTTCTATAAAATCCCTTTTAGCTCCCTATTAGAAAGCTCAACCTAATAACTTATTTGAGGGTGAAAAGATGTTGCCACCTTATGCTTCACCCCATATTTAGTAAGCAAATTATCAAATTGGCTGTTACAAAAGTGAGTCCCTCCATCACTAATGATAGCGCATAGTGTCCTAAACCTGGTGAAGATGTTCTTTTTCAAGAACTTAAGTACACTTCGATGATCATTGGTTGGGAGAGCAACAGCTTCAACCCATTTTGATACATAATCAACTACAACCAAGATGTATTTATTGGAAAAAGAGGTAGGGAAGGGTCCTATGAAATCAATCCCCCATACATCAAATAATTCAATCACTAGGATTCCACTTTACAACATCTCATGTCTTTTGGAAATATTTCTAGATTGCTGACACAAAGTACAGGCTAATATAAATGCCCAACAATCCTCAAGTAGGGTGAGCCAATAAAATCCACACTGTAAAACCTTACCTGTAATCCTCTTAGCACCAAAATGACTGCTAGCCTCTCTAGAATGGCAATGGTGAAGAATGTCAGCATGCCTACACTCAGGAACACATTGCTTGATTACTTGGTCTAGACAACTCTTGAAAAGGTACGGCTCATCCTAGAAGTAATATAGAATATCAGATAAGAATTTCTTTTCCTAGTGATGAGAAATTCCATAGGACAATATGCCACTAAACAAGTAATTGATAACATTGGCATACCAAGGTAGATTTGTCAAAGATGTTATGTACAGGTGCTTGTTAAGGAACACTTCATTGATAGGTAGCTCATCTTTCTCATTTATAATCCTCGAAAGATTGTCAACTACCAAATTTTTAGTGCCCTTCGTATCTTAAATCTCAAGACCAAACTCCTGTAACAGCAAAATCCACCTAATTAATCTTAGCTTTGTATCCACCTTTACCAACAAATACTTCAATGCTGACTAGTCAATATACACAATCACCTTAGATTCTATAAGATAGGATCTAAATTTATCATAGGCAAATACTACTACAAGAAGCTCCTTCTCTATGGTGGCATAATTTCATTGTGCATTGTTATGCATCATTGAGCATCTTGCTGGCATAGTATATCACCCGGAACACTCTGTCTTTCCTCTGACCTAACACAACACCCATTGCCACATTACTAGCATCATACATGAGCTTAAAAGGTAACTCTTAGTCATAAGCCACAATTACTAGTGTGGTGGTCAATTTTTCCTTCAGCAGCTGGAATGCTTAAAGGCACTCCTCATCAAACACCAATAAAGTCTTCTTTTCCAACAAATTATACAGAGGTTTTGTGATCTTTGAGAAATCACAAATGAACCTCTAGTAGAACCCTGCATGTCCTAAGAAACTCTGTACCCCTTTCACATTCACTAGTGGAGGTAACTTTGCAATCACCTCAACTTTTGCCCTATCTACCTTAATCACTCAATGAGAAACCTTATGTCCCTACATTGTCACGCCCCAAAGTCACGAAGTCACGAAGTCCTGCCGTATAAACCATTCTATAATAGTAACTGGCCTCACAGTACCTACCATAGACATGATCTACACAAGGTGTCGACAACTCCTCGCTTTAAAGTAAATAGTCCAATTAAGTGTTTAATTACAATTATAGTAATTATCACAAATTTTTAGTAAACATACTTAATTATATGTAAAGTCTACAGAACTTCCCAGGAAACTCTACATAAACATAATGGTTCCCTAATTTACATAACAACTATCAGTCTTTCATTCTTAAACTACAAAGGACACTCTAGCTACACATCCATTATTAAGCAAATTGATCCTCACACCCTTGGCTTCAAAAGAACTAATCTCTAGATAATTGTAAGGCGGCATAATATTTAAAGTATTCAGAAATCAGGACCTGTAAAAGGATCTATAAGGGTATGAGCAACTACAGCTCAGTAAGTTGAACTGGAGAGTCATGAATTTATACAAACACAAACAAGATTATCAAGCAATTGTTTTCATGCAATGCAACAAGCAAGTGTCATCACATAACGTAGTCCGGTCCGTTGTGAAATCAAAGAATTTCACCCGCTTTAATTTGGGTTGAGGAGTTTTCATGTTATGCAACAACTCATAACCAAACCCAGGCTTGTGCAATGGAGACACCGCTCTTCCCGTAATTACCTTCGAACCATTGACTTCACCCTCGCTACAACCTCCTCTCCTGTTACTTAGTTCGCTTAAGGATGAAGAAGGAACCATTATACAATCCTGTGCTATCCCTTTTGAAGGGGTCAGTATTTGGTTGGAGAATCCTAATGATCCCCTAACGGTTTGCAATGCATGACATTTTAGATCATTAGAGTCGAATAAGATTAAATTTCATTTAGGGTGTTCAAACAATTTCATACCAATTCAATCATAACATAAAATCAATCATATTACAAATTTCAGCACGAATTTAGATACATTAAACACATGCATAAACTACTTACAATCACAACTATATACAATCCTAAGTCTCCGAGTATCATAAAATAATACTCTAATACAGTAAGTAATAACCTAACTTACTTGCAATTTTCAATCACTCGATCACTTAATTGCAAGCCGATTTGTCTCTGGGTATCCTAGAATACAAATAGGTCTTTTTAGTACTTATACTTTAATGAGTCATATTCGAAGTTATAATTTAACTCTTTTCTCCATGTATACCTATTATTTACTAATAATTCATTCTACCTTATTTCAGGGTTCAGTTTCTAAATTAGATTCTAGTTTGATTCTAGAATCCTATAATCTTAAATATGCTTAAATCTTAATGTAAAATTAATCACATTAAGCTTGAGTATTCTAATATTATATTGAGTCTTAATTTAGTATTCTAAACTGTTTAGTACACGTTAATCCTAATTAGGGTATCAAATTTATTCCCGATGTGAGAAAATATTACATTTTTTTATACAATTACCTAAAATTAAATTTTATTTCAAATTTATTATATTCTCATTTTTTTATTATTATATTATCTAAATAACCCTAATTTTTCATACTTATTAAATTTCCAATTCCTTATATTCTTAATTTCCTACAATTACTACCTAATTCCTAAATTAATTACACTTAATTCTCCAAAGGTTAGGATTAGGTTTCCACATCAGAGATTAACATCCCTAAACATCTAATTATTATCTAAATCAGTAATTAATCACTTAATCACCTAATTAACCCAAAATTACCTAATTTTTCCATCATTTTAGGGCTAAAAATTTCAAAAATTAAATTTTAAAAAATGGCTTCATAGAACTATTCTATATCACTTAAGCATTCTATAGAAAAAATTTGAGCTCCAAACTACACTCCTAAGCATATATATTTCTAGTTCTAATCATGTTTGGTTTTGCTTAATTTGTTAAGAACCCTATATTTTCAATCATGATTAAACTTAATCACTATTTTTCCCTAAATCTACATACAATAAAACCTTAGAATAATAAATTTCATAATTTTCCAGGCAAAATAAATAATTTTAAGAAATTATACAAAATCGGAGCAAATAAGAGACTCACTCGATTCGATGACTTTTAGGCTTCCAACACCAATCCAAGTGTATCGGACGGTCTAGACGATGGGTCTAGAGTAGGGTGATGATGGTGGTTCGGTCCCAAGTGGTAGTGATGTGTAGGTTTGGCTCATTAACCCTTACTGCACAATTTTATTTTTTTTTTATTCCAACCCGAATTTTTCTCTTCCAATTTCGATGCTTCCAATTTTTTCTGACTTTTAACTGTCTAAAGGAGCTCTGTAATTTTTTCCCTATTTATAGAGCTTTGTAGTAATTATTATGCATTAAATTGGACAAGACATTGCCCAATTCCCTTAATTTTTGGCTTTTGTGTTACTTGATTTTAATTGGTTAATTTTTCTTCTTTAATTCCCAACTTGCCATGACCAAATCTACATCATTCCTTATTCCTCTGATTTTTTCTTAATTAATTAATAATTTTCTTTAATTATTTAATAAATTTTTAGCCAATTTAAGTAATTTCATGTATTTTTATCTATACGTAAATACATGTGGGGTACATGTGAACATTCCTAATTATTATTTAGGTCATTCTATGATTTTTAGTATACATATAATCTATCTCTAGTAATTTATTAGTTATTAGATTACACTTTTTGACTTTTTGATAATTAACAATTATTATACTTAAAATTTGAAAATTTTATAATCTCCTATTTTATTACTTATTTTCTTAAATTCAAGTTTATAGAGTCATTTTTACTAATATTTCTATTTATAGTTTATAATTTAGGTTTGATCGAATCCTTTAACCGATCGTCCTAAACTTTATATACTAAGTTCAATCCTACGGTCATTTGGCTTAACTTTAAGGCTTACATTTTCACTCTCCTTTAAAAAAGTTTTGTTCTCAAAACTTCTATATATCTAAATTGCACTTAAATGACTAAATACAATAATTCGCATACTTTTACTAACCTGAAAGTTAGAAAAGCTATGGATACTACTCCACCATCGCTACTTTTGGTTCTCAAGTCATTTCCAAGTCTAGACCTTCATTCTATTGAATCTTCACGTACTTCATATCTCCATTTCTTAACTTCTGAACCTGACTATCCAATATTTTTATGGGTTGTCTCACAAGTTGAAAATTCCTTGTTAACTCCACTGGCTCTATCTCCACTATCATATTTGAGTTCTTAACGAATTTTCTTAACATGGAAACATGGAATACATTATGATAGCCTAATAAACTTAGAGGTAAAGCTACTCTGTAGGATACATTGCCAACTTTTTCCAATACTTCAAATGGACCAATATATCGTGGGCTTAGTTTTCCCTTTAAGCCAAACCGTCTGAGTCTTTTGAATGAGCTTATTTTAATATAAACATGATCACCAACTTCAAATTCCAATGACCTTCTTTTTAAGTCAGCCCAACTTTTATAACGGTCTTAAGCTTCTTTCATTCGCTATCGAACAATCTTAATCTTCTCACTTGTTTGATTGATCATGTCTGGTCCAATCATGGCATACTCTTCGTAATCCCAATACAATGGCGATCTTTACTTTCTCTCATATAATGCTTCATAAGGTGCCATCTGTGTGGTTGCATGATAACTATTATTGTAGGCAAATTCTATCAACGGCAAATATTTATCCCAATCACCTCCAAAATCTAACATGCAAGCTCACAACATATCTTCTAGAGTTTGAATTGTTAGCTCAGACTGCCCATCTATTTGTAGGTGATAAGCTGTACCAACCTGCAACTTTGTACCCAAAGCTCTATGTAAACTCTCCCAGAATTTGGATACAAACCGACTATCCTAATCAGAAACAATACTCTTAGGTACACCGTGTAACCTTACTATTTCTCAAACATAGAGTATAGCTATCTTTTCCATTGAATCACCCGTTCGATAAGGTAAGCAATGTGCACTCTTCATTAGTCTATCCACGACTATCCAAATGGAATTGTATCCAACTTGAGTCCTTGGTAATGCTACCACAAAATCCATAGTAATTCACAGTAATATGGTCCCATTTCCATCTCGGTACTTCTAAAGGTTGTAATAGTCCACCCGATTTTTGGTGTTCTGCTTTAACTTATTAGCATGTAATGCATTCTGATACATACTATACCACCTCTCTCTTCATCCCATTCCACCAATACATGAGTTTTAAATCTTGGTACATTTTATTTCCTCCTGAGTGTACAGTATAACCTGTAATGTGTGCTTCATCCAAAATTTGCTTCCTTATGTCAGCATCTTATGGTATACATATGCTTCCTCTAAACTTTATTATACCTCTATCATCCACCTTAAAGTCAGGGTCCTATTCGTTACTTAATTTCTCTTTTATCTCCATCAGACCATTATCTTCCTCTTGCTTTTGCTTTATTCTCTCTAATAGAGTAAGTTGCAGTTCCTAATTCATCAGCTAACTATTAGGTTCACACCAGTCAAATCTAATTTGCATCCTCTCAAATTCTTGCACTAATGCACGTTGAGGTGTTAACAATAAGGCAACCTGTTCATAATTCTTTTTACTCAATGCATCCACCACCAAATTGGCCTTTCCAAGGTGGTAATTTATATTCAGATCATAATCTTTAATCAATTCTAACCATCTTCTTTGCCTTAAATTCAACTCTTTCTAAGTAAAAAAATACTTCAAACTCTTATGATAAGTGTACATCTCGCACTGTTGTCTATAGAGATAATGTCTCCAAATCTTTAAAGTAAACACTACAGCTGCTAACTCTAAATCATGGGTTAAATAATTCCTCTCGTGTGGCCTCAATTGTCTTGATACATATGCAATAACTTTTCTATCCTGCATCAATGCACAACCCAATCCATTTCGTAAAGCATCACTGTACACGTTATAAAGCTTATCCGGATCAGGTAATGTTAATACCGGTGCTATAACCAGTCGTTTCTTCAACTCCTGAAAACTCATTTCACATTCTTAACTCCATTCAAACTTTATATCCTTTTAGGTCAATCAAGTCAACGATTTGGCAATTTTGGAAAAATCCTTTATAAATCGTCGATAGTATCCAACCATACCTAGAAAACTCTTTATCTCAGTCACAGTGGTTAGTTGCTTCCAATCCATTACTGCTCTCACTTTATCAGGGTCTATAGAGATTCCTTTACCAGATATAATATGACCTAAAAAAGAAATTCTATCCAACCGAAAATCACATTTACTTAACTTGGCATACAATTTATTTTTTCTCAACTTCTATAATGCCAATTGTAAATGCTCTGCATGCTCCTTCTTGGTTTTTTAATAAATCAAAATATCATCAATAAACACTATGGCAAACTTATCCAAATATGGTTGATATATGAGATTCATCAGGTCCATGAATACAGCCGTGGCATTCGTTAAGCCAAATGGCATCACTAAAAATTCATAATGACCATATCGAGTTCTAAATGCAGTCTTATGCACATCTTCTGGCTTAACTTGTAATTGATGATATCTTGATTTCAAATCAATTCTAGAAAACATAGTTTCACCTTATAGTTGATCAAACAAATCATCAATACGAGGTAACGGATATCTATTCTTAATGGTAACCTTATTTAACTCCCGATAGTCTATATACAATCTCATAGTATCATCCTTCTTCTTCATAAATAATACCGGTGCTCCCCATGGTGAAACACTTGGTCGAATAAACTTCTTATCCAATAGCTCCTGAAGCTGCTTCTTTAATTCCTGAAGTTCCACAGGTGACATTCGATATGGAGCTTTAGAAATAGGCTCAGTTCCAGGAACTAACTCTACAGCAAAATCTAATTCTCGGGATGAAGCTAAACCTGGCAAATCCTTCGGAAATACATCTGGAAATTCATTCACTACTCGTATGTCTACTACCTTAGGTATCTCTTTCTTTACATCCATAGCAAACACCCAGCAAAATTTCCAATCATTCTCCTTTACTTCCACCAGCCTTTCTTTGAAATATTGTTTCTCCCTCATTAAGATTGATAATTTTATTCCTACACTCCACAATGGCTTTATTCTTAAACAACCAATCTATTTCCATTATTACATCATAACTATGTAAAGGTAATATTACAAGACTTATAGGATACTCCTTCTCTTAAATTTTCATTCTACCATCAGCTGCTACTTCTCGAGTTGTTACTTTCTCCCCAGTCGGAGTTCTAACTTTTTAAGTTGTACTAATAATAACCACACTAATTTCTTGTTCATTTACAAATTTCTGACTTGCAAAGGAATGAGATGCACCAGTATCAAACAACACAAAAGTAGGTTATCCATTTGTCAGCACATATCCTGGAATGTACTAATATTATGATTACTAACTACACTAGCATTCATAAATCTTGAAATGCAAATACTTTAATTTAATTCTCACTTAGAAATATCATTACAATAGATAATCTGAATACGTACCGATTACAAGTGCTGCTAAGCAGCAAACCTTAAGAGTAGTTATTAAGCATCTTCGAGATCTAACCTATTTGCACCTCTAAATTATGAATAGCAGCATCCTAGTTCCGAAATTTCATATCAGCCTTCTGGATAAAACTAGTCATGAGCTCCTCCATGCTCAACTTCTTCTCCTTTAGCCATTGAGAGGGTTGTGAAAAGCTAGGTGGTGCTTTATAACTATTTTGATTCTCTCGCCAGGTGACATTTGGATGATTCCTCTAACCGAGGTTATCAGTGTTCAAGTATGGATTATGATTCCTCTTATTGAAATTGCTAACAAAGTTAGCCTATTCAGAGCTCATGCTCGTAGATAGAGCTAAGGGGAATACTATTTGACAGTCCATTGTGTCATAGGCACCTCTACAAAGGGTACATACCATTAGTAGATTGCAATTATAGGTCGTAGTAGTAAGAAACTTCCTTATCTAGCTCATTTGAGAAGTAAGAGCTACTACTTGTGCCGATAACTGTGATACTTCACTCACTTCATGTACTCCAATAACTCTCTTATGCATCGCTCATTCTGTCCGCTAGCTATATGTATTTGATGCCATCTCCTCCATTAGCCCATAAGCATCATCTATTCTCTTATTCATTAAAGCTCTTCTAAAGGCTACATCAATCATTATAGGAAGTTAGGCTCCCAAACCATTATAGAATGTTTGCACTTAAAGCCATATAGGGAGCCTATGATGAGGACACCTCCTTAAAATCTCTTTATACCTTTCCCATGCCTCGTACAAGGATTTGCCTTTATACTACATGAAGGATATGATATTGCTTTAGAGTTTAGCAATATAAGCAAGAGGGAAAAATTGAGTGAGAAATTTTTGACCCAATTGATCGAGCTAGAAGGGAGTAAATTAAGCCAACTCTTTGCCTTATCCCTCAAGAAAATAGAAATAACTAAAGTCGAATGACATCTTCTAAAACACCATTACTTTTGAAGGCCTCACATATCTAAAGGAAATTCCGGATGTTTTCATGGGGATCCTCATGCAAAAATCTTCCAAATTGGTTAGCTTGCACCATTTGTATCAATGCAGGCTTGAGTTTGAAGTTGTTAGCCTGGATTCTAGGATACGTAATACCAAGTGCTACTCCTTCAATGGTGCGAACCAAATATTTCTAAAGAGCTTGATTATTTTCTTCGTTTTGGTTTTCATTTTCATTATTTTCCGATATCTCTATTGGCTCTTGATTTAAGTGTGCACATTCTAGTTTGAGCTTATGGAAAGTATGTTCTATCTCGGGGTCAAAGATTAACAATTCCAAGTTCGCACTTCTATTCCTACACATGCACTAATGAGAATTTTTTTTCTTTTTTGAATTGAACTAAGATAAAAATGAAAAGAAACTAAAAGAAAATCTAGGCTAAATGCAAATACTTTGAATCTACCGAAAGCAATGATGTTAGATATAATGAAGCTATAATAAATGACCTAAAATAATTTTAACTATGCTAATGTAGAATGCTATTGAGATGAACACCAAAAATCATTCAATAAGACCAAAATTCCAATTTGTTTAATGCACGTAGATGAGAGTAGATCCATTTATTAAACTAAACTAACACGACCATTGACTATGCACCATACAGATTAACAACATGGAAGAGAAATTAGCTATATACAAAAGACCTAACATGGTGACCTATGCAAAGTAATAATGCAGATGTAAACCAAAATGATCAAAACAAACCAAATCAATTAAAACAAAATATAAACTGGAAGAATGAGAAGATAACTTATCCCCTTTACTTATTTCAAAATTTCTCCAAGATTGCTTCACGAAATGAATGCACGTTGAAACTCCAGATGGAATAAATAATGATCAATTGACAAATTTGGACCACTCCACAAAAGTTCTTTGAACTAGCTGGTATGTTGAAAATCCACCTCAGCATGACTCTTGCAACAATGGTAATTGAAAATTATCATGAATAGACATGAATGGAAGATGATGAATTGAAACTTCTCCGCGATGCGACCTAAAAACACAAGAACTATTAACGAGATGGAAACTAAAACTAATGAATTCGAGCGAAGAAAAAGATATTGGAGTAACAACTAACAATGTAATTATTGAAAACTAATTGAGATGCATGAAAACTAAAAATTCGATAATATTGTGAACTAACATAAAAAAATAAAAAAATTGTTAAGTCTAAAAATAGAATTGAGAATCCAATATTAGTTAAACACAATCCTTGATAATGGTGTCAAAACATGATGTATATGATTTCTTTTTAAAGTAATTTTTCAATAAAAAAACACTTTGATAAGTGAATCAAGTCATACACTGTAATAAAAATAATTAGTGAAACCAAGTCATTCTTAGTGACTAAAAACTAACTATTAAATTATTTTAATTTTTTTCTTAGTTATAACTCTTTTCTTAGTTAGGCAATTGAAACGAAATGATGAAACAAATTAAAATAAAAGGAACTAATTGACTATGAATTCGAATGAACTAAAAATAAAATATTAACGTCACAAGAAAAGAATTCCCTAATAATAGCATGAGATCTCAATAAAACCATCATTTAATAAATCAACACATATATGTGAAATATGATAAAATTAATTAATTAATTTTTAATTAAATTCACAAGAGCTTACTTTCATTTTTAGTTGATGTTGCTCTTATTATAGCAAAAACATTCCTTTCAAATAGTTTATCTATAATCACTTATTATTAAAATTAATATTAATCACATTACGAACATGAATCCTAAAACTAATTCCAAGTGTATGTTGCCATATCAATAATTGAAACAATTCTATTTTGATTTTCATATAAACTATCCACCCCTTTCAAGTTTTTCCATCTTTATTCATAAAAACACTATTAACCAAACAATAGAATCATAAACCATGAAATCAAATAATTAAAAATATCAATTAAATAGTAACATATAATAAAGTCATGCATCGATTAAATTATCAAATCATGTCAAAATCCTATTAAATCTAATTTAGTTTACAGTAAAAATAAAAATCACACAAAAAAAATTCAAAAAATATAACAAATTTTGAAAGTAAAAAAGAATAAAAAACTCCATTTTAATTCTTGGAGTGCAAATTTGATTTTTAATCCAATCTTTTTTCGAATCTTTTATTCCTTGTATGACAACCCTAGAATTTATCTTCGATCCTGTGTGCAGCTCCGTAAATTGGATGTGTCATGAAACCATGAATCTTCTTGCGGCCACAGATATTGGAAACTAAAAGAAAATAAGTATTGATCTCTCTCCGCCTTTTCCATGCAACTACGGAAAATTCCCCAAAAGCAGAAGCCTGGATTCCTCTTTTTATACGCGGCATATATTTCCTATCTTACCGACTTTTCTTTTCCATTCTTTTCTCTCCTTTTTTTTTTTTTTTTTTTTAATATCAACAAATCTCGGCATCATAGATTCCCATCTGCCGTCCACATGTAATTACAATGGACTAGGCTCATATTCCGATTGCCTTCTTCGTCGATCGTGAAATATTATCCATCTTCCAATTTCGATTCAATTTCTACATAAATCTTACACTAAAAAATATCTTTCATGTATATTTCTTGAATCCATATAATTTTCCTATCAATAATATAAAAATATATAGGTTAGTGTAGTATAAAATTGACATAAAATATATAAAATTTATACTTATCAGCTGTATAGAAAAAAGAAAAAAATCAGACGTGATATTACCACATAAAGTAATTTAAGGCATGAAATAATTAAAAACAAGGTAAATCATGAAAATAATAAAGAAAGAAAAAAAATTAAGACCACAAAAAATTGTTGGCAGTCAGCTGGCTCTGTTATATGGACTGCTAATTATGATATTTTCTAAGCATAACTATATGTTAAACTGCGTTGATTGAACCAGGTGGAGAACAAACATTATAGGGGTAAAAAGTTCAATTTGCATGATATGTAAATTGGATCTTTGCGCGAAATGCCTTTTCCGAAGTCATGTGAAGACTGGCTCAGGGTTTACATGAGACCCCGATATTCAATTAACTATTGAGAAATTGGAATCACGATCCATTACTAAAAAATATAATATTTAGAAAATATATGATTTCAGAAGTGAAAAAATTAAGTAATCATAAGTGGTACAAGTTACGAATGCTGTCACGTATTCGGAATCGATAAATTTAAGGTTTTTAAAAAACATTTTTAGAATCAAATAAATATTTAACATGATATTATAGAAGTTAAAAGGAGAACTGTAGTGAATTTTATTTCATGAAATAAAGTAGACAAAATATTTTATGAAATAAAGTGGACATTATATTAATTGTAAACTCAAGATATAAGCTATGTAGCATAGCGAGATCCTAGAATTAAGTTACATAATTTATAAAAATAAGAATTTAGAGCAAAATTGAATGTGAAAGAATTTTACAATTAGTAAATGTCAATGTATGTATCGGTGATTAATTATAATTCACATTATATTTATAATATACTAATATAATTTAGTAATATTAGTAGGGGAAGAATTAATAAAATATAGGTGGATGACTTCTTTGAGGAGTTGTAGACATGGCAACCAGCAGGATAAAATATGAGAAATATGGATGAAGCCGTGACACCTAATTTAATTTAACTCAAGATGACGAGAGTATGGGAATTCGTTAAACGAACACATGGAGAAAAACCTCCACTGACCTTTCCCATGTATATAAAAGTAAATCAATACTTCCATAGCTCATTTTTTGTGAAAGTTAAGTCCCGAAAAATATTAAGAACTCAACAAAAACTTAAGGAAAAAGCTAGAGAAAAGTTATAAGAAAATATAATGCAAATCAATTATATGCGGGATTGGATACGTGTGCAACCTAACATGCAACTACTACTATAGCCCGATGGAGCAACTCTAGATAGGCTCTACCAACACACCTTAGCTGTCCCTTGGTGGCCAAAAACTCGGATTCTAGAAGATTAAGTTAAATCTAACTTAGAAGTTAGGTCAAAAAGTTTTGGGTTGGAGTTTTATATTGGAATTAGCTCAGAAAGCTAAACAAAAAGCAAGTCAAGAAGTAAATAAAAAGTTAAGTCAAAAAATTAGCTAGGTTCAAAGAAGTAAGTTACTTCTTAAATTAATTCGTATCTATCTTATGAGTAACTATTGCATATATACTCTCTAGGTGAACTAAGTAAAGAAGGATCAAAGTATAGGCTTTGAATTATTGACATTTCCAAGCAAGTGGATACTTGTGTACTTCGAGTGAGTTTATATCTACTCGTGACTTTTGAATTCAAGCTATGATTGTTTTGGTGGAGTTGTGTACAAGTGTAAAATGTTGACTAATGAGATATGAAATGATTCCTAACCTCTTCGGTATATGCTGTTGAATGAAGCATTCTTGGCCATTTGTTTAGATGATTTTCAATTGTGTTGTCACTTGGTTATGATTGTTGATTAAGATCTATTAACTTGGACAAGAAGTTAAGTACTAATTACTAACCCTACTTCCTAAGATGTTCACCTAGGTGAACCTCGTAACGAGTTTTAGAAATGAAAATGTAAATAAAATGAAGTAAAAGCTTTGTTAATAAATCAATGAGCAAGCTTAATTGATATTTGCTTGGTAATTGCTTGATATTGCTTAGTTTTCTTTAGAATGAGGTTAATACGTTCATGGCATGGCACAAAAAGGATATACAAGTCAAGTTTTCTAAAATCGAGATTTCACTAATCAAAGTTTTATTTTGAAAACCTAAGTTTTATTAAGCAAACAATTTAGCTTCTGAAAGTTTAGTTTTGTTAAGAAAATAGCTTAGTATATAAAAACTTATTTTAAACAAATAGAAATTAAATGGCTTCCTCTTGGCTAAGTTCTTTTCTAGGTTCCTAAATAGAGTATCCAAATGCCTTGGAGTATCGACTAACCAGATGGGTTTAGGCTTGAGTTAGGGTTAGGCTAGAATATCGACGTTGATGCATATCAAGTGTATAAGCATGACACATGTATGTTACATTTGCATTGCTTGGTTAGATTGAAAAGTGTTATGATTGAATTGATGGATTTCTTATATGTTTATGGTACGATGCTACTTGTACTATTGTTAATTATCTACTCTTACTCAACTTACAGTAAGTTAAGAAGATAACTTGTTTTATCTTCGAGTTAGGGAAGAAATTAGATAGGGTCTCACATATGGGAGCAAGAAGACTTTAGTGTGCTTGGTAGAGTAGTTTCACTTGAAAAAAGATCAATTAGTCATAGGATTTGACTTAAGTTTTAGGAAGTGACATTTCAAAAAGTATCTACATGTTGCATATGGATTACAGCATAGAGATTGTAAATGTGTTACGTAGGTTTCATAATGAAATCATGTATTAAATTATATAAGTGTGATACTTTGAGTATGGCTTACTATTGTAAAGATTTTTATTATGGTTTGTTATATCAAATGACAAGAGACTTGAAAACAAATGTTTTATGTTGTTGAGTGATAAGTCAATTACTAGTTTTACCTTATCCCTAACTTAAGGACAGCAATAAGGAACCATGTTTAGGTATCAAAAGCTAAGAAAAATTTAAAAGCAGACACATAGAAGGCAGGGCACTATAGCTTACTAAAATAGCTAACTAAATAGACTCATGCATAAGTTGTACCTTAAGAGAGTGGTTCATAAACACAACCCATTAGCAAACTATATGTAGTCTTGCCTCTAAATTGTCATAATTTTTTTGTTACACTACATGAAGAAATGAACACACAAATATGTAGAAAGAAACTAATTCATACTAAGTGATAACTCTTAATTACACTATTCTTATTCCATAGGATTACTTACAGACCTAAAACCATAAAAATGGAATAAAATAAAACAAGAAACCAAATCAGTCAAATATAAACTTTTCTAATTAACCAACAAATCTTTGACAATCAATATGCCTTGAAACATGCAAAACAAACCTCAAAAGTGACACCAAACAGGAAAGCAACTTGCATCCACTCATAGTAGTCTTAAATCAATCTTTACCGATATATTTTGAGTTACATAACTCCTCATAAGTAAAAAGATATGGCTTCTCAAAGTTGAACCATCTGCACTCAAAATTAGGTTTACTCTTTGTAGTTTTTGTCTACCTCTAACTTCTTTTGATGGCTTTTGAATTTTTTGATCAACTTCTAACCGCTTTTGACCTTAACCAACACCATTTTTTATTAGCTTATGATCGCAGCTTCTAAATGCTCTTTCATCTGCTTTCAATGATCTGAATTCTTCATAGATTGTAAACCAACTAACTTATATCATTTTTAAACTTTTTTTGTTATTTATTGTTGTTTCTTAACCATCTTAAAACCTATATTTTCATAACATGTCTACAATTCCACCTTAAAATTTTGGTTTTATTCTATAGCCTTGTTGACAATAGTCTAGTCCATTTATCTTCTAATTGTATTAATTCTGATAACATTCTCAATAATGAAATAATGAATTGGATAGTTCCATGAACAAAAGTTTATAAGTCCTTGACAATCTAAGACTTGCCAAAGAGACATTGAAATTCAGAGCACAAAACATGTGGATAACAAAGCAAATCTTATTCAAAAGAAAAACAAATTTCCTATCAATTGGTGCCATACAAGAAATCCCATAAGTCTACACATTCGTAGGGAGAAAAATTAAATACAAAAATTCCACTAATTTCTTTGAAGTAAATAAAAAGAAAAAAGAAAAAGAAAAAGAAAATTAAAAAAAAAAAAAAGAGAGTCAACTACAAGGTATTCAACTTCTTTTCTAATTTTATTTAAATCTTTAATGTTTTCAAGTTTAAAAAATAAAAGGCCTCCTTTAAGTTTGTTAAATTTCAAGCTAACCTTGATATGATTCAAGTTTTGATTAATATGTAAATATTAATTTAATGAAATTATATTCTTAATTATATTTAATTAATTAATTAAATAATAAAAAAATATAAAAAAACATGAATAAGAATAAGCTGAAAAAATTATTTTAGAAACCAAGGGCCCTTGATTGGTTGCCTTTGGCCTTAGGATAATTGATCAAGGCCCTTAGGAATTCTTTTTTCTGTTTTCTTTTGTAGCCTTTTCTTTTTCAATATTCTGCACTTTTTATTTTTTGTTATTGTATTTAATTTAGTAGAAATAAAAAAAATTACTTTGTTGAATAAATTATTGTAGACTAATCAAATTTTGACTCATCTTTTTATAATTATACATCTAAAGTTTCAATTTGCTTTATTTTACACCCAACTGAAAATTAGTTATTACCATCTATATTTCAATTAACTTCAATTCGCATCGTTAATTCAATTAATATAATCAGCCAATGAGATAGCCTCCTACAGCCCTAGGGAGGTTAGAAGAGATTGCACAACCTCGTTAAGGTCGTAGGCAACCACCCACAATGCTAGTGGGTCTCGTGATCCATATTTTTGAAGTAATTTGTGACCCAATGTTTTACAGGAGGTGACCAATAACCACTTGTTGAGCGTCACGTGGCCATCCTAAGATTGTAGATAGCTACCCTATTGACTAATCATGCGAACTGGATTAATGGTGTGAATTAAAGTTAAATGGAATATAGATAGTGATAAATATATCTTTAATTTAGTATATAATTAAACAAATCAAACCTTTAGATATATAATTACAAAAAATGATAAAGTTGAGGTATAATCTATAACATTTACTCAATTTTTTTAGAATAAAATTTTGAAAACATTAAGGATTCAAAGAGGAAAAATGGGAGGTAAAAACTCAAATAAAATAGCAAATACGTGTCAAGGAACCTTTTTTTTTTTTTCATTTATCCTTTTAAAAAAAAAGAGTATAAGAAGGAGAGAAGGTTGTATACCATCATAATTATCAAGCAAGCTAAAAGTTTTCTTGAACTAAAAAATCTAGTCGTTAATTAGTTGGTCAACCATTTTCACTAGAGTGACTATGAGTGACCAAGAGAATGAAAGAGATAGGAAGGGAGAGAAGAGAGGCTAATGGGTCATATGTAGGGTTAAGGTGGTAGAAAATGACTATCTAGCCAACAGAGGTTATTAATGTTCCTCATCTATTTTTTTCCTTTTAATTTTGTTTTGACATATACATACTTTACATATATATGATGGGGGTGACACCATGTCAAATTTTTCCATATGAGTAATCATATGTGCATAAATAATAAACCGAATATATTTTAGAATGGAAGCAACACAATTTTGAGATTGACACTATAAATATGTTTTCAACAAATCTCAAGAAAAGTCATTGCAATTTATTAAGTATAATCTTTCAATTAATATTCATAATCACTTTGAGCCTAAGATACCAAAGGGGTTACAAGTTGGGGGCCTAATTGAGTCAAATTTACTCATAAGTTACTCGAATTTAATCAGATGTTTACGTGAATTTGGTTTAACAATAGCAGAAACAAGTTGCTCAAATAGTTTATTGCATCAAGCTCAAGATTCATGATATTTTGCTCAATTAGGTTAGGAGATTAATTGAGCTTAAGTCCATAATTGTTAATCTAATTCTAGCTAAGTTTCAATATTAATATCATTTTAATTAATTTTTTTTTTAAGATTAAGCCCAAATCAGCTTAATTAAATCAAGCTCCAACTAAACCTATTCTTAAGTTTTTTTTTTTCCATATTTTCATAAATTAATGTAAATAATTTTTTGCCTTCTCTTATAATTCTATTTTTTTTTTCCCTACATGATTGTAACACTTATACTTTATGTGTACATTACATGTAACAACGACGTGTATATGATTTGCTATTATTTTCGGTTCAAAGTTTATTTCATTCCAAAATAATTGATTTCAACTACATAAGCATGATGTTACTTTAATATTACAATGTTGAGCAACGTGAGAGAAATTGCAAAGAAGAAAAATTTATTATTCGATTCTCGAAATATATTGTCGATACAAAAATAAATAAATTATAATGTTAGTATTAACTATAATTTGTAATAGTACGTTATAGAACATTATTCTCCATGTGAAAATTCCTCTAGACTTTATAATGTGTTAGTGAATTACTCATGTTATATAAGGACTAGGGTAAAGATTAGATTAGTAAAGTAGAGAAATTATTGACATTTTGAAATGGAAAAGGAAAAGAATAAAGAGAGGAGAATAATTGGGGGTAGAGAAATTATAGAGATTAAAATAGGATATCATAACTCATAATAGAAAATGATAAACTCAATTGTAGATAGTGAAATGATTTTTTTTTTAATTAACAGGCTAAACTACCTAAACCCTTAGGGTCTAGTGGTTCATAGGCCAGTTTAGGCCTACCTATCCCTAAGCCGAATTGATTCATGGTTCAAAACCGACCTTTGCACAAGTCTAGCTCTTACTCATTAAATATCATCCCAAGTGAAGTTTAAACTCAAAATTATAATTTTTTTTTTTATTGACGTAGGGGTACAGCTGTGTTGTAGTCGACTACCTCTAAACACATAAACCACTCTCCAAGACCTATGCACCATGTTAGAATAGCATATACTATGTAGGTAGCCAAAAAAGTGTTCATAGAAAGATTTGAACCTAAATCTTATGTAAGTTATCATGAATTTGTCTTAAGCTTTAACCGTTAGGCCAACCCTTTTAGGACTCAAAATTATAAATTTCATCAAGCATTAACTTCAAAACCTTGAGTTAGGGTCAAATTTAGCATCGTGTTATCTCAAGTTGATTCATTATTATTACTTTTAGATTTAAAATTTTGTTTGTTAGCTTTTTACCTTAGTAACTAACTTCCACATAGCTCTAAAGTAGTACTTAATTGTACTAATAATTATAATTGTTTTTAATTTGCTATAGTAGTAATTGAAAATTATAAGTTTTAATAGAAAGAGTAGTCTTTTATTTAAATTTTTAATATTTCTTTTATATTTAAGTCATCAACTTTTTTCCGATCTAAAATGACTTGCATTAAGTATGTTAACTTCTTTAATTATCTTCCTATTACATAAAATTTTTAAACATAAGGTGTGCAGATGGCATTATGTGAGTGGTTCATGTGGAAAATCAATTTAACCATGCGCTTAACTGACCCAAAATTGCAAAGAAACCTCGGCATGTCCGTCACTCCACCTTATATTTATAAAGTCATGCTCCTGGTTGGATAATTGGCGGTTATATTACCACCACTTAAATGTTATCTATATGTTAAGACTATCGTAATTTAACAACATAAATATTCATCTTTTATTAAAAGAAAAAATATATAAAAAATTTCTAACAATTCGTGTTTTTACCAATCAGTGTTTAACATTTCATTTAATCTATTTTAATTTTTAACCTTTTCAAATTATATCAAATAAGTCCTTTCGTTAAACTCTATTAAATTTTTTATTACTCTAGATAATGTCAGTATATAATTGATTCACATGAGTACAAAAAAGTTCTTAACTTTTACTTATATATATGAATCAATTCTTAATCATTTTATTCAGTTCATTTTAATATTTAATGTATTCACACATAACAACAAAATTAATAGAGGGATTTTTTTTATAAATTTATTAAAATGTTGAAGATTAAAATAGATTAAATTAGAAGTTAAGAATCGATTCTCATATATAGATAAACGTTAGTGATATTTTTATACTTTTACCTTAATAAAATGATTACGATTGGTTTCTCTCTCCTAAAATTGTAATATGATATAATTAGGAAAAAAAATATATCACCGTTTCTACACCTTATATATATATTCTTTTCTTTTTTTGCCAAACTCTACACCTTATATTTGAAAGGATCAAAGTAATGTAAAGATAACAAAACTTTGACAGACTTGAGGATAATTTTCTTTTAGAAAAATGCAAAATATTGAGAATTACAATTTGGAGAAAGATAAAAACAAGCTCAGACAGAAAAGTAGAGAATGGATGAAATGTATTTTTCTTTTAAATGCTAAATTATAGCAAGCATTTCCGATAACCTCCCCGAAAAGCAAGCACCTTTATTTTGTATTTCAATGTCGCTCTTTTGTACATGCGAATTGTCAATGTTTGTAATTTGAATATGCACCCAAAAGCTAGTTAATTAGCAAGTATACTGATATTAATAATTGACTCAAAAAGCCAAGGAGGCTGCTTTTGAAATCTCGAGTCACGAACGGCTACAAAAGCATGGATGCACGGTATTTTTTTTTTTTTTCACATGTAAACCCTTCTTTTACATTTGGGATTAGGATACTTGCCAATGGTTTAGAAAAGAGAGTTTATATTTTTGAAGTTTTTTTTTTCTTTTTTTGGGTTGAAATATATTTTTGAAGATTGACTATAGGGCTTATGAAAATGAAGTGTATAAACATCTATCAAGCCCTTATGATATCACATCAATAATTTGAAGAATTTTTCTCTTCAAAATTCCTTCTTAGTATTTTTCAAACTTTTACGGACTTCATGTTATTATTATTTTTACTCGTAAAAGTATAACATGGACTAAATCATAATAAGTACATAACTAAGAAGTGTGCTTTTATCACTCGGTAGGACCCGCCATTTTCTTTGCCATTCGCTTTTGTGTTCCACACCCCTTACTTTTTCTCATAAAATTTATCTGTCGACCACTCCACTAGCCGTTATGCCACTTTTGCATTCTCAGTGCTTTACGTTCAAGGTGCGGGTTTGTGGTAATGAGCCGTGCGACTGACAAAATTATTTTGCCTTAATAACATTACTTTCCCTAACCTGAGTGTGCTTCTTGTCTTTTGGATTTTTCTTCCTTTTCCTAATTTTCTTATCCATTTTACCTTAGAGAAAAGCTTCCCGCCCTACCACCTTGCCCGTGCAAGGTATTTGTGCGAAATGGGTTTATAAAATCTCATTCATAAATTTTTATTCATTATTTATTATAAAATAAGTGTTCATATCGTAATATATCTTATTTCTACTTACATTTAAATTGATATGATCATTCTCTAATGTGAGGAAATGCATGTATTTTTCACACGTGTGGTTAACGATTATATGTAATGATTATATGTAAGAAAAAATATAAATATCGGAGTTTTTACTATTAGAAGAATTTAAATTCAATAGCAACAAAATATAATAGATTAATTAAAATGACATTAATAATATAGAAGGTGGTTTGGTAACTATCCACGTGTTACGGACCTCTCGAAATGGGCCATACTTAGGAGGTTCCTAAGGTCCAAAGACGAAAGCCCAAGCCCACTAAAAGCTTCTAGATGATGAAATGTTCTAGAAAGTTCTAGAGAAGACTAGAATATTGTAGTTGGTAAAGGTAGGTGAATGTAGTAGTTGGGAATCAATTGTAACCATTAGATCGAATTGATCCTGACCATTAGATTGTAAAGGCTTTCTGTATATATAGGGGTATTCCCCTCAGATGTACAACACAAGTTATTTGAGTGAATACAGTATACTATCAGAGTTTCTCTCTCTACTTTCTCTCTCTAACATTGTGAGCGTATTACAGGCTGACTTAGCCTTCCTTAGTGAGGTCAGGAGCGCTAAGTGCCGCACGGGGTCGAGCGACGGAATCCGCCCGTGACAAGTGGTATCAGAGCCTGAAAAAGGAATTGCTTGTGGAGAAGATGTCATCTGGAGGAGACAACAACGCTTCAATGGTCGATGAGTTGGCTGACCATGACGATCGCCGTGTTACCAGGCAAAGGGCTAGGTCTCGGGACTTAATAAACTCTCTCCTTAGTAGGATGGATAAGGCAGAGTTGAGCATTGCTGAGGCCAAGGAACAATTTGATGAGTCTCAAGGCAGTCTTGAGGAAATGGAGGAAGAACTCCGAGGAGAATTGCAAGGAGCACTGAATCGGGCTGTAGAAGAGCTTAGGCAGCATGGAAATGTTATTGGAGAGAAGGGTGATGCTCTCCAAGCTCGAGTTACGGCCTTAGAAACTAAGGAAGAAGCCTATGAAGCTAAGATTGATGCAGTGGTAGTGGCCATGCGTCAAGAGATTGAAGATCTCAAGACTCAATTGGCGGCTTGCCGAATCGCTGTTGCAAATGGAATGACCCTCCAGACTGGCCATAGGGTTGATATTCCAAAACCAGAGCACTTTAGCGGGATGCGGTCTGCTCGAGAAGTAGATAACTTCTTATGGGGAGTGGAACAATACTTCAATGCTGTGGGAATCTTAGATGATGCTGGAAAGGTACGTACTGCTGCCATGTATCTGAAAGACTCAGCCATGGTATGGTGGCGCAGGAGGGCTGCTGATATCAACACCTGGGATAGCTTTATACAAGAGTTGAAGGGTCAATTCTCCCCCCAAAATGCTGCTAAGGAAGCAAAGGTGAAATTGCGTCACCTAACCCATAAGGGTGACATAAAGCAATATGTAAAGGAATTTTCAGAATTGATGTTGGAGATCCCAGACCTCAACCAAGAAGATGCTTTGGTGATGTTTGTGGATGGCTTGAAGCCCTGGGCTAAATTAGAGCTGGAGCGAAGGGGAGTGGAAGACATTTCCAAGGCTATAGCAGTTGCTGAAGGCCTAATGGAATTTCGGAAGACTGATCCTAAGACCACAGGGGGAAGATGGAAAGGTGGAGTTGAAAGGGAGAAGAGTGGGAGTTCTTCCAAAGGAAAAACCAAAGCCGAAGAAAGAGATAACGATCGAGGAAGAACTCGTGAAGGGAGAGATGGGGAAAGATGGAAACCCCGTGAATTGAAATGTTATTTCTGCAACGGACCCCATTATGCCAGGGAGTGTCCGAAGAAAGAGAGATTGGCGGCATTAGTAGCAGGTGAAAGCTCGGATGATGGGGATGAGGCCCAGTTAGGGTCAGTTCGTCTACTCAGTGCTATGAAGTCTCAAGTTAATGAAAGAAAAGGATTGATGTACACCGAAGTATCGGTAGCAGGTAAGAAACTTAATGCCCTTGTAGATACAGGAGCATCTCATCTCTTTATTTCCGATATGGCAGCAAAGGAGTTGGGGCTAAAAGTGGAGGAGACCAAAACATGGCTCAAAACAGTTAACTCAAAAGAAGTTCCCACTATTGGAGTAGCCAAGGGGATAGAGCTCCGTATTGGGGGTTGGCAGGGAAAGGAGACAGTTGAAGTAGTGCCAATGGATGATTTTGAGTTTGTGATCGGGATGGATTTCTTAGATCGCATTGATGCACTTATCGTACCACGAGCTAACTGCATTTGTGTACTTGATCACAACTCGCAATGCGTAGTACCTGTAGTAAGAAAGGTAGGCCAAGCCACCAAATTCCTATCGGCGATGCAATTGGAAAAGGGACTCAAGAAGAATGAAGTCACTTACTTGGCTGCCCTAAAAGTTAGGGAAGAAACTAGTGGTCAAGGGAGTGTTCCACCTCAAATGGGGGAAATATTGGGAGAATTTAAAGATATAATGCCACCAATGTTACCTAAGAAGTTACCACCAAGAAGGGAGGTAGACCATGTGATAGAATTGGAACCCAGAGCCAGGCCACCCGCCACTGTCCCATATAGGATGTCACCTCCAGAATTAGAAGAATTGAGGCGACAATTGAAGGAATTACTAGAAGCAGGTTTCATTAGGCCTTCAAAGGCACCTTTTGGAGCTCCCGTACTTTTTCAGAAGAAACAAGATGGATCACTCCGAATGTGTATTGATTATCGAGCCTTAAATAAGGTCACGATAAAGAATAAGTATCCCATTCCATTGGTATCAGATCTATTCGACAGGTTGGGAGAAGCTAGATACTTCTCCAAATTGGATTTACGCTCGGGATATCACCAAGTGAGGATTGCAGAAGGAGATGAACCCAAGACTACTTGTGTTACAAGGTACGGTGCTTTTGAATTCCTAGTCATGCCGTTTGGCCTTACCAATGCCCCGGCTACTTTCTGTACACTTATGAATCGTGTTTTAGCGCCCTTTCTTGATCAATTTGTAGTAGTGTACTTGGATGACATTATGATTTATAGTAAGACGTTGGAGGAACATATAGAGCACCTTCGCTCAGTATTCTTAGCTTTGAGGAGGAATGATCTGTATGTGAAAATAGAGAAATGTGCCTTTGCACAAGAAGAGGTGACATTCCTTGGTCACATAGTGGGGAGAGGAAAGATTAGAATGGACGAAGGAAAGGTACGGGCCATCTGGGATTGGAAAGAACCCACCAAGCCTACTGAGCTGAGATCCTTCCTTGGCTTAGTAAATTACTATAGAAGATTCATTAAGGGCTATTCGAAGATAGCGAGCCCATTGACGGACTTACTAAAAAAAGATACCCCTTGGGTTTGGAGCACGGAGAGACAACAGGCATTCGAGACCTTGAAAATGGCAATCACGAAGGAGCCGGTCCTTCTCCTCCCAAACTTTAGCAAACCCTTTGAGGTATGTACTGATGCTAGTGATTTTGCTATTGGAGGGGTTTTAATGCAGGATGGACACCCTGTAGCATTTGAGAGCCGAAAGTTGAACGACACAGAGAAGCGATATCCAGTGCATGAAAAGGAGATGACGGCGATAGTACACTGTCTTCGGGTATGGAGGCACTACTTATTAGGGAGGAAGTTTGTGGTCAAGACTGACAATATGGCCACCAGCTATTTTCAGACTCAGAAGAAGCTCTCGCCCAAGCAAGCCCGATGGCAGGTTTTTCTGGCAGAATTTGATTTTGACCTTGAACATAAGTCAGGTAAGACTAATGTTGTGGCGGATGCTTTGAGCCGGAAGGTTGAGTTGGCAGCCATCAGCAAACCTGAAAGCAACCTCATTGATAGAATCCAAGAGGGGATGGAGAGTGATAAGCAAGCTAAAGCTCTATGGATTCAATGTCAAGAAGGGAAGACAAGGAGATTTTGGCAAGAGAATGGACTAATATATACAAAGGGACAACGGATTTATGTGCCCCATTCCTCGAATCTGAGAAGGGAGATACTTAAGGAGTGTCATGATTCCAAATGGGCAGGTCATCCAGGAATGCACCGTACCCAAGCATTAGTGGAAGAAAAGTATTTTTGGCCACACATGAGGGAAGATATTGAAAGCTATGTCCGAACTTGTCTCGTGTGCCAACAAGACAAAGTTGAACACAAGGCAACTCCGGGACTACTAGAGCCTCTTCCCATTCCTGAACGGCCATGGGAAAGTGTTTCCATGGACTTCATTGTAAGCTTACCCCGATCGGAAGGGTATGGTACAATTATGGTTGTAGTAGACAGGTTTTCAAAATATGCGACTTTTGTCCCAGCAACAAAGGAGTGCCCAGCGGATGAAGCTGCCTGGTTGTTCTTGAAACATATAGTAAAGTATTGGGGCCTGCCCAGAAACATTGTGAGTGATCGCGATGGGCGATTTACAGGGAGATTTTGGACAGAGCTGTTCAAACTTCTGGGATCTGAGTTGAACTTTTCAACTAGTTTGCATCCCCAAACGGATGGTCAGACGGAGCGAGTGAATGCCTTAGTGGAATTATACTTAAGGCATTTTGTAGGGGCTAACCAACATAATTGGACCAAGTTGTTAGATGTGGCACAGTTTTCGTTTAACCTACAGAAGAATGAGTCCATCGGACAGAGTCCTTTCGAGATTGTCCTGGGAAGGCAACCCTTAACTCCTCATACAGTGGCAATAGGATATACAGGGTCCAGCCCTCCCGCATATAAATTTGCAAGGGAATGGCAGGAAAATCATGACTTAGCCCGGACATACTTAAACCGAGCTATCATGAGAATGAAGAAGATCGCAGACAGGAAGCGAAGGCCGATGGAGTATCAGGTAGGTGACCAAGTGCTTGTTAAGTTACATTTAATACAACGTACGAGGGGACAACTACATAAAGGTCTGATGAGGCGATACGAGGGTCCATTCCCAATTGTGAAACGAGTGGGGCAAGTATCTTACAAATTAGAACTTCCACCTAAACTGAAATTCCACCCGGTTTTCCACGTGAGCATGCTAAAACCATTCCACAAAGATGAAGAAGACCCTAGTAGAGCCATATCACAAAGGGCCCCAATAGGAGTACGGGATTCATTTGATAAGGAAGTGGAAGGGATCATAGCTGATAGACATGTGAAGAGACGCGGACAAACTCCCAGACATGAGTATATGGTAATGTGGAAGGGAAGACCAGAGAGTGAGGCCAGTTGGGAACCAGCCGAAGCACTGTGGCAATTTAAAGACAAGATTCGACGGTTCCACGATGAAGGAGCGACGAGGGCGTCGCCGGATTGAATGGGGGAGAATGTTACGGACCTCTCGAAGTGGGCCATACTTAGGAGGTTCCTAAGGCCCAAAGACGAAAGCCCAAGCCCACTAAAAGCTTCTAGATGATGAAATGTTCTAGAAGGTTCTGGAGAAGACTAGAATATTGTAGTTGGTAAAGGTAGGTGAATGTAGTAGTTGGGAATCAATTGTAACCATTAGATCGAATTGATCCTGACCATTAGATTGTAAAGGCTTTCTGTATATATAGGGGTATTCCCCTCAGATGTAACACACAAGTTATTTGAGTGAATACAGTATACTATCAGAGTTTCTCTCTCTACTTTCTCTCTCTAACATTGTGAGCGTATTACAGGCTGACTTAGCCTTCCTTAGTGAGGTCAGGAGCGCTAAGTGCCGCACGGGGTCGAGCGACGGAATCCGCCCGTGACACACGCACGTCTAAAAATGAGAGAAATTAGGGTGTTGAAGGCAAGTGCGCTCGAGGGGGAAGCAAAAACACTACACAACGTATAAGTGTTTTCGAAAGGGAATTCTATGAGTTCATGCATTAAACAGTTTATATCCGTCCATATGTAAATTTTGGAACTTCAAAAGGTTTTGCACTTGATAAACTAGTTTTATAGGATATACCTTTATGTTTTTAAATAATATTCCCATTAAAATATATTGATATAGTATACATTAAATCAGATATAGAATCGTACTATCAATTCTATTTTGAACCTAACCTAACTAATAATGTTGCACTTGAACTAAAATTAGATAGATCTATAGATCAAGGATAGGTTAGCCCTTGACCATAGACCCTCTGATTCCTAAGCGGGTCATTAACAGTATTTAAAAAATAAATAAATAACCCATCACGATTCACAGGAACGTAGCCTTTCGCAAAGCGATGCAACCTTGAATAGCAGAATAGTGTAACGCTGAAAATTCACATGGGCGAATATGTTTCAACTGAAAAATGAAAACTCATGTTCATGCCTATAAATTGGTGCACTCATATTTGTGCTTCAACTCATACATGCCAATAAATATTAGTATCTTTATAGCTCCTCTAAACATTAGTATATTTATATTGCAGTGTTATTTGTATCGCCTTATATATATATATATTTTGAAAAATGAAGCAGATGATGGAAATGAAATAAAACATAGAAAAGAAGAATTGAAGAGAGATAAAAACGAGGATTCCTACAATATTTCCTTCATTTCACTTTCAACTGAATTCAGTATTTCTAAACTTTAAAAGTACTCAGAGTATTTTCATAAATAATATATATTACGATTATTATTACCATCACTTTCTTTCACACAACTTATGTTAGTACATGTGGTTATCACTGCTCTCAGCTTATGTGAAATATGTGTTCTCTGATCCACGCTAGTTCAATTACTTGCTTGAAAATTTGTATCACTTAAGAAAGATTCAATATTGACATTTAAGCAAGTGACTCAATAGAAGCAAGTTGGGTGGCAAGTATTTTATACGAGATAAGGATGCCAATAAGTTACACCTAATAGCTACAGCTAGTGCCATGGAAAGTAATAGTAAAGTTGATTGCAATACATATTCAACTCTCAAAATTTTCCATATATATCTGCGAACTTGGAAGTAATTGACTGCCTTGAAATTGGAATCAATGAAACATCGACATCTTTATCTCTTTTTAATCCTTAACCCTTATATAATAATCATTCCAATCTCCTTCTTTAATATCTCAGGATTTCTAGAAAGATAAGAGAATGATTATTTTATTAATCTAACATGTAACAATAGCAACATATAAAAGAATACTGATGGTGATTACAATACATGTTATAGAAGTACTTGTAAAACTTTATAATCCGTGGAAAATATTACAAAATGATGTAATTATATAGAATGATTTTGTTGTTTTTTTCTTTTTTGGTTACCTTTTCATGTAAGAGCAATTGTAATATCTTGTTTATTTTCAACACACTTGTGTTTTGTTAGGCAATAGTACTTCCATACATATGCATTTTTCCAAAATAATAATGGAAAAATACAATGAAATCACCTATTGCTAAATTTGTATGAGATAATCCCATTTAACACACTTTGATTTTTAACAATTCAATGATTGTGTAAAATGAGAAGAAGGAAGAATTAGTTCATTTTTAAGAAAAATTACAAAAACATGGCATGATCGACAAGTCCAAAACTGTGACCTGGCATTTTTGGAACCTTTGAGTTTAAGGACCCAATGTGGAATCAAGGAATGCCAGGCCGATACGGATTCATAACTTAGGGATTCCACAATCTATTGGCTCAACTAAGGTTAAGGTGAGTTAGGGCCCTATGCCTTTCTCTTTCCCCATTCATGTCTCTAATTATATAGTGTTGACAAGGCTTTTTAAACATGAGCCCCTTAAGCCTATCCAGATCCGACGTGCCTCACTCTACTTAGGGCTCGCGCCCTTGGCTTAAGCCTTAGGCTTAGCTTGACCGGGCTCAAGAAACTCTTCAAGGGCTAGAAGACACCAGATAAGGATAAGAAACTAAATCAACAACCACCTCCAATATATGTCAGACACATAAGCCACTACGAGCCCATTTTCCAATACTTGCAAGGAAAGCTCCACCTACTAACCGTCGACTCCACTTCATTATAAATACCAAATCACCGCCTAATAATCAGTCTCTCTACACTTTATACACTAAAGCTTGCCTATTGCTCTCAAGTATCCCCTACTCTCAAACGCATTACTAATTTAAATATCGGAGTAGTCACACCAAATAACACCACGATGTTCCCTCACAATATACTATTTTGCAAGCTTATCCTACATAAAGCCTAATCTCTACTAGTAAATACCTTGATAAGACATATAGTTTGCTATGTACAGATAACAAGGGTAAAAATAAGATCTACATTAAATATTTATTATGTGAGAAATTGCATAGGATCTCCCTAAACTTTGACTTTGATGCAAAATTATACCCTCAAACTTCCAAAATATGGTTTTTTGTTTATAAATTTTCATAAATTGGCAAACAATATCCTAAATTGAGAATAACCCCCTAAGCTTTGATTTTAGTATGTAGACATGCCCCTTGGTGTTTATACATGAAAATTAAAGTTTAGAAAGTATTTATATACTAAAATCAAAGTTAAAAGGGATTATAAGGATTATTTACTAATTTATGAAAGTTTAAAAACTAAAAACCATACTTTAAAAGTTTAAAAGGAATAATTAACACCAAAGTCAAAGTTTATGGGGTTTTTTAATATCATGTGGTTGGAAATTAGAAATACATAAGCTATTTAAAAACTTGATACATGAATTAATAGACAATTACCCCATCACATGTCAAATGATAAAATCTTTCTTGTCTTACCACGATGAATATGTGTCGTTTGAATGTTGTACAACGATGCTTTTGATAATATTGCATCGTTTCCATGATTATAACTTAGATACATCCAACAATATGTCATAATATCTAATATAGAAATTATCGAAACAATTTTAATGCAATTCAAAGTAATGGAAAATGATGCACCCACAATATCTGTGCTAAAAAAAAAAAAGAAGAAAAGAAAAATCTAGTTTACTTAATAATATTCGCTAAGGAAATAAAGAAATTATCAAATATAGAAGTGATGATAAATATTTATAAATTAACTCATATGTTGCATGGAAGACATAATAATAAAGGTGGGAAAAAAGCTTCTTTTGTACTTTCATAATTATTCATAGGAAATCTTCATACAATTTTAGTTCATGATCTCTCACATTATATGATATATAACAAATGACAAATCACATGAACTATTAATATCATAAAAGGACTGTTTCGGTAATTTGCAAAAGACACCGTAAGACCATGCGGATTAGTTTAGATAATCTATCAAGATATCTTACTATAAGTTGTTATTAAGATAATTTGTGGCTATGGCCTAACAAAATAATCTTAGGATAGTATTCGCTATGATCCAAGCCCATTTGTAAATGACAAAATATAGTAAAACATATAACAACGTATAATGTATGTTATCTTGAGAAATATATGAACTTACAGAGATTATCAAATCGACGAATCTACTAGGAATAAGTACGTGGAAAAATTGATTAATATTAGACAACTTAGCTAAAAAAATTTATAGTATAGAAAATATAGTATATGGCAAGATATAGAATTCGAATCTATAAGATGCAGTTGTCACTATAATTCTTACATGTTATAAGATAGATGCTGGTTTTGAAAATAATGAATTAGTGTGTATAAGATAGAATATAGATAGGATCACATTCCCTCATTTTCTTTATAAATAAGCATATATTTCATGCTACCTAATTGTATATAAATAACCCAAAAACTCTAACAATAGTAGTAAGGATTGAATAAGCTACTCAAGGAACCATGAAAGATCGATATAGCAAGGATTGAATAAGTTACACAAGGAACCATGAAAGAGGATCGATCGGTGATGAGGCACAGCAAACGGGTAGCCCAAATGCATTTGCGTGTCTAAAAATTGCGTGCTTAGTGTACTTATACTTTTTATATGTCGAGGCCAATGTACTCACATGCCTATGGCCTAATTATCCTCGCATATCCGTCTCCATTTTGCTCGCGTGTCTTTACATGAGCTCAATAATTCATTCCATATATATTATTTTGACTTTCGGATATTTTTTTGAACATTTACTATACTTATTATACTATGAATAAACATTATATTAATACATTAAATTATAAAAGTATTTCTCTTTGAAAAAATTAATTAACAAAAATAAAAAAATTCAAGTTCCATAGATAGTTCACACAGCCACAATTAGCACTAATATAGTAATGTACCGTGGCTCGTAGGTAAGTAAAGACAATAAGAATTACATTTGCAAAACATATATACATATATGTAATGTGTATATGGTACGCATTGTGAAGTTTGTATAAAAAAAAGTATACATTAATGATTAATACTATTATTATGTATTAATACATTAAGTTAGATAAATAATGACGTGTAAACAAATTCATCAAGTAAAAACAATTCTGATTCAGTTATCCGTAGGTAGTCTGCATGGCTATAATTCACACTAAGATATAAATACGTATACATATCTATATGTAATACAATGTACATTCGCAAAACATATATACGTATACATAAATATATATACATACGATACAGGTGACATTTCTATAAAGAAATTATGCATTAATATTATTATTACACATTAATATGTTAAGTTAGATAAATAATAACATACGAAAAAATTAATTAAGCAAAATAAAATTATCAAATTCCGTAGGTAGTTGAATAGTTCGTACAACTCCTATTGATATTAACATAACGTAGTAATGTATTGTGGAAATGATTAAGCATGTGTACATATACATAATACGAATTATATTTGCAAAACGTATTTACGTATACGAGATGTATATATGGTACACGGGACATTTGTATAAAGAAAGTGTGAATATTTAATAAATAACACATATTTAGAAAATATTGTATATCTATATGTATACATGTATAATACATTTAGGTACGTATAAAGAATAAATATTGTGTACATATATCCTAAATAAATTAAATAAAGTATATTGTATATATATTTATTCATACATGTCACACGTGATGTACATTGCACAACATATGTAGTATACATTAGTATGGAAGAGCGTTTGCATATATGGTATATGTGTTACTTGAAAGTTGACATGGATATGTTATCACGTAGTACTTATTTTACTCATGTAATATAATATATACGCAGTATATTTGATACATGTTTTATGTTTGACATATAATTAATGAAGCGAACTTCCACAATCATTCCCTTTCTAATGCAATATTTCGTGAAAACAAGCATACGGCATCTTTGTCTTTCTAATTGTATAGAATATGAATAGTTTTCCATAGTTTTTTTCCTTTTTTTTCTTTTTATTCACTACTATCCGTTCTCACAGTTTTCCATATTTTTTCACCATCGTCCCATCTCTATAGCAAATTAACTTGTTTTCTCTTTAGAAAAAAAAAAAAAAAAATCTTCTTCTTTCTCTGACAATTCAAAGTTGATAACTCAGGGTATTGAATTTTTACTTTTTAAAATTACTTTATCTTCTTTTTTTACATATTATAAATAACAAGTATCCCACATAACATAAATTTTATGAATTTTCAATAAAAAAAAATCAAGTACATTACACATAAGGGCGATCCTATTATCTTATATATTATATCTTCAATAGAGAGTATTATTAAGATATGTTGACCTTATTTAATACTTTGAGTATTATGGGTATACATCAATCTATTGATATTCTTATTCTCTTATTTTTGTCTTTTAACAGAACCATAATGTTCTATGTTTCATTTGTATAAATAATCAACTTTGATGATAATATTTGATTGTTAATATTGACAATGGTAAAAGTAACAAACAATGACGCAATGATTTATGAATTTTTAATAAAAATCAAGTATGATGTACATTTATAGGTACATATCAATCTATTAATATTTAGTACTCCTAGTTTTAGTCCTTTTTATAGAAAAGAAGAATGAAAAATAAAAAATGAAAACCAAACATAAGCAGTTTTTTTCTTTTTTTCCTTCTAAACATAAGCAGATTGTCAAACATGATTTTGTGTTATAAATCGCGAACAAAAGATGAAAGTACTAATATGTAAATAGAGAAAAGCAAAAAACAATGCTTTATCCATATAAGGAGTGTTTACATAAGTTGAAGGTGCCTTATGCTTGTTTTCATTAAATACTGTGTCGGGAAGGGAATGACTATCAAAGTCCGCATGCCACATCATTCGTGCTCGATTTCACAACCTTTCTATCGGTCTAACAATCATTTCTCAAGTTGAAAATCAAAAGGTACAAAAATAGAAAATAAATTAGAACCAAGATATTTTATTAGAAATTTGCTTTTTTTTTCATTTATATTATGAGTACCAACTAATTTGGTATTCTGATAAACACTTAAAAGGAAAAACCACAACCCTAAATATTAACAAAAAAAGTTAACGATTGTCCTTATCCTTGTCCTTGGTCGCCATCAGCGGGAGGTTATTGTAGAGGTGGGAAGACAAAGCTTACAAACTAGTTGTACGCCTGTTAATACTGCCACATTTGCTCAATTGATTAGCCTTGTTGTCTCTATACCTCCATAAGTTCTTGAAAATCAATCCTATACTCTTTAACAATTTCGTACATCTCTTGTTCCTTAGTAAATCAAGCTAAATCTCTCTCCTAAATTTCTTTAGTACATTTGTTATATGTTAAAGGGAATATTACCTAATTCAGGACCTCCAAGCACCTCTTGATGTTTGTGTGCTTGTTCAACAACCCCTCTCCCCCTTCAACCTTGCCATTCAAAGAGTATGTCAAGAGAAAATTCCTCATCTTCTTGTTGTTGATGGGGTGGTTCCAACCTTATACTACTCCCCTATCTTCTCATCCTTTTCGATGTTAAGTTTGGGCTTCAACAAATCTAATTTGAATGGCTTCGATCTACTATTTGCGTAGCCATTCAAGTCAATCCCTTCATATGCTAATATGTGAGATGAAGCACCCATATCTTAATTGACTATCTTTCCATGCATGTCTTTGCATCATGCAACAGTATATTGCAATTCCAACATTAACTCATCTTATGGATATGATAAAGTCAATGAGCTACAAGTCCTCTTTCAAAAAGAATAAGGTGTTAGCATATGGGGTGATAAAGTTGGTAATGATATAATGGAGAAGTCATGGCATGATAGGAAGATCACTGGACTTCAGGTGTTTAAGATGTTGAGCAACACTCTTACCTTAACATATTAGTTGCTCGAATACCCTGACGAAAGCTTGTGCTACGTTCCATTTTCCAGGCCTAAAGATGTCGTTAGGAGGAAGTTGTAGCAACTCATTAATATATTCAAGCCAAACTATAAAAATCCGACCGAACATATATGTGGAGATGTAGCCAGCATCAATATCCATCACATTAACGACTCTTCATCATCATCTTGATAAACTAATTTAGTGGTTGCATTAGAGTAGAAAATACAAACCAAGCCTATAGGTCTAACAACCAGCCGTCTATTTAAGCAGCTCTTGAAAATTTCTAACATCAGCTAGCTCATCCTAATCATACAACTGAGTGATTAGTACATTTTGCCAATAGTACCCATTGATGAAACAATCACACATTTTGTTCATACACAGCTACTCATTGAAATCATAGGTGTCAGTTGAAGCGGACAAAGATGGAGATGGAAATGGAGAACGAGAACGAACGTGCTTATTCTTGGATTTGATTTGTCGTTTGGCTTTTTTAAATTGGTCGCAAGAGGTCGATTCCATGGTGATTGGGTAAAGATATGGTCAAAGAGAAAAAAACTAATATGGATAAAGCATGTTGTGAAGATTAGAACGATAGCATGTTGTGGGTTTAGACATGAGAACATTGTGAAGGGAAAATGGCTTGGGTACAATGTAGGTACGTTGTAGCCCCGACGGTTAAAAAAAAAAGACTATTGGATCTATAACGTGCCCATGTTGGACACAACGAGGGCATGTTGTGCCCCTAATGGTAAAGAAATAAAAAAAAAAAAAAGAAAATGACCCCAAGTTGAGCTCAATGTGGGCAATGTAGGCACTTTATTCCCGCATCTCAACCTACAGATGCAACTCTATTCTATACGAGTTACATTGCAAATTGACAAATGTGATTTTTCTCTTTCCATCTGCTACTAACACTCTCTCATTTTTACTACTCCAACGTGTGTACGTAAATCGATATGATAAATTTGAAGCATTAGTAGCACTAATTAATGTGCTGTTACATTTTGCTATGTTTGGAAATATGAGAAAAAGCAATGTTTGGAAAATTTTCGTTGAAATACCAAGGCAAGACATTGCGAAATGTTTGATGTGTAACATGCTTTTGAGCAATAAAGCTAGAGTAGGCACTGGTCACTTTTTCAACATTTGAATTTGCACCAAACTAGAGGAGAAAAATTGATAATGGTACAAAAACGAAATGATCTATTCGTCTTTGGGATCATTGAATAATGAGGATAAGGATGACGACAAGCTTAAGGTGATTGACTAGGTTGTTTTTCCATATAAGTAGAAGAACTCAGAATTCAAAAAAAAAAAAAAACAAATTGGTAGTCATACTCATAGTTTAATACTTCAATTTAGGTATACTTGTGGGGGTTAGCAGCCTAGGCACTTTCTAAGCAACGTGCTTACATTAGCTTCTTGCCTAGAGAAAAAATTTTAAGTGTGAAGCCTTAGGGCCAACATGCCCACGTTGGATTTTGACAGGAAGCCTATGGTAGCCACATCATTCAAACTTTCCCATGTCAACTTCCTTCATTTTTTGGTCTATAAATATGTTCTCATAACAATCAATTCACCATTTGACACCTAAAACTCCTAATATTACAACCAAAATATAAGCATGTCGAGCAACAAACCTTGCGAAATGAAACAATTAAACTTTTCTTGCATAAAGGTGAAGAGTTAAAGGTGTGGTTATATAATCTCGAATCCTAGTAACCGGAACCCAAATCTTTCTCTCAAAATTATCTTGTTTGTACATTAAAGTATTTTTGTCATTTTCAATGCCTTCATTTTTCATATAGTATCTTTTTTACATCAGACATGTGAAAGTCACCACTCATTGACATTGATGATAATTACATGTGTGTCACCACACACTGGATTGATGAAAATTGGGTGATGCAGAAGCGAATCATCACATTCATAATGTTTTCGAAAGCTCATATGAATCTGACGATCACATCCAATATCTTTGACACTATGCGGACCTACAAAATTCATAGGCTATTCAGCATTATCTTCAATAATGCATTCGCAAACACAACATCGATAAGACCGTTGAAACAACAGCTAAACCCAATTTGTGATGGGAAGGTATTCCATGTCCATTATATATGCTACATTCTAAATCTTGTAGTACAAGAAGGCTTGAATACTCGTGGGATAATAGATCACCTTATCAAAATTCGGTTTGCAATAAATTATATCCATCATAGCAAACAGAAACACCGAGAGTATATTGATTGTTGTCAGAATGAAAACCACGACCTATTCATCCTACTACATCACACAATGGAACTCCACACACGAGATGTTAGACAAATCCTTGAAGGTTAGCATTACTTAAATTTATTATTACATTCATGGGGTCTAATGCTTATTTAAAGAATGAATTTATTCTTATATTATAGTAATACTTCATACTAAACACTTTATTAATTGTTAATCTAAGTTTGAAAGCCTTGACCACATTCTACAACTTCCACGTCCATTGGAAAGTAAGCCAAGAGCCCAAGCATAGCTTGATTCATATGATGAATCGGAAGAAAACGAGTAGCTTGTACGAGTTGTTAAGTGCTTTCATCCAACCAACAATGATTCTATTTGGCTGTTACTATCCTACTAGCAATGTCATACTCCCAAATCTCTTCGATATTGTTTATATGTTGGTAAACATTACAGATGAATCGTTATTCTTTCCTACCGTCATAACGATGAAGGCCAAATTGCTTGCATACTTTTACCCCTTTCCTCTCCTATTTTATGTTACTACGATGATAGATCCATGGTACTTATAATTTGCTAGAGAAATTTTATCGAAACATTAACTTGAAAATACTACGATTGAAGCTGTGAAGCTTAACATGGAAGCCAAGAGCATGCTCAAATCCTTGTTTCTTTAACACAAGGCTAAAACATAGCCATTATCTCAAGTATCTAGATCTATTAGCTAGACTAGTAGTTCTCATGCTTCAATAACAAAGAAGAGCAGACATGTCACCTAAATAAGCCAAAGTTGTGGGACTATCAGTGTAAGCCCAAAAGTTCAGCCAAGTAACCGTAAGATTGAATTTAGAACCCAAGGTTTAGGGCGATCGGCTAAAGGATCCGATCACACCCAAATTATAAATTATTGAGAGAAATATTAGTAAAAATGACCCCGTAAACTTAAATTTAAGAAAATAAATAGTAAAATAGGAGACTATAAAATTTTCAAATTTTAAGCATAATAACTGCTAATTACCGAAAAGGCAAAAAGTGTAATATAATAACTAATAAATTATTAGAGATAGATTATATGTATACTAAAAATTTTAGAATGACCAAAATAATATTTAGGAATGTTCACGTGTACCCTACATGTATTTACGTGTAGATAAAAATACGCGTAATTACTAAAATTGGCCGAAAACTAAGCAAATAATTAAAGAAAAATATAAAATAATTATGGAAAAATAAGAAAAAATCAGAAGATGATAAGATGAATCAAGATAAGGTAGTGGAAGGTCCAAAGCTACAAAATAAAAATTAGCCAATAAAAATTGAATAACTTAAAAGCCAAAAATCAAGGAATTTGGACAAAGTCTTGTCAAATTAATGCATATTAATTACATCAAATGTCTATAAATAGGGAAAAAATTTACAGAGCTCATTTAGACAGTTTGGAAAGTGAGAAAATTAGGGAGAGTCGAAAATTCGAGAGAAAACCTAGAAAATAAAAAAAAATAAGAAAAACTGTGCAGTTAAGGGTTTTAAAAGGAACCCACACCAGACAAGGAGCTGGAAGTGGACGGCCACCACCACCACACGGTGGTGGCAGCGCCCAGGCCGGCCGACAAGGCTACGGCGGCCCACGGTGGCCGGAGCCACCTAAACCGGTGAGTCCAAATTCCAGTCCGATTCTTGTATAATTTTGTAAAATTAGTTATTTTGCCCAGAAAATTATGAAACTTGTTATTCTAAGGTTTTATTGTATGTATATTTAGGGAAAAATATTGATTTAGTTTAATTATGTCCAGAAATATAGGGTCCTTAACAAATTGTCCAAAACCGAGCATGATTAAACCGGAAATTAAATAGGCTTAGGGATGTAGTTTGGGGCTCAAAATTTTTCTGTAGGATTCTCATATGATGTATAACAGTGCTAAGAAGCCAATTTTTTTAAATTAATTTTCAAAAATTTTAAGTTAATTTTTAGCCCTAAAATGATGGTAAAATTGGGTGATTTAGGATTAATTAGGTGATTAGGATGTTAATTACTGATTTGGATCTTAATTAGATGTTTAAGGAAGTTAATCTCTACAGTGGAACCTTAATCCTAGCCTTTAGGTACTAAGTATAGTTAATTAAGGAAATTAGGTAAGTAATATAAGAAATTAGTAATATGTGAAATTGTAAATTAATAAATATGGAAAAATTCGGGTTATTTAGATAATATTAGAGTAAAAATCAGAATAATATTAAATCTGAATTAAGATTGAATTTTAGGTAATTATATAAAAAAGTAAGATTTTCTCACATCGGGGATAAATCCGATACCCTAATTAAGACTAGCGTGTACCAAATAGCTTAGAATACTAAATTAAGACCCAATAGGATATTTGGATACTCGAGCTTAATGTAATTAATTTCACATTAGGATTCGAGCATGTTTAGGATTTAAAAATCGAACTAAAACCTAATTTAGAAATTGATGCAGAAACCGAAACCGAACCCAAACCTAAACCCAAACCTAGAATAATTATAAAAGACTTAAGACCTAGATAATTAAATATATTAAACCCTAAACAACACATAACAATAAGCGTTATAGGATAAAACAGATTTATAATAGTTATATGAAAAGCTGAAACCACTTTTGTGTTATAGAGATGAACGGTGATGGCCTGAGCAAATCGGACCTCGAGTAAGTGAGCGAGGAGTCGAGGTAAGTTGGGATTAATACGATGCTGTATTTTGGAGGCTTAAGATTATGCTTGGTTGTGCTTGTTAGATAGTTGAATGTGTGCATGTGCTTGATTATGAGTGATGCTATGATTCTATTTGTATTCTGGCATATATTGTATGATTTGTATGTAATGAATGATCACTCTAAACTGGACTTAATCAAACATCCGACCGGTAATCATAATCGGACATGCATGCAACCCGTTAGGGGAATTTAGGACTCTCCGGCCAAATACCGACCCCTTCGGAAGGGATAGCGCAGGATTGCAAAATGGTCCCTTCTTCATCCTCAGTCGAACTAAGTGACAGGAGAGGAGGTCGCGGCGAGGGTGAAGGCAGTGGTTCGAAGGTAGTCACGGGAGGAGCAAGGTCTCCATTACACAAGCCTGGGTTTGGTCGTGAGCTGTTGCATTAACGGCAACTCCTCAACCCGGATTAGAGCGGGCGCAATTTCTCTAATCTCACGACGGGCCGGACAACGTCGTGCGATGGCATTTGCTTGCACATGCATTGCACATAATAAGTGATTGAAAACCTTGCTGTATGTATGGTATAGTTTTAAGTCCTCCGTCCTAACTTACTGAGCTGTGGTTGCTCATATCCCTATAGACGTCGTGCAGGTGCTGGCTAAGAAGCGGATTCCAATTACTCTGAAGCTAGCAACTGCTGGATCCTGGGGAGTGAGGAAAAACATGTGAAGAATAAATATATTTTTAAGGTTTAAGCTTTTACTTTAGAACTTCTCATTTTTGAATAATGTAATAACTAGGAAATATATTATGGAGAAATCTTGTAAACCTTAATTGTAATAATTGTATTATAATATATATATCTTTCCTCACTTTCTTAGAGAAATGATTTATTTAAATTATAAACTGTTTTCTTCAAAGCAGGTTAGTCGTGGACGCCTTGTGTAGATCAGGTCTAAGATAACGGTTGTAAGGCCAACTTCTATCTTAGGATGGTTTACACGGCGGAGGCTGTTACGACTCTACCGCTTCGGGGCGTGACAACCAGCAATACTACCAATGAAACTTTTAGTGAACAACTAGTCTACCAAGTCCAACACCTATAAGAAGATGAGGTCGATGTAGATGTCCTTTAATGGTGGGAAGTAAAATCCCACATGATGCCTACCTTATCACTTATTGTAAGGGATGTTTAGGAGGCTACAACTTCGATGATGTCATCTAAATCAGCTTTTAACTTAGTAGGCGAGTCCTTAGCCCTCACTGCCTTCGACTCAAAACTGAAACTGTTAAAGTCACTGTATGCCTCAAGGATTGGAAGGATACTCAGAAGAGGAGATAAGGGGGTGTAGAACCAATTTTTGGTCATAAGGAAGATGATGAAGCCATGTAGTCATTCAAGGTGATAGAAAGGGGAGAGAAGATGTGATTAATTGATGATAATGATAACGATGACGAGGACTACTAATTGGAACACATTTTGTTCCATTCCATGATAGTTATTAGTTTTGCGGACTTGTTATTTTTTATATAGTATTGGAGGTTTCAATATTTAGGTATGCCAGCTCGCTTACTCGGTATTAAATTAATATATCTTAAATATAATTTAAACACCTGTATCAAAG
Source organism: Lumnitzera littorea (assembly GCA_024138015.1). Classification (NCBI taxonomy): domain Eukaryota; kingdom Viridiplantae; phylum Streptophyta; class Magnoliopsida; order Myrtales; family Combretaceae; genus Lumnitzera; species Lumnitzera littorea. The sequence continues at coordinate 23,185,706 of JAMXBB010000006.1, forward strand.
TACATCAAAAGATTAATTCAATTGTTTCTTGCAGGCAAAGGCATTAGTTTTCAGGTTCCATATGAAGATATATTAGACCCTAAGGTGAACATACAAGGTCTTCATCAAAGCATATTGACGAGCATAGCATCCTAGCATATTGATTCTTTAGCTAATTGGCTCAATTATCCATCCTTAAATTTGATCTTTATATTCTAATAATTAAATTTAAATTTATGCCTATGAATTTATGATGTTAAGTCTCTTGCTTCAAGAAATTATTTTGTACTTCTAATGAACTTGTACAAGTGTAAATGTACCTACTTTAAGTCAGGTTCATGCAATTTAAGTTCATTTGTTCCAACAATCCAATTATTTATAATATTTAACTAGTTTGATTTAAGTAAGTAGTGTCACTTAAAGGATTTAATCAATTCAAATTTTAATTTAAAACAAATCTACTTAAATGAATTAAGTGTATTAAACCATTCATTTAAATCTTGCCTAAGCTCAACGTGCTTATTCAAATTAAAACAAATAAATTAATTAAATGAAATGATATAAAGTAATATAATAATTATTATATTTTTTGTTTATTTAATATAATATTTAAAAATTAAAATTACTTACAAGTTACACTTATTGGTATAATTTCAATAAAAAAAAGCAACTAATCAAACAAATAAATTAATATATCAAATACTCCATTAAATTAAAACTATTTAAATTACCATTTTTGTTTACATTTCTACAAAAAAAAGGCCTAAGGTACTACATATATGCTTTCGTGCTCGTGTCTGGGCAGTCTACCAACCTTATCATACCTAACTTGTTCATGTTCACGTGCCTGGGCTCGAGCTTAGACCCACTAGTGCTCATGCTTTCTACTTTTCCCGTGTACTTGTGTTTGGACAACCTACAAAATAGACCCAATCGTGCTCATGCTCTAGTGCCCAACCCACTTATTAGCCCATCACCGCATCATCATCAATATCATTGTGTGGTTAGATTCTTGTTCAATCACTTGATTAGTTTCAAAGTATTGGATGACTTATCAATCAGGGCTAGGTTGATGGATTACCACTTGCCAGAACCCCCACTCACACCTGCCTCCAAAGCCTCCAATCTCTCACTGGAAAAATTCTCTCTTATCAACCTACTAAAAATGACTTTCAGTACATGGAAGAGCTGTAGAAGAACTCCTTAAAGACACAGCTTGGACACAATCTACTTTGCTTAGACTCTCGCCTAATCATCAACTTACCAAGTACCGAGGCCAACTTACCAAGTTCTAAGGCCAACCAGCCTAATGTCGAGTTCGAGGACATTATATGCCAAGCTCTACTAATCTAGCCTACTAAACTACAACGTCATTCAATCACCTTAATAGCTCTTAACACAGCTCATCAATAGCAATCCCAACATCAACTCTACTCAGCTACAGCGACCCAAGATCCCAGAACGTAGACCCATTGGAAAGCCACTACCTATCCCCCACTTTTTTTACACTTATATTATATTCCTTTTTGTCCTTTTTCATATTGACCCTTTTTCGAGCATTTCAGGATTTTCTTTTTTACATTGTCTTTTATGTAATTTTCCATTATTATATTGTTGTCCTAAAGGACTTTCAATAAATAGTCCTTTTTACTGTAACCACAATCACCATATACCTTATAAGTTAATAAATATCCTCGTTCTTGCGAGATACCCTTCTTTGAGTATATTCCCTTTCTCACTCTTATCTAATCTTACTAAGTAGCTCGAGATTAGTAAAGAGTGGACCATAGAATAAGCTTATACATCATATCAAGCAAAGTACTAAGTCATGTTGTGTTCATTGGTGTCTAATATCTTACAAGTAGCTGTAAGGAAGCTACTATGTTCGCCAACCTATCCTTTCCTACTTTCTTCGATACTTCGGAAGACTTACTTAGTTGCTAATTCCTACTGTAAGCCCTAGTGATTAACTTAGCTCCTAGGCACATCACATAATCCTACTATCAGAGCTTGAGGTTGCAACCAAAAGCTAAGTATTGTAGTAGTGACTTCCTATTATAGCCTAGGTTTTGTTATACTCTATTCTTTAGTGGAAAAACAAGGCAAGTCTTTAAGTCATTGTGCGAGATCATATTATCAAAGTTATGTGTAAATTTTCCATCAAAGTAGTGGATTTCTTGAAGTTTTGTATTCAAAATATTGAATCTTAGTGTTTAAGGAGAGATTAATAATGTTGAGAGTGATGCTCAAGGTCGCAATCGTGTTACTAACAGACCTTGCAAACTATTGATGAACAATTGCAAGACCTTATGGTTATTAGGGCCAACCTGGTTATTTCTATACAAAGGGTAGTAAAGACTAGGTCTCAAGAGAGAGTTGATGAATAAGGCAAGAGGTGAGAGATAAGCTGAAAAAATAAGGGATTGAGCATTAAGCATTTGAAGCTATTAATACAAACCTAAATCTACCCCGACATGTTAAAAGGGTTGCGAGGGGGAGACTTAAGTTAGATGAAGTTGAGGAGTATGGGGAGGAGGAGAAGCAATATGACGAATTCAAAGAGCACAAGCTTCATACCCCTAAAGGAGCCAAGCATCTTAAAGTGAAGATTCTGAGTTTTAATGGGTCTAGTGGTGCTAATGACTATCTTAACTAAGAGGAGAAGATTGAAAGATGTTTGACTTATATGATTACGATGACTCGGTACGTATTCAAGTAGCTACTTTAGAATTTTTTGGATATGAAGTAATGTGGGAGAAGAAATTGTAGAATGTACGCCAGTGAGCCTAACATGAAATCCAAACATGGAACGAGATGAGGAGAGTTCTAAGGAGTAGATTTGTGCTAGAACATTATGAACGAGACATGTTTCGATGTCTTCGGGAACTTAAGTAGAGCAATTAATCTATGGATGAATATGTTCAAGATTTTTAACTACTAATGATCTGCTATGATGTTGATGAACCTGAAGCATAGAAAATAGCAAGGTTCATTTCTAAATTGAGGTCTGAGATTGGTAATGTAGTAGAGGTGCAAAGGCTAAGAAGTCTAGATGAAACCATTTGAGTAGCCCAAAGAGTAGAAAGGCAGAGGTGAAATTAGCTTAGCTGAGCATCGAGTAGCCGACCTAAATTGCCGAGTAGAATTGGAATGCTAAGCCGACCTAATTATGATAAAGCTTAGTACAATTCCAAGGTTGACCACTTAGGTTAATTACCAAGCAGGCCTGATGATAGCCGAAGAGCTTGAAGTAAAAAAGGATCAAGGTCAAAGCTTTAGTAGGAAGACCAGAGAGAAAAACTATTTCAAGTGCCTTGATTTTAAACATGTGGTTAGTAAGTGTCCAAACCGATGCGTCATGACCATTAAAGTAAAGAAGCCCCAATTCAAAGTGCAAAGTGCTAGTGAAGGAGAGGAAGAAAAGGTAAATGTTAATCACTTGTTAGATGAGTTTCAGGAAGATTTTGATGCCTAGATTTGACTCGAAATGGGAGAGTACTGTTTGGTTACGTAGAGATCTCTCTGTAACTTTACCTCTAATGAGAACGAATTGATGGGGATCAAGGACTGATTACGCACTCCTAAGTTCAAGGGCTTTCTCAAATGGTTCACCAAGTTATCAGAGGTGAGTTAAGTGCCGAGGAGTAGTGTATACCCCAATTCGATCTGCTGAGCTACTTTGCTCTGCACACCATCTAAGAGACTACCAAGGTGATCAACCGACGTACTGAGTCGACCCCTCCACAACACGCCAGTCCAAACACCAAATCTAGGTACAACCATCTCCACAATGCCAAGGTTAAGCTAGCGACTGTTAGGAGCCAACCATCCAAGGCCGATCTCGAGTGTAAGTCATCCCTGAACCAACGCCTATCTATTCTCGATAATCAAAACATCTGATGTCGACCAGACCTGATCAAGGCCTACCCTTGTGCGACTAACAGCATTATTGAGACCATAGAATGAGGATAATTACGCGTACACGTTGTCCTTTTCTGACATCCATGTTATCTTTTCTGATAATAAATATTCTTTTTGTATGATTTTGTATTTTCCCTATAAATTATTATCCTTTACTTAGCAATTAGGAATCCATTAATGTAATTTTTTGTAATTAAGACTTACCCTAACTAGTTACTATCAATACTTGCATAATGTAATAGCTGCAATATCATACAAAGAATACATTGAACTTTTACTCCCTCTTGAGCTAAGTATTCTTTTGCTTCCTCTTGAGCTAAGTATTCTTTTACTTCCTCTTGAGCTACTTTTATCTAGCCCATTAAGCGTAGATTAGTGGCAAGTGACCTCCGGCCATACTTGTGCGTCATATCAAGTATAACCAAAGCTCATGTGAGGCATTGGTACATCATATCCATTGTTGGTGCACGAGAAACCCTGCTCACCCTTAATTATCATTTACTCTTCAAGCTATCTTGTAGTTCAAACCCACCCCTTTGGTTACCTGTGATATTAGATTTGTATGTTCATCCACGAATCTGTATTATCTTGGTATCAGAGCCTGGCTACGTTCGAAGTTGGAATTCCATTTCTATGTTCTTAGAGTAGTTTGTTACTACTCTCATGTGATAACAGTTCTATTGTTAACCTTGGAGTTTAGTTGTTGAGAATTGTTCAGTGCTCTGTTTTCCCTTGTTTTCGATATGCAAAACAGAGTATGGTTGACTGTTCGTTTGTTGTGTAATTTTCATTGTAAAGTAATCATCAATGTCAGATTCAAGTGTTCAAGGAATTTTGGGAAACTAGGAAAGTAGTACTTGACATGGCCAAGAACAGGAAGAAAGCTTCACACCTCAATTAGTAGGTGACCGCTTAAATAGACTTACTGACTTAATAGCTAGTTTGGTGACTATTATCTAAGAAGACAAACAGCGAGCAAGAAATAGCCCTACTAAGGAACGTGAATAACCAGGGTGAGGCAATGGTCAGTTTGGCCAGGTTAACACCCCAGCTTAACTACCCCGAACTGAAGGAATTTGTAGGGACGCTAGACGAAGGCTAGTGCTTGAAGAGATTGAGGAGGAAGTAGAAGGCGATGACGAGGCAGAGGAGTACTAAAAGCTTGAGGAAGGAAATGTACGAGCCCCTAGAGTTGAGGTATTAAGGTTTCTCTAGAAGTAATGATGTCGAAAACTACCTAGATTAGGTAAATAAGAATGAAAAATAGTTTAAATGCCACAAACTGCTCGATAATGCACAAATTAGACTTGCTATGTTGGAGTTCACTGGTTATGCCATCTTATGGTGGAAGAACTTACAAGCCACTAGAAGAAGGGAAGGAGAACGAGAGATTAGGAGTTAAGATGAAATAAAGAGAGTTATGTAAAGAAGGTTTATGCTGAGCTATTATCTGCAAGATGCCTTCAAGAGGCTGCAAGAACTGAGATAAGGAGGATCGAGTGTAAATGATTATGTTAAGGAATTTCAAATATTAATGATCCGATATGAAATCATAGAGCTAGAAGATCAAACTGTATCTCAATTCATTGTTGGGTTGAAGTATGAGATTGGGGATGTCTTAAAACCCTGGACGTTAGAACGCTTGATTATGCAATCTGAGCTACCTAAAGGATAGAAAGGCACCAAACAGGAAGATTCCAACCACATGTTAGCCGACCAATATAAGCCCTAAATATAAGCCAAGTAACCATAAGATCAAACTTAGTACATAAAGCTTAGGACGATCGGTTAAATGATCTGATCAAGCGTAAATTATAAATTAAAGCTAGAAATATTAGTAAAAGTGACCCCGTTAGTTTGTATTTAAGAAAATAAGTAATAAATAAGAAAATATAAAATTTTCAAATTTTAAGTATATTACTTATTATTTATCAAAAGTGCGTAAAACGCATTTCGATAACTAATAAATCACTAGAGATATATTATATATATACTAAAAATCATAGAATGACCTAAATAATATTTAGGAGTTTTTACTTATACTTCACATGTATTTACTTGTAGGTAGAAATACGTAAAATTACCTAAATTGCCCGAAATTAGCTAAAAAATTGCTAAATAATTAAAGAAAAATAAAAAAGGTTGAAAACAATTCAGAATTTGGTCATAGCAAGTCAGGAATCAAGAAACAAATTTTGGCCAATTAGAATTAAGCAACAAAAAAGGCAAATAGGAAAGATATAAGCCTTGTTTTATCCAAATTAATACACTATAATTGCTTTAAGGCCTTATAAATAGTCAAAAAAATTCAAAAAACTCTTTGGACAGTTAGAAGATTAGGAAAATTGGAGAGGACCAAAATTAGAGAGAAAATTAAGGTTTTAGAAATTTTTTTTCCGAAATCTATGCAGTTAGGGCAAGTAGGCCAAACCCACACATCATCACCACCACTTAAGACTAAACCACCACCACCACCACCACCCCACTCCAAATCCAATGTCTAGACTAGCCGACCACCCTTAGGCCGTCACCAGTAGCCTGAAACCCTAGAGTCAAGTGAATCTAACTTTTCAACCAATTTTGCAAAATTTCTTAAAATTATTAACTTTGCCCAGAAAATTATGAAATGTGTTATTACGGTGTTTTATTGTATGTAGATTTAGGGAAAAAAAGTGATTAAGTTTAATCATGTCTATAAATATAGGGTTCTTAAGAAATTAGACAAAACCAAGCATGTTTAGAATTAGAAATAAATAGGCTTAGGAGTATAATTTGGAGCTCAATTTTTTTTTTCTATAGGATACTTAAGTGATATAGAACAGTGCCGAGAAGCCATTTTTCTAAAATTAATTTTCAAAAATTTTAAGTAGTTTTTTAGCCCTAAAATGATGAGAAAAATAGGTAATTTTGGCTTACTTAAGTGATTAAATGATTAATTACTGATTTAGAAGGTAATTAGATATTTAAGGATGTTAATCTCTGATATGGAAACATAATCCTAACATTTGGAGTGTTAATTGCAATTAATATAGGAATTATGCAATAATTGTGAGTAATTTAGCAATATGTGAAATTAGAATTTTAATAAATATGAAATAATAGGTTAAATTGGATAATATAATAATAACATCAGTTATATTAAATCTGGTACAAAAATTAATTCTAGATAATTAGATTAAAATTGTAAAATTCTCTCATATCAAAAGTAAACTTAGTACACTAATTAGGATTAAAATGTACCAAGTAGGTTAGAATACTGAATTAAAGCTTAGTATGATGTTAGAATATTCGAGCTTGATGTGATTACTTTCACATTAGGGTTCAAAGCATATTTTAGGATTACTCGTAATTGAAATCGAATTAGAACCTGAATTAGAATCGGATTCAGAAATCGAACCTCGAACTAACATAAGATGAATCGTTAGTAAATGATAGGTATATAAGGAGAATTGAGTTAAATCCTAACTTAAAATATGTATCATGTAATTATAAATACTAAAAAGAGCATATTCATATTATAGGGCACACGGAAATGAGTCAACCTGCGACAAGTGGTTGAGCGACTCAGGATTCCAAGTAAGTTAAATTTAATACTTTATTGTATTCTGGAGTACTATTTTAGAGTACTTGAAGCTTAGGTTTACGTATGATTACGATTGTAAATAGTCTTATGCATGTGCTTGTGTATCTAATTTCATATTGAAATTTGTGTTATGTTTGATGACTATTATGATTGGAGTAGTGTGGAATTGGCCGGTTACCCAAAACCGAATATAATCTTAATCGACCTAAATACCCTAAAAAAACATGCATTGCAACCTTGTAAAGGATCATTAAGATTCTCTAACCAAATACCGATACCTTCGAAAAAGATAGCGCTAGATAGCAAATTGGTCTTTTCCTCATCCTTAGCCAAACTAAGTAATAGGAAAGGAGGTCATGGTAAGGATGAAGGCATTGGTTCGAAAGATAGCCTTGGGAAGAGCAATGTCTCAATTGCACAAACTTGGGTTTGGTTATAAGCTGTTACATACCATGAAAATTCCTCAACCTAGATTAAAGCGAGTGAAATTACTCTAATTTCACAAGGATCGAGTTACGTTGTGTTATGGCACTTGTTTGTTGCATTTCATGAAAATAATTGCTTGATAACCTTGATTGTGCTTGTATACATTTATGAGTCTATAATTCAACTTACTGAGCTATAGTTACTTATACCGGCATAGATTTTTTTGCAAGTTCTGACTTCTGATTTATGATGCCGCGACACAATTACCTAGAGGTTAAATTTGTTTTGAAGCTATGGAGAGTAAGGATCCATTGGCAAAAGATCAAATCTTAATTAGAGTCTTGCTAGTATCCTTAGGATAAGGAACTGATATATGATATGTACATTAGTTAACTGTTATATTATGTAGGATATCTTGGGAATCCTATGATCATGTGAATGAAAGTATATATATTAACTTAAGGTTTTAATCGTTGTTATAAATTTTAGTTAAAATCTTAGTCAAACTGTTTACTTCAAAGTGAGGAGTCGTTGACACCTTGTGTAGATCATATCAATAATAGGTACTATGAGGTTAGTTCTTGTTATAAGTTAGTTTACACGGTAGGATTATTACAACTCTACAACTTCGAGGCGTAACAACCAAGTAGTAGCCGAATCATTTCGAGCAAACCAATGCAAATGGAACCAAGTAAGGCTGTTATGACCCGACCCATTCCGATTACCCGAGTCAAAGAGAAGGAACCCTCGAAGAAGTTCGAGAAAGGCCAGAGTTCAAGGAGAAAGACGAGTAAGATTAAGTGTTTCAAATGCCACTTTGGGCATATAGCTGCTCAGTATCCGAACAGGTGAATAATGGTGATCTGAGGCAAGGTGCCAACTGTTGAAGCTAACAATACTAACAAAGAAGTAGGGGAGTTGAAAGAAGATGGATGAACCAGTTGTCCGAGGAAGAAGTTATCTACATTGAGGAGGGCAACTTTATGCCGACCACTCTAGTGTTGAGGAGGACAATGAGTGTCAGTCCCGTACTCGAAGATGAACGAAGGGAAAATCTCTTCCATATTGGATGCAAGGTGAATGAATCACTATACGCACCGATCGTTGACGGTAGGAGCTAAACCAATGCAGCCTTTACATTTATGGTCCAACAACTGAAATTACCGACCATGCCCTATCTAAAACCTTATAAGCTTCATTAGCTTAGTGATAAGGGGGCCTTACAAGTGAACGAACAAGTGTCTATGCCGATCTGCATTAGCAAGTATCGAGATGAGATGCTCTGTGATGTACTACCCATGAGTGCGTCCTACATTCTACTTGGACGACTATAGATGTTTGATCAAGCAATTATATATGATGGAAGGAAGAATACATGTTCTATAGAGCAAGAAGGCCAGAGGATGAAATTAATCCCTTTGATTACTGAATAGTTGAAGGTCATGCAATCCCAACTAAGTTGAGCCTTAAAGAAGGAGGCTTTGATATTGACCCAAGCCGAACTGAAGAGATAGATAGAGCTTAAATGACCTACCTATTTGTTGGTCCGAAGAATTCTAGAGTTGAGACCTGAGGAGGAGTCGCCTGTTGAGGTAAAAACCTTACTAAAGGAATTTGCTGACCTGTTTCCAAAGGAGTTACCAAAGGGTCTACCCCCAATTCGAGGCGTTAAGCACATAATCAACCTATAGCCAGGAGTCGTACTACCAAACAAGCCTACCTATAGGCTGAATCCTGGACAAGTTATCGAGCTGTAAAGGTAAGTAGATGACCTAATGAAAAAAGGGTATGTACGTGAATCCCTTAGCCCCTATGTTGTGCCAGCCTTGTTAATGCCAAAGAAAGATGGTTCTTAGAGGATGTGTGTTGATAGCTAAGCGATCAATCAAATCACTATCAAGTACAAGTATCCCATACCCAGGCTTGATGACATGCCAGATGAATTAAGTAGAGTAAGAGTATTCTCTAAGATCAACCTCAAATGTGGATATCATCATATCCGAATGCGCAAAGGTGATGAGTAGAAGACAGCATTCAAGACACGACATGGTTTATATGAATGGCTTGTAAGCCATTTGGATTGTCTAATGCACCGAAAACGTTTATGTGCTTGATGAATCATATGCTCTAATAATTATTAGGAAGGCTTATAGTAGTTTATTTTAATGACATTCCGGTATATAGCCTTGACCTGGAGACTCACCAAGAGCATCTCTGAAGAGTCCTCATGAAACTCCGAGTTGAGCGACTTTACACCAATCTGAAGAAGTATGACTTTTTTCGATCTGAGGTGATCTTCTTGGGGTTTGTTGTGAGTGGAGGTGGCATATGAGTCAATGATGAGAAGGTAAAAGTGATCATAGAATGACCTAAGTCGACCTGTTCTACCGATGTGAGAAGTTTCCACAGCCTAACATCATTCTATCGCAGATTCATAAAGAATTTCAATTTGATTGTGGCCCCACTCACCGAACTCTCAAAGAAGAATATTGAATTCAAATAGAGAGAGAGAGGCTAACTACAACCCCTGTTTTAGCTTTGCCGACCTTTGACAAGGTGTTTAAAGTAAAGTGTGATGCATTCGGACTAGGCATAGGTACTGTGCTAATGCAAGAAGGCCAACCTATTGCCTACTTTAGTTAGAAACTTCGAGGAGCTACACTAAACTATTCTGTCTATGATAAAGAGTTTTACTACTTAATCCGAGCCCTAAAATATGGGAATACTATCTGCTACCTAAGGAGTTTGTAATCTACACCGATCGTAAATTCTTGAGATACCTAAAAAGCCAGCCAAAGTTGTCCCGGTGACAAGCCAAATGGGTTGAGTTCATGGAGGGTTTTTCTTATGTTGTAAAATACAAGAATGAACAGAACAATGTATTGGCCAATGCCATATCAAGACGACATACCCTCCCAACCAAGTTGCAAACAAGGCTACTTAGTTTTTCAACCATAAAAGGTTTGTATACTAAGGACCTACACTTTGGTCCTATCTATACCCAATGTGAGGAAGGACGAACACTGGATGACTATCACAAAGAGGACGGATACTTATTTAGGAAGGGGAGGCTATGTATCCTAACCTGTTCCATTAGAGAATTGCTAATACGCGAGGCACATGGAAAGGGATTGACAGGATACTTTAGCCAGCGTCAAACCCATGAGGTACTATCCTTTAGATTCTTTTAGCCAAAGAGAGATGTCTAATCCATACTGGAAAAATGCGTGACTTACCGAAATGCAAAGAGCCGATCAGAGCAAAGACACTACTAACCCTTGCCGATCCTAACAAAACTATGGTTTGAGCTAAGTATGGACTTCATGTTAAGATTGCTAAAGACATCTCAAGGGAAGGACTTCATCATTGTGGTTATGGATCGATTTAGTAAGATGGCACATTTCGTTCCCTGTTCTAAAACTAATGACACTTTGGCTATCTCTTTTCTTTTCTTACAGGAGGTAATCAAGCTTCACAGCATGCCTAGAACCATTGTTTCAAATCGAGACCCTAAGTTCATAAGTCACTTTTAGAGGACGATAAGGAGACAAATGGGAACTAAGCTATTGTATAGTATGCCCAGCTATCCATAAACAGATGAACAGACCGAAGTTGTCAATAGAACTATGGGAACTTTACTATAGTTCGCCTATAACAGGACTGCCTATATCGTAACAAGCATATCACCATTCAAGGTTGCCTATAGATTCAACCTCGAGCTCTCAGTAGACCAAGCACCTCAACCGATGCCTAGTGATGATTAGCCAACCTCTGAAACAGTTGAAGCCATTAGAGCTATACACTAAAAGGTTACAAATCAATTAAGCCAAGCTAATACAAAGCTTGAGAAGTGAAGCTAAGGATGGAGGAAGAGAGAATTTCACCCAGGCGATTTGGTCTGAATACATTTCGATAAGGAATGATTCCTAAACTTGAGGAAGAGCAAGTTATCTCCCAAAGCCAACAGACCTTTCGAAGTGCTTAAAAAGATTAATCCTAATGCCTATAGAATTGAATTACCTAAAGGATATGGAGTCTCAGACTCCTTTAACATTGCCGATCTCCAACCTTACATTCTCGAGGACGAGCAACCTGGAGTTGAGCTAGATTTGATCCCAAATCTCAAACAACTCAAAGGGGATAATAAGGATTAAGGATCGATAATGCACTCTCAAGCTCGAGGGCTTTCTCAGATGGTTTGCCGAGTTGTTCAAGATGAGTTAAGTGTTAAGGAGCAGTGTATACCTTAGTCGATCTATCGAGCTACTTTACTCTCCATACTATCCAAGAGACTGCTGAGGTGATCAGCTAACATGCCAAGCCGACCCCTCCGTAACACATTAGTCCAAACACCAAATCTAGGTAAAACCATCTCCACAGGGCCAAGGTCAAGCTAGCAACTTTCAAGAGCCGACCATCTGAGGTCAATCCCAAATGTAAGTCATCCCTGAACTAACCCCTGTCTAGTCTTGGTAATCAAAACTACCAACCTACCGACGCCGACTAGACGTGATCAAAGCCTACCCTTATACAGCTCGCAGCGTTATTGGGACCATAGAATGAGCAGAATTATGCGCATGCTATCCTTTTCTGACATCTATACTGTCCTTTCTGACATCTATACTGAATATTCTTTTTTTACAATTTTGTGTTTTCCCTATAAATTATTACCCTTTTCTTAGTAACTAGGGATCCATTAATGTAATTTTCTATAATTTAGAACTTACCTTAACTGGGTACTATAAATACTCACATAATAAAATAACCGTAATATCATATAGAGAATACATTGAACTTTTACTCTCTCTTGAGCTAAGTATTCTTCTACTTACTCTTGAACTACTCTTATCTACCCCATTGAGCACGAACTAGTGGCAAGTGACCTCAAGCCATACTTGTGCGTCATATCAAGTGTTACCTGAGCTCGTGTTAGGCGTTGGTGCTTCACATCCATCATTGGTATACGGGAAACCCTGCTCACCCTTGAATATCATTTACTCTTCAAGCCATATCGCAGCTCGGACCCACCCCTTTAGTTACATGTGACATTAGATTTATGTATTCATCTACAAATTCGTATCATGAATAGAAAGAGAATCTCTTCCACACGAATTGACGAGTAAATGGTAATTTATGTGATGTGATCATTGATAGAGGAAGTTGTACCAATGTTATGGCATAAGGAGTAGTAAAGGCTCTAAAGTTACCAAACCTAACCCTAAGCCTTATAAGATTCATTGGCTTAATGATAAGGGAGGTCTGACCACTATCGAGCAAGTTAAACTACTGATTCTTATTAGTGATAGATAGAGGGATGAGGTATTGTACGATGTCCTACCTATGTATGCCTCGTAAATATTGTTAGAATTACCAAGTACTCCGTGATGAGTATAGGAACACTTAAATGTTCCAAAAGGATGGGAAGAAAGTTATATTGACCCCAATGAGCCCCAAAAAAAAAGTTCAGGAGTCATAAGAGAAGATTTCTAAATCCTCAGAGAAAGTCCTTAGTAATTTCTTGAGCCCAATTTTCTAAAGATGTCAAGAAGGAAGAATGTATACTTTTATTGGTCATGAGACTTCTAGAGTTGAAGAAGGCCGAAGCCTTACCTACCAACGTGCAAGCATTGCTTCAAGAGTATGCCGACATGTTTCCTGCTGAGCTACCAAGGTTTACCTCCTGTTAGAGGAATAGAGCACTAGATTGACCTCCAGCTTGGAGCTATTCTACCTAACTGACCTACCTATAAACTGAATCCTGAGCAAGCAACTAAGATGAAGAAATAAGTTAACAAGTTGATTAACCGTAGATATGTTTAAGAGAGCATGAGCCCCTATGTCATGTCAGCTATCCTAGTGCCAAAGAAGGATAGCTCATGGAGAATGTGCATTGATAGTCAAGCTATCAGCAAAATCACTGTTAAGTACCAGTATCTCATTCTATGATTGGATGATATGCTTGATGAGTTCCATGGTGCGTGAATATTTTCGAAGGTTGATTTGAAGAGTGGATACCTCCAAATTCGAATGAAATAGGGAGATGAGTGGAAGACTGCTTTCAAAATAAAGGATGGTTCATTCAAATAGATGATGGTGTCATTTAGGCTTACAAACGCGCCGAGCACCTTATGCGACTTATGAATCATGTTTTGAGATCCTTGATAAGTAAATGTGTTATTGTATATTTTAATGATATTTTGGTATATAGTGCTGCCCTCATTTCTCATGTCACGCATTTGAGATTTGTATTCGATATCCTCCATGTCGAGCAATTGTTTGGCAATTTGAAGAAATGTGTATTCTATTAGAGAGAGGTAGTATTCTTCGGATATGTTATCTCTAGAGGAGGAATCAGAGTTGATGACGAGAAAGTATAACCTATTCTAAATTGGCCAATGCCGACCAATGCTGTCGACATAAGGAGTTTTCATGGCCTAGTTTCATTTTATTGAAGATTCATTCGAAACTTTAGCTCCATAACTACCCCTCTGACCAAACTGACCAAGAAGAACTCTAAATTCAAATGGTTCGAGAAAGCTCATAAGAGTTTTGATGAGATCAAGTCTAAGTTGACCTCTACCCCAATACTTGTTCTATAAGATTTGAAGAAGGTCTTTGAATTGGAGTGTAATGCTTCAAGAGTGAGTATTGGAGCTATTCTCATGTAGGAATGACATCCAGTTGCATATTGCAGTAAGAAGCTCAGAAGTGCCACATTAAATTACTCTGCATATGATAAGGAATTCTATGCTCTTATTTGAGCACTTCAAAACTAGAAACACTACCTATTGCTGAAAGAGTTCATTATCTATACAAATCATAAATCTCTTAAGCATCTTAAAGGATAGCAAAAACTCTCCCACTGCCATGCTAAATGGGTTAAGTACCTAGAAACCTTTTGTTACACCATCAAGTACAAGAAAGGAAGTTCTAATACTATGGCCAATGCCCTTTTTCACTGGCATGTTTTTGTCGCAACATTACAAGCTAGAATACTTAGGTACCCTACCAAATCAATATGAACATGATCTGTACTTTGGACCCTTATTAGCCAAATGCAATATTAGAGGAGTAGTAGATGTGTTCTATCTAAGTGAAGGATTTTTTATGAAGGGGAAACAAATTTGTGTTCTAATCGGTTCTATTAGGGAATTACTTGTTTGGGAAGCTCATACCTAGGGCTTAGCCAACCATTTTGGCAAAAAGAGAACTGTTGAGTTGTTGAAAGAATACTTCTATTGGCTTAAGATGATGAAAGATGTATACAAAATTGTTGAGCAATACGAGGTATGCAAGTAAGGCAAGAGGAGAAAGGAGCCATATGAAGATTATACATCTCTAACCATACCTGACCAGCCATAGACTATTCTAAGCATGGGTTTCATGCTTAGCCTACCTAGAACCCCTTTGAAACATGATTATATTATGGTGGTGGTTAATCAATTCAATAAAATGAGCTACTTCATCCCTTGCCACAAAATTAATTATGCTTTATTTGTTGCTAACCTCTTTTTACAGGAGATCATGCAATTGCATGAAGTTCTAAGGAGTATTGTATCTGCTCATGATTCAAAATTTACAAGCTTCTTCTAACGAACACTATAGAAGAAGCTTAACACTAAGCTCATGTTCAGTGCTTTATGCCATCCGTAGATAAACGACCAGACTAAGGTTGTAAACAGAACAGTTGGCAACCTCCTTTGAGCTACTATTGGGAAGAGTACATGATTAGGATATATGCCTGCCCATCATTGAGTTTGATTACAATTGCTCTACTCATAACTCGATAGGAAGATTGCCTTTTGAGGTCATCTACAGACTTAACCCAAACTTACCCTTACATATGATTATCATCCCAACCTTTCAAGGAGAAAATCAATCAAGCCTATAGCGTGCCAAGGTAAAAGACAAACTATCTACATACTAGGAGACCTTGTTTGGATTCATCTTAACAAGGAGTTGTTCCTAGGGAAAAGAATAAACAAGTTATCTTCCAAGTTGAATGGCCCTTTCAAGATCCATTAATGCATCAATGACAATGCCTATAAGCTAAAATTACCCAAAAGATATAGAGTGTCTCCCACTTTCAACATCATCAACTTGACACTCTTTGTGATGGAAGCAAAAGAAAAAGAAGGTCAATATTTGAGGGCAAATCTTCAATAACCCTAAGGAACTGATGGATTATCAATCATCGACCCTTCACTCACACCTGCCTCTGAGGCCTCTAATCCCTCACTAAAAGGATTCTCTCTTGTTAGCTGTCACACCTTAAAGCGGTAGAGTTGTAACAATCCCATTGTATAAATCATTCTAAGACAAAAATTGACATTTCAGCTGCTATTCTTAAACTTGATTTACACAAGGCATCCACAACTAACCATTTTGAAGTAAATAGTTTACAAATTAAACATGTTATTTATCTATAAAAATATGAAAGAAATACATACTAGAATCTAATTATTTCAAGTAATGCTTACAAGATTCAGTATCCTAATCTTACTTCACTTGAGTAATATGTATATAGATATTAAGAGATTCAAAGATAAGATCCAAACATCAAGAGTGTAACTGATCTTTTAATTTTAAATCCTCACTCCCCAAGATATAGCAGTTGTTAGCTTCAAGTAATTATAAGTCGTTTCCTAGCTAATTCCTACGACATCTATAGGGATATGAGCAATTAATCGCTCAGTAAGTTGACACTGAGACTTAAAACTATACATCAAGCACAAACAAGGTTATAAACCAAATTAGTTAAATGCCATGCATATACAAGTAAATGCCACCGCATGACATAATTCAGCCCGTCACGAGATTAGAGAAATTATACCTACTTTAATCCGGGTTAAGGAGTTTAGCGACATTTTAACTATCGAGCAAGATTTTTTTTCCGATTTTATAAATTAATATTCTTTAAATCAATCTATATTAAACCCTACCCATTTAATACTGACCCTCGACTAAGGTTTACAAAAAACCGATTCTTTTTATCTTTGAAAACATTTTGGAGTCATTACTCAATTGAGATCGGGAAATATTTAAGGTCTAAACCAATAGATAGATTTCGTTTTGATCTAAACACTAGTTTGCATAGATAAAAAATTGATTTTAAAAAAAAAATGGTTTTTCAAAAACCAGAAAAACGAGTTCGGGGGTTAGATTCTTTAAACCTTTATAAGTACTATCTATGTTCCAAATTTAGATTTTAATTTCTAAAATCACCTTTTAAAAACAACACTCAATCATTAATTAATGAATCGGATTATATCTTATTAAATTGAATAAATTTAAACTAAATTAGAAGAAATCTAAATCTTTTTTCATTTTTTACTAAAGTGAGTGATTAATAGTGAAAAACTAATTTTTTTTCATTTTTTACGATGCCCTATATTTGCGTACAAGTGCTTGTATACAAGTTACTTAAGATCAAATATACGTAATTCTTTTAGAAAATTTAAATGTGTTAGTTAATTTTAATTTGAGAAAACTATTGGTTTTAAGTTTTTAACCTGATTTGAGTTAATTGAGGAAAATTCTAAAGGGTCCTAATTGATCAAATGTTTTATTAATTTGAAAAATTCTAAGAAAATCCTATTTTTTTGGAAAAATGGTTAATTTATTTCATTTATTTGCAAAATGAATTTTTTCTACGTTATAAAATGATTTTTTATTTTTATTATTTTTCTTATTTTATTTTATTTTATCTTGTTTTATTCTTTTATCATCATGATTTTTTCTTGTTTTAGTTTTAATCAGGGAAAATAAATAAATAAATAAACTAACTAAGCTACTCTATCCTTTTCTTTTCTTTTTTTATCTCCTTTTTTTTATTTTCCTTTTTTTTTCTTTCGGTTTTTCCTTTTTCTTCTTCTTCTTCTTTTTTTATTACAATTACATAAAATTTTTACATAAATAAATAAATAGATAAAAAAATTAAAATGACACAAAGTTTAAACCAAGCTAAGGCTAGATTTACGAGTCGGGTTTAGTCTTCGAGTCAGATCTTAGAGCTCTAACGAGTCAAATTGGGTCAATTTCAAGTCACTTGGAGGAAGAAGATAGCAACGGCTTAGAGGGGGTGTTTCAGCTCAATTTAACCACCAAATTGAGTGGAAAAATTGACTTTTGTGTGTTTTTTATTGGAATTAGGGGCATAGGTTCAATACCATGGTGTTGAGGTGGTGGTGTAAGGTAGCTGATGATGGTGGTTGTACGTTGTCACCATGGGTAGTCACTGAAGGGATGAGGGACGAGTGGTTTTAGATTTAGGGGTGCTGTGAGTGCAGCCATAGTGGTGATGTGAATAGAGAACCACCCAATGTGGTGGCTCGAAGTGGAGGAGTGTAGCGGTTTAAGGTTTGCTAGAGGTGGTTGTAGGGGGTACGACAGGGGTTGTGATGGGTTTGGTTTGAAAGCTTAGGTTGGGGAAATTAATTAAGGTGGTAGGGTTGTTCAAACTTGGCTGGAGAGAGAGAATTGAAAAGAGAGAGAGAGAGAAATGAAGGTTGAGAGAGAAAGTTATAGAGAGATTGCAAGAGAGAGTTTGGGGGTTAAAATCAATTGAGTCTCTGTCCAAAACAAACAAATCAACCCCTATTTATGCTCAAAATGCCCTAGTTAAGCTCAGAAAGTTGAAAAATTGAATTGAATGTAAATTCCTTAATTTCTAATTTTTTCGAATTTTCAACCCTCATTTAATCCTTACAAAGATCGAATCTGGACATGTTTGTTTGTATAGATTAGAATTGGGTCATGCTAACTTCACGATTCTACCATTAAGCTAGTAAAATCGTGTAGTTAAGATGATTAAATAGGGTCACAAACTTGGTAGGTCAAGCATGGAAGGCACGGGATTTCTAAGGAAAATGAAGGACAAGAGGGGAAAGAGAAAGAAAGGGAGAGAAAAAGGGGCTAATGTAGTGTCACATCAATCATTTCATCCAGCAAGACGTTGCCATTTATCCTAAAAGACATGTAGCTGGTGACATGGCTAATACGTGTGACATGTGCCATGTCACGTGGCAACACGTGTCGTGTGGTGTTCAAGCGTATGGTAATGCCACATGTCCCACGTAGCGTGATGATGTCCTGACATGTAGCAATGTATACTATGTGTGTTGTAAGGGAAAAAAAAAAAGTGCAAAAGGCATTTTTATGCCTTTGGTGAGGTTCGAGCTCGAGATCCCAAGCTAACCCAATATTGATGTTTAAGTGCTTATCTGTTAGGCTATTGACTTATACCTTATTCATAAATGCAATTAATATTAGGTCAGTTTAGGCTATATTCAAATCTAAGTCTAAGCCTAACAACACTCTCTTAAATTTAAACTATTTTATTATAATTCAACGTTATTTTCGAAATTTCCCTAAAATCCTTTATTTTTTATTATTTTTTTGTGATTTTTTATAATTCTCCAATCTTTTTGTATCTTTGTTATTATTTTTTGTAATCTCCTAAATTTTCCATTTTTTTATATTTTCTTATAAAATTCTTTTTTTTTTCCTAATTTAGGACCCTTTATCCTATTTTAAAAAATTCTAAAAATAAAATAAAAATAAAAATAAAAGGGGGGCTAAAATAGAGTGTCTACACCAATAGCTCATAACCAAACTTAGACTTATACAATAGAAATACTACTCTTCCCGCAACTACCTTCGAACTATTGACTTTACTCTTACCATAACCTCCTTTCCTATCATTTAGTTCAATTAAAGATGAAGAAATTACCAATTATCCAATCTAGTGCTATCCTTTCAAAAAGGTCAATATTTGGCTGGATAACTTTAAACGTTTCTCCTAATAGGTTACTATGTAGGTTTGTTTTAGACTTACAAATCATATATTTAGTTAGGTCCAATTTAAAGTGTTCAATCATTTTACACAAATTTCAATACAGAATATCAAACCAAATTCATACCATCAAACCTAAAAACACACACACATAAGTATGTACATAGTTAACTATCTAACGAATACAATAAAATATAATCTCAAGCGTCCAAGTATTATAAAACAGTACTTTGAAATACACTAATGTAATGATCTTAACTTACTTGAACTTCTCACTTGCTTACTCAAAGTGTGACTCATACAGACTATTGCCAATAATCCCTATAATATAAATATTGTTTGAGTTTTCACCTAACTACCATAGGTAGATTTTATTCTATAATTTAAATTATTGTCCTTAGTTTAAGGTTTTCTTATATTTAGTGATTTAGGTCTTAGTCTCTTAGAATTACTTCTCTTGTTCATCCAAGTTTCAAATTTTGCTTCTTATTCCAATTACCATTTCAACTTCTAAATTAGGTTTTAGTTTACCTTTTTTCTTTTTATTACCCTTTTGTTTATAAGTCTTTGAAAGGTCTTTTAGCCTTTTTTCTTACGATTTATTTAGTGAGTATAACCTTTTGCTTAGGTCTTTTACTTACTATCTTATATAATTATATTAACCCTAATTATGATTCTACTTCTGAATCAAATTCTAATTCAGGAATGATCTACATTTCAACATAACTACTTATATATGTGTATATATATACATATAAGCTTTAAATCATTAGTTTTTAGTTTAAAATTATAATTTTACTCAATTATTCAAGTTCTATATATCCTATAATAGAGCTAGTCCTAAATTAATTTCTGATTCAATTTCTGAATCAAGTTTTACTTTAGTTTCTTATTACTGTTTTTATTTGTAAATGCTAAAAATTCCTTCCAGACTAATATGTGAAATTTATCTAACTATACTTAGATATCGTAAATCTCCGTTTTAGCTCCCTACGAATATTTTGATCCGTATAGTATATTATATTCCTAATTTAACTATCGAATTAGCTCTCAAACTTAACTATATTACCATATAGTAATATGGTATACTATATTACTTAAACTTATATTTCATATCCGATTTATTGTATATTATCATTATCATATCATCAATTTTAACTTAATGTTTTTTTATTCATTAATTTCCTATATTTACATATTACCCATTGTTGCGTAATATGTACATAATATGCACATCTAACATTCCCAACACTTTAAATATTATCTCTCATCACCAACTAACATCTCAAAATGTTTAAGTTCATTCTAAATCAGAATTTATACCTAATTAACCCTTAATCACAACATTGATTTAAATATTCCTTTTTACTTACATATTTACTTCATAACATGCATATTATATACAATTAACACCACAAACTCCACAAATACTATCCTACATCAACAACCAACATCTAAGGATACCTAATTACATAAAATTACAAAATTGAGCCAAATATTGCTTTTTATGTATGATTTTAAGGCTTAAAAATGAAGTAAAATTTTAGAAAATTAATTTTTATATAAAATATTCATAGCACTATCATGAATACCCTAAATAGTCTATACAAAAATTTTGAAGTCAAAACTATACTATTAAGGTTATTTAAATCAATATTGAAAACCAATTTAAGTTTAAGAATTTCTTAAACACTATATATCTAGAGATTTAATTTTATCAATTCAACATTTTTTGATAAATCTACATACATAAAAACCTTAAAATATAAAATTTCATAATTTTTATAATTATTTGATATTGTTAATAAATTAAACAAAATCAGAAGATTTGAAACTCATCAGTGTTGATGTCTCCAGCCACCATGGCCTTATTAATTAGCCAGGGTGCTGTCTCCACCATCCAATGGTGGTGGTCATTGAATGTGTGTTACCTCCTAATGCCCTAATTGTACATTATTTTTCCTAATTTTGTGAAAAATTATTTTTCTCTCTCTTTTGATCTCTCTTTAACTTTTTTTTTAAATTCCCAATATGTCAAAATGAATTCCAGATGAGGCTTACCAAATTTATAAGATTGTTTTGATAATTTCTTTAATTTCGCAAGTGACAAATATCCTTTACCCCTTCTCTTTTTGCTTTCTAGTTGGTTAATTCTAATTGGTTCATTTCCATTCTCCATTTCCAATTTGCCATGCTCCATTTCCAGACCATTTATTTATTTTTAGCATTTTTCATGATTTTATGAATTTTCTTTAATTATTTAGTGTTATTTTAGCTTCGTTTAGGTTTTTTAAGTAATTTCACATACTTTTACTTACATATAAATACATATATAATATAAGTAAATATTCCTAAATATTATTTACATTATTTTATGATTTTTAGTATATATATAATTTATCTCTATCGATTCATTAGTTTTCGAAATTCGTTTTACGTATTTTCGATAAATAATGAGTAATATATATATAACTCAATATTATAATATTTAATTATTTATTATTCATTTTTCTAAATCCAAACTCACATGATTACTTTTATTAATATTTCTAACTTCATTATAAAATTTGAGCTCAATCAAATAACTTACCCAATTGCTCTAAATTTTATAGATTGAACCTTGAACACCTGATTGCGAGGCTTATATTAACCTAGCAAGGACAAACTTCAGTACATAAAAGGACTATGGAAGAACTCCCTAAGAACACAGCCTAGATACACTCTGCTCTACTTGGACTCTTACTTAGTTACCAACTCAACGAATGCCGAAGCCGACTTACTAAGTATCGAGGCCGACCCACTAAGTGCCAAAACCAACCCTTGAGTGTCGAGTCTGAGGACACTACACACCGAGCTCTACTCTTCCAGCCTACTAAACTATAATGTTATTCAATCATCTCGACAGCTCCTAGCATAACTCATCAACAGTAGCCCTAACATCAACTTCATTTAGCTACAATGCCTCGAGATCTCAAAATATGAACCCATTGACAAACCACCACCTGTCCCCTACTTTTCTGACAATTATACTATATTCTTTTTTATCCTTTGTCATATTTACCTTGTATTAAGCATTCTAAGAATCTCTTTCTTACATTGTCTTTTATGTAATTTTCCATTATTATATTATTGCCCTAATCTTGCTGAGTAGCTCGAGATTAGTGGCACATAAACCTTAATATTAGCTTACGTGTTATATTAGGTGAAGTACTAAGTCGTGTTATGTTCATTGGTGCATCATATCTTATCAGCAGTCGTACGAAAGTTATTGTATTTGCCAACCTATCTTTTCCTACTTTCTTTGATACATCAAAGGACCCACCTAATTATTACTCCTTATGATAAGTTCCAGTGATTAACTCAGCTCTTAGGCACATCATAAATGGTATCGACAAATACACATAGCCGGGATAAGACCGGGTTATTGATAATCTTAAATCGCCAACTAACCTAAAACTAGTACATGATGATGGTTCTTGAACTATCTAGGGACCTAGCATAGAACTTGCCTTAGCTGGTATAATGCTTCAAGATATATGGGAACCATAACCTACCATATGTCCTTAATTTTCTAATGATACGTTAGGACTCTAAAACTAACTACAATCTCCTAAATCACCTACATTAAAAATGATTCTCTAATTATAACAATTCAAAAATGACTCATAGATGAGTCATTCCAACCATAATTATACATCAAAGAATATCTAACTCTACATTAACAAAACATGTTAACAAATTCCACTCAATACTAGTTCTAGATTCCCATAATTCAACAAGCTCCTCAACACAATACAGAACTAAGTACTCTCTTACCCAACTTAATGATAACAATTTTTTTACTTACCACAAACCGCAACATGTCAAATCAACCTCTGTAAAAATAAAGAATGAGTTGAAACCTAATATGTAATGCATAAGTACATATAGATGCCACACCAATCATTCACAATGCAAGAAATAATAAACAACAAGTTAATTGTCTTGAGTTTAAGTCCGCATACAACAAAGGGCTGCCCATGACCCTGTACACCATGATCTCTTATATATATAGGTAAGTAGAATATAATAAAAGTTTTTTTAATTTATTACCGTATACAACGGTGAAAGTTATATGATCAACACTGGTGAACTAGGAACCATGAAACACTAGATCTAGTTGCGATGTCTGATGTGTGAGTCCACTAGAGAATCCCTACACGTGATCATCAATTGCCCCTTTACTAAAGGATTAGCTAGGAAAATATAATCAACGAAATAAGGTAAGTCAAATATAATTTAATTGTATTTGTTATAAGCTATCCTATCAAGCACAAGTAGAAAGCATGCACTATGTACCTAGACAATCAAACTAAACCAATTTCAAAGCTCAAGTCCAAACCATATCCACAAATTTGAATCCATTCTTAAGGTCCAAATCATAATCAAAGGATAAATCAAGTACAAGAACCCGACAACAAGATTGATAGACTAATCTTAGATATTTTACATAATCATCCAAGATATATTATATAATTCCTAAATTCTCTTAGTTATCCTTCTCATCACTTCTCAATCAACTTATTTCCCATTTCTTAATATCACCACCTCCATAGTTCCAACTACTTGTCTCATCCTAACCTAAAGGGATTAAACTCCTCAACCAACACCAACCAACTCCTCAACACATTTAACTTAATGCCATCAAGTCATAAGGCAAAAATAACTTATGTGCATTATTAAAAGATTACAATTTTCATCACTACTTCTAAAGAATCACGTAGGAAATCAACTAAATTTGAAAATTAGAAGAATTTATAACATAAAGTTCAAAATGTTTAAGGGATTTAAAATTCTATAACACTTAGTACTCAAAACTTTATATTTTTTCATCATTTAAAATCTTCAAGTGTTTGAGATGAAACCAAGTTAAACTTCAATTTGAGTGGAACAAAAATTCGATTATAAGTTTGTAAAAAGGTGTTTAAAAGTTTAGGAAACGATAGGAATTTGAAACCCAGGTTTAGGAAATCAAATTAGGGAAAAATAAAAAGATTCGGATGGTAACAAGGGACAACTAGCTAGCAAGTCATTAAGAGGAATCGGTTACCGACTCGACTCCTTAAGAAAACAAGCTCTTCTAGAGCTTAGAGTCAACAAGCCAATTGCTCTAAAAAGTTTCAGTTGCCTCTCAAGAGAATTAGCAAGCCGGTTTGCACATGCTACAATCGCAGCTCATCCTCCTATGCAAAAACACTTCAACACTCAAATAACACCAAAACCTATAATAAATAATGCTCAACCATAGCTCCACAACTCCATTTCAACAACAAATGTAGTAGCTTCTCAAACTTAGAAATAAATAGGAAAAGAGAGAAGTAAACTTACTTATAATGAGTGAATTCAAGTTATGAATCTTAAACACAAACCAAATCAAAGAGGAAAAGCTAAAATATAAACATTTAAGTTCAAACTACTAAAGAATGTCCAAGAAAGTCTATAAAAATAGAGGTTTTTCATTAAGAAAAGTTTAGAAAGAGAGGTTTGAAAGCTACCTTACCCTTAGAGGAGCTTAAAAATGGGTTTTTATTGAATATTTGAAACGGTAAGACCTTGTTTTCCAACCAAAAGGATAATAAAAATAAAAGGTAAACAAGTGAGCTAAAAGACTTTAGGTAGGACTTTTGGGTTAAGAGAGGGGTGTTAACTAAATAGGTTACTGAGAATATGATAAGGTTGGGGTTTTAGAGGGCTTGAAATGACAAAAATACCCTCACTTATAATCCATTTTCTCCTTTATTTTGCTGGGCATTACAGCTGGGCCAGGCCCCATCATCACGTCTAGTTGGGATTTCAAATTAATTGATCAGTTAGATTGCTTTTAGAAGTCGGGTTAATTAATTCCGTCCTTGCATTCTCTTCGCGATAAACTTAGCTTTTGCGTCCCCGTTGCTTGAGCATCATTCATACTATCATCGGAACATTATTGGATTAATCATCGTAATCTCAACAAAAGAAAACACATAAGTTGTCATTTATTTACACGAGATTGGGCACGTTACCTTTCACAAAGATTTAAGTTAAATCTACAAAAGAAAATATTTCTTTTTCTTTTTTCTTTTTTTTTTCCTTTTTCCTTTCTTCGAGCTACAAAGAGTACAACTGCAGATTATGAAGAGAATATAATTTTGTGTTCGGATTAGTCATCTGATTGTGTCTCCTACAGCTATTCCTTAAGAACGGAACAGTATGCTCTGGCTCTGTCCTTCATCAGCAAACATATTTTCTGTTCGAAACTTCAAACTGATATCTATATTACACTGAGCAAATATTCTTAGATAAGGGACATGATATACATAATTTCCTGTGACTTAATATAAATTTTATATCCAGTACTATACAGACCAAACATGATATAATAAACTTATATTATCCAATCTTTTTTATATTTATTCTATTCAATTCTCTTTATTTAATCCTGTTTTTACAACCAAACATTACCTAAAAGTTCGAAATTAAACGTAACCATTACTCCTTCCTTTTTTTTTTTTTTTCCTAACAATTAATCTTGATTTCGAAAATGCATACACATGCAGTTAGACGCGATATGTATATAATTCATTTCTTTATTATTGAGTGTATAAATATATAAATTAATATGTAAATATCGTTTTTCTCTAATTTTGGTTTTGTACGAACTCTTAACTATATATCTTCAAATTTAGTTTGGCTTTAAAATTGTTTGAAAATTTGCGATCCAAACCTGAGAAAGAATCTTTCAATTTCTATTTGAGAAAGACATCTCCTCAAGGTAGGATTATATTAGGCTAAAACAAAAACCATATCACCATTTTCTATGTGATATCAATAAAACTTTAGAGAAAGAAATTTTAAAGATCCAAATCCAATATGATTATTTTGCTGCCTATTGTTGTAAAGAAATTTGATTACTTTCACAGGGAAACCTTCGCTGAGATAGAGTGAGGAGAAAGAAAAAGATAGAGCATCAAAGCATTAGTTTTTATATGTTTTTAATCAATTTACAAGACGTATTAGTATTATTAAAATATAATTAAAATATAAGGAGAGAAAAAACATATAAATAAGGCCGGTTGTATTGGATCCAAATTGCATTTCTAGACTTGGGCTAATTTAAATTTTTATATATTGTTTATATGTAAATATATAGATATATATACACACTTTTGACCAACTATATCATATTACAACCTTGAGGGTAGGGAAAGAGAAGGAATCGATCATAATCTATCCCATTGAGATATTGGTAATTATACTACTAGACTATGACAGCCCTAACTACATTGTTTATATATTTTAAATAGTCATTTTGCATAGTATTAGAGTTTACTTATTAAGTCATGTTAAGTTTTAAGTTTTTTATCTACCAATAAATCATTGTTTTCTTTCTATATCAAGGGTTTGCTATAATTGATCAATCAGATGCGATGCATATATAGATTAATCTTAACGATCACTTGATTCAATGATACGTGTGTAGATGTGAGAGAGAAATCTATGGGAGGAAGAACAGGCGAATCGATGTCTGGTGATATGTACACGACAAGAGATCATAATGAGTATGTTCAATGATTTCTTAATCCATTCCTAAATAATATGCTATTTGATCTTCTTTGGAGGGATTTTGATAGAGTTTCCACATTTGTCTTAAACCTTGTAGCAAGTAGAATGTGTGTGAAATAAGAGGATTAGCCTCCTATTTATAGATTTTGGAGGCCAATCTCAATCATTGGATCATCCTAAGAAGAATGGTTGAGATCTATTATTGCTAGTAGCTATTAGATTGCTCTTGATGATGGAATCGCTCATATTGATCCATTATTTTCTCATGGATTTGGGCTTTGGAAATAGGCCTGTAAGCTTAACTTCTCATTAAAAGGTACATTCTTCAAATAAAGTTTATTTTAGCTATTTTAAGGCCTATGAAGGCCAAACGAAGCCCCATAAACTTCTTTTTAGTCTAATTTTTGCACACCAGACATTTGAGCAAGGCCGAGAGTAAAAACATGTTTACTAAGCCAAATCTCCTTAAAACATCTCTTAAAAGGTTTAGTTTCGTAAGCTTTGTCACTAATCCATCAAACCAATTCATGGCATTAAATTAGGCTAAAATCCTAATTATTAAAATGACCCTCTACATTTTGCCCTCTGACTAAAAGCTCCTTTGACAAAGTGTAAGAGGTTTTGGGTATTTCATTGAGTTGATTCCATCAATTTATTGTAAAGCATGTGCAAAACACTAAGTCACCACTTTCGCCAATTAACTTAATTGCTACCTTCTACTTGTTGATAACCATCTCATTGCCCCCTATACAATGGATGAATGTACATGGCATGACACTCATAATCTTTTAAATCTTCCCAGTAGTTTCTCTTCTCATGGATTTTTTGTAGATAGGATTGTCTTAATATTTTATTTATTGCCCAAGGCTCCATTTCTTTCTTCTTCTTCTTCTTCTTCTTTTTGCTGGCCACTAATCTAAATTTATCTCTCTTCATGTCACTAATGCAACTTAAGAAATTAGATTTCCTAAGTTCCCAGAATTAACCTACTTAGAGCTTTAAATTAGAGTTGCAACACCTAAGCAACTTTCTTTCAGCTCCTTCATTAGTTGATGATGATGGCAAAAACTACTTCATTACAAACGACTAAAGCTAATTATTAGAAGAGTGTGCTAGCTCACAATGGGGGACGAGTTTCTATAGTTTTGTTTCCACATGATGATTAGATCGATAAGGTTTTTAAGGAAGACTCCTTCTAGATGAATAATAAAATAAGGGCACTGCATGCATCATTGTCTACAACGACTCATAAGTTTATCGTCCTAGAGGCCATCTTTACGCTTGGAATATTGGTAAATACATAATCAATTCTTCGCTTTAGAAAGAAAGGAAGGAGTTTCCTATGTCTCCTACCCAATTCACAGTTCTAAAGCATATAGTCCTCAATGGGAACTCATGGGTGAAGTATATCACGAAATATATAGATTATGTCTCAATATTGAAACAAGCTAAGATCCTTAATGCTATATACATGACTTTATGATTTAACTTTTATAAGATGGAAGATATGAAGTCTTGGCGAGCTCTTATGTCTAGGTAGTGATACAAACCGTAACCAAGAACAGATAAGGCCAGTTGCTGAATTGGTCCAAGCTTGCCAAAAGCTTAAAAGGGAAGCGATGGGGAATGTGTGAAAGGACAAATGTGAATAAAAAAAGTAAGTGAAAACCCACAAATAGCTTCAATAGATATGACACATCAATGGAACTTTGAAGAACTCACAGCATAACTTGATATGACACACGAGATGGTCTATTGAGGTTACTCGCCACCTAACCTTGCTTAAGGGTTAGCATAAGAGTGAAATGAATGTAAACAAAGTAATATTTATAAAAGACAAATGCTAAGTGTATTAATGTTTAAACTGATGGTTACAACTACAAGTACAAGGGGTATTTATACTTGAGAATTTAGAGCAACATGCCTAAAAAGGAAAAGACAAAAGAGTACTACCTTAAAGAGGTAATGTATAAGAATACAAAAGGTAAAAATGAATATCTAAGAAAAGTAATGATTGGTGTTGTAGATTCTATACATGGTCCTGTATACGTAGCAGCGACACACCGGCGAGGTCGTTAGAGGATGCGGACAAAAGTGTACAGTCAAGTTACTTGTTCGAGCATGGGTGGCTAAAGATCAATCTAGTCTCTCTTTATCTCTCAACTTCTCGGCAGGGGAGATACTGAGTAATTGGTCAGTTCGGGCACGAGTGAGTAATTGTGGAAGGTTTGGTTGTTCTCTTAATAATCTACAATTCGGCAAACTTCAAAGAGATAGGCAATCATTTGGCTCGATATATAAAGTTACTCGGTAAAGAAGTACTTAGCTTCGGCAAAAGTCAACTGAGTAAGAGAATCCACCTTGCCAAGCCTTCTAGTCCTCGAGTTTGGTTACGGGTCAAAGACCTAGTAGCTTAATTCCTATCAAGTAGGGTACTTAAACTCATATCTTCATAGCTTCTTGAGGTGAACTCAAACCCACTCTAGAGGATGTGTTTCTCCTTCTCAAGCTTTACAATTTTAGGAAAACAAACATGACAATAGCATTGAACTCACCAAAAGATGAAACTACACTTAATATTCTACAAAATGCTATTGGATTAAGCAAGACTTCATTAAAGAGATCCACATTTTCTACATAGATTGAGTACTTCTATGGCATGACTAGGCAAAATGGTCACATAACATGGGGCCTTAGCAATAAAAGCAAGTAAGCATTGAATATTTGCATTCATGAATTTAATCGTCTCATATAAAGTAATAACCAAGTATAATTTTTTGGACAAGTATAAGCTTGCAGCATTCATAGCCCTTTAGCTATCCATGTACATCTTTCCCGATGGACTAAAGGAAGGAGTTATTCTTATACTCTTCTCATTAGCTATTCGCATCACTCAAGGAGAAGTCTTCACTTTAGCACCGTTTTACTTGGGGTCACTATACTGTTGCCTTGATTTTACCATCACACTACTATCCACTCTATGGGATGCAATATAGCTTTATGCTTTATGTCACGTCCTAAGGCAGTAGAGTCATAATAATCCTACCATACAAACCTTTCTGGGATAGAAGCTGACATTACAACTATTATCTTAGACCTAATCTACACAAGACATCCATGACTAACCCACTTTAAAGCAAACAGTTCATAAACTAAATATGTTATTTACCTATGAAATTATGAAAAATACATATTTGTACTAAAATAACTTGAATATGTTTACAAGATTTAGTATCTTAATCATAATCTACTTATGTAATACATTAATTGAAACTAAAAACTTTAAAAATAAAATCCAAACTTAAAAGTAAAATTAATCCTCAATTTTATATCCTCACTCCCTATGACTCAGCAATTGCTAGCTTTAAAGTAATTATAAGCTACTTCCTAGCTAGCACTTGTAACAACATTTATAGATAAATGAGCAACTAATTGCTCAGTAAGTAAGGATAGAAACTTAAAACTATACATTAAATACAAATAAGGTTATCAATCAAATTAATTAGATGCAATACATGTACAAGCAAATATTATCGCACGACGTTATCCGGTCCATCATGAGATTAGATAAACTACACCTGCTCTTATTCAAGTTGGGGAGTTTAGCATACATTTCAACCACTCACAACCAAACCCAAGCTTATGCAATGGAGACACTGCTCTTCCCATGACCTCATTTGAACCATTAACTTCACCTTTGCCGTGGCCCCCTCTCCTATTACTTAGTTTAACTAAGGATAAAGAAGGGATACATTATGCCATCCAGTACTATCCCTTTCGAAGGGGTTGGTATTTGGTTGGAGGACCCTAAACGTTTCCCTAATGGGTTGCTATGCAGGTCCATTTCAAACTTACAAGTCATATATTTAATTAAGTCTAGTTTAAGGTGTTCAATCATTTCACACAAATCATACAAATATAAGCCAAAACATTAAACTAAAATCACATAATCAAACCTAAAAACACGCACACACAAGCATACGCACAGTCAACTATCTAACAAATATAACCAAGTGTAATTTCAAACTCCTGAATACTATAAAACAGTACTTCGAAATACAATAATGTAATGATCCCAACTTACCTAAACTTCACGTTTGCTCACTTAATGTGTGACTCATAATAAGCCATCATCAAAAATCCCTATAATTTAAAAGTTGTTTTAGTATTCATATAAGTCCCTTATATAGGCTTTATTCTATAACTCTTATTATTTCTACAATTTAGAGTTTTATTATACCTAATTATTCAGGTTTTTAGGTCTCCTACGATTATTCCTAATTTAAGTTAGTTTTTGATTCAGTTTCCGAATTGGTTTCTAAATTATGTTTTTATTCAGGCTCTGATTATGGGCTTTATACATAAAACCTAGGAACTTATTCCGAACCATTACGTAAAATTAATCATATTACACTTGAGTTTCCTAAATTTTGTATTTAGCCACTAACTAGTATTTTGATCCATACGGTATATTATATTCCTAATTTAACTATCAAATTAATTCTTGATGTGAGAATAACCTATATTTCTCATATAATTTCATAAATTCACCTTCCAAATTAGATTTATATCATATTCCTAATATTATAATACTATTGATTTTTACCTAATATTTTCTATCCATTTAATTCCTATATGCACATATTATATATTATTATATATTATACACTTATATCACCTATCTAACACTTATAACAATACATATACCATCCAATAACATATCAAAATGTTTAATTATATCCTAAATCAAAATTTATACCTAATTAATCCAAAATCACAAAATTAAATTAAAATATACTATTTTATTTATTATATATATACTACATAATACACCTAATAATTACATCTAATACCCTAAATGCTACAAACATCATAATACATAAAAAATTAACATCCTAAAACACCTAATTATCCACTAAATACGTAATTATCCATTTAATTACTAAATTAACTAAAAATCACCCATTTCATATATCATTTTAAGGCCTAAAAATTTCGAAAATAGATTTCTGAAAAATCTCTTCATAGCACTATTTTAAATATTCTAAATAACCTAGAAATTTTAAGCTTAAAACTATACTATTAACGTCATTTATTTCTAAATCGAAATAAGCTTGAGTTTTTGAGATTTCTTAAGCACTATACATTTCCAAATATAAATTCATCAAACTAATATTTTTCTCTAAATCTATATCCATAGAAGCCTTAGAATACCAAATTTCATAATTTTCTAAACACATTTAATATTCTTAAAAAATTAAATAAATTCATGTTAGAAAATAAACTCACCTATCTAATCGGCTTCTAGCCACTAGTGGTGGCCCTAAGTGTGTTAGCTGACTTAGGCAATGGTGGTAGAGTGTAGTAATGGTGGAAGTTTGTTTCCAAGTGATTGTCAAATGTGAGTTCCCTTTATAAGCTTTAATTGCACATAATTTTTTTAATCTTTGGTAAATTTGGTTTTTCCTCTCTTCTCTTCTCTCCCTAATTTTTTCCTAATTCACAACTAATCAAAATGACTTGTAGAAGAAGGTTTCTAAATTTATACGTGTGTTTGGATATTTTGCTTGAATTATTAGTGGCCAAATATCCCTCTTCTCTTCTCTTTTTGCTTTTTATTTGGTTAGTTTTTATTGGTTAACTTTTTCTTCTTCAATTCCAACTTGCCATGCCTCAATTTTGGAAGTCTCTTCATTTTTCCATTTTTTTTCTTTAATTTTTTATGAATTTTCTTTAATTATTAGTATTATTTTAATACATTTGAGGTATCTTAAGTAATTTCGCGTATTTTTACCAATACATAAATATATATATGGAATAAATAAGTATTCCTAGATATTATTTATGTTATTTTAATTATACATAAATTTATCTCTATCAATTCATTAGTTATTGAAACTTGTTTTATACGTTTTCGATAAATAACAGGTAATATATATAATTTAATATTATATTATTTTATTATTTATTTTCTTAAATCCAAACTCACGGAATTACTTTTACTAATATTCTTAAATTCGTCGTAAAATTTGGGCTCGATTAAACAACTTACCCAATCACCCTCAATTTTACAAACCAAACTCTGAACACTTGATTGCAAAGCTTCCACTTAATAAAAGTAAAATTTTTTTCTGTGAAAGATTAAGAGGACACTTCGCTTCTATCAACATAAACGCGAATCCTAATTAAATTTGTTGCAATCATAGGCATTGGTGGAAAGACATCACAAGCACCCTCTACTTAAGCTCTTTGATACCGTTGCAGAGTTCACTTTTTACCCATATGTAGAAAAAATCCCTAGATATCACACTTGCAAGGGATATTACCTAACTAGCACATAGGATTTTACTTCTTTAGAAGATTTGGAGACTTACGATAACTTACAGCTAGCTTCCTCCAATGGCGTACTCTAGGTAGCCTCCCATAGCAAGGGTTCAAATGGTAATATCTTGGAGCTCACAATTGTGATATATTCTCCACATAGAGCTATACAACAATTTGAATTCAATCAAGGTGTCCCCAAAATAGTAGCTCTTACTGTGGATTTTGAAACCTTTTGTAAGCTCATTTCACTCGAGGACATTAAAATAATTCATTCCAATGTCCAACAAATCTATTTTCCTCCTTTAAACAACAATGGAGTAATCTTTGCTAGTTGGTCATCTTATTGGATTGAGTGTTTAAGAGGATTTCAAGCTTATGCGTTTACATCAAATGTAAACCCTTTAAATGAGGTAACTATCTACTAAGACAAGTTTTACCTTCGACTTTAGAGGCCAAACAAAAAGAGCAGCATAATGACAACACTAATTACCCTAACGAAGAAGCAAAGACTTCCAAAGTAGCAAAATTAGGAGTTAGCTCGTCCAAATGTTCTCGTCCTCCCTTAAGTGATGAGCAAAACACTGTCAAATGACTTTGCATTTGAGAGTTAAGGATCATACCTTTAGAATTTACATCTTTGATATTACTTTTGTTTGTTTTACCTTCAGCTTTTGAGGCTAAACTCAAAAAAAAAAAAAGGCAATGTAATGGCAACACTAATTACCCTAATGAAGAAGTGGGGACTCCCAAATTAGCAGAATTAGGAGCTGGCTAGCTTGTCCAAGCATTATTGTCCTCCCTCAAGTGATGAGTAAAACCCCGCTAAACAACTTTGCATTCAGGAGGTAAGGATCATACGTTTAGAATTTACATCTACGATATTACTTTGGCTTATTATACCCAAATCTATCTTCATAAGGTTCTATTCATTCCAACTCCCATCCTAAAGATCAACCACCAACCCTTAGATCCCACCTTGAAGATTGACCAACAAGCCCCTAAATTCCATCCTAAAGATTGACCACGAAGCCCTCAAAATCCTATAGAACAAGATAACAATCAGCAACTATTTGATCATGGGGATTCTCCTGGAGAATATGAGTAAGTTGATGGTGATAATGATTCATATAATATAGTTGATCATGTTGAAATCGTCGAATCCAATAATGAAGATGGGTTAGATGCAACAATTGTTGATGAAACTCAAGTGCCTATACTAAACACTGCTATTCAGATTCACACAGAAGCTTTGCTTCATAAGGGTACTTATGACATAATTGCTTTAGTTCAAGCGAATGATCCTCCCGATGTACCCCGTATTATTACACCTATTGCTCAGTCTTCTCCCCCAGTTACTGATGTGTTTGATCAAGATAAGGAAGTAACTCCAACTGCTAATATTAACTTAGAGGAGACAATAGGGTTTCCTGGATCTTATGTACCTCTACATCTTATAGCACCACTTAAATGTCTATATGATTTAGGTAAGGGGTTCTAGGTAGAGTCTGCCTTCATTCATACTCTAGTGTGCACTACTATTATGATCATGCTGGGGGATGTTGGTTATGAGTAGCTTTTGGAAGTCAATATGTAAAAAGAAAGCAAACTCCATTATAAAAGCTTATGAAGTGGCTCAATAGTTGGACTTTTGCATTAATAGCTTGAAGCCAATCGTCGCTAAAGCTCATAAACTACTAAAATGCAAGGAGCTAATCAAAATTCCTAAGCAAGTCAGCAAAGAGATCGATGCTCTTCAACAAAAGGAGAAAGCCTTCAAGGTAGATATCGATGAACTCCTTAACGATATTAAACCTAATTCTAAGTTGGAGCAAGATGTAGCACCTCGATGTGCATGAACTTTTTTGTCATTGTTAATGTAGAATAATTAAATTTTTTTTTAATCATTGTTGTTTAAAGTTTCCATTATTGTAAGGTTGTAATGTCTCAGATCATTTCTACTATGAATTTTAAAATATATATGGCATTACGACTATCAAGCCTACTGTGAAGTTGCTTCAACTTGATATAACTATAATCGCTTTAATTATTTTTTTTAAAGAAAAGTCATAAAAGGGTAATGCATTCGCTACCTATTTAGGAACAATTTGTAGCTACCATGTCATGAATGCTTCGATCAACCATGGCTAAGGTTGCTTTGACCTTAAATTCTGCAAAAGGTGCTATGGCTACCAAGTCTACCATAGGGTCAATATGACCCATTATAACTTAAGATCACTTCGATCTCAACATCCAAATAATGTAAGAGGATATAATGT
Organism: Lumnitzera littorea; assembly: GCA_024138015.1. Lineage (NCBI taxonomy): Eukaryota > Viridiplantae > Streptophyta > Magnoliopsida > Myrtales > Combretaceae > Lumnitzera > Lumnitzera littorea. Next base: position 23,221,590 of record JAMXBB010000006.1, read on the forward strand.
CTATCGTATACTTAACAATGAGATTACTACCAAGCAACAACGACAACCATGATGAGATTACTTCAACCTCTCACAGTTGAGGTTGCTTCGACCTTGAAATTCTGCATTAAGGCGTTATGCCTATATAGCTTAATGTTAGATCGCTTCAATCCACTACAGCTAAGATTGGTTTAATGCTATTGTATAAATAATATTGCAAGAAAAAAAAATAAAGTTGAGAAGAAGGAAAATAAAAAAAAATGAATAAAGAGTACAATGGAATCTAATATTCTTTCAGTTCATTAATTCAAACAAATGATTATAGATGAAACATCTTAATATATAAAAAATTAATTGGAGTAGCGATGGCATTTATCTAAGGTTATAGAGTTTATAGTATCCGTTGTCATGGACTTCTTATACAATAAATGGACCTCCTTATTTTGGAGTAAATTTCAAAGCTGGAAGTCCTTTCCTTATGTGCTCAATGACTCGAAGAACGACATTGCCTTATTTAAACAAATGCCTCCTTATGAGGCGATCATAAGCTATAGTTAACCTTTAGAGATAATTAGCTAAATTATGTTTAGCCATATCACATCTCTCATCTAGCGCTTCTAAGTCTAGCATCCTCAAAGTATCGAGATCCAATTCAACATATAGAGCTAGACGAGCTGATGGTATAAGGACCTCAACAGGTACAATATTTTTTGTGCCATATACTAAAGAAAATGGTATAGCTCTTGTAGGTGTCCGTTTTGAAGTATGATAGGCCTATAATGCTAATGGCAACTTATTGTGCTAATCTTTCTTATTATCGGGTACCATTCGATTGAGGACTTCCAAAAGTATGTTGTTTGTCACTTCAGCTTCGCCATTTCCTTTTGGATAGTAGAGCATAGACTTTATATGATTGATATTATAAAATTTCAATAGTTGCCTTACATATGAATTGACAACTAGAGTCCTATTGTCCCTCAATATACACTTTAGGATTTCAAATCTAAATATGATATGCTCCTTTGTAATGGTAGCCATTGCCAATCCAGTTGCCTTCTTTAATGGAATGGCTTATACCCATTTTATGAAACATTCAGTACTTACTAGTATCCATATGCATCCCTTAGATAGTGGATGTATAGGACTGATTAAATCAAATGCCCAAGTATGAAATGGCTAAGGAGTTATAAGACTATGGAGATCAATTATTAGAGCACGAATAACATTGCCATGTAGTTATCATGGGGCATATTTCTTAGCAAAATTAAAGGCATCTATCTCCATGGTCGGCCTATAATAACCTTTATTGAGGAGCTGATAATACAACTTCCTACCACTTTGGTGCTCACTACATCCTTTAGAATGGAGTTCCTTCAGTATCACTTCAGTTTCAAGTGGTGCCAGATACCTTAAAGGTTGTTCCTGGAAAGAGATTCAATATAACTCCTCTCCTTACAAAATGTCCTTCTTTGCTTTCCTCTTAACCATCTAGGCATCTTGACCATCGGTAGATAAGATATTGTTCTTTAGGAAGTTAATGTACAGACGTTGTCAATCTCCAATGGTTGTAATGAATTTACATTCTACTTCATTAGGCATCAATATACAACTTAGGCAATTGAGTTGTAACTGGGATGCATCTTTAGATATTGAAGGCCAATAATACTTGTGGCATTAGATTTGACGATACAAGGGCAACCCATCCTCACAACACCAAAGATCATGAAACTCCTTTAGTTTCACTTGTGCTTCCTCCATCGAAATGCAATGGGATAAAATCCCTTCAAAGCTTTTATAGTATAAGTTACCATAGATGGACATAAAATTCTTCAATGTTGCTACTGAATCCACTTCAGGATTTTCTAATTGTGCCTTGATAGGAGTACACCAATCATCTAGCAACTCCTTATCATCTTTTATCAATTGTAAGGCAATACATTGTATAGTCTTTCTGGTTACTTAGACACCTAACTCATTGTCTATTTCCTACATCAGGACTTTGGAAGCTAATGTTGCCAAAGCATCGGCATAATGTTTTGTAGATCGTTTGATGTGCTCATAGCTTACTAATTAGAACTTGGTGACCAATGTCTATACTATAACTCTATATAGGACAACTATAGGTTCTTTCAACCCAAACTCCCTATTGGCTTACTTGATGATTAAGTTAGAGTCATCCTTAATGCATAAGTGATTCATACCTGTTTGTTAAGCTAAAAGTAATTTAAGTAAGATAGCCTCATATTGGGCCTCATTATTCATGCAATAGAAATCCAATTTAAATGCCAAAGGTAGTTCTTAGCCAATTAGGGATGTTAACACAACCCCAGCTCCACATCCAATGTTGCTATAAGAACCATTAAATTGCAACGACCACTCCCTGTAAGTTTCTACTATAAGTGCATCTTCATGAAAGTCTCCTAGAACAGCTTCGACAACATTGTTAGTATTAGTATTTAGGAACTATGCCAATAAGTCTGCTAATGATTGCAACTTAAGTGCTTTTAGAGTTGATACGGTGATGTCAAATTCTCCAAGAAGTAGCATCCATTTTGCAATTCTTCCAAATAATGCAGGACTGGACAATAAGTACTTGATGGGGTCGGCATTAGTCATAATAATGACTTTATGTGCTAAGAAGTAGTGTCGTAGTTTCTGTACTGTGAACATGAATGCAAGAGAATGTTTTCAATATGCTGGGTAATTAACCTTACTTCCTTGTAGTGTTCGACTCAAGTAATACACCGTACGTTCAACACAATCTACTTCTTGTACCATCAAGGCCTCGATAAACCTATTTGTAAATGTTAAATACAAAGTCATTGGCATAGTCATAGTTTATGGGGAAGTCAATATCCCATTGATCCTTTGGAAGGCCTATTCTTAAATTGGACCCCATTCAAATGAAATTCTTTTCTTCATCAACTGATGCAATGGAAAAGAAATTTCAACAAGCACTAGAATAAAACATCGAATATAAGATACCTTGCCCGTAAATCCCTTTAAGTTTCTTTGATTCTTTGGGGACGGCATAGACTATATAGCTTCAACTTTTGATGGATTGACATTGATTCCCTTTCTATATATAATAAAGTCTAAGAACTTCCCATATGAAACCCTAATCACACACTTTAAGGGATTCATTTGGAGCTTATAAGCTTAGTACCCCTGAAAAACTCATCTCAAGTGATTAATATGATCAAGTGCCCGCCTTGATTTGATGACGATGTCATCCGCATAGTCTTCCATGTAAGTATGCATCATATCATGAAAGATAACAGTCATGGCCCTTTGATAAGTAGCTCCTACATTCTTTAATCCAAAAGGTGATATGGTGTAATGGAAGTTCCCGAAGAGTGTTCTAAAGGCCATGCATTTAGCATCTCCCGGGGCCATTTTGATTTGATAATATCTACTAAAGCTATCCATAAAAGAGAATAATTCATGTCTAGCAGTCGCATCTACTAACATTTCAATGTTTAGTAGCAGGGAATTCATCCTTTAGGCAGGCTTTATTCAAGTTGCAAAAATCTACATACACTTATGTGGCCATTTTTTCTTTATCACGAGCACAATATTAGTCAGCCAAGTTAGGTGCTCTATGGGCTTTATAAAGCCAACCTGTAACAATGTCTCAATTTCAGCTTTAATCTAAACCTCAATCTCTAGGTGAAATACGTATTGGTGTTACTTCACAAGCTTAATTCCTTATGTGATATTTAACTAGTGCAAAATTAAACCAAAATCTAGTCTCAACATTTCTTTATATGTCCAAGCAAAAAGGTCACGAAACTCTCAAATAAGATCCATCAAGGGACCATTTATTTGTTTAACCAAACCCTTACTAATGAAGATGGGTCTTGGCCTCTCTCCTAGAGTTGCTAAGTTCAGCTCTTTTATTTCTTCAGCTTATGGTTTTACTTAGTCTTACAATTGAGGGGGGTAGGTTGGGCTTCTTGTAAATTTGAAGGATTACAAGATGACAGAAACGCCTCCTTTGAACTTGTAGATTGTCATAAATGGTTTACAATTAGTCCATCTACTTGTAAGTAGTTTTCAATCTTCACAGTCCTCATACACCACCCCTCCCCACACCTCCTCCCCCCCCACCCCCTCCTCTTCTCTTGACTTCCACGAATAGGGGAGAGGTATTTCTCTTGTTAGTTTCATACTCTTGTTTTTGAAAATCTTCCCATCTTCATAATGGAGCACCAATCGACCTACCAATTGTTGTTTCACCTTCATTGACATACTCATAAAAAAAATTTGCTTCGAGGAAGTATGACTCTCCGTGCTTGAAGGGGCACTTAGCAGCGGGAATAAATATGTATTTCCCTTTCTGATTTCCTTTGATATACTGATGCAGTGTAAAAGGAACAAGATTGTAGTCATGCAACAACTTTCTCCCTATCAATAGATGGTAGGAGAGAAGAGCATCTAACACATGAAATTTAGTCACCTTATGGATGGGGCTAACTTTAGAATCGACATTAATGAATCCCAATGAATTAATAAGGGCTTCATTAAAGCCATGGATATCGATCGATTAGCGAACTAGCCTTCTGATGTCTATCCCCGTAGCTTTGAAAGTGGTCAAGGGCATTATATTAATTAAAGACTCGTTATCAATGAAAGTTCTTCGAATAGGATGTCTGTTAAGCTCACTTTCTAAGTAAAATGTACGATAGTGATTTGAGTTATTAGTATACATATCATCATTAATAAAGATGATAGCATTCTCATGCACCTTTGCTATCTTGCGAATTGGCTATATAGCATTGCATTCTTTATATTGCCACTCAAAGATCTCTACTAAAGCAATTGCTATAGCAAGTCAGGATTTATCATCAAATCTTAATAAGTCGAAGAAATTCCTAACATTAGATGTTTTTAACAAAGCTATCACAACATGATTATTAAGACTTGGATCTAATACTTTTCCTTTATCCGTAAGTGCCTCTTCCTGTTGTATTTTTAAGCACATTAGCCTGGGGTTGGTCGACTTCTTAAGATGCTATTGGATTATGCGAGACCGCATTAGCAACTTCTTGATTATTATGTGGCAGAAGTATGTTCCTATGCACACATTATTATTACCTAGTTCCAGTTCACCATTCTGAATTTTTTCATTAAAAATCCTTCTCAATGTCCAAAACTCTCTTGTAGGATGTCTAACTAATCTATAGAACCTATAAAACTTAATGTCACTCTTTTCTTGAGTCTTAGGTTCACTGATAGGAATAAAAGGCCAATTACGAAATCCTGAGCCTGAGGACTTGCTTCTCTAGTACATCGAGCTTACTAGAAGGACCTCACTTCAGAAGAAGAGTAGTTCTTCCATGTCAACCTGATATACCTTCTAAGCTACCTTAACTAGTTTACTATCTCTCAAATAGAGGAACATCCCATTGTCATTGCCAACCCTAATTAGAGTTGAGCATTGAACCAGCTTATTTTCATATTCATAAGTGTCCGAGCTCAAACTGACCTATTGCCAAGCCGACCTGCCAAGTCTGAGTTGCCAAGTCTCCACTTTTAAAGCATGTGCTCCCTAAACCCCTAACCTACCGAGTTGCTAATCTGAAATTGACCTAGCCAGTTTCGCTTTGCTTAACAACCAGCACCTATTTGGACCACCAGATTGCGAGGCTGATGCATGTCCTCTTTCTCTGACATCCATACAATCCTAGCAAAGATATTATTTTTCTATTATTACCAATTTATCCTTTCTTTATAATCTTTTTCCATTTCAAGTAGGCATCTAATTTTGTAATTAGAGGAATCCTAAGACTTACCCTAATTGAGGCATATAAATACCTTACAAATGTATCAGTCGAAATCATCATCAGAATATTGAAAAACAAAACTTTCCCTTTTAAGCTAAATGTTCCCTACTTGCTCCTCTTACTCTTATCTAGGTTATTTAAGTATAGACTAGTGGCGAGTGACTTCTGACCATACTTATACATAATATCAAGTGTGACTTGAGCTCATATAAGGTATTGGTGCATTATATCCTACATCAGTATATAAGAACCTTTACTCTACCTTTGACCTTCCATTCATTCTCTCAAGCCATCTTGTGGTTTAGACTCACTCATTCACGTGATACCTTTAGTTGTATGTTCATCCATGACCATTACTTCTAATTACTTCGTCCCTAAGCCAACAATTAAGGACTGCGTATACCTTGTTCAAAAGATAAGGGAATGGCAAAATATTCACAACAGCATCTCTTTTGGCTTCTTACTACTCTTGTATCCCCTCCTTGGGTAGCACTAATGGATGGTTGTCTTTTCTTGCTTAAGTCGCCCTTTGCTTAGTCACTGAATTGTTTGTTCTCTGAGCATTCTCCACTAATGCTGCAAAGGATTTCAATGGGAGGTTCTCGAGATGTATTACATATATAGTGAAAATCCCTTAGATACAAATCTTAACTAGCTCCTTCTCATCACATATATCTTAGATATCCAATGAGCACTCTCCAAAATGCTTAATAAGGTCTATAAGGTCTTCCTTGAGACGTTGTCTAATATGTCCCATGTTTGTAATAGTAACACGCTCTTGTGTCTCAAAGATTTTCTCTAAGAACAGTTTGCACATAATCTCCCATGAATTCATAAAACCTAAAAGAAAGTTGACATACTAAGTGTGTGCTTTCTCTATTAGGGATTTAGAGAATTCCTTCAATTTGAGATTAACATTGAGTCTGTAGACTTCAAGTGTCTTAATGAATATAAGGAGGTGCTCCTTAGCACTGTCTTGTTTACTATTGAATTTCACAAACTTAGAATGAGTATAGTCCTTCGAGTATGGCTTCTCTATAACCCTTTGAGGGTATGGTAGCTTCAAGTTATTGATGTCTATAGAAGATGATGCCTGAACTTATTTTAAGTACTTATTAAGATCTTCTTTCATTACATAAGATGAAGAAGCAGGAGCAGACGCAATTTCAGTTTGGAGTGTTAGAGTAAGGTTGCATACCACAACTATGCCTATTTTAGGAGGTTGAATATTGAATCTAAATGATGATGAACCTCTAGCTTAAGTTCTAAAATCCTCCATAGTAGGAGGGGTTAGATCCACAATAACTAGAGGCAGCACATGTTGCAATCCTTCCTTTTATTATGTACCTTCCTCTTCTGTAAGGATCTAAGGTGGTTGCATAAGCTAAGAACCTACTAAGCCATGGTTAGTGCAATAATAGCAAACATTGGAACAAATTTAGAAGCTTATGTGATACAAATTAACTCTCTAGTCTAATCACGTGTAGCCGAGCTAGAGGACTTTAAGGACTAACGTGGAGAATACTAGCTCAAAGCACCATCTAAGACAAGGATTCCTACTCTAACCTCCATGTTTCGCTCTACTACTGACCTAAGTACTAAGCTCTCACATGTGCTAGCATAGTTTCTGACATTGCCGAGCAACTGTACCAACCTGCTAAGCTCGTAAGCCAACCTACCGAGCATCTATGCCATAACCCAGACAACATTCGAATAGACCAACCGCAAACATCTGTCTAAGTCAAGCTCCCTAGTTAACCAGCATCCAACCCTAGTCCAAGTCGAATTGCAAGATACCTAACTTGAAGAGGATTTGGACATCCTTAATTTACCAAGCTCTAACTTGAATTAGATTAGGTCAGCTCTGACTATAAGTCCTTTTCCTTCACCTTGTCCAAATTATATTATATTCCAAGTCCCAACCACCATACCACACATATATTTTAGCATAACATTCTAAAATGATTCTTTACTTTTTCATACAGAATATTCTTTGTCTCTTTTACCTCTTTTAGTATATTTTATGTATTCTATTTGTAAATTACCATTTTGTCTTTTCCCTATGTATTGTAACCCTAGTGGGGCTAGTATAAAAATCTCCATTTGTTGTATGCTAACATCATTAATCAATACTCTCATTATCAGAGTTAATACAAGTTTCCTTTTGTGAACAATCCTAGTGTTCTCATTATCCTTTTAGCTCTTATCTATTCTCTTTAGTAAGGAGTAGTGACAAGTGATCCTATAGTGCGGACCGATAAGTCATATTCGACGTATTGTAGGTCGAATATGATCGGTTGGTGTGTCATATCTAGTCGGCAGCTATCCAGACTTTGTTAGTCTTCTTTTGTTTTCTTTCGGTTCTCTTTGTCTTAATGCTCCTCCGTGTATCCAACCCTCGCAGACGTATCATTGAGTTTAGCATTCATAATCATAAAACCAAACTTCTCCATAAGGCAACCACTTTTAAGTTTACCGCCTTCTTTTTCATGGTGGAAAAGAATGTCATTAAAGTCTCTAATACATAGCCACTGATGACTACACTATACACCAACCGCTTCTAAGCCACTCCATAAGACATGTCTAAAGTAGGGATTAGGATCTACATATATATAAGAGACTTTAGAGAAAACCGAACTATCATCCAAACGTATGAATGATCTAATATGATTCTTGCAAAAACTATGGATGTCTATCTAAATCTCTTTAGACCACCATAAAGCTAAACCACTTGAGTGACTAGTAGGAGGGACGTATAATTCATTGCTATATCTCAAATGCCCTTTGATGGTGGATGGTTTCCTTGTTTTATTTTTTGTTTCCCTAATAAATACAACACTAGGGTTGTGTTTATGAATGAGATCCCATAGATGTTGAATTTTCAAGTCAAATCCCAACCCTTGATAGTTCCATCTAAGGACGATCAAAAATAGAAATAGGTACATTTACCAAGGAATCTGAATCTAGTCTCACGTGATCTTGTTGTGTACCCCTTTTTGAGGCTTTAAATCCCCTTTTTGTGGTTTCCTCCCTCTTTTCAATGTTGATTTTTTAGGTGGGGGAGAAGTTTCTTCTTTGTTGGCTTCATGAAATTTCAATCTTTTTATAAGGCCCTCAATAGAATCCTCAGCTATACGCTTTATTGCCAGAGTTTTCATGGCAAGAATGAGGTAAGATGGCAATGCTTTGATCATAGGTAAGTTATTTGGTGTGCGTAGAGGTGACTCTAGGAGTTTAATTATGTAGATATTGGGATGGTTGTATGTAGAATGAGGTTGGTGTATATGTGGTGGCTGGGTAGCATGAGTGGTGGTGTGTATGACTGGTTTAAGGTGGGATTGGGTTGTGTGTATGTGTTGTTGTAGTTGATTCGGGTTTTTTGATGGACTTTGTGACTTCCTCATTTTCACTTAGGCCAAGGGTTTTTGAACTATGTAAGGCACTTGAGAGGGAGTCCACTTGATTTTGAGAAGGACATAAGTTTGGTGGTGATGCATTATCCATAGATTTTCTCAAGGTGGAAGGTTGATTCAGATTTGTTCTCTCAAAAGGGGAAGTATAGTGAGATGGCTATTATTCGGTGTCACAAATCTTGTTAAACTGGCTTCTTCCATCCTGAAAGAGTTACTCCTCCCATATAAGGGAAATCTCATAGGTCTAGACTCACTTAAAGCTACTTCCATAGATGATGATTATGAAAGGGATGTATTGGTTAGGGAGACATCCCCTCCTATCATCGGCTTTACAGTTGAAGCTCTTAACCAAACCCTAAAACTTTGCTAACTGTGCTTCTCATTACAGCTTATAGTAGAATGTCCCATTCTTCTACACTTGAAGCATGTATCAGGCAATTTTTCATATTTGAAAGTAATAAAGTATCGTTTTGAGCTATTCCAACTAACTTAGGTACTAGTCTTAATCGAAATTTACCAGTCCATGTTTACTTTTATTCATAAAAAACCTCTCAAGGCTCCACCCTTAAGTTGAATTAGCTTGCACTCTATAACATCTCCAACTAAGGCTCCTATTGTAACCGCATTTACTTCCATCATTTGATTTAACTTCAAACCATGCACCTCTAACCAAAAAGGACACTTTTATAAATATACATCCTCAAAATTCTAGTGTACTTCCCATATGTTTAGAACAAGCAACTTTCCCATAAACGATTACAGTCCTTCCTTAATGATTTTCATTACTTCTTGTGTTTTTGCCAAGGTGCGTACGTAAGTGTTGGCCTTTATGGCCACTATCTCATAACTCCCATAATTCTTCTAAGCCTTCTTTAGCACTAACATGATCGTTGCCCTATTTTTAGTTTTTTTCGATACAATCTTACAAATCATGATGGCCTTTAAAGCTCTTATAACTTCTAGTTAGGTCTCAAGATCTATCACATCCTCTACGTATTCTTGAGCGTTATTAGCAATGCCATAGGCACTTGCATTAGTAAATAAGTCCATCCTATAAACAAGAAGAAGGATAACTTAGACCTATTATGAGAATAATTCGACAATTAGAGCATTAGGGTTTTATGTCCAAGTCATAGCCAATATAGCATATCTAAATATAGGTCAAAGTATGGACTGAATTCAACACTTAAGCAAAGAGATACTAACAATAAACAATCCAACTAAAGATCACATTGGTTAGTGAAAGGGTATGAACTGACAAATTACTACTGACATAGGTACATATTAGCCATATAACTTATACAAAGAATAGACGACAAAAAGGGAACCCTACTGTTGCTAAGAAAAATTGAAAACAGAAATTAGGACTTATCTGACTCACGATGCCCTTAGCATTCCATCTTCCTTCTAGGCTTTGGGTTTACGAAGATGGGGGAGAATTTCATCTTGGGGGTGGGGAAGTGACATGTTGCTGGATAAGATTTGTGACAACTAAGGTAAGTCAGGAGTTACGTGATAAAGGAGGGGTTGGTGAATTAGGGATTGGCAGCATCTTCTTATATTGGCAAAGATTAAGGATTTGCTTGATGGGATTTGTAATGGTTAGGGTAGGTTAGTAGTTACGTAGTAGAGGAGAAGGTGGTGAGTTAGGGATTTACAGCATGTTATTGTACTGGCATAAATTAGGGTTTTTGGGTATAAGTAAGTTAAGGTCACACGGCTTGAGAAGGCTGGAAGCAGGGATGAGGGTTTAAGTGGTTGTTGTAGTCTCCCAATTAGTAGTTGCGACAATGGATTGGCCAAATATTGATTATGAAAACCCTATTGATGGGGTGAGGTTTCTCAATGGGGAGAAGAGACTCTTAATAAGGGAGAGAAAAGTTACAACCTAATATTTTATTTAGTGTGCGTTTTTATACACAATTTGAAAATGGTATAAATGAGTCTCATTTAACAACTGTAGTAATCATTTTATCATATGTAGCTAAAACTACAAATTAGAAATACTGTATTTAAAGAATCTAAATTTTGAATTAATTGGATATTGATGTTGATTATATAAGTCATAAACTAATAGAAAAGTAGCTTAGCAACTTGCGAATTTTTGGGTAACAAATTAAATTCTTAGATTGTTAAGAAACAAAATTCAATTTTACCATCATTTGGCTAAATATATTATGTGCTTTTTACACAAATGTTGTAAGTGAAACAACAAATTAAAAGTTTATTATATTGATTTTAAAAATACCCTAACTAGATGCAATAATACTAGTGCAACAAACTTAACAAAAAAATCTTTTTACACCATTGAAGATAAAAACATATTGAAATTACATTCCATTTTGTTGAGTTTGTCCAAAAACAATTCAAAATAGTTGATATTTTTATCATAGGCTTAGATAAGGCTAAATATGATCTATAAGAAATAAGAAGGGATATATAATCCTTTTTAAATTTCAAATTTGGAGGAAAAAAAAGGGGATATGATTTAACTAATGGTGAGTTTTAGGAGTTATAATGAAGAGAGAGAGAGAGAGAGAGAGAAAATAAGATAATAAAACAAGATAAAGCTATTGAATTATAATCAGAGGTAAATAAAAAAGACACAATATATTCAAAGGGATATATTGGATTAAATGTGTTAAATTTGTTGTCCAATGAATGAATATGTTGATATGCTTATATACGTGCTTTGAAAAAATTTATGTTTGTTATTAAAAATAGAAAAATATTGAGTCTTCTAATTAGCTTTAATAATGAATATATTATTTAGTATACAGTGCTTAAAGTATGGATGTGGAAGGTTCTATATGATGTAAAAGGTCGACATTATATGTAATGTAGAAGGTTAATGTTCTACGTAATGTAGAAGGTTAAATTATTATTTTTGTAATCTGAGACTTAACTATAATAAGTTACAAGGGATAATATCTCTAATACTTCCTAACAAGATTTTGGCTATGGATTTAAGCATTCGGTTTCATCCTTCGAAGAGAATCAACATGTTACTACTACTAATTTTGTGTTTTCTTTGAGATTTATGGAGAAGATCTCGTGATAGACAAGTGGAATGGAGCCAAATTTATTTATTCATGTAAAATTAATAATAAGTAAGGTTGTGTTGAGGATTTTATAGAGTAAATTGTGCAAGATGATATTAGTTTCAAAATATGAAATTTGCATTGGATATATGTTTTGCAAATAATATGAAGATCACACCATATGCAAAGATCATTAGAGGAAAGCAAGCTTAAGATCAAGTTCAAAGCATTCTAAATCAAATAAGCATTCAAGATTTTAAAATACAACAATTATTATTGCTCTTAACACATTAGAAAAGCCATGGTTTTAAATTCAAAAGGATTAAGACTTATCTACTTTCATAAGAGTTGTAACTTTAAAGCATCATATTAAGGATTCAGAACAACATATGAGTGATTCGAATGAAGAAGTGTTAAATACTCTCTAATTATAATTCTTAGTAGTTATTGTCATAAATTGATTTCAACATAAATGGCCATAGAGATGATAAGATATAAGGTGCTTTGCTTTTAGAATATTTCCTTAAGCAAATTTGTTTTTGTTCTTGATTAAGAGAGTTTGCAACTTTGAGAGAATGAATGGGTTATTATAGTTCTTTCTAGGCTTCTACCGAGTCTAAGGGCATAGTAGAGTAGTGACTCTAGTATACTTGTGGGTGTATATTTTTCCCTCAAAATATAGTAGAAACCAATTTGGTTAATTGGAGCTTAATCAATGGAGCTAAAAGAGTGAACCTACTCTTAAAAGGAAACTAGTATGGTTCTTGCCTCAATCTCTCTCTCTCTCTCTTTCTCTCTCTCTCTCTCTCTCTCTATATATATATATATATATATATAATCCATATTTATGCATTTACTCAACAATACAACTTAATTATTTATTAAAATTTGAAAGAAGGGAATTTTAAAAATTTAAATCTAATTAAATTAATCACTTTAATCCTCCGTCTTCATTGCACTTGTTTAGATTTGTAAGAAGCGAAATCTTAAACACATACTTATAACTTTATAGTAGGAGTAGGGACTGAATCTAAACATAACAAGTTAGTAAATGGAACAAAATAGGAAATTATAAAAGACTAATCATTGACAAGCTCAATCAGATGATGTTGAATTGATCAAAAAACCACATTGGTCACTCTTCAAGGAGATCAAACAACTGTCTTCCCTCCAAAGGTGAAGTCCTTTCTCTTGATACAATCAAATTGGATTCATTTTGATTTAACAATGTACTTTACTGCATCTAAAGCGTCTTAGATTTTTGGCAACCATACTCAATATGTACCTTACATATAATACAAAACTATATAGTACCATGGAATTTGTGGTACATATTATATGAGAACAAATTGAGTTTTAAGATTAGCAAGAGTTTATACTTGATAACATATATTAGGGGAGTAGGTTTTATAAAATCTAATATGGGAACCTACTCTAGGATGCCTAATACCTTCTTTAAGGCATGCTTAACTCATAAGTCTTAAAGGTTACAAGATTCAAAGGTTTTGATGCTCAACCCCATGTAGAGCAAAGCTCAAAACCACTTTGTATCCCTCAATTTCATTTTGTACATCCATGTCGTAAGTTCACTGAATAATACTTAAAAAACTCATTGACGTAAGAAATTCACAACTCTAATACTACTTATCATAGGATGGTAACATTGCTCAATCATATTGGTGCCCCATATCATCTTAGGCATCAAAATTATTCTTACTAGATGGCAAGTAAGCTTTTAATGTCGTTCTTCCAAATATGTTCCAAGCACATCTTGTGTAAAAATTTAAATAAATTGCAAAGGTACCTTTGATTACTACTCTATGTGCATTTAACCTTGTATGTCTAAAGTGAGTATCTAGACCTTCAAATCTTCAAAAGAAAAACTCTTAGACTCTTGTATAAACATTTTTTCCCTTAGAAAAAAATATTTTAAAAAATGTTAAAAAGTAACTAGTATAACAAAATGTTCAAAAACCAGAAAGTAGAAAGCTAAAAGGGTAGAAGTTGTTTCCTTTTTTATTTTATATAATTCTTTTAAGTTCAATATATTTAATCATTTTATCTAATGGTAAAATAGTAAAAGTAGAGTCTGAAAACACATTTTATAAAGATTTAGGGGTCTAGATATTCAATTTCAAAGATTGGAAAGCTAAAATATAGACTAAGCAAACATAATTTGAGTGTATTTAGAATTCACCCTAAAATTTTTTATAAAATTGAAATATTTGAAAATAATATTCAAAGTTAGAAGCTACGAAATAAAATAGAAGTAGAAATCAGAGAATAAATTTACACACTTCTCTGTCACAATTGCTCGACAACTTGGCATGTTAGACATGGACTATTTCACCTGTATTTGCCATGACAGCTGCTAGAAAATATATATTGATGGCTCTCATTTATTCAAAGACAGGGAGGAGTGATGACAACGTAAAATCAAATTTAAGATCATCCCTAACCCACCTGTTCTATGAACTCCATTGACACACATTGATTGTTATTGGAGTAATATATCTCTGCTGGGTTCAATTGTACACATGAATGAAAGGCTCCTTTTTATGGGTTCATATATCCAAATAATTCTTAAATTTGATCTCATATATGCGAATAAGTCGATCGTTCAGATAATAGAGAAAAAAAAAAGAACCAAATTTATTAACTTGATTGGTTTCAGCTGGTCTAGTAGCTATCATACGCCAACATGGACACTGTATAGCACCAACAATAAAGGACGATGTTTAAAAAATTACGACAAGACTTTTCAAAAAGCTGTAAGAATATTAATAAATACATATATACGTGGATATGTCTATGTATCATAATATTTTTACATATCTTAGTAGCTAAATTTACATTGTGTAAGTCCACTATCAATCCGTTTTTAATTTATTATATATTCAAGCTTGACATATTGGATTAAGTGGTAGGGTTCGAGAAATTTAGTCTATAATTACAATGAAGAAAGAATGTCTAACTTGGTAAGTTCAATATAGAGATCTTTATAAGAGTCTATTTGTTTTTAGTTTCCCTCAAGCATACTATATATTTAATATTTAATAAGACATGTTATTGTTCTTACACTTATGATATGCTCATCAAGATAACTCTAAATTAAGTAAGCTTAATAACATCTATCGATTATCAATACAATTTGATAGATATTATTAACTATAAAAATTTATAAATACCCAATTATGTCTTTTAATTTTAGCTTTAGAAGTATTAGAAATTAGGAAAACAATACATGGCTGTCAAACCATTATCCTCAAAAATCAATTCAAATGAAAAATAAGTCAATAATCGATCGAGAACAATGGGATTAGTACTTAACAAGTTCCTCACTTATGACGAGTGCGTTTGAGCTTTCAAATTTTCCTCTTTCTCGTTTTAGTCACTTCTCTCTAAATACTCTCTTTAAGTGTTACTGATGCATCACCAAGAACAATACGATTAATGCTTATGTAAATATTTTTCAAATTGTTGTATAAAAAATATCACAATTAATGTCAGTTTTTAGTTTAGAGGAATGATTCAGAGTAGAATAAAATAGAACGAAATTGAGAGCGGAATGAGAATATCATTCTTGTACTTAGTAATAACAAACGATAGAATCACAATATTCGATTATATTTTGTTGTTTTTGATCATATTTTGAATGAAGTGGTATGGATATAATAAACTCATATTTTTTTAATATACCACGGTTTCTTGAAGGCGCATAAGGACAATATGACGGATGTAGTATACATATCTGTATTGTAACATATGTCCTGGTATCCGTGTAATACACTATAGTAATGCACATGTACATAATATCATACTATACATAATATATGTTATATGTTATATATTATAGAATATGTCTGCAGATATAATATAGAATGCATTGTACAACATATTATATATTAACAATAACACATATGTGCTATATGTATTCTATAAAACAATACATGTGTATATTATATTTCAAATAATATGTATATTGAAGTAATGTATATAATATATTATAATTAATTTTACTACAGGAATACTATATATAATACAAAAACATAATACACACACACGCACACACATATGCTTGATATACAATGTATAATATAATATATAACATGTTATAATTATACCATAATATAATATGTATATATACATATACGATACTATACTACATCCTATCGATTGTATAGATGTTATTCATCGTATAATATACTACAAACTTGTTCTACTTCTATACAAATTCTTTAGATGATAGAAATACAATATATTTCAACATATGCCATGATTATATAATTTATTATATTTTATTTAGTTATAACCTGTACAATTCACAATTCTTATACATTATATGCAATGTATATTATATACAACATAAAGCACATTTAACGGTACATTACATAAAACGTACAGCACAATATACATACAATATATTATAATTATTTATAGTATATACCAGTTGATAAAACGTTTATAAATACATAAACATAATTATATATGAATATAATATCTAAACATTATATACCAGTTATATAAAATACAGTGCCTGAGTGAAAATAAAAGAGAGAGAATATAATGTATGTTGACAATAGAAATTGTCATAGAAGTCAGAAACCATTGCAATTTCTACACCCAACTTGGCCGCAATTTATTTTCCTCGCTTAAAGTGGAGCATAGTATGTGTAAAAAGGCAAAAACTAATAAAGTAAAAGAAAATACTACTTTAATGAAATAACCTTAAATGGGTTGAAAACTCTATAAATCATCAGAATATGTTTATAAACGAATGCAAATGATCATAATTATGGACCATTCAAATACATTTATTCCTATTATATCCAGACCTTCGAATCGTATAACAAGTATCCCATTCTCTGTAACAAGTATAACGCAGATTACTTAAAACGATATTGTCCTATTAGCCAAAGCATAAAAGCATAATTCATCCAATAATATGGAGATTATTGCCCCATTCGCTCAAGAACATGCTGACAAGGGATAACGACAACATTGTAGCCTCGTCTGCCAAAAATTCGGCCCTTTTGATTTTCATATTTTTTTGTCCAATCTTATTTTATTAATATTTTGAACCCAACGTACCAGGTGAAATTGAAAGAGAGACGTTAAGATATCGTGTGCAGTATCCCCATTGGCCGTTTGCTCTCTTTTCCATTTCCTCCCTTTTTAAATCAAATCTTTCCTCTATTTCTAGAGAGAGAAAAAAACTTCCCATAGGCCATACCAAAACCCAAAGCTACACTAACCAACTCCCCCCTCTCTCCATTACAAACAATAAACATGAAGAAACTGGGCATAACAAGATCTCAAAACCTCAAAACCCACCAAAGATCTCATCTTTACTGATTCCGCTACGTCATTTAGTGATTTTCTCATCTGGGTATTCTTCAAAAGATCGTTTTGGTTGAATTCAAAAAATGGGTACTCCATCAAAAAAGAGCCCACTTTCACAAAAGAAAAAGCCACTGCGTAGTAGCAGTGAGAAGAAGCCTCCATCTTCCGTCGCCACCACTGAGTCACTCACCACTAACTCGACATCCTCTGACATGAGAGAAGGCAGTTTGAGTAGTGCTAGTAAATCTAGTAATAGTAATAGCAATAATATGGAGTGTTGTTCTTCACCAACTCCGTTGGGTTGGCCTATAAGGAAAGCTGAAGTGTGTAGGAAAAGCTCGAGTATGAAGGAAAATGAAGGTGATGAGAAGAAAGAGAAAGAAACAAAGTTGGACGATTCTGAACTGAAGAGATTAAGCTCTAAGATTTCTGGTTAGTTTTTTTTTTTTTTTGGTTTGGTGTTTGTTTGGTTGATGAGAAATTGCAGGGTACTTTAAAAAGATTCAAACTTTGAAGTTCTTGTTTTAAGCATTTCTAATTTTACTTAATTATTGAAAAATTTAAGTTAATGCTGCCATTTTAGTATAAATCTTAAGTGACATAATAAAATTTCAATAACAGCCTTATCTGCTATATTCTAAATTAAAACCTGCTACAATTTTATAATATGGACACAAAAATTTATTAAACCATGCTGTTGGACACTAAAAGAATCAGTCAAAGGACCTTTTTAATAAATAAATGCTTATTAAAAAAAAAATAAAACAAATGACTTTTAAAATTACAGCCACACCCTAATTAACTTGATTATATGCCTAAACCTTGTGAGTATTTATTCATATATTTAACCAAAAAAGTATTTATTTAATCTTATTTTTTATTTAGAAATTGAGAGAAAAGTGGAAGGATTCAAAATTTGAAGTTTAGGCTTAGTAATTTTAATCCTATTACTCCTGCGAAACATGGAGTTTTATTATGTAGCTTAAATAATGGCAAAAAGCAATTCAAAATCTTTTTTTACTAAATTGCTCTTTGCAGCTAAAAAGCGCAAGAAAAAGTGAAGAAACTTCAAATTTTGAAGTTTAGCTTGGCTGCTTCTTTGTTATTTGTTTTAACCATTCAGAATTTAGTCATAGAGGAACATGTTAGGGGTTGGTTTAGGTGAAACCTTACTTATGAAAGATATGTTCATTTGAGGAAAAAATAAAAAATTAGAAGCGAATATGACGAAGTCTCTCTTCCTGGTGATTTGAGAAAATTAAGGATTTTCTCTAGACATTCTGGAAATTATCAGTACTTTTTCTGGCAATATTTTGTGGAGGTGTATCTGAAGTTAAATTTTTTGTAATCAGAGTTGGACATGATGAAGGAGAGATTTGCCAAATTGTTGCTTGGTGAGGATATGTCTGGATCAGGGAAAGGAGTTTGCACTGCATCGGCCATATCAAATGCCATTACCAATTTATGCGGTATTACTTCTTAATCCTTGTTCCTTCTTATTTTATCTCAACTGCAACTGTTTTAGGGTGCACGTTGAATGTACTATTTGCAATGGTTGAATATTATGGTGGAAATTCATGGCGGTGCTCTAAGTAGTAGCGTGTAGTGATAGGATTGTGGAAGGAGAAGGAAGTGGTGGGCGGCTAGTTAGTTAGGTGATGATTCTTTTTACTGGTTGAGATTTCCCAAGACATGGTGACAATGATTTTCATTTTTTCTAAGAGGAAACTGATTTTCCCATCTCTTGAAGTTAAGGGAAAAATGAAACATTTTTTCTTTGAAGCAAACAGATCCTTGGTGCTAATTGAAGGAGCCTCCTTTACTTGTGTGTCAATTTTAGTTCATTTTGCTCTGTTCTGATCACTTTTGTTTTCGGAAAATTTAGCAACTATTTTCGGGCAGCTCTGGAGGTTAGAACCCCTGCCCCCTGAGAAGAAATCAATGTGGCAAAGAGAGATGGAGTGGCTTCTTTGTGTTAGCGATCATATAATTGAACTAATACCTTCTTGGCAGACATTCCCAGATGGTGGCAAGCTAGAGGTACTCCAAGTTTAACTATTCAGTTGTGTTTCGGTTTGTACATCAAAATGCAAGTTAAGATAAAATTTCCAGAAACTCTAATTCACCAGTTGCTTCACGTTACACCACATATAGGAATCAGAAGTCAAAATAAGTTTGTGTTAGGATAACCAATACATGCAAAAGTTTGTCTAATAACTTAACTCATTTTTGTAGGTCATGACTTGCCGGCCCAGATCAGATCTCTTCATCAATCTTCCAGCTCTTCGTAAATTAGACAATATGCTTCTGGTAAGTTTTTAATTCTGAATTCTTTGGTAACATCAGTTTGGCAAGTAAATTTATAATCGCTAACCATTCTTACTTAATTACAGGAAATATTGGATAGCTTCACCAACACCGAGTTTTGGTATGTTGATCAAGGTATTGTAAGCTCAGATTCAGATGGTTCAGCTTCTTTTCGCAAAACAATTCAACGGCAGGAGGAGAAGTGGTGGTTACCTGTACCCCGTGTTCCTCCTGGTGGTTTGAGTGAAAATTCAAGAAAGCAGTTAAATCATACTCGTGAATGCACAAATCAGATATTGAAAGCAGCTATGGCCATCAATAGCCTTGCTTTATCAGAAATGGAAATTCCAGAATCATACTTGGAAACCCTTCCTAAGGTTTGCATTTTTGTATACACAAAGACAAGGTTTTCTGCATTGTAATGTTAATGTAACTTAACAACTTTGTGGAAAGCTAAATTCTTTAATAGTATGTATATATACAGGTAAACATTTTATACATTTGTAAAACTGGTTTCACCGTGGATAAGTGATTCTTTTTTTCTTCTTTTTCCTGACTTAAATTTCAGAATGGAAGATCCTCTCTCGGTGATGTTATATATCGATACATCACATCTGATCAATTCTCAGCAGAATGCCTGCTTGATTGCCTTGACCTGTCTTCTGAACATGTAGCTCTAGAAATAGCAAACCGCGTGGAAGCCTCAGTATATGTTTGGCGACGGAGATCTCACTGCAAACCCCCAACTCATCCGAACCGCTCCACAGCGAAGTCGTCATGGGGATTGGTCAAGGATCTGATGGTAGATGGGGATAAAAGGGAACTACTAGCAGAAAGAGCTGAAAGCCTCTTGTCATGCTTGAAGCAGCGATTTCCCGGTTTAACCCAAACTGCATTAGACACCAGCAAGATTCAATGCAACAAGGTTCATCATGTTCTTCCCTACAACATCCTTTTCGCTTTTTAGATTACAAAGAAACAGGGTCAGAAAGCTTTTCTATTCTACATTTTGCATAAGCTAATTGGAATTAAATCTGAAACATTTGTCAGGATGTTGGAAAATCCATACTTGAGAGCTACTCAAGAGTCCTCGAGAGCCTTGCATTCAATATTGTTGCACGTATAGATGACTTACTATACGTTGATGATCTGACCAAACACTCAGACAAGTTAGCATCAGTTCCTACGGTTAGTGTAATCGCCCACAAGAAGTTGACAGTCCCGTTTGCGATGCCCGTCTCAACTAGTCCTTACAAGTCGACTTTTAGCACCCCAAGCTTTTCGCCTGCACCCCTGATTAGTCCAGTTAGAGGGGAGAGGACACCTTTTATCCACAATGCAAGCAACAATGGCAACAACAACAACAACAATAACAATAAGCCTTCTCGACGTGGATTCGGAGTAAGAAGAGTTCTAACAAACTATCTCGGTGTTGATAGTAAGCAAAAAATAGGCAGTAATAATCTGCTTGAAGGGCCTAGTTCAGTCCCTAAAACAAATGCATCACAAGGTCAAGAAAAGCAAAATGATTCATCATCGGCCAATCCAGGCAGTGCAAAAGTTGCATCCTAATGTATTTCCCCAAGAAGACGATGCAATATCAAGGGATGACTAAGAATTTTCGATGTTTTTTACAGCATTCTGCTGTAGTGTAAGTGCTGATTCGGAAACTGATCTCAACAGTGTAATAGCAGTGTGTTGATAGTTACAAGGATATTCATATATTTACTATAAACTTATTGGTTTTCTATAAATTTCTTTGTATCAATTCAAGCAGTTAATGATTTTTATACCCTAATTATTGATGTCTGTTGGTAATGTGAAAACCTTATTGTAACTGAGAAGGGGGAAAAAAAAAAAATTCGTTCGAGCCCAGAAGAAGATATGTATTGATGCAGTATGGTGTTTGTTGCTAATACGAAATTATTATTGTAACTAACATGCAAAGAAAATTGGTTAAGGCCCCCAAAGACAAGAAATAATGTGCTTCCTCTGACGCAATATGAGAAATCTAATCGTAGTTGAGAAAAGTTGAAAATCTGTAGTTAGATTTAGAGTTGTTAATGAGTTTGAATTGGGATATTATAATGTTTGAGCTTGGACTTGATCAAATTTCATTTGGAAGAAAAAAAAAATTCCAAAAATCAAGTTTGATTGAATTTATAATTTTCAGTTCTAGTTTGACGTCAAGTGTTATTCAATGAGTTCAAACTCAATTTAATTAAACTTGTTTAGCTCTCATTTATCAAAAAATTAATTTTAATCTAATTGAGATAAAATTAATTTCTAAAAATGAATTTGCCGATTTATCAAGTTAAAATATTAAGTAACCAACTTAAGTAGCTCCAATTTAAGTTTAACTTGACTCTTATCAAATCAAGCTTCAGCAAACAATAACAAAAATATTTGCAAATTTGAAATGAAAGAAAATATAAATAAATAAATACGGAGGATGTATCCAGAAACGGAGTAAAAAACGAAAGGCAGAATGGGGGCATTCCGAGAATTGAACTCGGGACCTCTCGCACCCTAAGCGAGAATCATACCACTAGACCAAATGCCCGCTGCCCAGTGTGAGATCATTAACAATTTATTTATCTTTACTCACATTAATGAATTCTAAGCCCAACATCTAACCGAATTTGATACACCCAGGACAGTCGCCAGTTAGCAGGTGATTAAGGTTATGAGAAATCAAACCTCCCTTGGAAATCATAAATAATTGCGCATACAACTGTAAAATTATCGCTTAGGCATGAATGAATCCCTTAACTTAAGAAAGTCATCTCTCTATAATTTTGAAAATATACACTTACCTCATAAACCGATTAACAAAAATCATGGAAATTTACAAAGAGATTAAAGTGCTTTTTCGAGTTGGAGGACTTATCTACATCTAACTATTAGCTAACTTCTAAAGTTGAAGGTCCGTAGAAATAATCGTCCCCAAATCGCAACTTTAGATTTTAAAAAATTATAAAACTCTTAGACGCTTTCTCTTTGATCTTTAATTGATTAAAGGAAAAAAAGAGAAGAGTTGGACTTCAACGTGGATCTTCCAATTCTGGAGAGCTAATGAAATAAATTTTCTTAGGTGTTGGTCTTCACATCCAAAGAGTAGTGATGAAAAGTCTGAAAATTTTATCGATGTGGCTCTAATGGTTGTACTAGGACTTAGATTAGGAACCAAAATTTTGGATGCACTATTATTCATTTTTTATTTTTCATCTTAAGTAAAAGGTGTATATAAAAATAGGTGTACTGCTTTATTTCCCTTTTGCTCGTTTTTGACAAATAAGACAGTAATATAAAATGTAGCAGAAATATATAGAGTCGGATCCATGTATTCAATTTTTACCCCAATTGAATGAAAATAAAAGAAGCGGCTTTGAAATTTGAATTCCTACAAAAGAAGCCAATAGAATTTATGAATTTGCGTACACACTTGAGGAACCATGGAGTAGAGCTTTGGAGGGGACTTCATGTGATTTTTGAATATTCGATGTTAATGGGGGGCGTGTGGCCTTAAATAGAAAGGATGGGTTGGATTGCGCTCCCTTGACTTGAAGAAGTGTTCCCTTACCATGTGACCCCTCATCAATGTAGCAGCAGGCCTTTGCGTGACTCTTCATTCACGAGCCCATGCTCAAGTTTCCTAATTGACTTTTGGAATACTTTTGTTCTTGACGAAAACACTTCTTATGCTATACTCGATGTTTGGCCGTGACTAAAGTTTTAGGGCTGTCTTGATATAAAAAAAATTAGAGTTGTCAAATATTATTTTAATTTTGAGAAAATACAATTATGGAAACCGACGCTGGAAACCGAAGAAGCTTCTAATAGCAAATGCCAGTATCTAACCATCACGGATAATGTTTTCGAAAATAAGGGAAAATGGTTCCATTATTAAAAAAATAATAATAATAAAATAAAATAAAGTTTCATATCTCTCGTGTTGCACTACCAGGTGATTAACTACTCCTATTGATGATAAGTTATCTCATTCTCTACCCATCATCATTTCCCCTTACAAGTTACAAGTTATTAGTATCTACCTTACTTAAGATTACCATCATATTTTGTTAAAACTGTCATCGAAAAATAAACTTTAGCTATGGTTTGATATTTACTAAGTCGGGATCATTTGTGTAAATACTAAAAAATGGACATTTTCTTTTTCTTTTTTCTCATATTGATTTTTTTCGAATAGCGTAAGACATTTTTCATACATATTTGGTGTTTGTATTATTAGCAACTTCGTTGTAAAAGCTGCCTATTCAACATTTAGCCACTTTAAACTAAAGAAGCAGGGGAACTTAACAATAGAATGTTATTTTAAACTACTTTCAATAATTTTATATTAATAAATTGGGTGGTGGGTAAGTTTTGACCCACAAGTAAAAAACCCAATAACGTGTGGGATGGAATGGGTTCTATATAGCCTACAACATATTAGGGTGGATTAATTTGGTCTTATGAAACTTGTTTCAAACCCATCAAATCGTATTTCTACTTAACTATGCTAATACTTGGCAATATAAACAGAACCTCCATACTATTAGACCGGTTATAGAATTGTAAACGAGTAAAGTTGAACTAAGTTTTTGAACCTTAAACTCGACTCATTTGAGACGTATTAAGTTTGAGCTAAATCAAATTTTTACGAGCTCAAAAATTTAACCTCGATTTATTTAAATAAATAAGCTCTATTTTTAATTCAAGCTCAGCTTTTTTATAAATTAAGTTAGCAATTAAATTTAAGGAGTAACAGACAACTTAACTCTTTTTTAACACTATAGATATAAAGTTAAGCTAAAAAAACTAAGTATACAAGATGCATAAATATACAAATAAATAGATGAATAAATAATGAATAAAGATTATATTATATATTGCATACTATTTTATATCATATAATAAATATATATCAGTTTCAGGTTTTATTTAAATTCAAAGCTTATGTGATAACTACGTAGGCATAAATGTCTTCAATTTCTCGTTAAATACAAAAAGTACAAAAAGGTCAACAGTTTGTTCTCCGATTTCTAGAGGGGGAATCCAACCTAGAAGAACTTGATGCAATTATCTACGGTTAAGGATAAGGCAAGGTTAGGACTTACGGATATCCAATCCTTCTAACTTAGTGCTTCTTGGAAAGCTAATTTGGGGAATACTACAAAATTCGAAAGCCTTAGAAGTTATGCTCCTGGCAAGTGGGAGATGGTATAAGAATTAAGTTTTACAATAATCCATAGGAATCCTAGTCTTGAAGGATGTACTCTTGCAAATAGAGACGTAGAGTTATCTCTACACAATATTAATATGAGTGATTTTATTAATAAGGATTTTTAGGACATGAAAGCTTGAAAGTGTCTAGCACTTGCTTTCAACGCGAGAAATTTTAACAATACAATATATTCTTATCAGTATATTTACTGTAGCAAATAGATTAATTTGGCGCACAAAAGAGAGTGGAGTATATCCGTTTAGAAGTAACTATTTATTGCATTATTACTCAACAAAGGGGATCTTTGGAAGACTTCAACTTCTACAACTCGTTTCGTTAATCAAAGAGTGTGGAAAGCAATATGGTATTATGTTGGATTGTCGAAGCATAGACATCGTCTGTGGAGATTATTACTAATTCTTTGGCAATTGATTACGAATTGCTCGTAGAAAAATCAAAACAAAACCTTTCTGCAGTTTTTATGGTGAGATTGAAACCCCTGAATATCTTTCTTTCCATTATGCACAGGTGAAACCCATTAGGTTTATATGATGCAATATTCACATTCAAAACTGCCGAATCACAAGAATTGATTTCTAGCTTGGACATTTGCTACATTTTTCTAGAGACTCTCATTTAATCAAGGATTTCTTTCTTAAGATCAAATTGATTTTATGGCATATTTGGAAACATCATAACTATTGCATCTTTAAAAATGCATGTCTTGATCTAAGTGGAGTTAAATACTTAAATCTGCAATTCTAAAGGACTTTTGTTGTTTTATGACGGCTTAATTGAAGTGGAAACTCTGAAACACACTATGGATTTGGATTTCACCACCTTTTGATGTTCTTCAATATGGATTGTGACGCAGTATCCAAAAACAATCTCATATGCAGGGATGATCGTGGGAATCTACTACAAACAAAAGCATTGCATTCTTCTTCTACAATAGTTGAAGTAAATGAAGTAAAGGTTGTTAAAAAAGGAGTTAGATGCAATTATGCAATAAGGATGGACCTGTTCATAAGGTCGAATGGCCTAAAACTACCTGTTTATAGATCGGCACAAGGTTGAACTATGACCAACCCCGCTGGTCACAATCTTAAGCCAGTTTGCTAGCTCTTGAACCAGTTCTTGGTTTTTTTTTTAATAATTAAATTAATAATTTCTAATTCTTTTTATAAATTTTTGAATCGATGTTCTTCGAAATAATTATCAGTCCTCTCTTGCACTTGTATTTCATTCAAAAAATTGTCATACAACGTAACGTGTATATTTACATAACATAACATATAATACTGCATACGTAATTAACCAATATTTATGGTTGAAATTTACTCCATTTTAAAATAATAGGTTTGTCTTATACAAAGTAAATATTAGTGTAATATTAAAATAATGAGTAATATTAAGTAAAGTAAGAGAGGTTGTAAAGGATAAATACTTCTCATTGATCACAGAATTATGGATTACAATATAGAAATAAAATACAATGCCACCGTTAACTGTAAATTGTGGTAATACATTATAAAAAATTATCTCATTAGTCAAAGCATAGTACTCAAGTGAAAATATAAAATAAAATATCATCCACTTTTAATAGTGCTTATTGGTTAAAAAAATAATTGTAAGAGTTTAGTATTAGAGAATTTAGGGGTAGTGAGGGAAAATTTTTTTTATTGATTTTACATTAAGCCTAAAAGTACTTACATATTCACTAGTCAGAACGAAATTGATGTAATTTGGTTTGGATTTTTAGAAAACCTTTAATGTGTTAGTCAATTTTAAATTATAAAAAAAAAAAAGCTAAGTGTATGTGATTATCCAATTTAATTTTTTTGAAGAAAATTAATTTTACTTAATCATAATTTGAAAAATCCTAAAGTTGGATCGCTACTTTTGAGAAACCATACCATTTAGTTTTTTTGAAATAATTGTAAAAAAAATTTTCCTACATGACAAAACTTTTTTCTAAAAAATAAAAAGAAAACTAACTAGTTGTCTCCTTACATCGATGGTTCATGCTCAATAGTGGAACCCGTAGCCGAGCTTAAGCTTCCGTTAAATCTATTCCAGTCGCTAAAGTATTCATCCTTCTCAATTGATGTCCCACGTGGTTCTTTTCATTTGCAGGCTGCCTTATACTAGTCTTTTGTACAAGCACTTACCTCAACATTGACAACAGAAAGAGAGGCTCGCCGATTGTTGATAACGAAACCTACAATATTAAACACTTGCTCAATTGGAACCTTTGACGCTAGAGCAACGAGTACTTCACATACGATGCAAGATAAGAGTAGATAATCCCTCGTATCTTTCTGCTACTACTCTAAAATATCAAATTCCTTAGTAAAGATATTTTTGAAAGACTCAAAATTCATGTTCATATAGTATTACAGCTCAGACAATGGCCCATCAAACCCTTTCCTCTTCAATTTCTATGTCAGCAATTACTCACCTAAACGTTCCTTGGTGAGTGGTGACGTTCCTTAGTAAGTGGTAAAGGAAGGATTTATAATTGGCCACCACATTGACTTTGGTAAGATTCGAGCATCTCTCTATATCGACCGTCGCTGTAAATACATACTGCTGTGCTTCAGAGCTATATATATCTTAGGAATCTATTAGATCACCAATATAACTATAATAAGTTTTCAAATACATCAATAGTACTTTCGCTTTACAACAGGGATCTAAAATAATTACTATAAGATAAATACAAAGAATATCTTTGTAATAAGATAACCACTTCAACGCCATATCATAAATACATGCATGTAGGTTTCGATCCTCATAAGCTTGAAGTAGCACACTAGGTATGCTAACTACTGATATAATGAACAAGTAGACACTAGGCTTGTAAACTTGAGAGAAAGTTTTAATAACATCATAAAAAACTTTCAAAGCCTTCAACAATTGGATGCATATATCCTAATTGCTGGGGAGAATGTCAACCTTATGTATGTTGTACATAGCGAAGTCACACAATAGTTCGTTATAAGGAAGGCAACAACTTATATGTAGAGTTCCAACGTTGTTATACATCCATCTTAAATTTCCGAGGCCTCTTCCTGCACTTCATGCAAAAGTTCCTCTACTTTTTGTAGAAGGATGGCCTTTTCATTATTATCTTCACTACATTTTTAATTGGAGTTAGACTATCCTGTAAAGCTGTAATGTTATGCCCTAAAATCGCAGAGTTACAATAGTTTTGTCATGTAAACCAACTTATAATAGTAACAATCTCATAGTCCCTATCATAGATATAATTTACATAAGGCGTCAATGATTCGTCGCTTTGAAGTAAATAGCTCAATTAAGATTTTAAGTCAAAATTTACATAAAAAGATAGAACCTTATATCATATATATAATTACATCTATATTGTCTTAAAATCCTAGGAAATTACACATGCTACGGTAGTCAGCTAACTTACATATCACATATCAATTCATAAACCTAAAAATACTAACAAAGCATTTTAAAGACTTGATCGTGTAACCTATTGATCCTTACTGGCCCATAGTTTCAAAAAAAAAAATTGACCTTTGGATAATTGTATCACAATATATCAATCAGAACTTATAAGAAAATTTATATAAGTATGAGCAATCATAGCTCAATAAATTAGGTTGGAGACTTATGAATGTATAATAGGCACAAACAAGGTTATCAATTAATTAATTACATGCAATTCAACAAGTAAGTGCCATCACACGATATAGGCTAATTCATTGTAAAATTAGAGTAATTTCACCAACTCTAATCCAAGTTAAGGAGTTTCATGGTTATGCAACAACTCACAACCAAATCTAAATTTATGCAATGAAAACATTACTCTCCCCAAGATTATCATTCAAATCATTGTCCTCATCTTTACAGCGACCTCCTCTCTTGTCATTTAGTTCGGGTAAAGATAAAGAAAAAACCATTATGCTATCCAACGTTATCTTTTTCGAAGGTCTCGGTGTTTGGTTGTAGAATCCTAATAATCCCCTAAAGGGTTGTAATGCATATCTAATCAGGGTATTTAGATCAATTATAATTAGATACAGTTTAGGGTGATCAAATAATCTCACACCATTCCATTCACATCAATCACCAATCATAACACAGATTTCAGTACAAAATCAAATACGCAAATACATGCATTTATATCTACTTAGAAACACAATCATATATAATCCTAAGCCTTCAAGTACTTTAAAATAGTATTCTAAACTACAATAAAATATCAAACTCAACTTACTTGGAATCCTTAATTTGCTTACTAAACTTATCGTAAGTTAACTTGTCTTTATGTGTTCTATAATATAAATATGCTTTAATATTTATATCCTTATGAGACATGTACGCTTTAGATTATGATTTAACTCAATTTTTCATATACACATATTATTTATTACCGATTCATTCTAAGTTAGTTTAGGATTCAGTTTCCGAATCCGATTTCAATTTAGGTTCTAAATCGGTTCTAACTATAAGTATTATACATGAATCCTAAAATACATTTCAAACCCTAATGTAAAATTAATTGCATAAGGCGCGAGTAATCTAAGTATCACTTTTGGTCCTTAAGTCGTATTTTAGTCTACTCGATATATTCTAATCCTCATTTATTTATCGAATTTACTCTCGATGTAAAAAAATTTTACATTTATCATATAGTTATCTAAATTTATGTTTTCTACCAGATTTATTATATATTACTATTATTATTATATTATCCATTTTAACCTACTATTTTATATTTATTATAATTCCAATTCCACATACTCATAAAATTACATATACCTACTACATAATATTCATAATAATCACATCTAACACCCTAAATACTACAATTATCATGCCACATGAAATATGAACATCTTAAAATATTTAATTATTCACTAAATTAGTAATTATTCAATTAACTCCAAAATCACTGATTATATATATTTTTTAAAGGCCTAAAAATTACTTAAAATTTTTGAAAATTCATTTCTGAAAAAGGGCTTCATAGCATTATACTACATCTCCTAAGTAGTTTACATAAAAATTTTGAGCCTAAAACTACACTCTTAAAGCTATTTATTTCTAAATCAAAATATACTCCAGTTTACGCGGTGTCTTAAGCACCGTATATTTCAAATTATAATTAAATCAAACCAATATTTTTTTCCTAAATCTACATACAATAAAACATCAAAATACTAAAATTCATAATTTTCTAGATAAAATTGATAGTTTTAATAAATTACACAAAATCGCGCTGAAATCGAACTCACCTAGCTGTTGGACTTCTGGCCACTAATGGTGGTCTTAAGGGTGTCAACTGGTCTAAGTGATGGTGGTGGGGTATGTAAGTGGCAACGATAGTTTGGTTCCAGTTGGTCATGGGTCGTAAGTTTAGTCTAAATGCTCTAATTGCATAGATTTTTTGTAAATTTTGAGAAAAACCTTAACTCTCTCTTTTTTGGTGCTCTCTCTTTTTCTCACACTCAAAACTGACCAAATGAGCTTCTAATTGAGTTTAGGTATTTATAGAGCTGCTTAGGATTTTTCTCATTAAATTGAGTTGACATTTGCCTTATCTTTATCCGATTTTGATTTTCTAGTTGGTTGATTTTAATTAGTTTAATTTTTTCTTTCTTCCCTAACTTGCTACGACCTTGCTCTGGACAATTCACTACTTTTCTGATTTTTTTTTCTTGATTTTTTATAATTTTCTTTAATTATTTGGTTTTTTTTAGCATTTTTCAAGTATTTTAGGTAATTTCGCATATTTTCACCTACATGTAAATACATATGGGGTACAAGTAAATATTCCTAAATATTCCTAAATATCATTTATGTTATTCTATGATTTTTAGTGTGTATATAATTTACTCTAGTGACTCGTTAATTATCAAAACTCATTTTGTGCATTTTCAATAAATAATATGTAATATACTTATAATTTGATATTATAATATTCTACTATTTTATTACTTATTTTCCTAAATTGAAACTTATGGGATTACCTTTACTAATATTTCTAATGTCATTATAATAATTTAGGCTCGATTGGATCTTTTAATCGATCACCTTTAACTTTACGTATTGAATCCGATCTTACAGTTGCAGGGCTTACATGCAATACCATTCTTGACACATAAGTTAAGAATATGATATACATAACATATATGAAAATCTCCCCTTACCCTAACACTAATTAACAATAATTTTGCAAATTAGCTATTGAGGTCGTATTGGTACTTGCATTGTCAAAACCAATGAAAAAATGAAAAAAAATTTTCTAACCAAGTTATACTTATTTAGGATTTCTCTAATAATTTTATAAATATTTTGCGCTATGTGATGCTTGTTAAATACGCTTAAAGCCAACCGTTTTTTATTAAATTGCCAATTATCCTTTATTTAGTTAACAGTTACACCTATGTAAGAATTATTATGAAAAGAATCTATTTATATGTCTATACATATGGATCCAAATGTATTGAGTGAAGCGAACTTATCTACGAGCTTCCGCTTTCCTTTGTGGTGGACTCTTATGCTACTTAAGTCAACGTATTGCGGCTTAGCTGTAGTAGGCTAAAGTTGGACGTCTCCCATTTATATCGATTTTGCTACTCTAATGCACTCACGTTAAATGACAGGTGAATATTGGCCAAGTACCATGCAAGTTATACTTGTACCTCTCTTAATCATACCTCATCACCGCTTGTCAGGATAAACCACCACCTCGGGTGATTTGTTGTTACGTCCAGTTTATCCCCATATCCTTAGAATGTTTCAATCTCGAGTGCCTATTGAGGGTACTATATTCCTCTCTCATTTTCCAAGCGTAACTCGTTTTGTAATAGTTGCAGAACGCCTTTAAATTCCCTTTCTCATATGTTCCTTTATAATAATACATTGTGAAAATATTAGATTTATCTAATTTAAGGAGCTTACTTAAGTTTGAAGGCCTTGAACTACCAACTGCATGATGACCCGTATGTTGCTCCTTTGTTTCCAGAATTATTTCTATCTTGTCCTCCTCATCCTCAAACATGGCCCCAGGATAATTCATCCGTCAAGGTTCAAATCCAGTAAGTCATATCGAGATACTCATGCATGGAAGTTCGAATCTAAGAGGTTGTATAAGAATACTCATGCATAAAGGTTCAAACCTAAGAGGTAATGTGCTTCAGTAACTTGTGCTTTAGGGGTCCAATTTCAAATCCAAGAGGTAGTGTAACTTGTTGTTCTACGTTTTCCTTTACCTTGTGTCTTTTCCTCGTTGAGGCCGTACTTGTACTTCGGGTATGCTAGAACGTCCTTGAACCATTATGGTGTGGACAACGTACTAGCAATCTTTTCCTTACCTTTTCTACTTAAGGATGAATAGTGCTTCTTCCTTAAAAAGGTACAACGCAAGAATTGCTCCATGCGGATAATTAGAAATTTTTTTTTGCTTAAATTTAGTAGAATAAAGATTTATAAAGAAAAAATAATTGTTTGTCTATCTACAAAAATTTACAACCCTAGAATTTTAAAGGCAATCGGCACTAACAAAATGTCAATGCACGATTGAAATTAAAAACATAAACAAAAGAAGCACAATGAATATGGTTGAATTCAAAACTACACAATGAAAGTTTCAAAAGAGATTAAAATATAGACGAATGAATATTGAAAGTATAGCAATATGAATTCTGGAATGAGGAACAAAAGAAATTTGTGAAGTTTCTACATAGCCGACGAATGCAAATTTATAGTAGAATGTTTCAATGTTCGAAATTTAAATTTTCAAATTGTTTCGAAAAATGTTCCTCTCTGTAAAAAAATTTTCAATGCGAATACTGCTACACGCCTTCACCAAATGACTCCACTCTAAATGCAACGCAATTTGTTTGATAATTTTATGAAATCTTGACATTGCTCAGCAATTGCATTATTCAACTCTTTAAAGAATATATTGCTTTTGCTTTAGAAAATAACGACACAGGATGTGGGGCCTACTTGAAAAGGGAGAGAATATGCATTGAAAGAGGTAATGTATGGCACATTGTAGTTTAGTAGAGTATTGGTAAGTATTTTAGGTTTTTTGTTTTTTTTTTTCTTTCTATATTAGCCGATTGACCCGACAGTTCAACCCATTAGATCGTGACTTAGCCAAACCGCCTAGCTACTGCTGGGGCCCTTATAAGCCCGATGGTTTAGAGTCTAGGCTTGAACCGTCCAATCTTATTTGGATCAATCCGTTGGCCCTTCGAGTTGGTTTGTAATTTCGAATTGGCCCTTATTCGAGCCTAAAAATACAATGTAACATTGTCCATCAAGCCATTATGGGTAGAAAAAAATTATCTTTAGAGTAGCCCAGCTTTGTTTGGGATATAATAAAGCCCAAACTTAAAAGCGAGTATATAACATAATCAAGCTTGATTGATTATTACAATAAAATCTCTTAATTTATAATAAAATAAGGTTATTAATAACAATAAAGAAAAGATAAAAATATCACAATGTCACAAAAATTGTTAATAATTTCTTTTTAAACGTAAATCACCTCTAAATAACAGTACAAAAATACATTAACAACTTACTTAGAAAAGTAGCTAGGTTTTTTGCCAAATGTTCATGCTATGGTTTTTTTTTTTTCCTCTTATAATGTCACAAGTGCTAAGAATAAAAAAAAAATTATATTTATCATCAAAATTAATAAATATTAGATAAATATAAATTAGATTAAAAATATTATTAAAATATTGTTGATATATCTTGTTTTCAAAATGCGACACAAATATTAATATATTTATATCTTTATCGTATTTTTAAAATATAATATTAGTGTATAATATATTAACAATATTTTGATAAATTTTTTTTTTAATTTATAATTTTATATTTTTTCTTTTTGAAAAGTTGTATTGCAGTAGTTAAGAGTAATAAATATGGAAGAATGACTTGACTTAGTGTGGAAGACTATACCGTCGGGACATATATTGGGGGAAAAAAAAAAGAAAAAGGAAAATAACCTTACTTGCTTCGCTTGTCTGCTTGTCGGCTGTTCTTTTAATTTTCCTTTCCTTTTCACCCCTCTCTCCGTCTCTCTCTCTCTTCTCCTTCTCTCACACACACCCTCTCTCTTCTTTCCAACGAGATACACTCCATTCTCACAGCTCTCANTATTATTAAAATATTGTTGATATATCTTGTTTTCAAAATGCGACACAAATATTAATATATTTATATCTTTATCGTATTTTTAAAATATAATATTAGTGTATAATATATTAACAATATTTTGATAAATTTTTTTTTTAATTTATAATTTTATATTTTTTCTTTTTGAAAAGTTGTATTGCAGTAGTTAAGAGTAATAAATATGGAAGAATGACTTGACTTAGTGTGGAAGACTATACCGTCGGGACATATATTGGGGGAAAAAAAAAAGAAAAAGGAAAATAACCTTACTTGCTTCGCTTGTCTGCTTGTCGGCTGTTCTTTTAATTTTCCTTTCCTTTTCACCCCTCTCTCCGTCTCTCTCTCTCTTCTCCTTCTCTCACACACACCCTCTCTCTTCTTTCCAACGAGATACACTCCATTCTCACAGCTCTCAGAAGACCCAAAACGATGCCGTCCTCAACCACAATCCACATAACAGCCCTCGATGCCATAGTCAACGTAAACTCACTCTTCACACTCGCTGTCTTCTTAGGCCTAACATGGAACCCTTACGACCCAACAACACCCCTTTACCTATCCCCACAATGCACTCCTAGTTCCAGTACATATCGAAACCTAATCGCCTTCCATGTCTTCTCTTTCAGCTGCTTCCTTTTCTCCTCCATCATCGCACTGGCCTTAAAGCAAGCCATAAAATTACGACGCTCGCTCGCCCACACGAGTAACGATAATCACGGTGATGGGTATATTTTCCATAGGAGGATAAGAGTGGAAGTGTTGACTAGTGTGATAAATAGAACTGGGTTGAGAATCGGGATGTTGGTTTCGGGTTGTGGGTCGGTTTTTGGATGTGGGTTTTTGATGCTGGCTTTGGTGAATTTGGTTCAAGTTAAGTTGGGAAGATTGGGTTGTGGGAGTGGGTTCAGTTATGCTGCGGTTGTGCCATTGGTGATTTTTGTTCCTGTTGGGCTTGTAATTTACGTTGGTGTTGTTTTGTATGCTTTTACCAGGTAGATCAACACGTCGGTTTTCACGTTCTCATGGACTATATATTATTACTAGTGAATTTGGTGATCATCTGATTAATGCAGCATGATTTAAAGTTACCAAGATTTGGTTTTTAATGGGTATGTGATGTTTTGTGTGAATTGAAGACAAAGTTGATGGTCGATTATGTGTGGTGGCAATAGGATGTGGAGGTAGCAAGATTTGGTTTTTACTGGGGTATGCGTTGTTTCCGATTCCCTGAGGCCAGTTTTTGGGGTGTCAAGTCTATATGGTATTAGCGAAGAGTTTATGATCATGTGGTGTAATGGCAATATGATATGGAGTTAACAAGTTTCGGTTTCTGATGTATGTATGGTTTCATCACTAAAGCCAGATATCAGGTTGTACAGACTGTAGGATTATGTAGAGTTGATGACAAGATGGAATGTAATATGAAATCACAAGATGGGATTTTAGAGGGTATGTATTACTCTGCTCCCATATAATTGCTGATTGATCCAAGTAATGACATTGTACTATTCCAGACATCTGATAAATATGTTATGGAAAACTCATTTTTGTTTCACGTGTATGCATAGATGAATTTGATTTTTGATGCACCATGTTATATTTTGAAATTTCACGAATGAATTTGCCAACTTTATGGATTGATAGTTGAGATGGTATATCATGTGGTTGTGCGCATTCACTCCCTTCTAGATAAAGGTGAGTACATTTTAACGCACTAGACTAGAACAAGATGCTGTTGAGCTAGACGGGAATCATATACTTCTTCTATCAGTAACTGTGACAAAGATGGATGTACTAGTCTATATAGTATTTTAGAGAGGCATAATATATTTGATTGTGATATGTGAACTTAGCATCATTATCTTTTTGTCTTTCAGTAAACTATTAAAATTGAGCACATCCTGCATTTCTCAAATTGAGCAAATGCTTCTTGCCATAAGGTTCTGGCAGTCTATTAATGCTCATGTCCTGCCAAAAAAGGGCTAGAGGCTATCAATTATAGGTACTTGTATTACAGTAATGTGATTACAAAATTAAAATTGAGTGAATTGTTAATAATAGATTTCTCAGCATGAGAGAGAACAAACGTGTCAGCAATGGGGATTTTGGAATTTGGAAGACTGGAATACAAATGCCATGTTTTGAGGGAAAAGTCACCAGGATTTTATGAGATTGGTGAAATCTTTATAATATGCGCATACAGAAATCTATGCATCTATTCTTCTGGAGCCTGTGGGCTTGTACAGTTATTGTTGTAAGGAAAGATTGTATAAAAAGTTGTATGATTTTTTAATATACTTTTCTAGTTGAATCGAATATAAGATTTCAGAATTAAGAATATCATATATGTGAGACTTGTGATCTGAGTTCAAACAGATCTGTGGCAAAAAGAAATGATGGATGTCCTAATCTAAACAGCACACTACCATCTATGCAATCCTAAACCCTAAATAAACATTTCCTACTCAGAACTTGCTTTATAAAATATTTCTTTGGTTATATTTGTTCAGTAATGCAAGCATCCAATGTACTGCATCCAAGATTGGAACAAGGTTGCCATTGGACCACTGCCATCCCACTCTTGAGTAAACGATTCCAATGACTGTTTCAGCTTCTTTTCTTGTTTTGTCGAAATATTGATTATTCAGATTCCTTACTTTCTCCTGCCATACCATGTTCTTCATTTTCCCTAGTTTCAAAGATGCTGATGTGGATTCTAAATGAAAAGTAAAGAATACGAACAATAGAGATTGAAATTGAGCATCAAGGCATCACGTGGCTCAACTAGGCTGCCCACGTGCTGGTTTTTACTAATTCAGTCCTGATCATCCTCACCAATCTGTTAAATCTTATATTCCTGTTTTTTGACTCGTAATGAAAGAAAAGAAAATTCTTTATTTATGTAATCTGCATTTTTTATAGTGATAAAAACTTGTGTTATTCTTGGGTTCTTTTTGTATATCCATTGCAGAACAACAGCAATAGAAATAGGGTCAACATATGAGATTGAAGGAAATGGAATCTAGTGCTACCTTTTGTGAAGTGAGTCCCATGTACTTGCTGAGTGATCTGAGCTTATGAAGATGAGATACAGGGCCAATATATGAGATTGAAGATAATGGAATATAGTTCTACCTTTTTAGGTAAAGGAGTCCCATGTACTCGCTGATTGATCTGAGCTTATGAAGATACATGATTTTCAACACTTCTTATGAGATGCGTTGTATGTTATGGAAAAGTGCAATCATACTTTGACCTGTTAGCAAATGATTTGGTTCTTATTGAACTGTCATTCATTTGACCACAGTACATATCGTAGATTGGAGCAAGAATGCTGTTGAGCACATGATACAGGGTTCTAGATACATCGATTCATAGCTCTATTTTTTGGTATTACTTCTTCTGTCAGCAATTGATGAAACAAGCGACAAGAATTCATGGAGTAGGACTTAGGTAAGTTAAAATGTATATGATAAATGTGAATGTGATCAGTGAATTCAAAACTTCTCTTTCTGTCTTTGATTATGCTGTTAGACTGGAGCTTATGCTGTTTCTACATTCCCATTTGAGCAAATGCTTCCCATGAGGTAGTATCTATCTTTGAAGTCCTTCCAAAGAAAGATATGCTGTTAATCTCCCTTAATGTGTTAATGTGGTTGCAAAGCAAAACTTGATGGTTGTTCTAGTAGAACTAATTGCAGGACAAATCCTTCTTTCTTTTCTTATTAATATTATTATTGGAGGAGGACATGACCATAAATTGGAGTCACTACCTTTGGGCATATAATCCACCTTGCAAATGCATGCAACCTTTTAAGTACTGCTTGTGGCATGTAGATAGTCTGAACAAATGTCCTTTTTCGAGTTTTGAATCTAAGATCTCATGCATTCCGTTTTGAGAGTTCTTAGATCTTAACCAATAAGCCAAACCCTTAGGATTACTTATCAGGCAAATTAACTTACCTACTATGCTGAGTTTTGGTTTTTATGGAATGTCTCGATGCAAGTGAAGAGTGGGAAGAAGTGTTTGAAATGGTGATCTATCTATGATCTCGTTTGTTGTTTTTGCAAAATGTGACAGTTTAAGAATATACCTTTAAAGGAACAAGACAAAACCCACATAAGTAAACATGTTTAGGACTTACGAGCAACATTTGGTAAGGAAAAGGTATTCTTATGTGAAAAGGCTCATGGTCTCTAATTTGTGTATCTATTGCTTGCTCAAGTGTCGAAGGGCATGTCTAACTAATGCAGCAAGGAAAACAATATGAAGAGTTTTATAATCGTTTGATTTCTTCCTCTACTAGTTAAGTTGAATAAGACTTCACCTAATCCAAATAATGGAAGACATCTATAGCAATATGACATACAAAAAGATGTATGTCTTAATCTAGTGAATATACTAGAATTTATTCAATCCTAGACTCAAGAGAACTTTTCCTGCTACAAAGTATCAGACATCTAATAATTGTTTTTCTCCAATTTCTTGGTTACTTGTTTCTTGTTTTTTGATAATCATTTAAAACTACAGTCTCTCACATAATGTTGGTGACTGTTTGGTCTAAAATGAACATCAAGCATCTATGTCCCTAGCCTCTTACATGCCACGGTTTGGAGACTCTGCATGTTGGATAAGCATTGGTATATGAATTTAATTGTGAAAAATATGAAGGACATTTTCAAGTTGGTTAACTTTATCTTTTGGGTAATTAGGTTCACTCTTAGTGATACCATAAAGGAGAATGCATCCTTATCTTGCTCATCACTGAGTGGTTAAGTCTTGTGTTTCTGCATGTCACCAGCTAAGAAGAAACAGATCCTTTTCCTATGTATGAACCCGTTATGCAGTAGCAAAGACCTGTCAGTATGGTGTTAGGATTTTCTTTGGTATCCATAACGAAACTGTAATAATTGGTACTGTAAGTATGGCCTGTGAGGTTAGGGACTCTGAAGTGATTAAGTTGTGTTATAGCTAAGTGGCAACCAGTAAACATGAAAAGTAGATTTGATCCTTTTGATTTGTTTATAGCTAGTTATGGTGGACTTACACAGAACAAGACTCATGACAACTATGGTGTAAAGTGGATCGCCATATGCCTATTGTTTACAAAAGTCCAGAAAGTTAATAAAATACCAAGGTAGAGAAGTGATTTCATGCGTATGTCACGGGCAAATTCCCTTACTCAAACCTGTACGGCACTTAGCGTTTCTGATCACACTAAGGAAGGCTAAGTGAGTTTGTAACAACTCACAATGTTTAGAGAAAGAAAAAAGAGAGAAACTCTAATATAAATAATATTAACTTAAAATAACTTGATGATACAATTTAGGGGATTTCCCCTATATATACAAGAGGCCTCTCAAGATGGAGGGCCAAGATCAATTCGATCTAACGGTTACAAATGAATCCTAACTACGTTTATATTAAATGCATCTACCTACCTTACTTACCACCTATTCTAGAATATTCTGGATTATCTCATCTTGGGCTTGAATGAACCTCATGGTTTTGGGCCCTTCTAAATTAGCCCGTGACATTCTCCCCTACTCATTTCGATGACATCCTCATCATATTTTCTTCGTAGAACTTTTGAATTTTGTTTTAAAAACTGTCATAGAGCTTCAGCAGGTTCCCAACTGGCCTCACTTTCTAGCTTTCCTTTCTAAATAACCATATACTTGTATCTAGGAGAATGGCCTCATCTTCTTACATATCTATCCGCAATAATTTCTCCAACTTCTTTTTCGTATGATTCCTGAACTCTAACTAAAGCCCCTCTATGATATTGTTTTATTAAGGTCATCCTCATCCTTATGATATGGCTTAAGCATACTAACATGAAATATTAGGTGAAATTTTAATCTAGGAGGTAACTCCAACTTATAAGATACTCGTCCCACTCGTTTCACGATGAGAAATGGTCCTTTATAATGCCTCATTAGTCCTTTGTGCAATTGGCTCTTAGTCCACTAGATTAGGTGTAACTTCACAAGTATTTGATCCCCTACTTGATACTCCATTGGCCGACGCTTTTTATCTGTAACTTTCTTCATTCTCTTAATAATCTTATCTAAGTAAGTCAGAGCTAAGTCTTGACTCTCTTGCCACTCTTTTGCAAATTTATATACTGGGAGACTATACCTTGTATGTCTTGTAGTTACCGTATTGGGAGTTAACGGCTGTCTCCCTAGGACAATCTCAAATGGACTATGCCCTGTCGATTCATTCTTCTATAGATTGAAAGAGAACTATGCGACATCCAATAACTTAGACTAGTCTCGCCGACTTACACTTACAAAGTGCCTCCAAACTCGAAGGCAATGCATTACAGCTATCATTTCCTTCTCATGTACTGGGTATCGCCTCTCCGTATCATTCAACTTTCGACTCTCAAAGGTTATTGGATCATTTTCCTGCATCAAAATCCCACAAATGGCATAATCACTAGCATCCGTGCATACTTCAAATACTTTACCAAAGTTAAGGAGCGTAAGAATTGGTTCTTTAATGACTGCTTCCTTCAGGGTATCAAATGCCTTCTGTCGATCTTCCCTCCATTCCCATGGATCATCTTCCTTGAGTAAATCTGTTAAGGGATTTGTTACGCCCCGAAGTCACAGAGTCGCAACAGTCCCGCCGTGTAAACCATTCTATAATAGTAATTGGCTTCACAGTACTTACCATAGACATGATCTATATAAGGCGTCAACGACTCCTCGCTTTAAAGTAAACAATCCAATTAAGTGTTTAACTACAATTATAGTAATTATCACAAATTTTTAATAAACATACATAATTATATGTAAAGTCTACATAACTTCCTAGGAAACTCTACATAAATATAACGGTTCACTAATTTACATAATAACTATCAGTTTTTCATCCTTAAACTACAAAGAATACTCTAGCTACATATCCACTGCTAAGCAAATTGATTCTTACACCCCTGACTTCAAAAGAACTAACCTCTAGATAATTGTAAGGCGGCATAATACTTGAAGTATTCAGAAATCAAGACCTGCAAAATGATCTATAAGAGTATGAGCAACTACAGCTCAGTAAATTGAATTAAAGACTCATGAATGTATACAAATACAAACAAAATTATCAAGCAATTATTTTCATGCAATGCAACAAACGAGTGTCATCACACAATGTAATCTGGTCCGTTGTGAAATCAGAGAAATTTTACCTGCTCTAATCCGGGTTGAGGAGTTTTCATGTTATGCAGCAACTCACAACCAAACCCAGGCTTGTGCAATGAAGACACCGCTTCTTCCGTGACTACTTTCAAACCATTGACTTCACCCTCGCCACGACCTTCTTTCCTGTTACTTAGTTCGACTAAAGATGAAGAAGGGACCATTATGCAATCCCACGCTATCCCTTTCGAAGGGGTCGGTATTTGGTTGGAGAATCCTAATGATCCCTTAACGGGTTGCAATACATGACATTTTAGATCATTAGAGTCGAATAAGATTAAATTTCATTTAGGGTGTTCAAATAATTTCACACCAATTCAATCATAACACAAAATCAATCATATTACAAATTTTAGCACGAATTCAGATACATCAAACATATGTATAAACTACTTACAATCACAACCATATACAATCCTAAGTCTCCGAGTACCATAAAATAGTACTCTAATACAATAAGTAATAACCCAACTTACTTGGAATTTCTCGATCGCCCAATCACTTAATTGTAAGTCAATTCGTCTCTGGGTATCCTATAATACAAATAGGTCTTTTTAGTACTTATACTTTAATGGTTCATATTCTAAGTTATAATTTAACTCATTTTTCCATGTATACCTATTATTTACTAATTATTCATTTTACCTTATTTCGGGGTTCAGTTTCTAAATTAGATTCTAGTTTTGATTCTAGAATCTTAAATATGCTCGAATCCTAATGTGAAATTAATCACATTAAGCTCAAGTATTCTAATGTCATATTAGGTTTTAATTTAGTATTCTAAACTATTCGGTACACACTAATCCTAATTGGGGTACCGAATTTATTCTCGATTGAGAAAATTTTACATTTTTTTATACAATTACCTAAAATTAAATTTTGTTTCAGATTTAGTATATTCTTATTTTTATTATTATATTATCAAAATAACCTTAATTTTTCATATTTATTAAATTTCCAATTCCACATATTCCTAATTTCCTACAATTACTACCTAATTCCTAAATTAATTACACTTAACACTCCAAAGACTAGGATTAGGTTTCCACATGAAAGATTAACATCCATAACCATCTAATTACTATCTAAATTAGTAATTGATGTCATAATCACCTAATTAACCCCCAATATTACCCAATTTTTTCATCATTTTAGGGCTAAAAATTTACTTAAAAATTTTGAAAATTAAATTTTAAAAAAAATGGCTTCATAGCACTGTTCTATATCACTTAAGCATTCTAGTTCTAATCATACACGGTTTTGCTTAATTTCTTAAGAACCCTATATTTTTCAGACGTGATTACACTTAATCACTATTTTTCCCTAAATTTACATACAATAAAACTTGAGAATAATAAATTTCATAATTTTCTAGGCAAAATAAATAATTTTAAGAAATTATACAAAATCGAAACAAATAAGGGACTCACCCAATTCAATGTCTTTTGGGCTTCCAACACCGGTCTAGGTGTGTCGGCCGGTCTAAACGGTGAGTCTGGAGTGAGGTAGTGGTGGTGGTGATGGTTCGGTCCCAAGTAGTGGTGGCATATGGGTTTGGCTAATTAGCTCATACTGCACAGATTTCCTTCTTTTTTTTTTTACCTTAATTTTTCTCTTGAATTTTCGATGCTCTGTATTTTTCTCTGATTTCTAACTGTCTAAAGAAGCTTTTTAATTTTTTCCCCTATTTATAGAGCTTTGTGATAATTAATATACATTTAATTAGACAAAACGATGCCCAAATCCTTAATTTTTGCCTTTTGTGTTGCTTGATTTTGATTGGGCAATTTTTATTCTTCACTTCCTGATATGTAACAACCAAATCCATCTCATTCCTGATTCTTCTGATTTTTTCTTAATTAATTAATAATTTTATTTAATCATTTAATAAGTTTTTAGACAATTTAAGAAATTTCGCATATTTTTATCTATACGTAAATACATGTAGGGTACATGTGAACATTCCTAATTATTATTTAGGTTATTCTATAATTTTTAGTATATATATAATCTATCTATAGTAATTTATTAATTATTAGATTACACTTTTCGCCTTTTCGATAATTAACAATTATTATACTTAAAATTTGAAAATTTTATAGTCTTCTATTTTATTACTTATTTTTTTAAATTCAAGTTTACGGGGTTGTTTTTACTAATTTTTCTATCCATAGTTTATAATTTGGGTTTGATCGGATTGTTTAACTGATTGCCCTAAGCTTTATGTTCTAAGTTCAATCCTGCAGTCACTTGGCTTAACTTTAGGGCTTACAAGAGCACCCATTCAAGAGTATCTACGTATGAACCTTCTATAATAATTTATTAAGCCAAGAAACGACCTCAATTCGATGGGCTTAATAGGTTCTTTTCATTCTCAAATGGCCCATATTTTCTCTTCGTCCATTTTTTATCTTCCCATATCCTATTACGTACCCTAAGAAGGCCACTTCTTCCTTTGCAAAGGCACATTTCTCCAGCTTTACATATGATTCGTTTTCCCTTAAGGTTAGGAAAACTATACGAAGATGTTCTAGGTGCTCTTCCATAGACTTGCTACAAATCATAATATCATCCAAGTAAAACACAACAAAATGATCTAAGAACGGTGCTAATACCCTATTCATAAGACTACAAAAAGTAGCCGAGGCATTCATGAGCCCAAATGGCATAACGAGAAACTCAAATGCACTATACCTTGTGACGCAAGTGGTTTTAAGCTCATCTCCAT
The DNA here is from genome assembly GCA_024138015.1 of Lumnitzera littorea. Classification (NCBI taxonomy): domain Eukaryota; kingdom Viridiplantae; phylum Streptophyta; class Magnoliopsida; order Myrtales; family Combretaceae; genus Lumnitzera; species Lumnitzera littorea. Next base: position 23,265,794 of record JAMXBB010000006.1, read on the forward strand.
TTGCTATCTGTACTTAATGATATCTGGATCGTAGATCCAATTTTGAAAAATATCTTGCCTCTCCTAATCGATTGAACAAGTCTGATACCAAAAGAATAAGGTACTTATTTTTTACAGTGACCTTATTCAAGGCCCTATAGTCAATACACAACCGGAGGGACCCATCATGTTTCTTCTGGAAGAGAATTGGAGTTCCAAAAGGTACCTTTGACAGTTGGATGAATCCAGCTTTCAATAACTCCTTCAATTGTCGCCTTAATTCTTCTAATTCTTTTAGGGACATGCGATAAGGAACTACAGCAGGGGCCTTTATACCTGGTTCTAACTCAATCGCATAATCCACTTCCCTTCTTGGTGGTAGCTTCTTTGGCAACTCTTTAAGCATGATGTCTTTAAACTCTTCTAGCAACTCTCCCACTCGATGTGGAATTACCTCTTGGCTTCCCGTCTCTTCTTCCCCCTTCAATGTAGCTACGTACTTAACTTCATTCTTTTTTAGGCCTTTTGTTAGTTGCATAGCGGAAAGGAATTTTGTGGCTTGACCACCTTTCCTTGTAACAGGCACTACACATTAAGAGTTAGTCTCAAGTACACATATACAGTTTGTACAAGGAACAATAAGTGCATCAATACAATCTAGGAATTCCATCCCAATCACGGAATTCCATCCCAATCACAAATTCGAAGTCATCCATAGGTACTACTTCGATGGTTTCTTTCCCTTTCTACCCTCTTATATGGAGCTCTATCTCCCTGGCAACTCTAATAGTAAAGACTTTCTTTGAGTTTACGGTCTTGAGCCATGTCTTGGTCTTCTTTACTTCCATTCCAATCTTACTTGCTGTTACCTCAGAGATGAACAGATGAGATGTCCCTGTGTCAATAAAGGCATTTAACTTCTTGTCAACAACTATCACCTCAGTGTACATCAACCCCTTTCGCTTCTCCTACATCTTCATAGCACTAAGTAGTCGTACCGAACCTAGTTTAGCCTTGTCCTAGTCATGGGAGCTCTCATCTGCCATAATTGTTGCCAATCGATCTTTCTTTGGGCATTCCCTAGCATAATGGGGCCCATTGCAGAAATAACACTTCAATTCTTGAGGCTTCCATTGTTTCCCATCTTTTCCTTCATGAGTACTTTCCTGATTATTGTTTTTCTCTTCCATCTTAGGCTTCCCTCTTGAGGAACTCCCACTCCTTTCCTTCTCAACTCCCCCCTTCCACCTTCACATTGGGGTCTTATGTTATATCTTTTCGAACTCCATTAGGCCTTCAACAACTGTTATGGCCTTAGAGATGTCTTCTATTCCTCTTTACTCTACCTCCAACTTTGCCCAAGGTTTCATACCATCTAAAAACATCACTAAAGCGTCATCCTGATTAAGGTCTAGGATATCCAGCATCAGTTCTGAGAATTCCTTCACATATTGCTTCATGTCACCCTAATGAGTTAGGTGACGCAACTTTACATTTGTTTCTTTAGCAGCATTTTGATAAGAGAATTGCCCCTTGATTTCATGTACAAAGCTAGCCCAAGTATTGATTTCATTTGCTCTCCTACGCCACCATACCATAGCAGAATCTTTTAAATATATAGCAGCAAAATGTACCTTTTCGAGGTAATCCAAGATTCTTACAGTATTGAAATATTGTTCTATTCTCCAAAGGAAGTTGTCTACCTCCCGAGTGGATTGTATCCCATTGAAAGGTTCGGGCTTGGGCACATTGATCTCATGAGTAAACTGGATGGTCACTCCATTTTTCATTACCACCTGACATGCTGCTAGTTGGTTCTTAAATTCTTCAATCTCTTAGCACATGGCCACCATTGCAGCATCCAACTTGGCTTCATAATCTTCTTCCTTAGTTTCCAAAACCGTAACTCAAGCTTAGAGTACTTCATTCTTCCTTTCAATCACCACATCACGCTGCTTCAGCTCCTTAATGACTTGATTCAATGCCCCTTGTAACTCGCCTCGAAGTTTTTCCTCCATCTCTTTAAGGCTGCCTTGCGATTCATCAAATTGTTCCTTCACTTCAGCAATGCTCAGCTCCACTCTATCTATCCTATTAAAGAGGGAGTTCAGCAAGTCCCAAGACCTAGCCCTTCTGCCTGGTGACTCTGCGGTCATCTTGATTACCTAACTCTTTGACCATCGAAGTGTTGTTATCTCCTCCAGATGACATCTTCTCCACACATGGTCTCTTAACCTGGCTCTGATACCACTTGTCACGGGCAGATTCCTTTACTCGAACTCGTGCAGCACTTAGCGCTCCTGATCACACTAAGGAAGGCTCAGGAACGCTAAGTTGGCCTGTAACAACTCATAATGTTTAGAGAGAGAAAATATAGAGAGAGAAACTTTAATGTAAATAGTATTTACTCAAATAACTTGATGATACAATTGAGGGGATCTCTTCTATATATACAAGAGGTCTCTCTAAATGGAAGGTCAAGATCGATTCGATCTAATGGTTACAAATAAATCTTACCTACCTTTACATTAAATGTATCCCCCTACCTTACTTACCACATATTTTAGAACCTTCTAGATCTTCTAGAATATTCTAGATTATCTACTCTTGGACTTGAACGAACCTCATGATTTTGGGCCCTTCTAAATTGGCCCATAACACATACATGACTTTGAGAAATACGGAAAGAGTTGCCTCTTAATACTACAAACTGGCTTTTTCACTAACAATGGATGCAAGGGTAATAAATTGCTTCTGTCATTTTGATCCTGCATCTGTGATTTTTCAAATGATTTTGTAGCCAAATAAAGTTCATCTTCAATATCTGAAGGCATCTCTTAGGAAGGGTATGTCATTTGATGGAGGTAGATGTATTCTTCTTATTCCTGCTTAAAATTGCAAACGATACACTACAGTCAAGCCCTGGGTTTGGGATTTCTCCTAACCTCTAGTGATGCTTTCAAGTAAGTTGTTAATTTTATTGGGCATGAAATTACGCTGTGAAATAACGACTATGATATCATATCCTATTTCTTTTCTACCAACAGATCATGTCCTAATTACCAACGATTAAAAAAGAACATATTAACCATGGACCCAGAGCATGCACAAATCACCATGATGAAGGCTGGTCACTAGTGAAAATTTTAGTGTTTTTTTTTTTATAAAAAATTCTCAAAGTAATGCAACGGTGGCAGAAAATTCAATGAACATTAGTGATCACTCAATTTTTATTGATTTAGGGTAAGAATCATAATCTCTTATCTTGTCAGTTGTAGTAGTAGGTGCAGTGGTAAACAAAATGACTCTTCTTTAGTGCTTTCTCCACTATGATTTGTGGGTTCCTTGTGTAAAATCCATTTAGGCTCTTTTTGTTCTTCATATAGCTTGCTATATGCTCAAGCATTTCCTCATTGCATTAACGACATGGAACTACCAATGAAGCACATTACTCTAGTATTGGTCATTTCATTTCTTAGTGTTTATGCTTTGAGTTTGGCTAATGGGGTTGGTGAGTGCCCGAGATCTACCCCAGACAGGGAGGCATTGAAGCTGGCACCTTGTATGTCAGCTACACAAGAGACGAATGTGCCTGTTTCAAGCAGCTGCTGCAATCAAGTGAAGAAAATTGGGCAGAACCCGAGGTGCCTTTGTGCTGTTATGCTTTCCAATACAGCTAAAAGTGCAGGAGCGAAGCCAGAAGTTGCGGTTACCATTCCAAACCGCTGCAACCTTGCTAATCGGCCTGTTGGTTACAAATGTGGAGGTTTTTTATTTCAATATTCATACTCTCTCTTAAGTTCATTTTTTTGGTATAGTTCTTAGATTAGTGTTGGAATAACTTCCTTTTTCTTTTTTTCTTTCATTTTTGATATGTTGCAGCTTACACGGTGCCCTGAAAGGTTGAGGCTGCTGAAACATGATGTGTTTGCTGAATTCGATGGACTAAAGCATTTACGTGTAGCTAGTCTGTGCTGTCTTCAAATGTTTTATGCACTGTCTTACATTGGCCCAAAAGGAAGACTCTTTTACATATTGTGCCAAAACATGATTGTGTATTTTATAGTTATCAAAATCGCAATTCTACTATTATTTTGGATATATAAAATCAGTAAAATCATATAAAATTATACAAAACCTATAACATCGTGAACTCGTAAAATCATATATTAAAATTCATAATTTTATAAAAAATCTGTACTTGAACAATTTGATATTCGTTTTAATTAGGAAAAATATTATAAAATTATAAACTCGTAGAATTATATAATTAATTCGTGATTTTGACAATTATGTGCATTTAGCATCTGGTAATGAAATAAATTAACAACTATTAAACAATACTGTCACGCGTCTCCTTATCTATTGTCAAATGTTGTTTATCTAAGTTAGTAGCTTCTAATTATTGTAGTATATCATTATCAGCATTGTAATATGTGGCGTTTCGTGTTTGAATCTAAATGGGTCAAGTGTGAAAAAACCTTAATTCGTAAATCGTAATGGACTCATTTAGTGGACGTGTTTTATGAGTTAAATCGGCCAGACCTACCTATTCCAGGAACAATTTTGGAATAATGAGAAGCAGTTTCAGCTCCAGATCCACAAAAATCTAGATCCGTGAGCCAGTCGCCCAGGTGACAAGAAGCAAAATTTCTTCGAGAGTTACTAACCTACTGGTCACTTAGAAAATCTTCACGAACCACCTTAGATAGAACGTGTCGTGTGTATTATGTAATTTAGTGGTTACAGGATAAACCTATATATATGTTGCACATTTTCCATAATATGAAAACATATGCTATTTCAGCCTTCTTATCTTAAAGTATTTCTACCAATTACATGTACATGTATGGATCGGTAGAACAAAGTTTTATAGTTATACATATTAATTTCTTCTCTAAATGTTTAGGTACGACTGGTTGGAGCAGGCTCCAAACAAAAAATTTAGGATAGCAAATATTATCCTTTTCCTACTACTATTATCTTTTTAAAAAAAAATGTTTGAATATGGTAGCTACTTTGGTCAGAAAAAAGAAAGAATATAGTAGCTAATTTATCATCAAAATGGATGACTGCTATGTTTGGCAATCATGGAAACCTATGAAAATGAAAGAAATCAGTAAAAGTATTGTGCTTGGCTATTAAAAGTGAGAATAGAAATCAGTGAAAAATAAAAGAAGTTAATAAAAACATTTTTATTTTTAAAACTCAAAAGTTTCTTCCCAAAAGTAAAGAGAAACGGGTAGACCATGGACATGGGAAGAAACTAATTAAAATTATAAAAATACCTCTATAAGCAAAAATCAAATGAGTGAACTTATAGGTATTTTTATCTTTCAATAACACATTTTTTTCCATTTCCATCATATGAATCTAAACAAGAAACAAGTGTTACATTTTCTTCCATTTCCCATTCCTGTCATTTCTTCTTATTGCATTTCTATTGATTTCTACTCTTTTCCATACTACCTAAAGTATCCAAACACAGTATACATTGACAACATGAACTAAATATATAATTAACCCTCAAATATCAAGTGTTATCATATGGAGCTTTCATTGGAAAGTTGTATAAACAAACAAGCTTGCTTTTTTAAAAAAAAAAATTTATAACCATGACTAAATGGTATAATATGGCTTGAATTACATAAATAGGTAGTATATATAGACTTGATATATATATGTGTGTGTGTATGTGTGTGTATTTATATATAAAGGTATATATGTGTTGATGATCAATTTTGGACATAGGCCTTTAAGCTCAGGTTGACTTCTTTGACTTATAGGTTGAGCTCTTCGATGCCTAGATCAACGTCCTCTAACCTTATGCCGAGTTCTCCAATATGTGGGATGGTCTTTCTTGAGCAAATTCACCTCGAATGACTTCAAGAGAGCAAGCATAATCTCTACACTTTACAGGTTTCATATCTCTCGGCATAGCTCATCAACACTCATATGTCTCATGATGGAGACCTATGTGCCCATTCGTACAACGCTCATAATTCATCATGTGCAACATATGATGGACGAAGCTTCCCTACAAAGTGTAAATTCCTAAAATTGAGTTTAAGACAACTGACTCTAAATTTAGGGCCTTTAGAGAAACTTATCCAATTAAGTCTAAACTTTACGATTAAGATAGAAAAGTTAGTCAAGGTGATACAGTAAAGTTAGATTTTAGAACTAATAACCCAAAATCCCAATTTTGCCCTAAGAAGTAAGAATATTCAATATAATACTAAAATACTCGAAACTCCTAAAATCGAGCTTAGATTGTGATAAAAACTTGGAAATAAATTAATTAAGCTATAAAATAAGATAATATAGTATAATTTACTCTATAAATATACACGTATTTTTATAAGTATATCCGGTATAAATAATAATTATACCCGTAAATTAATCCTAAATTATGTTATTATATATATATTGTGTTGAATTCATGAAATTAATTAAAAGAACATATCCTAAAAATAAAAAATATGTTAGAAACTCAATTATATGAGCATAGTTATATATTATGCGTAATATATATAAGGGATATATACTTGTATATTAATAAATAACTAAGTATTAATAAAATATACTCAAAATATCTAAATAATTGCAAATCTTATCCAAAAAAAAGCCTTTAAACTTGCTGATTCAAGTCTGGAAACTGTTGGAAATCACCGAAACTGGACAATTGTTGAGTCAAAAAGCAAATTCCATAATCAAACGACACCTCCTATTTGCATTTATGAGAAAAAAATAAGGAAAAAATTAAAAAGAAAAATAAAGAAAAGCAGCAACCGACTCCAACATGTATAAATAGGCTTCATTGCATCAATTCCCAACTTCACAAACTAAAAACAACAAAAAGAAAAATTAGAAAAAAATCATAGAAAATAAAAAAGAAAATAAGAAAAATAGAGCAATTTTTATGTTAGGCTAGAACTCAAGCCTACCCTGATTCCGCAGCCAACCCCACACGGTCCACTCACTACGCAAGCCGTCTAATACACCCCCAACCGCCGCGGGTCACCGAAGAGTCCAAAAACACGGAGGTCAATTGTCTGCCTTGTTTTTCAATAATTTGTAAAAAATATCAAATCTACCTAGAAAATTTTGAAAAAAATTATACTCAGGTTATTTTGAATATAATTTTACGTGATATTTTTATTTTTGAAAATTTTGTAATATTTAATATGTTTTTTTAAGAAATCAACTGTTTATCCAAATTTGGAACTCTAAAATAAATGTACCAAATGATGTTGTTTCTAGCTAAAAATTTTTATGTAGGATGTGTATGATATATAGAAAACTGCTATGTAGCCCAAATTTTTATTTGAATATTTTTAATATTTATTGCATTTTTGGCCTAAAAATAGCTCAAAAATAGGTTGAAATTATGAATTAAATAGGAAATTATAAAATTAATTGATGAAATGAATATATACTAATCTCTAGTGAATAATAACAATGTGGGATCAAAATGAAATTTATTTGGTATAAAAATAATTATAATTGAGTAATTTAGGAGTAAAATTGTAAATACAAGTATATAGGTGATAATTCGAAAATTCGAAACTAAGAGATAACTGAATTCCCTATATTTTTAGGAGTTTATAGAAATTTTTGGGAAATTATTTGGAAACCTAGACTATTTATTACAAATTTACCTAATAAAATGACTTAAATTACAAGTCGGGATGTATTTTTAATATTAATAAGCTAAAATGAACTAAATAGTTAAATAAAAACTATATACACGATTGTTGATCAGATTGGATTAAATGAGTATTTTTATTATATTTATTGATATTTTCTAATCAGAATACACTTTAGGTATATTAGGATTGGATAATACTCATATCGTAACAATATATAAACAAATTAGGTAAAATATAATTTAATAACATAAATTATGTATAATATGATAATATTCCTATAGATACGTATAACTGTATTAAAAACTCAAACTATACATTAAAAGTTATCTTTAGAAACATACTCTTAAAACGTGTCGTTAGGTCTTTACTAACCCAATGACGCTAATTTTGTTAAAATCGGGTAAGCTTAAGTAATATAACCTATAATTTTATTATATTCTAGAATGTACGTATTTCGATAACCTTACCAGAATTAAAACATGAATTAATAAATTAAAAATACATTTCAATACGATTGAAACAATATATAATACGTAATAGTATAGATGATGTACAATATTAACAATTAATAACTTAATTCGATATATAGTGATAATACGAATAAATAATATATATATATATATGTTATGGAAATAATATATATATGCATCTAACCATTTTAGCTTAAACCCTAATATTTTCGTAATTATTACGAAAACTGAATTTGGGTCTTTTATCTAAATAGGATTTTTCAATACAAAGACGGTTGACGACTCGAGTCAGTAGTAGTGAGTGTTTAAACAAGTAAGTTAGGATTGTGGCTTCATCGCTTGTTAAGATACTGTTTTAAAGTATCCGGAGACCCAAGAGTACTTCTGGCTATGTTTGTAGTTAGTTGACTATACGCATGCCGTGTATATGGATGATACTTAGTTGTGATAGGAGTTGAACTCTTTGATGTGTTGTTCTACATATTTGCATTAATTCTATATTATATGAGCTTGTTGGTCACCCCTAATTAAAACTAACGTTTATTCGACAAAAATGAAACTAGACATACATAACACCCATTAGGGGAAATAATTAAGAGTATCAAGCTAAATATCGACTTTCTTTGATGAGAATAGTTGAAATGACCATTTCCCCATTCTTAGTTGAACTAAGTAACAGATGAGGAGGTTACAGCAAGGTTGGGGGCCGTAGTTCGAAGGCGGTCATGAGAAAAGGGTGTTCTCTATTGCATAAGCCTAAGTTTGGTCTAACTTGAGTCAAGATAAAACTCCTCAATCCGAGTTAGAGCGAATGTAATTTCTTTAACCTTACAGAGGACCAGATAACATTGTGCGATATTTCATTTGATTGGTTGCATTGTATTTCATCATAATTATTAACCTTATTTATGTTTGTACAATACTCTTCTAATTCCGTCCCACTTACTAAGTTAGTTGTGCTCACATCCCTATAGATTCTTTTGCAGGTGTTGAGTGAGGTCGAGATATTTAAATTCAAGTTGGTGTGCTGCTGTTTGGGAAAGTGAAGATCGAGAAATTAATTGAACTTGGACTTTTGACTTTGTTTTTGAGTTTTTGAGGAAATTAACTGAGAATTCCCTAGGAGCCCACTAATTTCCTAACTTATTGTATATAGACTGCAAAATCTGTAGTTTTTAATAAACTCTTATTGTAAACTTTAACTTTGGACATAAAACGTTTGTATAAATACTGTTGTGGTATTAGACAACAGGTTGTATAGAACAAGTATTTTGCAAAACTCTACCACATGTATGGTTATTAACAAGTGTCAGAACAGACGTTTTAAGCTGGTTGAGTTGTGTACACCTTGTGTAAACTGTATCTACGATAACAGCTGTAAAGTCAGCTTCTATCTTAGGTTAGTTTATATGGCGGAACTGTTATGACTCTTCTTGTTCGAGGCGTGATAGAGTATATACATATTTTTATGAGTATACTCAATATATATAATAAATATACCCGTAAATAAACCTAAAACTATATAATTATACATAATAAGTATTAAATTCGCAAAAATTAAATAGGAAAAATATCTTAAAAATAAAAGAAATGTTAGAAACATGGTTATATGCATATAATTACTCATTACATGTGTTACATATATAGTGTATATATATACGTATATTAATATAATAATTAAATATACTTAAATTATTCAAATATTACTAAAATTACACTAAAATTTATCCAAAACTTTTCCAAATGATGTGGGAACAACTGGAATCCACGTAGTACTTCAACAATAGCTGGAAATGATGACTCAAAAGTGAATCATCAACAATTTGCCACCTTATACTTTTTGTTTTTCAAGAAAAATATTAAAATAAATTACTTAATAATTAAGAAAAAAATCCAATTGACCTTAACTACTATCAATAAGACTCCCCTACAATAAATACATGTTTAGGAACCCAAATTACAAAAAGGAAAAATAAAAAAAAAAATCAAAGGAAAATAGAAAAAATTAGAATAAAAATAGAGCAAAGACTGAGTTAAGACAGTTCCCCGGCCATCTGATGACCTGACGTGGAGCCCCGCTACCACAATGCAAAGCCACCGCCGACTAAGCCGATCGATAACCCCTCTCAAGCCAATAGTGGTTGGAGCTCTAATAAACTTAGGTTCTAAGCTTCTGCCTTGTTTTTTTCTATTTTTAAAAAATTATTAATTAATTAGGAAAAATATGGAAGAATTAATCTCTAGGTTATTTGAGATGTACTTTCATTTCATAAATTTATTTTAACAAAATTAGGAATATTTAATGTACTTGTTTAACAAATATACTATTCATCCGAAATTTGAAATTCAAAATAAATACACTAAATGATATAATTTCCAGCTTAAAATTTTTGTATAAGATACTTATGATGTATGGATAATTTCTATATAGCCCGATTTTTTATTTGAATATTTTTAATATTTATTTTATTTTTTTGGCCTAAAAATAACTCAAAATTAGGTTGAAAATGTTAAATAAATAGGAATTATAAAATTAAATAGTGAAATTGACCTATACTGATTTCTAATGAAGTATAATAATGTTAGGGTAGGTTGAAAATAATTTTGTACAAAAAGAATCATATTTAGGTAATTAAGAGTAATTTAAGAGTAAAATTGTAATTTCGAATATATAGGTGATAGATCGAAAACTTAAAACCAAGTACTAGCTAAATTCCACATTTTTTTAGGACTCTATAGAAATTTTTGGAAAATTATTTGGTAACTCGAGCTATTTATTATGAATTTACGTAGTAAAATAGCTTAAATAACGAACCAATACCCAATTCTAATAATAATAGGTTAAAATATGATAAATAGTTGAATAAAAACTATCTATTTGTGTACTAGTAAGATTGGATAAAAATTATATTTTTTAATATATTTAATGATATTTTAATAACTGAGATACATTATAAAAGTATTGGAGTTAGATAATACCTATATAATGGGTTATGTTGACAAATTAGGTAAAATATGGTTTAATAATATAAATTATGTATAGTATGATAATATTTTATTAGATACGTATAATTGTGTTAAAAAATTGAATTACCTATTAAAAATCATCTTTAGAAATTAAGACTTACAATACATGTTGTTAAGTCTGTACAAGCCCAACAATACTATTTTTACTAAAATCAGATAAACCTAGGTAATATAACTTATATCTCTACAATATTACTGATTTACGTACTATTATAACTTTACCATCATTGAAACGTGATTTAAACGACTACAAGTACATTTTGATACAATCAGAATGATATATTATATGTAATAGTATAATTGCATATATTATTAATACTTAATAACTTAACTTGATCGATATAATGAAACTATATATTATTATATAATGAAAATGATAATATACTTTATATATATATATATAGCCGCTTTAGATAAGACCCTAATGTTTTTGTAACCATTACAAAAACTGAATTTAAGTTTTGTATATAGAGGGCCTCCTAGTGATCAGACCGTTGACAACACAAGTTTTCCAAAGTAAGCGTTAGGACAAATAAGTGGGATCAATGCTTTACCGTATTTTGGGATATTATTTTAGAATATCTGGGGACTTTGGTATGTATTGGCTTATAATTGTTGTTAGTTGTTTGTGTGTATGCAACATTTGTGGTTAGGTTTTGATTTGCTGCAATAGGAGCTAAGCTCCATGATATGATTATCCTGTGAATATTATTATTGAATTGTTTAAGCTTAGTTAATCACTCTAAAAAGATAAACTAACTCAAACTTGGCTTAATATTTAATTTGATATACATCGCAACTTACTAGGGGTAACAACTAAGATTCTTGAGCTAAATATGGATTCTCTTTAATGAGGATAGTTGAAATGGTTATTTCCCCACTCTTAGCCGAACTAAGTGGTAAAAGAGAAGGTTACAGCAAGATTAGAGGCTGTAGTTCGAAGGTGGTCACAAGAGAAAGGTGTTCTCCATTGCACAAGTCTAGGTTTAGTTTCAATCCGTAAGTGTGTAACGTCAATCTCCTCAACCCAGATTATAGCAGGTGAAATTTCTCTAATCTCACGACGAACCAGATAATGTCGTACGATGGTATTTTTTTGTACATACATTGTATCTAACTAACTTGATTGAAAACCTTAGTTGTGATATGCTGAATACATACTTCTATCTCCACCCCACTCATTGAGTAAGTTGTCGCTCATTCTCCTATAGTTTGTTTTGCAAGTTCTAAATGGCTTATAACTGCCTACCTAACACCAGAACCTTAGTAAACTGGGATAGGGAGCAAGATATAAGATATAATAAAAAATAGCTAGTTATTGCCCTTAGTATTAACTTTTTATCTTCTAAGGAAAACTACACAAGACTCCTTAAAGAGCTTAGTAGTTTTCAATATTTTGGTCTATATATGAAATGATAGGTACTTGTAGGATTTACTACTACATTTTTATAAGGTCAAATGACAAGTTTATTATTACAAATTATTTCAAAAGGGTAAAGTCGAGTACGCCTTGTGTAAATTAGGTCTAAGATAGTAATCGTGAGGACAGTTTCTATTTTAAGATGGTTCACATAGTGGAACTGTTACAACTTCAGCTTTTTGGGACATGACATAAACTTTTTGGGACATGACATAAACTTCATCTCGTTTATTGATCACTTAGATGATTTGACGATATCATCATGTCCAAGAGCCTATAAAATGAGAATTTTAGAGATAAGAGAAACGGTGTTTCGTTATGAAACCTTTATTTTCTAAGATCAAACAAGCGTTTAGGAAAATAATGATCTCAATTGATCAAGAATTGCAAAGTCAACTCTCGGGTTTCTTAAGTTCTATTGTCTATCACTTATGTATTTAAAACTTCAGGATTGCCTATTCCTTCTCTCTCTTGTTCTCTCTTCAATCATCCCATTAAGTATCATCTCCACATCACTACTTCGAAGTCATGTATAACACAAGACTCGTGTGATCGTACGTAATCACTCTACTAAGGACCTTGGCATCTACATTTATGCGCGCGTGTGTGTGATAGATATTAATAAAAAGAACATATTAATCCCCTTACAACAACTTCCCTATAGTCATTTGCTTTGCTGCATATTATAGGAGTTCCTATTCTCCTTATATAAACTAAAATCATAAATCAATATTCATCTAGAAAAAGGCATTAAATTCCACATAACACAGTTGCAAATATGATCAAGTAAAAGGTTGTGAAGCAATGGTGAGGCCACAGATAAAGAGGATTCTTTGTGGAGTTCCTTCACAACTATAGTAAGGGCATTAAGGTTAAACCTTAGGCTACAGAGCGCAATGAGTGTAAACCCTACAATCAGCCAGTCGAGGTTTCGATCAGTTGAAAGATCTGATTGAGCCTAAATTATAAAGTAAAGTTAAAAATATTAGTAAAAATGACCCCGTAAACTTGAATTTAAGAAAATAAGTAATAAAATAGGAGACTATAAAATTTTCAAATTTTAAGTATAATAATTGTTAATTATTGAAAAGGCGAAAAGTGTAATCTAATAACTAATAAATTACTAGAGATAGATTATATGTATACTAAAAATCATAGAATGACCTAAATAATAATTAAGAATGTTCACATATACCTCACATGCATTTACGTGTAGATAAAAATATGCGAAATTACTTAAATTGACCAAAAACTTATTAAATAATTAAAGAAAATTATTAATTAAATAAGAAAAAATCAGAAAAAAATTAGAGGAATAGGGGATGATGTGGATTTGGTCGTGGTAAGTCAAGAATTGAAGAAGAAAAATTAACCAATCAAAATCAAGCAACACAAAAGGCAAAAATTAAGGGATTTAGGCAATGTTTTGTTCAATTAAATGCATAATAATTACTGCAAAACTTTATAAATAGGGAAAAAAATTACAGATCTCATTTGGATAGTTAGAAGTCAGAAAAAATTGAGAGCATTGAAATTGGAAGAGAAAAATTAGGGTTATGAAAAAAAATAAGAAAACTGTACAATTAAGGCCTTAGAGGGGAACCAACACCAGACAAGCACCTGGGAGTAGACGGCCACCACCACCACCACACAATGGTGGTAGCACCTAGATCGACTGACAAGGCCACGATGGACGACGATGGTCGGAGTCACCCAGATCAATAAGTTCGATTTCTAGCCCAATTTTGTGTAATTTTATAAAAATAGTAAATATTCTTAGAAAATTATGAATTTTGTTTTTATAAAATATTTTAGTATGTAGTTTTTAGGAAAAATATTATTTTGATGAAAATATGTCTTGTGATATATAGTCCTTAAGAAATCATGCAAAACCGAGCATGTTTTGGTTTAAAAATAAATGACCTTAGGAGTGTAGTTTTGAGCTAAAAAATTTTGTGTAGACTACTTAGATGATATAGAATAGTACTATGAAGCTCGTTTTCAAAAATTATTTTTTGAAATTTTTAAATAATTTTTAGACCTTAAAATGAGGCATAAAATGGGTAATTTAGAGTTAATTAAGTAATTAAATAGCTAATTACTGATTTAGTAAATAATTATATGTTTTAGGATGTTGAAATTTGATGAAGTATGATACTTATAACATTTAGGGTGTTAGATGTAATTATTAGGTTAATTATGTAGTAAATAAGTAATAGGGAAAATTAATAAATTTTAAGTTAATTTTGTAAATGAGGGTAATTAGGTGTAAAATCTGATTTAAAATGAATTTAGAAACTTTGAAATGATAATTGATGTTGGGAGATGGTAATTAGAGTGACAAAAATATTAAATGTATATTATGTATATAATAAGTAATAGTGCATAATACATAATTATTAGAAATATAATAAATAGAAGATATTAGAGTAAAAATTGATATTATGATAATAATAGAAATATACAATAAATCTAATAGGAAACTTAAATTAGGGTAATTATATGAAAAATGTAAAATTTTTTCATAACGGGAGTGAATTCAGTGATTAAATTAGGATTTAGGTATACTGTACGGACTAAAACATTAGTTAGAGACTAAAAACGATATTTAGGATATCCAAAAATAATGCGATTAATTTCACATTATGGGTCGAAATGATTTTTTTTAGGGTATACGTATAAATCTCTAACAAAAAATTGAGTTAAAAACCTAATTTAGAAATCGATGCGAAAACTAAAACATAAATTAACATGGTTCAACAAGAACTGTAAAAGACTTAAGACCTTGATAATTAGGTATATTAAACCCTAAATAAAAGATAATAATAAGCGTTATAAGATAAAACCAACTTATAATAGTTATATGAAAAACTGAAACCACGTTTGTGTTATAGGAATGATCGGCGATGGCTTGAGCGAGTCAAACCTTGAGTGAGTGAGCGAGGAGTTGAGGTAAGTTGGGATTAATACGATGCTGTATTTTAGAGATTTGAGATTATACTTTGTTGTGCTTGTTAAATAGTTGGTTGTGTGCATGTGCTTGGTTATGAGTGATGCTATGATTTTGTTTGTTGTTCTGGCTTGCATTGTATGAAGTGATCGATCACCCTAAACTGAACTTAACAAAGATATAACTTGTAAACATGAATTGAACTTGCATAGCAACCCATTAAGGGAAACCTAGGATTCTCCGGCTAAATACCGACCTCTTTGAAAAAGATAACACTGGATGGCATAATGGGTTCCTTCTTCATCCTTAGTTAAACTAAGTGACAGGTAAGGAGGTCACAGTAAGGGTGAAGTCAATAGTTTGAAGGTAGTCGTGGAAGGAGTGATGTCTTCATTGCACAAGCCTAGGTTTGGTCATGAGCTGTTGCATTAATGGCAACTCCTCAACCTGGATTAGAGCGGGCACAATTTCTCTAATCTCACGACGAGCTGGACAACGTCGTGGATAGCATTTGCTTAAGCATGCATTGCACCAAATGATCTGGTTGATAACTTTGTTTGTGTTTGTAGTGTAGTTTTAAGTCCTCCATCCTAACTTACTGAACTGTGGTTGCTCATATCCTTATAAACGTCGTGCAGGTGTTGACTAAGAAGCGGCTTACAACTACTCTAAAGCTCGCAACTGCTGGATTCTGAGGAGTGAGAAAAAACATTTGAAGAACAAACACATATTTTTAAGGTCTAAGGTTTTATTTTAGAATTTTTCATTTCTGAATAATGTAATAATTAGGAAATATATTACGATAAAACGTTGTAAACGTTAATTATAATGTATATATATATTTTCTCGCTTTCTTAAGTAAATGATTTATTTAAATTATAAACTATTTACTTTAAAGCGGGTTAGTTATGGACATCTTATGTAAATCAAGTTTAGGATAGCGGTTGTAAAGTCAACTTCTATCTTAGGATGGTTTACACGGCGAGGCTGTTACGACTCTATCGCTTTTAGGTGTGACAATGAGGATGGATAGCATTTGTGTCACGCCCCGAAGCAGCAGAGTCGTAACAGCCCTGCCGTGTAAACCATCCTAAGATAGAAGTTGGCCTTACAACTGCTATCTTAGACCTGATCTACACAAGGCGTCTACGACTAACCCGCTTTGAAGTAAACAATTTGTAATTTAAATAAATCATTTATTTAAGAAAGTGAGAATATATATATATATATATTCACTATAATTCAATTATTACAATTAAAGTTTACAATATTTCTCCGTAATATATTTCCTAGTTATTACATTATTCAAAAATGAAAAGTTCTAAAGTAAGAGCTTAGACCTTAAAAATATATGTTTGTTCTTTAAATGTTTTTCCTCACTCCTCAAGATCCAGCAGTTGTTAGCTTTGGAGTAGTTATATGCCGTTTCTTAGCCAGTACCTGCACGACGTCTATAGGGATGTAAGCAATCACAGCTCAGTAAGTTAGGATGGAGGATTTAAAACTATACCATAAACACACAACAGGGTTATCAATCAACTTATTAGGTGCAATGCATGTGCAAGCAAATGCCATTGCACGACGTTGTCCGGCCCATCGTGAGATTAGAGAAATTGCGCCCGCTCTAATCCGGGTTGAGGAGTTGCCATTAATGCAACAGCTCACGACCAAACCTAGGCTTGTGCAATGGAGACCTCGCTCCTCCCGCGACTAACTTCGAACCACTGACTTCACCCTTGCTACAATCTCCTCTCCTGTCACTTAGTTCGACTGAAGATGAAGAAGGGACCATTATGCAATCCTGCGCTATCCCTTTTAAAGGGGTCGGTATTTGGCCGGAGAGTCCTAAGTTCCCCTAATGAGTTACCATGCATGTCCAATTAATTATGAATTTTCTTTAAGTATTTAGTATTATTTTAGCACATTTCGCGTATTTTAAGTAATTACACGTATTTATACCTACATGTAAATTCATATATAGTACAAATAAATATTCCTAAATATTATTTAAGTCATTTTATGATTTTTAGTATACATATAATTTATCTCTAGCGATTCGTTAATTATCGAAATACATTTTACGCATTTTCGATAAATAACGAGTTATATACTTAAAATTTGGAATTTTTATAGTCTTTTATTTTATTGCTTATTTTCTTAAATTCAAACTTATGAGGTCATTTTTTTTAATATTTCTAACTTTACTTTATAATTTAGGCTTGATCGGATTTTTCAACCAATCGAAACCTTGAGGGACTAGTTGTGGGACTTACAATTTGTTAATTAAGCTCGGTTTCTAGAATATTCGACATGTAGAATGCAAGATTTAAGGATTTGCATGCTGTCTGTATAACCTCTAAATCTATGTATATATGGGATAGTTTCTACCATTGTCTTTCTTAGAACTACACTTTTTATAAGAAAAACAAGAATTGCAAATCTAAACTGTCACAAGACATTTGTAATCATAATCAAATGCATGATTCCAAGAAAGAAGAAGCATTGACTTTGTTACTAGTAAGATTGAGTGCTAAACGACAAAGTGGGGTGAAGTGATCATAGGTTTGTTGAAAACCCAAGTCTAATTCTCTACTACCTAAGGGCACAAGCTCGTACTTAGTGCTATGGATACTAGTAAAAAAACACATGAAAATACTCATGTATGGCATTTCATGTTAATTTGTTTTGTTGTATCAATCGTCCGAGATATTGAACTTGAAACCCTAAATTGAACCTAAAACCTTCACATTCATTAGGTCATTTCTCTTTACTAACTACTTGGGATTGGGTATAACTTGCTCTTGATTGACGATAAATAGAATATTTTTTTTAACTTTGTCCAAAAGCAATATAGAATTCTTTTTGTATGTTTTGTTCATCATTAAATCGGTGACAAGTTACACACATCAATAAGTGCTTACGTAATTTCCTCTACATATATTTTCTTTTATGTATTTTTCCTTTCATTTTTTTCTCTCAATAATATAAAGTTGACAATGAAGGAAACAATAAAGTGCTTTCTTCCATGTATTTTTTTCTTGGCGTACTAGATAGAAGGTAAAAATATAATTATATTTTACACAAAAGAAAAAATCATCAATTCCTCAAGGGAAAAATAACATAGGGAAAAAAAATTTACAGTTCCTAAGAAACCCCGGTTCAATTAGCGGTTCCATGGAGCCACCCCATGAACCAACTCCCTAAGCGTTAGGGTTCTAAGTTTTTGGAATCGGGAACTGATTATGCTATAAACAAGTAGAATTTGTTCTCCAAATCATATGCTTTTAAGATGTAATTATGATAAAGTTAGATTAACTTGTAGATTTTAGAATGTTTTATTAAAATCATTTTGATTATTATTAATTTCTAATTCAATTATTAGACCTTATAAAAAAAATTTTAGGTTCATTTCCTTATTTAAATGGTATGTTACGTATATACTATAAGTGCTACTTTAATAGGGGGATTTGATTTCATAATTTTAAGGAAAAATCGCATTTACTAGACCCTCATGTGAATGGAACTCGAACACTTACCCATAATTGTTGGTTTTGGCAAGCTTGTGCTGTTTTATCTATATTATCAAAGTTCAAAGAGGTTTAAATAACCGCTCTTATTTTTTCATAAAATTCCATCAAATATCCTTAAAAGTTTATTGTGTTCAATGCCAAAAAAATAACTACATGGTTATTGTAGTGAATTTCTTGATAACTTCCTTTAATCCCACCATCCATCTCTATCTCCTCTTTCTCTCTCCCATACTCCCACTACTTCAAAATTTTAGAGATAATTCTCCAATCTCCTCTAACTCTTTCTCTCTAATCTCTACTACTTCACAATTTGCTTATCCATAAAAAAGAATTTAGATAGATAATAATAAATTTATGAGATGTTATTAAAGAAAGGTATATTAAAATTTGAAATTAGTGACAAAAAAAAAAAATATTAACAAAAATTATTATTTTTTTATAAAATAAATAATGATAAATTTAAAGATATGAATTTAATATTGTTCAATATGTACACATATTGCGGGTGCATTGTTTGCTACTATACTATTATGAACAATATTACATGACTACATGAATTTCATCTATTTTGTCAAATCTACACCTGAACTTTTAATTAATTGAGTTATATACACAATTGAAATTTTATTAATTAAGGTTATTATCTATGGACATTCTATTAATAGCATCATCCTAGCTATATTTTTGAACTAATCATAAATTAATGCTTTAATGAAGTAAAAGAAAAATTAAAAAGATACAATATCAATTACCATTTGTAAAGGTAATGAATTAAAATGAATAATAACTTCATTTTCAACCAACTATGGTGATACACATTAAAATTGAAAGTTTGAGATGTAGACTATTTGTTATCATTTCTCAATCTTCTAATAAAAATGATAAAATTATGTTACATAATCAAAATCATCAACAAAAATTAGATCACTAGCATTATAAACTATCATAATCTTAAGGCCACTCTATAATACACAATCTATTTTTTGGTAGTCAATGGTTGATTTCTCCATATTCCTTCACCTAGCAAGAGCATTAGGTAGATTAGGAAAGCCTAGTCAAGTGAAATTGCATCTATACCATATCTAGTTAGTCCAATATGGTTAAAGGAATTTATCAAGAAATAATCATTGGTAGAAAGGAATTGGTGGCCATAATTACTGGCTGTATAGCAAGTTTATTGGGCATCTAGCAAATACGAGCAATTAGGAAACAAATGGTTACAAGTTTCATAAAATGTTGTACTGAATAAGAAACGTAACACAACCTACATGACAATTATCTTGAGGAGATCTAGCTTGGTAGGTTTATAATAGGAATTATCCAACTAATTCATTTGTTCTTAACTTTACTTAAGTATCTTGTACACGAAATACAAAAGATTTGGTACTTTATGAAGTCTTATAAAAACATGGGCTTGGTCTGAAGCTAGTAATTTCACGTAGTTGCTTTAGCAAGTAATTTGGTGTGTTAATGAAATTAATTCGAATTACCTAAAAATTTACAAGTAAACTTCAAATATTAGATGGGGTTACCCTGTGGACTCAAATATTAAAAATATAATAAAATAAAATAATATAGCTAAAATAGTAATATTTAACTATATTATATATTATTTATGAAAATCGCATAGAATAGGCTTCGATAGCTAATAAATATTTAGAGATAAATTATATATGTAATAAAAATATTATATGACATAAAATAACATATATAATATATACGGATGCGTTGTGTGTAATTTTTAATCATGTACGTATACTTGTATATAGCTAAAATATCCTAATATATGGGATTTAAGCTAAAATAACTTAAGAAAATTAATAAAAAACCACTAAAAGGCATAAAAAATTATAGAGACACTTTGAACAATTGGAAGTATCTCAATTTAGGTGTGTAAAAATTAGGAGGATAGCTGTTGGAGTTTAAAGTTCATAGTTGCATGCAAATTAGTAGAGTACTTATAGGAAAATGCTTAGATGAGAGAGAAGAAATTTCATTTCTAAATTCTCTAAGCTAGGAAAAATATAGGAACCCTCTCTAATGGATTATATATGCAAAGTAGTATTTAGGAAAATTCAATGGGGAGTTTGAAGATCAAAAGAAAATATTTGAAAAAAATTAGAAAATTAGTATGTGAGTTAGATAATCCGATAGTTCATTAGTATAAGGCAAAGTTATTAGGAAACCACCACCACCAAAGGCTACACCTATTGCCCATTGCTACTAACATGGTGGGAGGGGTTATTGGTGGCTGGAGCTTCAAATTCCGATGAGATCCTATTCCCACTTGATTTTTAGAAATTTTGTAAAAATATAAAAATTTCCTAGAAAAATATGAAAAAAATTTATTCTTAACTATTTTCATATGTAGAATGTAGGAAAAATATTATTTTGTATAAATTTCATGTTTACAGTATACATGCTTAAGAAATCGACGAAACTAAGTAATTTTCAATATCAAAATAAATTCGTCTTATGATGTAGTTTTGATCTTGAAATTTTTATATAAACTTTCTTATATTTATACTTAAATTCTATGAAGAAATTTTTAACAAAATTATTTTCTATAATTTTTATGAATTTTTAGCCTTAAATTACTATTAAAAATAGTATTTTTGGGAAGAATAAATGTATTTCTTTTAATAACCTCACTTGGATTTTAAGTTCCACTTGTAATCAATGTATTTTGTGGTGTTTAGGTGTTGTTAAAAGAGGTTCCATAGTTAATAAAAATCAAGTATATGTTATTTATATGACTCATTTGGTGATTTGAGAATTTGAGAAATTGGTGAACAATGATGTGATATACTAAGAATTTGGATATAATGGAGCTAAGAAGTATAGATTGGGGTGTTATTTTGGTTAGTTTTGATTGGATTTAAAAGTAAGTGGATCAATGAAGTGATTATAAGGAAATCGAGTGAAGGTAGATGAAAGCTTAGAGGATTTTGAAAATGAGTTTTGAATTAGATGGATATTCAGAGGATTAGTTAGAAGCAAAATTCGAAGGGAAGTATAGATAAGGGAGGCTCAAAGACAAAGTCAGAGGGAGTATTTGTTGGAACTCTAATTATATGGGTTTCAAAGGAAAGATTCCTAGAAATTATGAAGCCGATTGAGCTTAAATGACATCTCAAAGGATTTCTATTAAGAAATTTAAAATTCTAGTTGATGCAATAACTTAGTTAAAAGATAACTCAGAAGAATATTTAGGGTAATTATAGACATGAGAACACTTAGAAGTTGTTTCAAAAGGTAATTCGTAAAGAATCCTAGTGATTAAGAGGATAATCCTATTAAAACCTTAATCATGATTTGGCTTAAAGGATAACTTAAAAGTTTCTAGTTTAAGAATCGCAAGGGCAATTTAGCTCAAAAAGTGGCTTAGAGGATGTTTGTCAAATAATCTTGAGTATTTACCAACCTTAGAGATTGACATAAAGGATAAATCTATGGTTGATAGGAATCTACCCCTTGGATCGATCACTTGTAATTGAGTTAGAAGACTCTAAGGACTCGCATGGAGAATACTAGCTCAAAACCAAAGTTGAGATGAAGATCCCTATGCTGAACCAATCTCTTACCGACCTATTTGTTAGATCCTCACATGTGTCAAACATGCCCCTGCCTAGCAAAGAAATTTCATTCCAGAAGATAGCCTAAGATTAGCTAATAGACCACAGACGTTTTACTCTAATTTAGTTGACTTCTTTATAGAACTGATTAGCTCTCGACCTAATCCAGATTAGGTCGACCTTTGACTGTAAACGATATTCTACTTCTGCCTACTTTATATCATATTTCTTCTATCCTGTCACCAAGCGACACGTATCTTCTGACACCATATTCCAGAATGATTCTTTCTTTTCCATACTGATTATTCTTTGTCTCTTTTACCCCTTTTAGTACGTTTTATGCAACCTAATTGTAGAAAACCTTTTAGTCTTTTCATATATGTAAAGTAACCCTAGTAAACGGGTATATAAACACCCATTTTCTTGTATGCAGACAATTAACTAGTTAATACAAAATTATTTACGTTGAGCAATCTTAGTGTTCTCATTATTCTTTAACTCTTATTTATTCTCTTTAGTAAAGAGTAGTGGCGAGTGACCCTTTAGTTCGGACCGGTAAGTAATATCCGACTGATTGTAGGCGGAGTAAGATCGAGTGGTACATTATATCTATTCAATAGCTACCCAAACTTTACTGACCTTTTCCTTATTTGTTTTTAGTTCACTTTGTTGTAGTGCTTCTTTGTCTATTCTACCCTAGAGACACACCAACTTCGTTGGTATCAGAGTATAGTTCCACAAATGAGTGCGTAAAATTACAGTGAAGTTTAGGTTTATGTTACTGTTAGTGGTTGCTGTGTTCCTTTTTGTAGCTGCTGCAGTGCATTTGTGTATAAGTGCAGTTTCATTATTATTCTGTTTTTCATTATGAAAACAAAGCAAGTTCGCTACTATTATATTCGAGTGGTTGTTGGGAATTGAAGTTGTTAATGAGTTATTAATCTGTTCAAGAGGTATTACATCATGTCAAATTTGAGTGTTCAAGGAGTTATTGGTGACCAAAGTAGTGGTGCTTAACTTGGTCATGGTCATAATGATAGTAATACCCTAGGGTTGGTTGATAACAAACTTGACAAATTGACTAACCTTGTTAAGAGCCTAGTTACAGTAATGTAAGTTAACAGACAACAACCTTATAGTGTACAACACCATAACCTATAAGGAAATGCCCTTGAAAGATACTATGGCCAAGACAATCGAACCAATTGCCTAGTTCGACCACAATGAGCTGGGGGAGTAATAGACCGAGCTATTAGACGAAGACTGGAGTTAGAGGAGATTGAGGAAGATGATAAAGAGCTGGATGTTAAAGAGTTTGAGGAGGAAGAGGAAGAAGTTGACTATTACCAAGCATAGGGACGAGGATGTTGAGTCCTTCAAGGGTTAGACAATGTTAAGTTTCAAATTCCGCCCTTCGGTGGAAGTGGAGATACAGATGAATAATTGGAGTGGGAAGAGAAGGTTGAGAAAGTGTTTGAATGTTATAGGTATACGGATGTTGTTAAAGTCCAACTTACTATATTGAAGTTTACTAGATATGTCACTATGTAGTGGAAAAATCTGAATGCAGCCAAAGCAAGGGATGAAAGGTGAGGTGTTAGAACTTGGGATGAGATGAAAAGGTTGTTAAGAGGTAAATTTGTACCCAAGACCTACCTACAAGATACATTTGCAAAGTTGCAAGAGCTTCGCTAAGGAAACCGATCTGTTGATGACTATGTAAGAGAGTTTCAGATGCTAATGATTAAAGTTGACATGGAAGAACTAGAGGCCTGTATAGTATCAAGGTTCATTTCTGGGCTCAAGTATAAGATTCATAACATCGTGGAGGTGTAAAGGTTTTATACCTTGGAAGAGGTGATAAAGATAGTGTAGAGGGTTGAAAAATAGAGGAGAAGTGCTCCGAGCCGACATGGGCCAACATTTTCTCAACCTCCAATTCTGTGCCGACTTGTTCAAGCTGAGTTGAGGAGGTCATATAGGACCGAGGATAGGAATGACCAATCTGATGATAGTCGAGCAAGCCAGCAAAGCCGAGATGGTTAAACAGGTCGAGCCAAGGTTAAGCTAACCCCGAGGATATTTGAGAAAAGGTAGACCTCCGAACGGAAGACTAGTGAAGTAAAATGCTTTAAATGCTTAAGCCTTGAACATATGGCTATTGAATGTCCAAACTGACGTGTCATGGTGCTTTGAGGAGATGTAGTGGATAACACCAATGAGAGTGAGCCAAAAAAAGAAGATGTTGGAAAACCTAAAGTCGAAGAGGAAGAGGAGACCTGTATCTATGCCAACCAGGAAGAAGTGATGACCTTAGTCTTAAGACGAGTACTGAGTTCTTTGCTAAACTCTAAAGAGGATTAGATGGAGAATCTACTCTATACTAAGTGTACCATTAAAGGCCAATTATACATGATCATTGTGGATGGGGGAAGTTATACTAATGTAGTTGCATAATCCTTTGTATAGAGGCTGGGTTTACTGACCTCAAAGCATCCTTAACCTTATAAGTTGCATTGACTTTATGATAAGGGTGTTTTGCACGTAATTAAATAAGTGATAGTATTGTTTAGTGTTGGAAGTATGTATAGGGATGAAATAGTGTATGATATCATCCCCATGGGAGCTTTACATCTATTGCTTGGACAACCTTGGTTGTTCGACTAATGTGTTATTCATAATGAGTATAAGAACACTTTTGCCTTTATTAAGGATGGAAAGAAGATTGTGTTGCTACCTTTGAACTCGTCCCAAGTAAATGAAACCTACAATAAGCTTACTCGAGCTAGTAAAAAGAATGCCCTAATGATGAGTCGAAGAGAACCCCGAGCTGCTGAAAAGGCTATAGAACATATGTTCTTATTGATCAAAAGCTTGTTGAGAATGAGAGATTTGGAGGATATCCCTAATGAAATCCAAAGCTTGCTAAATGAGTTTTCTAATCTATTCCCTAAAGAATTGCCTAAAGTACTACCTCCAATCTGAAGCATTGAGCAATGTATTGACTTATAGCCAAACGCCACCCTGCTAAACTGACCAACATACAGGATATACCTTAAGCAGGCTGCCAAGCTGAAAAGATAGGTGGATAAACTTATAGAGCGAAGATATACAAGGGAAAGCATGAGCCCTTGTGCTATGCTAGCTTTGCTTATCCTTAAGAAGGATGGAACATGGTGTATGTGCATTGACAACCGAGTAATCAATCGAATTATTATTAAGTACATATACCCGATACTAAGGCTTGATGACATGTTAGATGAGCTTCATGGTGTTAAGATATTTTCAAAGATTGATTTAAGAAGTGGTTGCCACCAAATCACATTAGACCAGGCGATGAATGAAAGATTGCTTTCAAGATTAGGCATGGACTCTGCGAATGATTGGTTATGCTATTCGGACTTATTAATGCATCGAGTACATTTATGAGGTTGATGAATCATGTAATGCGACCTATAATTGGAAAATGTGTGGTTATATACTTTAATGACATATTGGTATACAACAGCGACCTAAATGATGATGTTTAACATCTTCGCGAAGTATTTGACATTTTACGAACTAAGAAGTTGTGTAGAAATGTGAAGAAATGTATGTTTTACCAGAGAGAGGTGATCTTCCTAGGGTTTATTGTGTCAGGAGAAGGACTCCGGGCAGATGAGGAGAAGACTTGAGCTATTCTTGAGTGGCCGGCGCTAAAGAACATCACTGAAGTTCAGAACTTTCATAGCTTAGCTTATTTTTCTAGGCGACTCATTAAAAACTTCAGTACTACAGCTACCCCCTTGACCGAGCTGATAAAGAAGAATGAAGGGTTCAAGTGGAACGATTAAGCTGAGCAAAGCATTAGGAAGATCAAGGAGAAGCTTATCTTGGTGCCTATCTTCTCGTTACCAAATTTTAACAAACCCTTCGAATTAGAATGCGATGCATTGGGAGTGGGAATTGGCGCTGTCTTGATACAGGAGCGACAAACTGTTGCCTACCATAACAAGAAGCGTAGTGGTCTTGCCATGAACTATTTTGTGTACGAAAAAGAGTTGTACTCTCTTTATCGAGCCCATACTATTTGGTAATATTATTTGCTGCTACTAGAGTTTGTTATTTATACAAACCATAAGTCTTTGAAGCATTCAGGGAGTTAAAACAAGCTTTCAAAGAGGCAAGGTAAATGGTTGGAGTTTCTGGAAGGGTTTTCGTAGGTTATCTGGCACAAAAAGGGAAACGTAAATGTGGTCATTAACATTGTTATGATGGAAAACCTTGCTGATCACTTTGCAGACAAAATTACTGAGATTCTCACTTATTATAGAGCAGTATGCTTATGATCCTCGTTTTGGCCCTATCATAGAACAGTGTAGGGATTGAATTGCTGTCAAGGGTATTATCTTGAAGAAGACTATCTATTCAAGGACCGAAGGTTATGCATACCAAACTGTTCCACGTGTGAGCTATTGATTAGGGAAGCTCATAGTGGCGGATTATCTGGTTACTTTGGGGAAACCAAGATAGCCAATCTGTTGAAGGAGAACTTTTATTAGTGAAGTTTAGCCAAGGATGTCCATATGGTAGTTTGTAGTTGTGAAGTGTACAAGTATGCTAATGGGAAGAGAGAACCTTATGGAGAATACGTACCGTTGCCAACACCAACCTCACCTTGGGTTGACCTCAACATGTACTTTGTCTTAGAGTTGCCCTAGACATGTAGAGAGAAAGATTCTATCTTTGTTGTAATGGACCGCTTCAATAAGATGGTGTACTTCCTATGCCATTAAACTAATAATGCTTTATATATTGTTGATTTATTTTTGCAGGAGGTTTTCTGACTACATGGGGTACTGAAGACTATTGTCTCGGATCAGGACGTAAAATTTTTGAGCTATTTTTTGAAGATTCTTTAGAGAAGACTTAAAACTAAACTCGTATTCAGCTCCAATAGCCACCCTCAGACTGATGGCGAGATTGAAGCGATAAACAGGATGCTAGGCAATTTGCTCAGAGTTGTAGTGGGAAAGAACTTGAGGGATTGGGATTTGTGCCTACCAATTGTGGAGTTTGTATACAATCGAATTGTCCATAATACTACTAAGAAGACCCCATTCGAGGTCGTCTATGGTCTTAACCCTACAATTCCCTTAGATATGATCGGCACTCTAGTAGCTGCTGAAGAGAGTCAATCCGGAGTTGGCCGAGCCCAAGAATTGTAAGAGCTACACCAATCTGTAACCAGGAAGATCATCAAATTCAATCAAAGATAGCATGATAGTAGGGGCTGCCGAACTATTTCTTTTAACCTCAGAGACTTAGTATGGATATACTTCAGTCAAGAACGATTCCTACACTTGAGAAAGAATAAGCTATCCCTCGAGTTGATGGTCTATTCAAAGTTCTAAAGAAGATCGACCACAACGCTTACAAGATCAAGTTACTTGATGACTATGGTATTTCTTTCACTTTTAATGTATCCAATCTGATCCCTCAACAACTAACAGAAGAAGACCTTACGTGTGCCCTAAAAGAAGAAGCAAAAACCAATCCAGATATGAGGGAAAATCTTTACAACCCCCAGGCAAATGATAGGAATCTAGCCCCTAGATCGATTACTCGTAGTTGAGCTAGAGGACTCTAAGGACTTGCATGGAGAATACTAGCTTGAAACCAAAGCTAAGATAGGGATCCCTATGCCGAACTGATTTCCTGTTGACCTGTCTGTTAGATACTCACATGTATCAGACATGCCCTTACCCAACAGCGAAGTCTTATTGTAGAAGACAGCTTATGACTAGACAACAGACCATAAGTGTCTGACTTTGATTCAGTTGACTTCTTTACTAGATTGATTGGCTCCCAACTTGATCCAGATTAGGTTGGCTATTGATTGTAAATGATATTTTACTTTCGCCTACCTTGTATCATATTTCTTCCATCCAACCACCAAATGACACGTGTCTTCTTACATCATATTCCAGAATGACATTTTCTTTTACGTATTGAATATTCTTTGTTTATTTTACCTCTTTTAGTATGTTTTATGTAATCTAATTGTAGAAAACCCTTTAGTCTTTTCATACATATAAAGTCATCTTAGTGGACTGGTATATAAAACCCCACTTTCTTATATATAGACAATCAACTAATTAATATAGAAATTATTCATATTGAGTAACCTTAGTATTCTTATTATCCTTTAACTCTTATCTATTCCCTTTAGTAGAGAGTAATGGCGAATGACTCTTCAATTTGGACTAGTGTGTCATATCTGGCGGATTGTAGGCCGAGTAGGATCAAGTGATGCATTATATCTATTTAGTAGCTGCCCAGACTTTACTAACCTTTTCCCTGTTTGTTTTTTATTCTCTTTGTTGTAGTGCTTCTCCGTGTGTCTTACTTTGAAGATGCACTAGTAGTGAATATCAATGTCTTTGTGGTGCAGAGGATATCTTAGAAGCTTTTCTAGTAAAATATTTCAAGGACATCTTAACTTAAGAGATAGCTTAGAAGGTAACATAAACTAATAGTATTATTCTAAACTTCTAATACTTAGGGTGTAAACTAATGAACCAATGAATAAATCAATCTAATTCTATTATAAATGAGTAAATTAGAAATATTCCTAATTTATATGCAGAATGAAGTACTACATCAAGATGAACATCAAAGTATCACCTATAAGGATGACTAAATAACCGAGTTAGCGAGCGATTGAGTTTTAAGTAAGTAGGATCAGTATTTCACTGTACTTAGGAGTATTGCTTAAGAATATTTGGAGACCTTAATATGTACCTTGTTTGTGATTGTAAGTTATTACCCTTTGTATGTGTATGGTACATGTGTTTGAATATTGTACTGTTGTTATGGAGTGTTGAATTATATGTATTAGTTGTTTTATGGTATTACTTGCTGTGAATTATATGAAATTGGTTGATTGCCTAAAAAACAATCTAACAAAAACTCGACCTAAATACTAACTTGACTTACATTACAACCCATTAGAGGAAACTATTAGGATCTTCGGCCTAAACTTGGATCCTTCAATAAGAATAGTAGAAATGGTCTTTTTCCTATCCTTAGTTGAACTAAGTGACAGGAGAGATGGTCATGGTAAGGTTGAGGACCATGGTTCGAAGGTAGTCTCGAATAGAGCATGTTTCTCCATTGCACAAGCTCCGGTTTAGTGACTGATTCGCGAAGTGTGAGACATGAAACTCTTCAAAATTCAGATTAGAGAGAGTGCAATTTCTTTGATCTCATGATGACTAGTTAACGTCGTACAATGTTATTTACTTGATCATGCATTACATCTAATTAATCTTACTTGAAAACTCTGGTTGCTTGATGATTGACATGTGCTATTGTCTCCATCTCACTGATTGAGTAAGTTGTTGCTCACTTCTCTATAGCTATTTTATAAGTTTCTAGTAGACTCATAAATATTACGACAAGTTCTAGATGACTAGAGAACGGGATCAAGAAGTAAGATTCAAGACCTATGGACTGTGTTCTTATTAATTTATTGGATTTACTCACTTCTATAGAAACTAATAGGATCTCTATTAGTAGCCCTTTAGTTTTCATTTATGAATACCATTATTACGCTCTAATAACCTATGATCTTTTATAGACCCTTTATTAAGCACTCTATTTTCTTAAATCGAGTTAATTGTAGGACTTTTGTTAAAATTGAGATTTTATACTCTGACTGATTTGTCTAATTATCTGAGCTACAAGTTTATTTTCCAAAGTTATTTTGAAGTATTGTATCATAGGTTGTTATCTATTAAACTTAGAATTGGTTAGCTTAAAGCAGGGAAGTAGTAAATACCTTGTGTAAACCATACTTACGTTAGTAGCTAAAATGGTTGGCTAAAGTGGCTAGTTTATGTTGGTTTACATGACGGGGGTTATTACAATTCTTTGGTGTAAGGTGGGACACTTGGCTAGGCGTATCTTCTTATAAGAGCCCATTGGAGTTATAAAGGCTTAAAGAGGTTTAGTATCATCCGTTGAATGAAATGACTCTTATCAACAACCCATCTCATTTGTTCGTTCTAGAATCATCCAATAATCGAGATTGAGCATATGATCTATAGATGAAGGAGTCTCCTTTTCATTTCAAACATATTGATGTGTAGCAAGGAAAAAAGAAAATGATCTAAAAATATTGAGGTTAGAGAAATGAAAGAGGGTAGAGTTTTCAAGTCTTCCTCTTTTTTTCACCTTCTTCATACATTCTCTATGCCTCCACTTTCATCATCTAATTAATGATGAAAGACACGTGAGATGGAGTTAAAAAAAAAAAAAGAAATATAACTAATCCATTTAATATAGATTTTTGTTTAATGTTAGTTGTGTTTTGTTTCTATTGCATATCATAAAGCATAAAAAAAAAATAATTAAAAACCAAAATGATTATAAACGAAATAATGTAGTAAAATTTTTCTTTTCCTAACAAAGAACAATAGTTTGTTGATAGTTGAAAACTTATATCTCTAATCACATGAATTAGGATTGTAATTGTGTTGAATTCAAGCAACAAGTAGCATAGAGCTTGAACAGAATATCAACCTAAAAAATTAAACTCAAGCTTGATTTAAGCATGATTAAGCTTAAAATTTGAGTTCAAACTCGACTAGAAGTAGTTATGGACAAGTTGTACTCAACTTGGTTGAACTTATTTAACCTCAATTTATCTAAAAGTTATTTTCTTTATAAATAAATAATATCAATATCCAAATTTATTTGAATTTGCCTCTCATTTAAAATCAACTCTAATTCGATTAAGCTTGTTAACTAATTGACTTAGATATTATCAATTTTAAGCTACACTCGATGAACTATTTAGATGGTTTGAATTCAAATTCAACTTAATCATTATCAAATTGAACTTGAGTATATATCAAGTAAAACTTAATTGTCACTTAGGGATATGTTATGTTTTATACGCAATATAACATTTTATAAGACTCTAACCATTTGTTTCTTATTTTTTCATATTTGTTGGATGCTCGATGAACTTGCTGCATATTTACTAGTTATGGCTACCGGTTCCTTTTGCTCAATTATTATTTGTGGCTGGATTGCTTTGGTCGTATGAGGTCAATTGGATATGGTGTTTTCACTTGATTAGGCTATCTTAGGAATCTATCTGATGTTCTTGTTAAGAGGAAGGATATGACGAAAATAACCTTTAACTACCATTAGTGTAAACGCAATCTCACTCAACTAAGCTATCTTATTAATCTATACGGTGCTTTTATGAAGAGAAGAAATACGATGAAATCAACCTTTAACCACCAAAAATAGATTATGTGTTATAAATCAGTCTTTGATTATCCGTTATGCTAAAGATTTACTTTTGTTGATAATTTTGATTAGGTTACATTAATTTTACTACTTTTATTAGAAGATTGAGAAATAATAACGAACTTTCTGCTTTTCAAACTCTCAATGATAGTAAGTATCACTATAGTTAATGTTTAGAAGTTGAAAACGAATATATTTATCATTTTTAACTCACTAGCTTTACAAATGGTATTTTATATGGTATATTTTATTCACTAATTAGTTCAAAAACATAATTAGAATGATGATTAATAACCTAATTTTGAGAGGTAGCAACAATAATAAGGAAATATCCAATTGGGTGTATAACTTGAAAGTTAAAAGTTTAGGTGTAAAATTAAAAATAAAAAACATGTAAAGTTCAAGTAGTTATTATAATATTGTGCATATAATAGTAAATAAAACAACAAAATCTTTCTAAAACCAATACATGCTTCCTTTAAGTCCCATCAACACTAGGGTAAATGGAATTTTCCCCTAAGGGTAGTCTTAAACTTTCTTAACACATTGGAAACGGATAGGGAGGAGCTCGATTGCAATAGGGGCTCCGAACTTAAAAGCTTTACAAAATGTTAATTTTTAAAATTTTTAGAAAAGAAAAAAATATTAAATATATATTTTAAAGAACAAAATATAATATAAAATTTGATATAGCTTAATACTTAAATATTTTATTTTACAAACATGAGCTCTTAGGTTCAAATATCGTGCATGTCATTTTACTTTTCTTTTAGACGTATCTATTGTTTGAATGTCATTTATTTTTTTGCATTTATTAAACCTCATCCTCCTCCTTCTTCTTCTCCTTTTTCTTTTTTTTATTACAACCAACAACATTAAATTCGTTAATTATAAATCATATTAAACTAGATAAATTCTTTTAAATTATTGTTTTTTTTTGTTAGTATGCACCATAAATAATAATTACAAAATCCATGTTACAAATATTTTAGTTTTATCACATAAACTATTGGTAAATAATACCAATTATTTGCCTTGGTATGGTAATTTTTTTTCTTAAAATTAATGTTACAAAAGTAAATGTGAATTATTGAATAATTAATTGCTTAACAGTATAGATTCAAAATGATTTTTTTTTTAAGCATTGCTAATGAAATAGTTGTACAAGGTTATCATGAAAATTGTTAGTATGATAAATATATCTATGTCAATTTGATATTCTTTCTTTACTCATAATTTTCTAATTAAATATTTTTAATATATTTTTGTTAAAAACAAAATTTACATAAGTTTTAGATATTAATATAATTCTTTTATAAATTAACAATCAAATTTTATTATACATATGCATAATAAAAGTTAAAAGTTTACCTTTTAACTTCTTATGAATTGTATTGATTACTTTAAATAAGTCTTTTAATTTTTTCATCTTATTAATTTTTAAGAATTGTTGAAAGTCAAACCATATAATTGTGATAACAAAAATTTTTTTTTGATGATTTTAAATATAGATTTAATAAGGTAAGTCTACCCCTAAGTTATATGATATTGAGCTTGTTTATGAGAATTCCCCTTATTTAGGTAGCAATTTGGAGCATGTCATGTGACATGTCATTTGTGTGAGAAAATTAGCACACAAATTTCCAAGAGTCTAATCATTGAATTAAAATAACTTAAAAGGAGTCTAATAATTTTACCAATCGATCCGTCTTCTTATTCATATCTCAAAAGCATATAATTGGGAGAATAAATTCTAATTGTTTGTATCACATCATATTTTCTTATAAAAGTAAAAGACAACTAACTTTTTAATTTCTTTTATATTCGTTGAGGTATCATATAACCTAAATTGTTAAAAATAACATCAAAGCAATATCAACACTCAAGTCACCCCAAGCAACACCAAAGTAATAAATAAAAGAAAGTGCATGAATAAAAGTAAAGTAAATTAAATTGAAATAAAATAATTCGTCCCTAAGACATCGAGCTGAACATGAGGATATTCATACCAAACCTTTACCGAATATTCGGCGACCGACTTTAGATCCCATCTCCTGTGTCGGGCGATTCTATCAACTCGCCATTACCGCCCTCCATCATAACCGTCAGATTTCACTACCTTACATCATACAAACAGAAGTCCACATAATTAACGGTCGAGATTACCAAAGCAACACTATTAATCTAGAGATTGTAGCACTGAATCTATATTCATCTGAATGTCGGTTCCAATCTGCCACGTCACCATAACATTCGGTTTTAACGTCAACTACGTCGTTTCGGTGATAAACTTCTTGAAAACAGCGTCGTTTCGACTGGTTAGTAATACCACCGGACTGGTCTTTCTTCTTCTTTTTCTCTCTTACCTTGTTCTTCCCGTTCAAATTAAGCGAATCGAGCCAAGACTGAAATTGAAGGGAAAATTCCACAAAAATTAAAAAAAGAAGTAAATGAAATTAAAAATCAGAGAAAATTCGTCAGAGACTTTGAAGTAGTATTCACATGACGATGTCCTCGTCCTCTGATGCCTCAAAATATTCACGGGTTATTAGGGTTCGGGGGCTAAAGTAGAGTTTTGTTTTTTATTTTTTTTTGTCCATTTAGGGATTTTTGAGGGAACTCTGGTGTCATTTTAAGGAGAAAAATTCTATTTTTGGAGATGCAGACAGAAGCTAGGGTTGGAGTTGTTGTAGAAGGAGGTCAGAGAGCGATAAGTACAGGTCATGAACGTAGGAAGAGACAGCAGCAGCAACAGCAGTCTCAGATCGGAACGGTGTCGCAGCTTCTCGCCGGTGGTGTCGCCGGTGCCGTTAGTAAGACTTGTACTGCGCCGTTAGCGAGGCTCACGATTCTCTTCCAGGTACGTGCTTTTAAGTTTAAATTTTGGTTTTTTGTGGTTAATGTGTTGGGGTCATGAGTGTATGGGTTGAATTGTTATGTTAGGTTTGTTGTTGGAGATGCCGAAAATATGTGATCTTGTTGTTTCGGGATCATGGTGCTTTTGCCTCTTGAGTGCGTTGTTTTCTTAATTGAATGTTGGCGATGTTGAAAAAAAAAAAAAAGGTACGGAATTTTAAGTTCCACAGGTCCCTGACCGAAATGGTGTCCATCTGATTCCTTTATACATGGCAGCATGTGAGTAGAGGGGATGTAGAACGGCACACTTGTGATTTGGTCGGTAGTAAACTGGCTCAGAGAGGGCAAGTTAGTCGAGTGATTATGGTTTTGTTGAAGAGCCAGGGTTGATGCTCCAATCTCCACTTCGGAACTGGGTTGGCCGGTGGTGTAGGGTGTAGGGTCTACCCCCTTGGAGTTGATAAGGAGTGGTTGGTTCAAGTGCCCTGTGTCCTCTGGTGCTGAGTCGAAATGGAAAAATGTAATTAATAGTTTGACCAATGTTTGGCAATATGTATGTGTGTATGTAAGATTTTAATCTTCTTATAGGATACTTGGTCGAGGTTAGAAGTTTGGGTGCCACATAACAAAACTGTAATGGCAGCACAAGTTTCTTGGGTTAATTGTTCCATGCTGTTCTTGGAGTAAGATACATTGCTGTCTGTTTATAAGATATCTGGTCCATCTGCAGTTTTGTCCCTCCATGGAACATGAATCATTTTGAAATGGGCAGAGCATGTAAAAGTTAAGTTGCTTTCTTGAATTCTCTGTGCAATTACCTATGTAGGTTGGTTTCTGGCCAGTCGTTGATGCTGTTGTGGGTTGTTAATAGTGATCTTAGATGCTGTAACATTATCATATCCTTTCGTTTCTCTTCTCTTTCTCTCTATACATTTATACATACATACATATATATAAATAAAAATCTACAGTTCTATCTGAACGAGAGAAGGGAAAAAGGTCTTTCTTCCGTGTTACTTTTTAACTGACATACTCCTCATACTTTTCTGTTGTTGGTGAAGAGTGTTTATCATTGATGATATGGTCTTTGATGAAGTTTCAGCTGACCTGCACATTGTTCTTTTCTTGACCTGTGGATGCTTTTCTTCAGTAATTTTTTTGGTGTATTCGTCTCATGGAGGTAATTTTATAGGTCCAAGGTATGCGTGAAGATGCAGCAGCATTGAAGGAGACAAGCATATTGCGTGAAGCTTCACGAATTGTTCGTGAAGAAGGATTTAGAGCTTTTTGGAAGGGGAACCTTGTCACCATTGCACATAGGTTGCCATATTCTTCTTTAAACTTCTATGCATATGAGCGGTACAAGAAGGTAATATAAATCATTTTTGGGTTCAATGCTGTTAGTTGCTAGGTGGTTTTCTATACTGTATATATAATTAGGTGAAGCTGGTTGTTCTTTGGTGATATAAAGAGTGATTCAATTTTTTGTGTAGTTATTGCATATGGCTCCAGGAATGGATATCTACCGAGAGAATATGAGTGCAGACCTTTGTGTACATTTTGTTGCTGGTGGTTTGGCTGGAATGACAGCTGCGACAGCTACATATCCATTAGATCTTGTTAGGACGCGACTTGCTGCGCAGGTAAAGCTATTCTTATGCTTGGTGCATATAAGTCAGTTGGAGATGATATTGATTAAATTGTTTGTCATAGATATGAAACCATGCTAGATCCACAGGCTTATGTTTCTTCAGATAGAATGTCATGGAGCTAAATCCCATATGGTATTGGAGCAGGGGATCTTGTGTTTGATTCCTTACATTGTCACTTATTCCCCTATTTAATTAATTGGTTTACATGGTAGGCTTCAATGAAAAAGGCAGACTTACAATGAGTGAGCTAGTAAATATAAAAACAAAACATATTTAGTAAACTTAAACTTTTAGATAAAGTAGTTGTGGATGCTTTTGAGGCTACCCTTTTTTAAAATTTTTTTCTGTAATTTATTTGGGCTTTTGATTTTGATTTACTTTTTTCTGTCTTTTTTTTCTTTTAGTTACTTTTTGGGAACTCATAGATGCTGATCATTCATGTCAAGATGGGGCTTGGGCCCTTTTGCATTTTTGGAGTTTATCAATAAACAAGGGAGTTATTTAACACCACCACCCGCCCCCACCCCCAATGCCCCAAACACTAAAAAAAAAAAAATAAAAGGAGCTATGTGGAAAATTTTCTTAGAGAGTCACCTATTGAATGATATTAATGTGGTTTGGTTGCAGTCTAGAGGTTTTCATTTGTTATTGTTGGGAATTTCTGAGGTTTCTTCCTTTGGTGTAACTATGGGGAGAATATTTACAATTAACCATGATTTTGAATTTGAAATGCCATTATTGGATAACTACTTTCCTGACTGATATCAATATATGCATTCTTGTTGAAGAACATATACTCTTCCATTTAGAAAGGATCATTGCATCATTCATAGTACATCAAGTATGATCTATACAACTTCATAGACATGGTAGTCAAGATCACTCTCTTGGCCAATTTTGGGTGGTGTTGAGGCAGGCGAGGTGGGGTTGTGTGGAAGGGAACTCGCTATGATGATTCTTGACATGTCTACCATTTCACTTCAAAGGAAGTATGCACTTGCAAAGGCCCATCTTCATCATTTGCACCATAACACAAATGTTTTCAATGGTTATCCATAAGCCATAATGGAGCTTGCTGCATATAATCCCCTTAACCACTTTCCTCCTAAAAGTTCCACTTTTTTTCCCATGTTTGGAAGTCTCTCTAAAAGTTCGAATTACGATTTTGGTTTTAAGGGGGGATTCGATTATATCTTTGAAGGAGTGAAATTACGAATCCGTTCCACATTAATTGAAAAATTAATTATTTAATTTTTAATCTAATTATGATATCCAATAATTAAGGGTATTTTCGGCAAATACTATTATGCATGCATTTAATTTCATTTTGAATATTTTATAACCAAACATAATATTGAAGTAGAACCAATAATTGTGTTGGTGTTTCCAAACATAGGAATGGATTTATCCTTCCGGTCTTAATCCCACTCCATTCTATTCTATTTCAAACCATTTCTATCAAATGTGATATTAGGAGATATTTTTTAAGATCAAGAGTATTGTAGGTGATATTATTTGTAATCTTCATTTTAGGAGAGTTGATTTGGATGGTGTATAAATGCACATTCATTTATGTAAGAAATAAAGCAAGGGAGATGTATTGATTTATTTTGCTTTTGATCATGAGATCTAAGGATTCTCTCTAATGGTTCCTCAATAAGCTTTTGGAGAGTTCCCTTTGATGAGTACTTGACTCTTTCTTTTCATATTTCACTTTTATCTAGATGTAGCACCCAAGCTCATAACAATTTGGTATAGAAGTGGTTTCTTACAACTATTGGTTGCTTTTTCCCAAAACATATGCAATATTTTGAGAAGGTTAAAGCTGAGGGGCTGCATTGTCACCATCCGACAGGTAGAAGTGACTTGGAAAACATAGCAGCATTGGCGAGGGAGAGTTCCAAAGTCTAGTTGCTAGATAACAGCTGAAACAAGCCAATGACCTTTTGCACCATTCACCCTATTTCTGACCCTGTAGTCAAAACCCGTGTAACCCAGATCAGTAACCTCAGCATGTCTTGGTTGCCATGAGTTGTTGGTTAGTGAACCCACATGTGACCATATATGCGATGTGTGTAGTATAAGGCAAATCAATCCACCTCTGCTTTGAGTTTCTTCAACGCTGTCAAAAGCGAGCTCTTTGAAGTGAAGTGAAGTGAAGTGCAAGGATGTGCCTTACAGATGTTAAGGCAAAGAGCGTGTTATCAAAGTGCAAGGTGTCACGGTCCGAGGCTTTCGTTAGCACACAAATAGACCGTGTGGTGCTTACTATTCTGCCTCTGCAGTAGTAAGCAAGCCTAACTCGCACGCAACGCTAGCCAACCAGGTCTAAACCTGTAAGCAACACAATCAAGGAAGAAAGTCAATAGATTATAAGGGACACAATATCGAATGGAAAAAGGAATAGCACACTTTTATTAATTCCGACAGTATTACAAGGCTACAATGTGTGTGCATGGGGGTACAGTGTATGTATCAGGTGCCGCCGGTCGTGATCAACCAATGTGGTAAGTAAGAGCTTCAATCCAGAAGAGTACTCATACCCCCGTAAAGAGCTTTACGGACATTATTGGGCCTAGCAGGAATAGACATTAAAACTGGTGAAATGGCACCACTTTCTAAAAGTGAAAATTTCTAATAATAGTAAGGCCCTATTTTACACAATAATAAAGCCCCTCCCTTTATGTTACAATATGTACAAAACAATGGCCCCTTGTCATAAATGTATCTTACAAAAAGGGACCCTGATACAAGGCGCAAAAGTGTTAGGGTGCTCGCTTGGAGAAAAAGCTACTGAAGAGGAAAAATTTAAAAGCAAATTATGGTATATAATGGTTATAATTGAAAAATAATAGAAGGGTAAGATAGTAAATATACTAAAACAAAAACTTAATAATATAATGCTAATTGGGTGTTTATTTTTATTGTACATATGGTGCCAAAGGCTATGCTTTTTTTTATTTTGATTTTGTCTATTTCTTTTCGTTTTCCTCAAAAGTGAAACAAAAACTATTAAAATAAAAAATTAAAAACTAGAATAGTTTTTTTAAAATTTTTGACTTGATTCTTTTACATATATTGTGCTTGATATAAAAAAATATTTTTAATACTTTGATATTGATTAGAAAAACAGTTTGACATAACATGGTGCTTATCTTATATTTGACTAGTTTAAATTGTTTTTGTTAGTAGTTTAATACAAATATAGTTGTTTATTGAATATTAATGTTCATAGTTTTGTAAATCAAAACATTTTTTATAATTTTTAATATTTGTGCTTAGCTTTACTTAGGCGAGCGCTTTTTCTGCGCTTCTCACCTCAAGCAATTTTAAGGTATTGTGCCTTGAGCATGCTTTTCGCCTTTAACATCTTTGAGGTTTTTTTGGAAGCCTTGGATAATGTATCTCCAGCAGAATAAAGCAATTTTTACGTGGGTCATTTGGATGCCAAAAACTTGCTATATGCAATTTTAACCACTTATTCTCCCATTGGATTATGTCTGAGGTTGGGCTTCTTAATCCAACCTAGAGCAATTTGTTCAGCTCAACTGTAGGAATCGTCATGATCTACAAATGAATTCCATAGGTGTTTAAATTTGCAGACCTGTTCTAACAAAGATTGATGTAGTCAGAACTAAATTAGACTGGTTGGTTCGATCAGGGTGACTGGAAACTAGTCACCAAGATGACCCGTTTAGACTTGAATAACCACACATACAATGGTGCAGTGCCACTTTAGCAAACTGGTTGGTTATTTTGGAATTTCCCAAACTGTCAGACCATACTGGTTCCAGGATTAACTCTGAGTAAGAGAATTGGGGAAAGACACTTGTAAAT
Organism: Lumnitzera littorea; assembly: GCA_024138015.1. NCBI lineage: Eukaryota > Viridiplantae > Streptophyta > Magnoliopsida > Myrtales > Combretaceae > Lumnitzera > Lumnitzera littorea. The sequence continues at coordinate 23,306,045 of JAMXBB010000006.1, forward strand.
GTGTACCTCAACATACCTGCCGTTTGCTGTAATTGTCTGATGGAAATGCTTGAGCATTTTATTAGCAATCATCCAAGGAAATTAACACATATTAACAATGTGGGTCCATCGAGCCTCTTAATTTCTGTATTCTATCTCCTAACGTGAACTTTTGAGATTTGTTGGGCATTGCTACAATACTTGGTATTTTTTTGGGTTAATTGCTGCTTGGTTATTTGGTTGTGAGGCTATAGAAAGCATTTGTCATTCATTGCCTGCATGGCTCACTTGTACTAATCTTGCAACGAATTGTCTTAGATGCAGCGTAGTCATCTCAATCATCTTTGTGCAGTGGTCTTTTAATATTTTATGCTATATACTTATAATTTGTTTCCATTGACATGGAAACATGGGAAAAATCAGTATGGACTAGTCGTTTCTGGTTCATTTTAGTTCCAACCCTGGTTGAACAGTTGAACCTTGACTCTTGACCCCTTGACTTTTCTTGGCTAATGGCCAGTTTGAAACTAATAACATCGAGAAAGATATTCTACTCTCCAAGTCATCCTTCCCTGTCATGTTTTTATTCTCATGGATAATCACCATTCTTGCATGATGTCCTTAAGGACTTCGAATAAAACCAAAGGATGACCAGTAAATGTGCATTGCAAGCATGCATTGAAAATGTCGTAACTGAGCTTTCCTAATGTAGGACTAGTGTTTACTTGTCCATTTGGGTCAATGTGCAATTTGTCCATGAAACTGCGATTATTTTTTAAAACTCGCTTGAAATTAAGGGCACACCCAAATAACACCTAGGCAGCTTCTTAGGCCACACATGAAGACTTTGCTTTTTGCCAGACTGGCCATAGTTGAAAAGTTACTACTTTTATACAATCTGTCCTTGCGTTTGCTTATTTAAGCAATATATGAAGGATTTGTTTTATGCTGGACCAGCAACTAGTTGAAAAGCTCTTCAAACTCCATGAAGCATCCTTAATCAAGATGATTGAACTAAATGAAACACCAGAGATGAAGAATATCATGAGGGGTTTGCAAAATGCAAGTGAGACTACTTTTCCCCCTTGCATTCCTAATGGTTCCTGTACTCACCTTGTGAGACTCTTTTTTTCCTCTTATGGCAAGAGAATATCTCTAGGATTAAGACAATATGAAATGAGATCTTGAATGCTCCTGTCAGACCTGTCTTGAAATTGGGAAAGAGCACACAAATCCATTGAGGTTAATAGAGAAGTAGGGTTAGTGATGCTTACATATATTGAACTATTGGGTTCCTTTTACTCCACTTATTACTTCAATAATTATAACCTTGTTGACACAATGGTAGCAATGTTGTAAGAAAGAGCAAGAAAAAAGGGATGTACTGGCAAGTGGGGGTACATTCTTAACAATATCAATTTTGATTTTTTTTACCACATTCACTCTCTGCTTGTTGAAGATGCTCACTATCTTATTAGTGAATTCTCCTAGAGTACTTACAGTAGAGGCTTGCAAAGTACATTTGGCATGGTTGAACTTTACAAGGTCATATCTAGCCTCAACTGTCTTAGGCAGACTGGATTTGGTTTTTTGAGAGATAAGCTTTAAAGATTGGGGACTTTGCCTTTTTTCATGAATGCGGAGTTCGAATTTGTGTGAACATCTTACAGATTCTATGGGTGTGTAGACATAATGCGGATGCTGTACATGGCATGACACCTGAAATGTGAACCTAATCTATGCAGTCTTGGTCCAAAGTAATGCAAAGTTTGGGCCCAATGCTTTCTAGGACTGGATTGGGTAGTAAAATGTTGAATTAGCTTGGGGTGGGAGGACTCATATAAGAGGAGGCATAAACGGTAAAAGTTGACCTGTGGGAGAATGACCAGGATAGTGCCTGCTGAAATGTACCTAAGCTTTGCCCTTGCCTGGCCTGAGCTCATTTCAAGATCACCTCTAGCAATGCAAGGAGGTATTCTATCAGGGAACTGGGGTCCAAGGCTGCAATGCTGAGGACAGAAAGGGGCAGCTTAAGCAAATCGCATAGAAAAAAATGGAAGGTGGACACTTCTTGATGATAATCGTAGTGAGTAAAGTGAAAACTTTTAATTTAGTAGTGTAAAATCAAATGACCTTCAAATTTTAGGTTCAAAATTTTGATATATTTGATTGAGCTCCCAAAAAAAAAAAGTTAGATTTATTTTGGATACTAAGTCATCATCAAAATTATCTCATTTGCCTGGTTTTAGTAGTTCCATGATTTTGGCCTCCTTTATAAACCCAAGGAATAAAACAAGGTTCTCATTGGTGCTTGATTTTGTTGCAACAGTAGTTTTTGTATGTAGTTCTCTTTAGTATGTATGCTTAGTATGAATGTTGTAGATGGGGAGCATAAAAAGGTCTTTAACTGCAGAATTTTTCAGCTGCCTTTGTCACCTCTGTAGGATTGAATCTTAAGGAGGTTTTTATTTGCAGACAAATGTTATATATTACCGTGGTATTTGGCATGCATTACAAACTATCACCAGAGAGGAGGGGCTTTTGGGGGTTTACAAGGGTCTTGGGGCGACGCTGTTGGTATGTTCCATCAATTCTGCATTTTTCATGTTTTCGAAATGCTCAAATTCATGAGCTTTGACTCTTTTGCTGGCATGAATGCAGGGTGTTGGGCCTAGTATAGCTATGAGTTTTTCTGTGTATGAATCCTTGAGATCTTTCTGGCTGTCACAGAGGTGAGTATGATGCTAGTTATTCTGCAGTGATCATTTTGTTCATGGTTAAGCTATCATCTCATTTCTGTTAGGTAACTTATTTTTATTTGTTATATTTTTATCAGGCCCAATGATTCTACTGCTGTGGTTAGCCTTGCATGTGGCAGTCTATCTGGTATTGCATCTTCAACAGGTGAGTAATCTAGACATTCACAGCAGTTATCTACAGGTGTTGTTGCTGATATCAGTGATTAATTTTTTGGTTGGTTTATATGCATGATATGCATCCTCGTAGAGTTATGGCTGGAATATGGTATCTTTTTGGGCTTCCTAGTAGAAAAGTTGGTTGGAAACATTTTCACAATTAGTAAAACACATATGACATTCAGTGAAGGTGTTAATACATATAGCTTTTTTATCATGCTTTTGATGCAGAGAAACAGGGTGTGGTCCAGGCTCTGCACTAAGTTTCTAACCTGATTGACCCTGTTACCAGAGACTCAGAGTGGAGTTATTTATATGTGGCTTTTGTGGATTTAGTAAGAAAGTCATCGAAATATATATATATATATATATATATTCTTTTTCAGTGTTTGTCTAATTTTAGTCTTATATTCAAAACTTAGTGTTGATTAACCTCATCTCAACATTTTCTGGGTTAAATTATCTTCCCTAGCATGCAGTATGTTTCAACATGGTTGCACAACACTCACGGGAACCTACTTTTTTCTCCAGTTGTGAAGTGTGAGAGGTGTCCTCATTGAGGTATGCTTCTCACTTAGGCTTTGCTTCACCCTGTGCTTGATGGGCTAGAAGGATTGCAGGCAAATGTATCCTTCTAACATCAATGTATTTCTATGTTGCCATCAAACTTCTTGTTCTAACTAAAAGATCGATTCTTTCCATATACACTTCCAGCTATGCTGGGAGTAACTGAAGATTGTTTTCAGATGCCACCATTGATACTACCCAAAATGAAAGAATTAAGAGCTCAAGGGCTAGTAGGTCAGAATAACGGAGTACATCCAATTATTTACTGCAGATTGGATTGTTGTAAGTTCTTTGCATTGATTATGGTCAAACTAGTCTATTGCCTTTTTAGAAGAATCACCATCAAGAATGTTAGGTCTGAAAATGACATCTGGGTTAAGAAGCAGAACTATTAAGATGGTAATTCAAAAAGTTTAATGCTGGAGATTTTTGTTGCCAAGTTTTGTAATGGTTATGTTTAAAGGACAAAAGAAATAGATTTTGCTGCCAGGTACACATGATGCGCTGTCTTGGTGCCTACATGAAATGTTTGCTTTAATTTCATTCATCTCTCTGAATGCATTGTATTCATATGGATATGAGGTGATGGTGTTCAGTGTGACATGACATGTTAAAAGCATGTGTTGTCAACATGTGCTGGCATACTATTTTAGAAGTATTAAGTTTTGTAATCATGTATTGTGATATGCAGCTACATTTCCGTTAGATCTGGTGAGGCGACGGAAGCAGTTGGAAGGTGCAGGTGGTCGGGCTCGTGTTTATCAGACAGGTCTTTTTGGTACCTTTAAGCACATAATCAAGGAGGAGGGTTTTCGTGGTTTGTACAGAGGAATCTTGCCTGAATACTACAAAGTGGTACCAAGTGTAGGTATCTGTTTTATGACCTATGAGACTCTGAAAACGATATTGGGGGATATCACTGCTCGTTTATAGTGGTCATTGATTTTAAAGGAGGGCATTGGTACAGAGAATTTTGAAGATACGAATTGTTGGAGGCTTGACTATAGGGGTATGGATTGGTGCAAATTCATTTGTATCGGCCTTATAGCTCTGCTGCCTGGTTTTCCTGGCAGTGAATAAATTTAGCTTACTGCTGAGAAGACTGGCTATACTTGTATGTATACAGTGTAATAGGTTCAGAGAAAGAGGCATTGTCCTCGATTTTACCATTTCATGAATTTCCCGGTCGGGAATTTTTTGCTGAACAAAATATTGTATTTCTATATGTATCTGTAAGAGCCTCTTCCTCTCCATCTCCCTTCCTACCTCCCTTCCTCTCATTGTTATTTGTTTCTGTCTTTGGTTTTTCCATCATCTCTACAACTGTAATGCAATATTTTCCTCAGCTTTCTTCTAAATGGGGTATCAATTGTCCTGGAGGGATTATAAGTTTATAACCTGTAGCATTTGGTCAGAAGAATCCTGATATGAGGGTGATGATGGGCTGCTTTCCCCCGCCCCCCAAACCCCTTCCCCCCCCCACCCCGCCTTTATCCGCTGTACTTGTGTAAAACGTGTGATCGATAAAGGCCTAGATGTGAGGAAACAATTCTTGCGTATTTTGCTATAAATGTCTGGATTTCTATTCTTTTGTGGATGATGGGGTTTGCTGCAGATGTCATAGCCTACTCCTTGATATTTGTGGAGGACAAGTACATATGGTTCTGTTCATGTATTCCATCTTCTATGAGCCAGGGAGCGGTTCTGAAAGTTGAACTAAATTGAGTTATAAATGATTCTCTTTAATGGAGACATAGTTAGAGGTTAATGAGAGAAGGGTTCTGTAACTTGGAAGGAATTTGAGGTTAAAGAAGTTGGGTCTTGAATGTATCGAGAGTTTTGTGAGCATCTGCATCCACTGTGCTACAGAAATATTATTAGAACTAATACTTAGAAAGTACAAGTGAACATGGAGGTTGGTGTATGTACAGCTAATGGTTTTCTCATGGTGTTGTTAATTGGATCGTACGATCTGTTGGAAACATATTTGGTCTTTGTTAATTGGATCATATAATCTGTATGTTATGCTTAAAAATTAAAAGAGGCTATTGAATGTTAGAATATAAAGGGGAAAAATCCATATTTTAACCTTGATGTTAATTATTTTTCAATTTTAGTGCTTAAACTTTTATTTTTCATATTCGAATTCTCAATGGATGCTGTAGAGTCCTTTTATGAGCGGCATTAAGTTTGTTGGTTAAAAGGGGTCCTTGGTTGAAGCTAGCTCTTCTATTGTCTCTCAAAGCTAAGTTAGTAGAGGGTTTTAGCTGCGCATCCTTCTATTTAAAAGGAGGTAGAAACCAAGATGGCAGCTAGCTCAGATATAACACTCAATATACATTACATGTACATACGGGTACCGTTTCTCATATTCACGCCCGATGATAGAACTGCATTGTAATCTAGCCTACTGATCATTCTGAAATGACAAATGAAAAGGAGAAGATTGCATCAAATAATCACAGGGATTTTAGGTTTTAAGAGAAACAAATGTGATCTGGACATATTTTTCCTTTTCGTTACCATAATTTGCTATAGAAATTCCATTGTGAATCTCATTTATAGAGGCAGCAAGCTGCCCAATTTTATCCGAGAATGTTATTAAGTAGATGCTTTTATAATCCTGTCCTTTATTTTTAGGGGATTGTTTTAGTCATTATTTTTACTTTTAATTTACATTTTTAAAAATTTGGATAATTGAATTCAAAATTAATTTAATGATTCGATTTAAAAGAACGGAAATTAAGAGTAAGTTAAAAAGCTAGACCCATCCTATAAAAAAAAACAATTGGACAGCAGAAAAATCCTATTAAGTTAACCGTCCATCTTTTTGCTAAATGCCAGCTATAGATTGATTGAGAGAGGGAAAGAATGAGAGCTGAAATTTCCATGAACTAACCAACGATATTTGTAATTTATCTCTACGCACTCTATATTTCTTATTGATTTCGGTTTAATGAGCATTATTGAATCGTAAGGGTACAAAGTAATAATAATTATGAATAATAACAATAATAATGATACTTGCACATCGGGTCGTTGTACATTATTTTACCTTTCTTCTATGCTGTGCTTTTCATTCTATTATTTACTGGTCCACTATCTTATTGAATTTTTTTATTTACTATTATTGGACCATATATGTATGTATGTATATATATATATATATATTATATGTAATTTTTTTCCCCTTGTAATAGTATCTAGCAGTGCTATTTATACTATGTTTGGATAGGAGGAAAGAATAGGGAAAGAAGGAAAGTAGTGGGAATGATTGTCTTTCAAAAATTTTTTCTTGACCCCACATGAATCCATTCCCTCCACATATAGAGAGAAGATGGGAGGAAAATATGGAAGTTTACTTAAATATTCTTGTAGTAAAAAGATAGTTGAATGTTTTAGGAGCATTTTAGTAATTTAATAAGTATAAAAAATTATTTAGATAACTTTCTTTCGATAATCATTTCATTATATTTTGTTTCAATTCAAATAAAAACTTTTTTTTCTAATTTTTACCTTTTACATTCTTTGTTCTTTTAGTTCCTTTCCTCTTTCTAAACATAATGTTAAATGCCACGAATAAGACTGTAAAATAAAGATGCAATCCATTGTTTCAATTCTCATGTACATTTTCCATTTTAAGGATCATATACGAAGTTATATATATAAATCAAATGTCAGTAGAAGACGTACCTAATTTTACCTATTACCAGTCTTACTTCTTTTCTAAAGGAACTGACATTCGTTTTTCGTTAATCTTTCACGTTCCTTATCAATCTCTTTTGATCGGTTGATTGTATGCTTTGTAACCAATGGTGTCAATTTGGTGAAAAAAAAGTCGTTAAGATGAAGATTAGGTGTAGAATCACTCTCACATGATCACATGTCCTTGTACTTTAAACTGAATTTTCTAAGCTTGTAATGGTAAGAGTATTACATGCGACTCCTAAAGGAGCCAGCCTGCAGATTGTATTTGATTTAGTTAGGGCAGAGAATCTCTCTCTCTCTCTTCAGCAAATCAGTCTTCTCCTATTATCATTGGGATTAAATTTGAAAGGGCTTTTAATTCAGTGGTGGAAAATCAAGCCTGGACCTCTTAGTTCTGTACTGTCAATTTAAAACGAAGAGCCACAGTCGTCACGTGTTGGTGTCATCAAATCTACTTTTGTGAGATTGGTGTGTGAAAAGTGAAGCAAGACAGGTACACAAAAACCAATATCCTAGTACGGTAAATATGTCTCTAACGTGCGAATGTTAAAAAAGTAGTACTTCTCGTGTACTTACCTAAGCCTTTTCAATTTCAAGGCAAGATCGTAGTCACTTTAGTTATTACTCAAACAAATTTTAATCCATAAAGACATGCCTATTATAAATTTTACCTGTTTTTTTTGGCATTAATATCGAAATTGAGGATACGATCACACCCATAGCCATAGGTTTATAATAGGTTAAGATCGTGGAGATTTTCCTTAGAGCGTAGGGTGGCTTGAGGATCCTAACTTGGTACGCCGAGAGTTGGCATGATTGGATGTCACCGGTGTCGAAAAGAAGACCTACAGGATCCAATACGATACGAGAAGCGATTGTTTTACGGTATTAGAGCCACGTTTGCCTACCGACTGTTTGAGGCTATTGCTCAACAAAGATGAATGGCGGAAGTTCTTCCGTAGTGTCCCTGTAGAAAAGCTTTTTGTTAACAATTATAGTAACTGGAAACTGAAAGCTTACAAGGGCGGGACGTATGAAATCTCATCACTAGTGATGAATTTTAGTGAATAATATTTCCTAGAATATCGAGGCTTATATGGTAACATTATTTTATTGTAATATTATAGTAAATCATACTTAGATTTTAGTAAATTATGTTATCAATGATAAAATAGAAGTTATCAATTTTATTTTTATTGGATTTTAGTAAATTATACCTATTAATAATAAAAGTAAAGATAGTTTTAATTTTACTGTTCATGATACGATTTATAAAAATTAGATGTGATTTACTATAAAATTATAAAATTATAGTAACACCATGTTGCCATAAAATTTTTCCGTAGAATGCTTTAGGCAAAAATGGAAAATCAAGTGTGGCAAGGCTCCATTTGCTTTGCGGATATTAATCAACAAAGAACGCATGACAATGTAGATAATTTATATATCTCGATTTGCCAATGGCAAAGAGGTGATTATATAATATTTTAAGGTGAATTGCAAATGGATCATCTAAAGTTTTATTTATATGTGCGTTCTAGAAATGAAAATATTCCTTTAAACCCTATTTTATGATTTTGCAAAACGATGAAATAAAATAACACTAAAATTGAAAATTTGCATTAAGCGAAAGGTAAAATCAATATGTAAGAGCACCAATTCATTTCTTTATGGCATTTAGGGTTTGAATGTTCAATTCCAAAGATAGGGGCCAAGCACATGTAAAGCAAGTTTCAAAATTGAATTTGCAATTTACCTAATATTATATACATTAAGAAAGTTACTTAACATTAGAAAGAGGAGAAACCAAAGGATGGGAAGTTAATTAACATTAGAAAGAGAAGAAACCTGCGGATGGAATTTAAATTTCTGGCTTAAAATTATTTATGATTCGGCACGGTTGCAGGTAATATGTAATCCCTGGATGTTAATATGCATTATGATTTTTGAGTTTATTATTCAATAATAACGGAAAATCACTGTTATTTAGATTGCTTATTTTGTTTGTGGGGGTGGGGGGTGGGGAGGCGGTGTTGTTGTGTTTGGGGGGAGGAATGCTTAGGGAGTTTAGAAAGAACATCTTGTATCGTGTGATGAGTTAAATAGATTCCTAAGACCAAAGGGACTAGATATTTCGATTGCTTTTTGTTTTCGATCAAATTATAAGAAGTAAGCTCCTCAAATTTTTATATGAACGTAAATTAGAGGTGTATTCAATCGTAAAATACACTAGCTGATGCTTTTGCACATGACCCTACTTTGTCCCAAGACAACTATATACTTTGTTGCCTCAGATGGTATTTATGTTATATGTCATTTTCTTTTTATCTTGCAAAGATGGTCTGCAGCTAATTTTGCTTTGGTTACTGAGATGTGTGGTGGCGAATCCTTATCTTCCTTTAGGCAGATCGGACATCATTCCCATATAAATGTGCTCAATATATGATAAAATACTAATCCTCTAATATAATGTCGAAATGTTTATGACCTCGTCTTCATAGATTTAGAGTGGTCTACTACAAATAAACTTCGAAGTTATTAAGATGAAGTACTGATTCTTCTTCCTCAATCTTCGCTCTCCCCTTTCTTTTTTTTCCTTTCGTTAAGAAGTAAACTTAGCTCGCATTTAAAAATACATATAAAAGTTTGCAATAGGATATGATAAAATGTGATCAAATGGGATATGATGCTTAGTATATCTTTATTATTATTATTATTTTCTGTTTGCTGGGAGATGCTAAGTGTATGTCTAATCTTGTTTTCATTATGTTTACGTTATCGATATTTTATATTATTGAAATATCGTTATATGGGTACCGATACGTACTTGTAGAATATTTTTGATATTATTCAATGTATTTTTTTTTCAATTTTCTTAAGCTGTAATAAAACTTTAAAATTAAAAGTTTCCTTTTTTATCTTTTAGCTAGTAATCGAAGGATTTGGGTCTCTAAATAAAGTTACTTTTTTTGAAGTTTCCTTAAATTATCCTTTTACGGTATTGTCAAAAGAAATAAGATAATGGTATAATATTATAAGATATTTAAAAAATCTAAACAGTTTTTGTGGCTGATTTTATAATTTTATAGAAAGTATTTTAGAGGATCTGTTTTCGTATTCTCAAAGTATTTTAAAGGATGTATAAATTTTTCATAATTTTGTTCTGTCTATACTGGGCTTAAGAGAAAAGTATTGTTTATATCTTGTTTTGTATCTGGATATTTCCCAACAAATAAATACATTTGATCACTACAATTTCATGAAATTGAAACACTGTAATTAGTCAAAATTCTAAAGGGAGAAGCATCATCTTTATTCGATATTATTGACGATGTCATATCGAATCCGTTGTTCATTTGCCTCCTACCGCATTACGTCTTATATGACTTTTCAGTTTTCACCACTAAAACAAGGAAAAAGACACAAATAAATAAAAAGAGAAAAACGCTTGGGAAATAATAGTGGAAACTAGCAAGAGAATGGTCCAATCCTTGGAACTATACCCAGAATATGCATGAAAACGATAAGTCTGTACATTGCCCCTCTTATGCTTAGCCACAACATAGGATGGTCCAGGGAAATGTGTAGCTACACACCATATTTAGCAAATGGCAATAGAATATAAAATGTTGCAACTGAAAAATAAATTCATTCACATATTATTATCCACTAGGCATATACATACATACATATATATATATATATATATATAAGTAATAGATCTATACCTATAGAATTTGAATATATGATAGTATGAATTGTAGTATTTTCAGAAACTGTCAATTGCCATTACGATGTTGTCATCTATAGGATTATGCTGGTAGAGTGAAGAGAATTAGATCTTGAAATGTTTGAAAGTGGGCTTGCAAAACATGATTTAGTAAAGGGTATCAGAGTATTCTTCAGTATAATTACTCTGATGCTTAAATCAAGTGGTGTTTAAGAAGAAATAACAAGAGTACAAGTGAGCAAGTAGAGATGCCACTAAAGCGAGTTCAGAACGGGTTTTGCAAAACCCGAACCCAATCCACTACTTTATAAAGCTTCCTAAAACCTTATAGGATAAAAACATAGGGTTTTTATTTTGTTTATAAAATCTGCCTTATAGAGTTTTGTGAAACTCATTAAAAACCTGATCCAATCCGTTAGTATTAAAAAATAGTTAAAAAATTGATTTGTAAGTATACACAAAAAATTAAAGTAAATAGTATATAGATTGTTTTAAATAATGAAACAAATGACATATAATTATTCAAGACTAAACTAAGTTCTTTTTATTTTAAATTAATACATGCATAATGAAAAGGAGATGTATGGAAATTGAGAAATGTGGTCGACTAATTGAGAGAGAGAATAAAGGCGAGAGAAGAGAATCACAAAAAATGTAAGAGATAGAAAGAGACGAGCTTAAGGTTTTCTCGAAAGACAAAGTATGAAAGAGACAAAATAATTCTTATTAATTATTATGTTTTATAATTTACAGTTAATATTAAATTACTACTATCATATTATTATTTCTAATTGGGTTGGGGTTTTCTATCGGATTTTTTCTAAATCTCAAAACCCAACTTGGAATTCTATAAGGTTTGAGAACTATTTCCAGAACTTGACCTAGAACCCTATAGAGTCAAATCCTATAGGGTTTTTAGCGGGTCAGACAGGTTGAAAATCTTATAATGACTTGCCTAATAACATCACTATGAGCAATAATACTTTAGAGAGCTTGAGAGTTAGAGAGTGCGTGGAGGTTATTTATTGTTGATTGTATTCCTCTATTTATCGGAAAGTTGGTGAGAATATAGGGTGCATGTCCTACAATGGAGTATCCACTAAGTATAAGGAGTGGGTATCGCGTTGATGGTGTGACCTAAAAGTTTTGGGGTTGTGCATTTTATCAAGTTAAGGAGCCTTATTCAGTGTTTCCTTTTGTTCATCCTTGGTATAAGGAGATCGTTCTTGAGGCAATAGTTTGATCTCCTATTCACTTGAGCTTTACTCGAGTCAATCTCCGGTTAAGACAGGTTGGTCAGGTGAGGAACACATTAAATATGGGTGAGAACAAGTTGGTGTAAAGATCTTTCTGGTTAATATGAGCGTAAGGAACCTATATCAAATATTCCCTATCAACACACATATTTAAATTTCATTAGTATTTATCTATCATATGTATATACGTGATATGTAATATTTAATGAAGTCTTAAAACATTCATTTTAAATTGCATCACTTTTAATAGAATAAACAAAAGTATATATATATATATAAAGTTTTTATGAAGTTAAGGTAAAAGTTCTTAAACTTCTTGTTAGGTTTTGTAGGCTTAAGTTAAAAGAGCCAGCTTTATTAAACGAACACATATTAGGAAGAGTATGCTTCGGATTTAGTTTCAAATACTGGGTTCACTTTGGAATATGCGGAGACATATCCTATGTGAATTTGGAAATATGTTATCGTAGGGTTTCTGTGTTGAAATTACGCGGACTTACTGGAGGTGAGCCTCTTTTGTCTTGGAATAACATACTCGAACTATGGGACGAGATCGGGGAAAATAAATAAATAGTTCAATCCCTTGGTTGGTATAAATTAATTGTAAAATGATTTTTACTAATTTCTTTGAAGGAGAAACGGATAGATTTCCGCATATTGTCTCATGTGCACAATCAATTAGGGATTAAAGTAACTTTTTTGTATTTCTTTAGAGTTTTCCAACCTATTTACTTGAAGGTAATTGAAATGATAGAGTAATTATTCCCTTATGTTGTTAAACTCGGCTTGATTTGTCAGGTTTAACTTGATCCTTCCGTAAAGCGAGAATAAGTCATCCTTTTGACTTTCATTGACAATTACAAACCTAATTGACTAATTGGTCTAATCTAATTTTTATAAAAATCTATTGGTTTTTTTCGGATTAAAGTTTATTATTTTTTCTTGTATTTTTCAAAAAATACACTAATTTATTAAAAAAATAAATATTGATCAAAGAAAAACAAAAAATCAATTGTTAAAAGCTTTCAGCTTTTAACTTTTAACTTTCAATTTTTAATTCTCAAACATTATAAATAAATATGAATTACATTATAATATTTTTATTGACACCAATTTGCTTTGATTTAATCTGGTTTAACACTCTTAATCATTGACCACTTCTCATCCATAGATCAACTTTTCGGCTCGGGTTTGACAACATTGCTACTCTCACTCAACATTCAATTATTTTATTTACTCAAAAAATGATGGAGAATTTCAATTCTTATGGAATATTCTATTCCAACTTCATTAGAATAGTTGTTATATAAGAAAAGGTGGAGGGATTAAAAAATTTGAATAGTGTTACCATTGTAATCTTGTTAATGATACAATTAAATAACTTCTAGTTTTTCCCAAAATGATGAGATAGAGGCAAATCGGTATTTTAGTTATATTTCCAACTTAACACTGCAATTAACAATATGAAGCAAACATTGAAATAAATATTCCTTGTAATAAAAATTTACACGAAGTAAACACATGAATAGAAATTTCTAACCTACTTCTAGTAAAAGTCATTCTCAATGTATAATTGTTCTATTCCCTATTTATTCCATTTCAGAAAATAAATTGGTTGTGAAGGTTTTTGAAAAGGATATCAACAACTCTTCTTGGATATGGTATACTAAGGAAAATTGAACAGCACTTAATCTAATTGACATGATGTATAAAAAGATTGGACGTTTGTTCGCCACAGTTCTAAATAAGAATTAATAAGAATAGAGATTTAGAAGTACCCTTATAGTTTCAATAATACTTAACTAATTTAATGTTTGATTAAAAATCATTAATACTCAACTGAATGACCTTATTTGTGTTAAAGGCATAAATGTGAAATAAAAAAAGGGATATAATAGAAAAACCACAATTATAATATAATAACCATAATAACTAATGATTGAATAATTATACTAAAATAGTACTAATTTTCATGTTGTATAGTGCATGTCCATTCCATCCATAAGGTGATCACGTTCCATTTGTGCAAAGGTCATGGGCCGATTTAGAAGGGCTCAAAATCATGAGGTTCGTTTAAGCTCAAGAGGAAATAATTCAGAATATTCTAGAAGGTTTCAAAATAGGTAGTAGATAAGGTAGGTAGATGCATTTAATGTAAAGATAGGTGGGGCTTTATTTGTAATCGTTAGATCGAATTAATTTTAGCTTTCCATCTTAAGAGGCCTCTTGTATATATAAGGGAGATTTCTTTAGTTGTATCAAGAAGTTATTTGAATTGAATACTATTTATATCAGAGTTTCTCTCTCTATATTTTCTCTCTTTAGACATTGTGAGTTGTTACAGGTTAACTTAGCGTTCCTGAGCCTTCCTTAGTGTAGTCAAAAACGCTAAGTGTGGTCAGGAACACTAAGTGCCGCACGGATTTGAGTAAGGGAATCTACCCGTGACAAGTGATATCAGAGACAGGTAAAGAGACTTTATGTGGAGAAGATGTCCTTTGGAGGAGACAACAACACTTCGATGGTCGAAGAGTTAGGTAATCAAGATGATTGCAAAGTTACTAGGCAAAGGGCTGGGTCTTGAGACTTACCAAACTCCCTCCTTAATAGGATGGATAGAGTGGAGCTGAGCATTGCTGAAGCGAAGGAACAATTCGATAAATTATAAGGTAGCCTTGAAGAGATGGAGGAAAAACTTCGAGGCGAGTTGCAAGGAGCATTGAATCACACCATTGAAGAGCTGAAGCAGTGTGATGAGGCGATTGAAGGGAAGAATGAAGTACTCTAAGCTCGAGTTACTGCTTTGGAAACTAAGGAGGAAGATTATGAAGCTAAGATGGACGTTGTAATGGTGGTCATGCGCCAGGAGATTGAAGAACTTAAGAACCAACCAGCAGCATGTCGAGCGGTAGTAGCAAATGGAGTGAGCATCTAGTCTGCTCATAGGATCGATGTGCCCAAGCCTGAACCTTTCAATGGGATACGATCCACTCGGGAGGTAGACAACTTCCTTTGGGGAATAGAACAATATTTCAATGCTGTAAGAATCTTAGATGACCTCGAAAAGGTACGTATTGCTGCTATGTATTTGAAAGATTCTGCTATGGTATGGTGGCGTAGGAGGGCAAACGAAATCAATACTTGGGTTAGCTTTGTACATGATATCCAAGGGCAATTTTCTCCCTAAAATGCTGCTAAAGAAGTAAAGGTAAAGTTGCGTCACCTAACTCATAAGGGTGACATCAAGCAATATGTGAAGGAATTCTCAAAACTAATGCTGGAGATCCCAAACCTTAACCAGGATGACACTCTAGTGATGTTTTTAGATGGTCTGAAACCTTGGGCAAAGTTGGAGCTAGAGCGAAGAGGAATAGAAGACATCTCTAAGGCTATAGCAGTTGCTGAAGGCCTAACGGAGTTCAAGAAGACAGAACATAAGATCCCAATGGGAAGGTGGAAGGGGGGAGTTGAGAAGGAAAGGAGTGGGAGTTCCTCAAGAGGGAAGCCTAAGATGGAAGAGAAAAATAATGATTGGGGAAGGACTCGTGAAGGAAAAGATGGGGAATGATGAAAGCCTTGAGAATTGAAGTGCTATTTCTGCAATGGGCCCCATTATGCTAGGGAATGCCTAAAGAAAGATCGGTTAGCAGCAATTATGGCATATGAGAGCTTTGATGAAGGGGACGAGGCTAAACTAGGTTTGGTACGATTGCTTAGTGCTATAAAAATGCAAGAGAAGCGAAAGGAGTTGATGTACACTGAGGTGATAGTTGTTGGTAAGAAGTTAAATGCCCTTATTGATACAAGGGCATCTCATTTGTTCATCTTTGAGGTAATGGAAGTATAGAAGACCAAGACATGGCTCAAGAGGGTAAACTCAAAGGAAGTCCTTACTATTAGAGTCGCCAGGGAGATAGAGCTCCATGTAGGAGGGTAAAAAGGGAAAGAAACTATTAAAGTAGTACCTATGGATGACTTCGAATTTGTGATTGGGATGAAATTCTTAGATCGTATTGATGCACTTATTGTTCCTCATGCAAATTGTATATGTGTACTTGAGACCAACTCTCAATGTGTGGTGCCTGTTACAAGGAAAGCTGATTAAGCTACAAAATTCCTTTCCGCTATGCAATTAGTAAAGGGCCTAAAAAAGAATGAAGTTACGTACGTAGCTACATTGAAGGGGGAAGAAGAGATGAGGAGTCAAGAGGCAATTCCACATCGAGTGGGGGAGTTACTAGAAGAATTTAAAGACATCATGCTTAAAGAGTTGCCAAAGAAGCTACCACCAAGAAGGGAAGTGGATCATGTGATTTAGCTAGAACTAGGTACAAAGGCCCCTGCTACAGTTTCTTATCGCATGTCCCCAAAAGAATTAGAAGAATTAAGGCAACAATTGAAGGAGTTGTTGGAAGCTGGATTCATCCAACGGTCAAAGGCACCTTTTGGAGCTCTAATTCTCTTCCAGAAGAAACATGATGGGTCCCTCCAGTTGTGTTTTGATTATAAGGCCTTGAATAAGGTCATTGAAAAAAATAAGTACCCCATTTCTTTGGTATTAGACTTGTTCGATAGATTAGGAGAGGCAAGATATTTTTCAAAACTGGATCTACGATTGAGATATCATCAAGTACGGATAACAGATGGAGATGAGTCCAAAACCACTTGTGTCACAAGGTATGGTGCATTTGAGTTTCTTGTTATGCCATTTAGGCTCACGAACGCCCCGGCTACTTTTTGTAGTCTTATGAATAGGGTATTAGCACCGTTCTTGGATCATTTTGTTGTGGTTTACTTGGATGATATCATGATTTATAGTAAGTCTATGGAAGAGCACCTAAAACATCTTCGTACAGTTTTCTTAGCCTTAAGAGAAAACGAGTCATATGTAAAGTTAGAGAAATGTGCCTTTGCAAAGGAAGAAGTGGCCTTCCTAGGGTATGTAGTAGGACAGGAGAAGATCAAAATGGATGAAGAGAAGATACAGGCCATTCGAGAATGGAAAGAACTTACTAAGCCCATCGAATTAAGGTCGTTTCTTGGCTTAGTAAATTATTACAGAAGTTTCATACGTGGATACTCTCGAATGGCTGTTTCCTTAACGAATTTACTCAAGAAAGATGTTCTATGGGAATGGAGGGAAGATCGACAGAAGGCATTTGATACCCTGAAGGAAGTAGTTATTAAAGAACAAGTTCTTATGTTCCCTAATTTTGGTGAAGTATTTGAAGTATGCACAGATGCTAGTGATTATGACATTGGTGGGGTTTTGATGCAGGAAAACCATCCAATAGCCTTTGAGAGCCGAAAGTTGAATGATACGGAGAGGCGATACCCAGTACATGAGAAGGAAATGACAGCTGTAGTGCATTGCCTTTGAGTTTGGAGGCACTTTGTAAGTACAAGTCAGTGAGACTAGTCTAAGTTATTGGATGTCGTATAACTCTCTTTCAATCTACAGAAGAATGAATCAACAGGGCATAGTCCATTTGAGTTTGTCCTAGGGAGACAGTCGCTAACTACCAATATGGTAACCACTAAATATATGGGGTTTAGTTCCCCAGCATATAAATTTGCAAAAGAGTGGCAAGAGAGCCAAGACTTAGCTTTGAATTACTTAGATAAGGCTATCA
This sequence comes from Lumnitzera littorea, assembly GCA_024138015.1. Lineage (NCBI taxonomy): Eukaryota > Viridiplantae > Streptophyta > Magnoliopsida > Myrtales > Combretaceae > Lumnitzera > Lumnitzera littorea. The sequence goes on from JAMXBB010000006.1 coordinate 23,323,833, forward strand.
AGAGAATGAAGAAAGTTGCAGATAAGAAATGTCGGCCAATAGAGTATCAAGTAGGGGATCAAGTACTTGTAAAGTTACACTTAATCCAGTGGACCAAGGGCCAATTGCACAAAGGACTAATGAGGCGTTATGAAGGACCATTTCTCATCGTGAAATGAGTAAGATGAGTATCTTATAAGTTGGAGTTATCTCTAAGATTAAAATTTCACCTAGTATTTCATGTTAGTATGCTTAAGCCATATCATAAGGATGAGGATAACCTTAATAGAACAATATCATAGAGGGCTCCAGTTGGAGTTCGGGAATCATATGAGAAAGAAGTTGGAGAAATTATTGCGGATAGATATGTAAGAAGACAAGGCCACTCCCTTAGGTACAAGTATATGGTTATTTAGAAAGGAAAGCCAGAAAGTGACGCCAGTTAGGAACTTACTAGAGCTTTATGGTAGTTTCTAAACAAAATTCAAAAGTTTCACGAAGAAAATACAACGAGGACGTCATCGGAATGAGTATGGGAGAATGTCACCGACCGATTTAGAAGGGCCCAAAATCATGAGGTTCATTCAAGCCCAAGAGAAAATAATTCAAAATATTCTAGAAGATCTAAAAGGTTCCAGAATAGGTGATAGGTAAGGTAGGTAGATGCATTTAATATAAAGGTAAGTGGGGATTCATTTGTAACCATTAGATCGAATTGATCTTGGCCCTTCATCTTGAGAGGCTTTTTGTATATATAGGGGAGATCCCTTCAGTTGTATTGGGAAGTTATTTGAAGTGAATACTATTTATATCAGAGTTTCTCTCTCTATATTTTCTCTCTCTAGCCATTGTAAGTTGTTACTGGTTGACTTAGCCTTCCTTAGTGTGGTTAGGAACGCTAAGTGTCGCACAGGTTTAAGTAAAGGGAATTTGCTCGTGACACAAACACGCCCACGCTATGCAACATAAGGAGGCACCATTAATCAGAAGCAATTAATCTCAAAGCTCTTTAATGTCTCACCAAATAAAACGGAGTTTTTTTTTTTTTTTTTTTTTGTAAATAACCATGATATTAATAAAGCTAATAAAAGGAAACTTAGTTCCTTATACAAGCACTGGTAGAACCTGGACCTTTTAGTTCATGAAACATAGGAGCAAAAAGTAACAATACTATAAGAGTTGTCCACTCTTTTGTCATTACAAACGTAATTAATAGTAGAAATATTAGAGATAGGAGTTCTCTTCTCCCGAAACAAACTCAAACTAAACAAATCCTCCTTCAAAAAGTTAAGACAAACAAAAGATTCATGCATAGATTCTTGAAGTTACATCTAGTGTGCCATAGCATCAGTAAGCTTGTTGAGCTCACAGGGTATAGCTTCAATCTTCCATTAATCCATCTTGGATAGCTTTGCCTTGCAAGCATTTATCACATTATGATACATAAAACTATAGTTAATATGTTAAGGTAATAGAAAAACAGTAGTAGTGGAATTTGAACATATTTTAACTTTCTTTAAACCAAGTTGGAGACATAAGGAAACTCCTTAAAAAATGGACCACAATTTTATTAACAGGATATCAATATTTCCTACTTTCTTGGCTAATCCATGCACCCATCTGCCATGCGAATCTTGGATAACTACAGCAATTGTGGCTTGATGTGTTGAAAAAATAAAAATATTGATCCATCTGTGTTCAATTGCATCTAGTCATGGGAAAGAGGCATCTATGATAAGTTAACAATTTCAATAAACTTCCAAGTCTTCCTTACTTTAAAGAATTCCCAAAACTCATGACTGGAGCACCTGATTGATTGTTAAAGATTTGATGACAGAGGTGCATGATTATGTAGAAGGTAGTTCCTACTAGTCAAAGTAGAATTGATGTGTTGGGGTGGGGTTGGATTTGTTACCCTTTTTTTAACAACACAATAATTTTGCTTAATCTACAAAGAGAAGTCAATCCATCATGAATTTGGTGACAAAGGATGCGACAACCATTTTAATATAAGCATATTGATACTCGGATAGTCATGAAAAGCATGTTTTAAATTCTCATTTGGGTGAGCACATCTTGGACAATTTCTACACCTTATTATTTTCCTTTATTGCAACATCTCTAAAGTAAACAAGGAATTATGCACCAGTCTCAAGAGGAAAAGTTTAACCTTTGGTGGAAAAGTTGATTGCCAAATCCACCTTAAATAATCCTCTTTATTTTGATGATTATTTATTTTCAATAAAGCATGATAGATATCATTCATGGTAGTTGTGACTCTACTGTTATGATCAATAATTCTATCATCACTGATATCTATTTAAAATTAACAAGAGTGTTAGAGATAGGGAACCCCATTAAGCTTTTATTCCAACTAGTTTTAGATAACTAAACATCATGAATAGTTAGTTGCTTAGTTGCCAAAGTTAGAGGCCCCTGAAATAATGATCTTAATGGTCCTAATTTACACCAATGATCATGTCATGATTTAGTAGATCTTCCATTCCCCAAAGCAACAAGATCTGAGCTCTGCAATTCGTTTTGCTGACTTAGCAAATCCTTTGCCATGAAAGATAAGGAGGATTTTTGCTTGGTTGAAGAACATTGCAAAGCTTTTTTGTATTTATGCTTCATTAATTGAATCTAGAGTACTCTTTTATCTCTAAATTCAAAGAGTCTCTTAAAAGATGTGGCTTTATGTATTTTTTGAAGATTGAAAACCCCTAACCCTCCAAGTTTCTTTGGTGCTGCTATTGTATCCCAATTCACCTAATGAGCTTTCCTTCTAGTTGGATCTCCTTCCTATATAATAAGATAGTATAGGTTGTAAGGTGGATCGGGCTAACATCTATAGGCCTACCATGCTTAAAGTTCTCATTTTCCATCCTGAAAGTTTTTTCTAAAATTTTTCTATATAAGGAAGTTGAAATTGATAGGTGAGGGTTTTAAACCATTTTTGATAGGGAACCTTAAGTACTTGCCAAATGAAAAAAATTTCTTTTATGCTTAGCATTAAAGTAATTGAAGATTTGTGTTCTCTAGATACATTCCCAGAGGAAAAGACACTAGACTTTGCCCTATTAACATTCATTCTAGAGATGAAGGAAAAATTGGATCGTACATTTAGTAAGGTATGAGTATTTTCCTCCTTCGCTTGAGTACACGAAAACATATCATCAGCAAAAGCTAGATGAGAGATTGTGAGACTTGAACCCCTTAGTTGGAAGGGGACCCATTTCTTTGCCTCTAGTTCTTTTTGAATCATTCTACTTAGGAACTTGATACAAAGAATGAAAATATAAGGAGATAAAGGATCTCCCTACCTTATGCCTCTATTGGGTGAAAATGAAGGTAGCAATATCCCATTAATTATCACTTTAAAGGTTGGAGAAGTAATATAACTTAGTATGAGCTCAACTTAATCCCTAGGAAAGTTTAAACTAAGCATAACTCCCTTGATAAAGTTCCATTCAACTAAGTCAAATGCTTTCTTTAAATCTAGCTGTGAGATCATCTAACCCTTCCTTCCTTTTTTCTTATGGCAACTGTGGAGTATCTTATTTAATAAAATTACATTATCAGCAAATTTTCACCCAGGAGTGCAACTAGATTATGATGGAAAGAGAAGAGAATTGAGCATTGGCCTGAGTCTATTCACTAATATTTTTGTAACTAGTTTGTACAAAGTGTTACAAACACCAAATGATATGAAGTTCTTAACATGATTAGCATGTCCATTTTTTGGAATTAAACAAATAAGAGATTGATTGAGTTCTACTAGGATTCTTTTTTGAAGAAAAAAATTCTCTAATTAACTATACTATAGAGTTCCCTAAAAATCCCCAACAATTCTTAAGACTAAAGCATGTATACCATCCTTACCTATTGCTTTAAGGGAACCAATACTATTAAGAGCTACAACAATCTCCTTATCATTAAGAGGCACTTGCAATTGAGCAGCGTGATCATTGGACAGTATCCTAACCAAAACCCACCCACCTACCTCTTGCCTTAAATTTTTTAGTATATGATTATCAATAAAGGCTGATGTCTTGAAGGAAGAAAAAAGTGTAGATACCTAATTTTTGCCCTCTTTTTCAAGTTAGGTTATAGAGTCCTAAATTAAAAAAAGTAAAAAAAAATAAAGAAAACTAAAGAAAGCCCCAAAAAATGAAGAAATTTAGAAAAATATAAATTCTAGAAAAACACAAGAAAATAAGGAAATAAGAAAAAAGCACAAAAAATAAGAAATTTAGAAAATACAAAAAAAAAAAAGAAAATTTGAAAAAATCACAAAAATAAAAAAAATAAATAAAAGATTTTAGAAGATAACATTTTATTAGATTAAATTTAGGTTTAGAAGTTAGGCCATTGAACTTGGGCTTAGATTTAAATATGGCCCAAGCTGACCGAGTTTATATGTGCAATTTAATTGCACATATGGACAAGGTACAGGCCAATAGCTTGACGGTTAAGCATATGGACATAGCACTAGCATTAAGCATAAAGTCTTAGGTTCAAAACTTGGCAAAAGCAAGGAGGCCTTTTTCTCATTTTTTGGTTTTCAATCACATCAGGGACTGCCACGTGTCAGGGTCCAATTGCACCACGTATCCTGACACGTAACATCATTGGATTTGTTGGCTCGTTGATGTGGCGCCACGTGGCATCCACGTCGAGTGCCATGTTAGCTGCCACATGTTACGAAATGACACGTGGCATGCCGGTGTTGGTCGGTACAGTTGATGTGGTGCTACGTTAGCCTACTTTTTCTTCCCCTTCTTTCCTTTTCCCTTCTTTTCCCTCTCTTTCCCTCTTTATCCCTCGACTTTCTCCAGGTTTCTAGCACTTTCCGCTTCAGACCACCCACTTTACCATGATTTTTGGACCCTTTCTTGTCGTAATTTCACCAAATAAATGGCGAAATTGTAGAATAGATAGCTTATTATGAATTGGTACAAAAAACATGTCTAAATACAGTAAAAGAGCATTCAATTTGAGCTCCAAAAATTGGAAAAAAGTTGTTTTCTTAGGCATTCTTAATTAATCCGATTCCAACTTTCCTTTGTTTTTGGGTTGGATTTGTATATAAATTAATGATCATGGGACAGACGAATACACACAATGAATAGAATCAAACCTCACACTCTCTCTCTTCGATTCTCTCTCTTCACTACGACTCGAGCTGAGCCACTGCTCTAGGAAGACTACCCGTAGCTCAGGCTCTCTAACCTAACTATTTTCGACCTCTACTGTGACCCCTAGCTGTGCCACCAAGCAACTACCATCGAACCCTAACCGCCCCCTCTTTCTCTCTCTCTTCGAATTACCACCCCCAGCCACCTTTAAGCAAAACTAAGCCTACAACCAAACTCCCTACACTCTGAAAAACCTATCCTAACCTACCAATCATACCTAGTAGCCCCTACACGGCCAAACCACCACCGTCGCCAACGGCCAACTTTTGAAAACCACCCAAACGGCTCTAAAACACCAAGGTACTAAACTTACCCCACCCCATCTCCAATCTAATACTCATAAAAAGATCATCACCCACTCATTTTAGTGGACGAAACAAGCTGAATCGTACTCCGTTGGTGCTGGAGAAGAAGAAGCCAAGATCCGACCTAACCTGACCCGACCCGATCGACCCAATCCAACTTGTCCGACTTGCCCAGGTCCAGCCCTTGCATCGGAATCCATCTGAAGTTTTTTTTTTTTAAATATTTTTAATTCTCATTTTTTTGTTATTTTATTTTATTTTTGTTGTTTTATTTTTGTTTATTTGTTTTGTGTAAATGTAATAGAAAATACTAATAAAAAAATATAAAAAAAAGAGGAAGGAAAAAGAAAAAAAAAGAGCGAAAAAGAAAAAAGAAAGAGAAGAAAAATAGAAAAAAAAGGAAAAAGAAAAAGAAAGAAAGTAGTCAATTTATTTACTTTAATAGAAATAGATAGAATAAGTATAAAATAAATAAGATAATAAATAAAAATAAAAATAAATAAATAGGTTAGTAAATAAAAATCGTTTTCACACTTAGAAAAATTAAGTTTTCTAAAAATAAGTGAAAATAAATAAACCCTTTTTCCAAATTAGGACTATTTTTAGAGTTTTCAAAAATAAAACGCTAATTAGGACCTTTAAAAAGAATTTCCTTGAATAAACTGAACTGGGTAAAACGTAAATGTGACCTTTTTTTTAAAAATTAAAATCAAATCACCCATTAAAGTTTTTTATAAAAGAACTACGTCGTTTGATCTTGAATAGTGGGTACGTAAACATCCGTATGCAAGTATGGGGTGACTTAAAATATTGAAAGTTTTATTTTTTCCATTTTTAGATATTTATGTAAATTAATCAATTTAGTCATACGTATCATAATTAGATGTTTTTAGAAATTAAAGGGTATATTTGAAAAGCGAAATTAAATTCGAAAAGTTAAAAGTGGTATCCGTTTAGGGTTTAATAAATTAGCTCCCGAATTCAGATCTCTAGTTTTCAAAAAACCGTATTTATAACTTGGTTTTTTAAATCAATAGACCGGTAGTTAAGTTATAGCCAATCCACCTAATTGGTTATAACTTAACCTTTTCTGCTGACTTCAGTCGGGTGGCGACTCCAAATTTTTCAAGTTGGAAAAATGGTCTTCTTTAAACCCTAGTCGAGGGTCAATATTAAATAGGTAGGGTTTAATACTGATCGGCTTAGAGAAGACCTAATTTTATAAAAAGAACTGGGAGAGTGAAAAACCAGGCTCAACAAAAAGCTTAACAAAATAATTCATAGTGAACTTATTTATCCACTTTTGATAAAAAAAAACCTAATTACCTTGATCATTAAGTACCCCCAGGATCCTATTCTTAGCTCTCCTTGTAAGGATAGGGGTATGGAAAAATTTTATGTTTCTTTCTCCATCCAGTGTCTATTTTTGCCTAGACTTCACCCTCCATAGACATTTTTCCCTATTTAAGACATAATTAAGATTGTCTTTGAGTTGATATTAAAGTTGAATTTGATGCTACGTAGGGTTTCTAACTATTTGAGCATCAACTTCATTTAGTTTGGTGATAATTTCCCTCTTTGGTTTGTGAATTAATCCAAACACCTTAGTATTCCACTTCTTAAATTCCCCAGGTAGGGGGAAGGGGTGGTTTAAATAGATTTCAAGCATTCATGGTTACTAGATTCCCAACATTCATGGTTATTAGATTCCTAGACATATTGGAGGAGAGGAATACAACCAAGATGTGTAAACTACATTGGTTGAAACCTAAATAAATTATTTTTATAGCCTAGATCATATTGAGGATGTGTTTGTAACCATAAAGCATTATGACTTGATGGCTACTTCCTTAAATGGAAGACTTTTCATTTAGGGTAAAGTTTCCTCTACTCATAGTTATACCATGCCCTATTTAACCTTTTTCGAATAAGAGTTGTCAAGTTTTCATTATTTGACTAAGTGAACTTAGGTCCAACATATTGAATTTTTGATATATCACAACTAGTCATACATTGATGATAACATTTGGCTCTATTCCTATGAAATACCCCTCCTCCTTATTGTTCATAAGATAGATGATATCATTAAAATCTCCAAGCACACATGGGAATTTTTATTAACAACATTAAAAGCAAAATCCATATTTGGAGATCCAAACATAGTAGTTATAAACCAAGATAGAAAGTGTTTTCGACCTTACATAGAAAGTAGAAAGTCCATGGCATTTGTCTCATTACTTCAACATCTAAGACTAAAGTGTTCTACATCACCAAAATCCCTCCACTTTGACCTTCTGCCTCTTTAACTGCAAAACCATCATATTGGGATTTGTGGCAGAAGGTATAAGCAATGAGTGAGTCCAATTTGGTTTCAAGTAAGAGTGCTAAGTTAGACATACAAGAGTCTAAAAGTTTCATAATGTCCTCTTACATTCTTGAGGTGTCCATGCCCCTTACATTCTAAGTTAGGATTGTAGTTTTCCTGATTGATGTTGGTGGGCTTTTCTTCCTGCATGATAGAAGCCATAATATGATACCACATAAGTTCACTTGTTACCTAGTCGGTCCCTTGAACTTTAGTGTAAAAGTTTTTTGGGATGTAGTCCATCTCTAGTATAGCTAGAAACTCTTCCGGGTTTTGGAATATTAGTTACCGAGGGCTCAACTTTTTCAGATCCAGAGCAATCGGGAATACTTGCTTTGAAATGTTTAGCTTCGTCCTTGTTAGCATATATTCCACTAAGAGTTTGAGGGTTTTGGACCATTTCTTCATTAGAACTCCTTGTCTTATCACGTTTCTTGCCACTAGCCTTATCAACTAGACTTGGTATGTTCTCTTCTTCGCAATGTTTAGACTCGAATTCGTAAGGAAGGCTTCTCCTTCTAGGTGTGTTACTTAGATTGTGATAAAGGGAACTTAGTTAGGGTTTATCATTTGGCTTGAAAGCCTCCTCACATCCATTAACTCTACCATCACTTTGGTTGGGGAGTGATCCCAATCTAGAAGTAACAATGACTGACTTTGATCTATATTTGGTATATCCGAATGTGGTTTGAGTATTCTAATTGCAAAGGTCATTATTGCTCTTTGATCCATGCTTATTTGAGTTTTTAGCTTCCTTTTTGATTTGGGTGACTCTTTTCTTATAATCTTTGGTTTGGTTCTCTTTTATAGTATTAGCTTGGAAGGTAAAGGTCTCTTTAATAGAATTAATGCCATTAACGGCATCATGTGATGTTACCTTTTCTAGCATAGAGCAATTAATGCCATTTATTGCTACTGCATTTTGAGCTTCCTTGACAAGGAAAGTTGATTTGACAGTAATGGTAGTATTTTCATCAATTTTTTTAGATTGCCCTTTTTCAATTGGCTTTTTACTATTTTTGGTAACATTTTCCAATGCACCATGATCATTATTTGGTGTAGAGGACCTGTCCTTTTCCAATTTCCCTCTTGAATTCTTGCTAACAGTAGCTTTAGCTGATTCTTTATTTGCTAGACTATTCCCTTTTTGGGATTTTTTCTTCCTATTAGTAACTAAAAGCCAGTCTCCATATTGATGATGTGCCTCTAAGGAGCTAGGCTCATTAGAAGGAGGATGGGCTTCGCTATTTGAATTAAATTGAGCCATGGATTCCCTATTAAGTCCTGAAGATTTGCTGGATTCTAATAATTGAGGAATTTGATCCTAGCAAAAGTTTTTCACATGCTTGTTTCTTGAAGAAATACTTGGATATTATTTATTAACTTCTCTTGAAAAAGGAGGAGAACATGGTTAAAAGAAGATATTTATATTAAAGGCTTTATATAATATGATTGTTTTTAGAAGAATTTGCTGGACATTACTTTAGCAACCTTTCTCTTTCAATATATACCATTCTATATCAAGTAGTTTGTCTCATCCTCTAAAAACCCTTCCTCTTAGAAGAAAGAAAAAACGTCTTAAATAGTTAAACTTTCAAATTTAGATTTTTCAAAGTTTTACTTTTCCATAGCTAAAGAGAATATTTCTTTGTTATATAAGAATGAGATGGGATGAAATTGCGATTTTCAATCCTATCATCTTTCCTATGTTTGAATGTACTTTGCAAAGTGGAATTGTGATTCCTTAGAATACGGGAATAGATTGAAATGAAATCGTGGATTATAGATCCCATTCTTTTTTCCAGATGTTTTTAGAAAGTAGAAATGCAATTCCTTAGAATTGGAAATTTTGGCTTCAAGGGGAAATTTGATGATGCCTTTGAGGTATGAAATCACGATGATAATCCGCCTTCACTAGTTAATTTTAATTGAAAATTACTTATTTAACCTTAAATCTAATTATGACATCTAAGAATTAAGAAAATCTTTGATAAATACTAAATACACATTATGTTCAATTATATTTCGTGTGAGCATTTCTAACATAAGCATTGATTCATCTTTTAAGTTTTAATTCCATTCAATTCAAAATACTTCTTTTTCTTTTTTTTTTTTTTGACCATCCAAAGGAAATTCATTCATATCTTGAATCAGGATCACAACTTGAAGACTTAAAGGCACAAGACAAACAGTAAAAAACCAACAACTTATGCAATTAGGATGGGGTGTGTACATACTAGTCTAAAGAGCACATCCCAAGCGTAAAGTTAAAAGCTAACTAATCTGTTACCCTATTAGTATATCTATAAACAAAGGATAAAGACACTTAGGATAAAAAAAGAGAATAGCTCCTTAATGTCCCTAACAAAAGAGACGTTAAGCTAAGACACATATAAGTCATTGGAATTGACTGACTTTACAATTGTCAAAGCATAAGACTCTATGTGAAGACTTTTCCATCTATGGTCATGGGCCCATAATAGGATTTTTCTAATCGTTAAACACTCTACTGCTTTTGCATGCATGCCCTTCACCTTCTCCGTGAAACCCCTTATCAAATGACCAAAGCTATCACATGCCACACATGCTACTGCTCTTACTCCATCCTTTTTAAACCAAGAGCCATCTACATTCAGCTTAATGTTACTTGTCGATGGAGGTAACTACAGTACTTAGTCTTTGTTTCCCACAACCTCTACCCATTTACTCCATCCTTTTTAAACCAAGACCTATCTACATTTAGCTTAATGTTACTTGTCGATGGAGGCAACTACAGTACTTGGTCTTCGTTTCTTACAACCTCTACCCATTGTGACCATTTCCTTTCTTTGGATTAACTCACTCCATGAAACCCTAAATTGATTGACATAGTTTGATGCTTCAACCGCTCCTTATTCGTACAACATACGGAAGCGTTCTTTCTACAATATCCAATAGACTAAGGCCATCTTTGCTTCTAATTCCTTACTCTGGTGCTTATCTTCACTTGCAATCCAATCTCGAAACAACCCCTATAGATCTCTTACACTTTTGTGTTCGGTTCTCTAATCAAAGATGGTGAACTACATATGCAAGGTCTAAGGGTAGATGAGAAGAACATGCTCGACACTTTCATTTTCACCATAAAAAGGACATCTAGGACTGTTTGTTAGATGCCAATGATGGAGAGTCTCCATAATAAGTAAAGAGTTTCTAACTGCCCTCCAAATAAAGTGCTTTACCTTTGGTTAGCTGTTAATATTCCATATTTGTTTCCATTATTTCTCAAATAAGGCGTTTGAAGATGAGGGTCTGTCTTTCCTTTGAATCTTCTTGTGGCCTAGTAAGAGAAAATATGACGATTTGATTGCATTGTTCATCCTTGACAAGCGACCATATCCAAACATCCTCTTGTGTGTGTAAGGAAGGGAATTACTTTGACAGCTAACTTCTTTTGTAGTCAAAAGATGCCTGATAGCATTTAGGTTTCAAAAGTTTCCATTCTTATCTATATCTTTAACCTTTATAGGTGGCAAATTGGAGGAATCATGTTTATGAATCATGAAATCAGGTAATCCAGGTATCCATTTATATTTATACAAATCTATGCTATCCCCATTCCCTACATACTGTATTAGTTCTATCATTAACACTTCCTTTCCTTCTAAAATACTGGACCATGCCTAAGAGGCCCTGCTTCCTTTAGTAGCCATTTGAAAATTATAGTCCATACAATAAGCTCCTTTCATGAAGCACACCTAGAAACTATTAGGTTGTGAAAACATCCTCTAATCCAATTTTGTTAGAAGGGCTACGTTAAATAGCTAGAGGTCCTTAAATCCTAAGCTACCTTTTGCTTTTGAGTCTAAAAGTTTGTTCCATCCTACCCATTGAATCTTACCTTCATCACTTTTCTAGCCCTACCAAAATCTTGACACCAAGCTATTGACCTTGTGACACTACTTAGTTAGAAACTTAAAACATGCCATTGAATACATAGAGATCACACTTGCCATTGACTTAATTAGCACCTTCCTACTCGCTTAACTCAACATAAGTTGCTTCTAATCGTGTAGCTTAGCTACGATTTTGTCTTTAACAAACTTTAGCGCCTTAGATTTTGATCTTCCCAATATCATAGGTAATCTTAAGTATTTCCCTAAGTCGTTGGTACCTTTGACTCCTATTATCTTGGTTAGCCTTTTCTTGATAGAATTTGGAACATTAGGGCTAAACAATAGGGATGACTTTGAAAAATTGATCTCTTGTCCTGTCGCTTCACGGTATTCCTTTAGCAGCTCCTTTAGTTTAGTTAGATTCCTCTCATTGGCCTCAATAAAAAAGAAGGAATCATCTGCAAATAGTAAGTGGGAAACTTTTAGCTAGCTTCTCTTTAATTTGTTGCCCTTTAGTTGGTCAAGCTACTTATATAAATTCAACCCTTTAGAGAGAACATTTGCAACAAGAATAAATAAGTAAGGTAATAAGGGGTTTCCTTGATGGGGACCTCTAGTCAGTTCAATTTGTTTTACACATTTTCCATTCAACATGACATTATATTCCATAGTAATCACAGAAGCCATAATGCACTAAACCCATTTAGTTTCCATGTTTAGCTTTAGAAGAATAGCCTCTAAGAAGTCCTACTTTACCTTGTCATATGCTATGTTCATATCAATTTTTAGAGCACACCCATAGTTTTTTCTTCTTCTCCTATTCTTTAAAGAGTGAAACATCTTGTAGGCTATCTGTATGTTATCATGAATCTTACGTCTTGAGATGAATGCACCCTGATTTTCAGTCATAGATTTGCTTAAAGAAGGCTTTAATCGGTTTACCAAAACTTTAGAAATGACTTTATACAAAAAAATTGCAAAAGCTTATAGAATGAAAATGATTAATTGACTTAGGGTTGGGGACTTTTGGGATAAGAATCATGTCAGTGTTATTGAGAGAGATAGGGGTCTGACTTGTAAAGAAGAAACTCTAGACTGCTTCCACAGCAGTTAGACTTATAGTGTTCTAATAGCTTTTGATAGGAATTGAGCTAAGGACCTTTGATCTAAGCTCGAGTACGGCATAGTAAGAATCATGTCAGTGTTATTGAGAGAGATAGGGGTCTAATTTGTAAAGAAGAAACTCTAGACTACTTCTACAGCGGTTAGACTTATAGTGTTCTAATAGCTTTTGATAGGAATTGAGTTAAGGACCTTTGATTTGAGCTTGAGCATGGCATAGCAAGGTGCCTCCTTTTATCTTGACTTACGCTTAAGGAATCTAAGTTGTTCTTGACTGCTAACCTACCATAGGTGTAGACCTGAGCACCTTCCTACTTGTCAATGATTGAGTATCGATCTAAGCATTGTTTTGTCAATAGCTCGGCCAACTTGCTAACCAGCTTGGCCATACTTGTTTTGACCTCCTAAGAGTACATCTGAGCTGACACAACCCTAGAGAACTTGTAGACCAGCTTGGCATCAACAGAATCTGACCGTACCTTCTTGTCTACTTTTGTAAGAACCTCTTTAGTGACTACCTGCCATGTGTTCTCATACATCGTATGAAGAAATAAGCCAACAAAGCTTTTGTTTTTGCATTTTTCGTTATACCCTTTATTTATTCCTTGTATTTTACCTATTATGAACAGTACCATTTTTGTCTTTTCCATATTTACTAATTACCCTAATATTTCAGGTATAAATACTCTCTTGTAAGTAGCCACAATCATCTTCTTGACATGATTGAATATACAATATCCCTTTTTGTGAAGCTTTAAGCTTACTCTATCTACTCTTATCCTACCCTTTAAACAAGGTTAGGTGGCGAGTGACATTACTGAGTTACTCATGCGTCATATCGAACTAGTTCGTGAGTTTGTAGTAGTTCCTTGGTGTGCCATATCCTTGGAATCATTTGTGGTTTTTACTTATTCTCTTTTATTTTTACGTATTCATTACCCTTTGTTTTAAGCTTTTTATAAGCTTAGACGTACCCCTAATAACATCACCTTTGTCTATCCTTGGCGCAATGTATCATTTTCGTATCAAAGTAGAGGTTTGTATTTAGTAAGTTGCTGTTGTGCTGTGTTACTGTCATATTGCGTTGGAATACTCCCATAGTAGTGTCTAAAGAATATGTATTATTATTTGTGAGGTTGCAAGAGAGTTAGTTGTAGTATTTGGTAAGTGGTAAAAGTAGTATCACTGTTCTTTGTAGTTGTTGTTGTGGGGTACTCTGTCTTACTCTATTCCGACCCATAGGAAATAGAGCAAGCACTAACTTGGCATTACTGTTCTTCGAAGTAGCTATCGTACTGGTAGTTTGTGGTAGAGTTTACTTTGACTTGGGTATTTGTTTGAAGAAGCAAATGAGTAAGTTGGTTGAATGGTGATAGTGTGCATTGTTTCTAGGGAATAATGAGAATTCGAGTGTTGTTAGATTTTGCTATGGGAACAAGATTGAGTTGAGAAAAGATGATTGATTTAAGTGTAAATGCTAAAATTGGATATGACAATAGTGGCGGTATTCATCGTGGCTAACAACCCTAAAATACCCTTAGAAGTTCCAATGAGAGATTCAATAAAGTGACTTACTTAATAGCTAATTTGACTATAGCTATTCATGCATTAACCTCCTAACCTGCTAAAGTCATCTATAATACCCCCTTAAGTTACTCTTGAAGTTGGTATCACAGCCTGTAATGCTCAACTACCTAAAGGCAATTCCCAGCTCGGCAAGATTGAGATTGAGGAGTAGGAGGACATGTGCAGAGGAGGATAGATTTGGGTGAAGTCGATGAGGAGAATGAAGAGGACAATTATGAAGTAAAGGACATAGCTTGTACACCTCGAGCTGTTGATCATATGAAGCTTTGAATCCTAAGCTTCGATGGTTTTGGGAATGTTGATAAGTACTTAGATTTGGAAGAGAAGGTAGAGTAAGTCTTTGATTATTATCAATATAAGGACCATAATAAGGTCGGAATTACTAGCATAGAGTTTTTAAGATATGCAGCGATGTGGTGGAGGAATTTTCAGACCATGTGAAGACAATATGGATATAGAGAAGTTAGTACATGGCCTAAGATGAAAAGAGTTCTTAAAGCCAAATTTGTATTAGATACTTTTTCTTGGCTCCAAGAGTTAAATCAAGGGAACTGCATTGCTGATGAATATGTGTGGGAATTTCAAATGCTTATGATTCGATGTGAGGTTAGTGAGCCATCAGCTCGAATAGTAGCTAGATTCCAAATTGGATTAATGCTAAAGATATGAGATGTAGTAGAGTTACAACATTTTGTCACTTTGGATGAGGCTATAAGAATTGCTCAATGTATGGAGAGATAGAGGAGGAATAGGCTGATCTGACCTCCAATGAGCCGACCTACTTAAGAAAATCACCGAGCTTAATACAACACTAAGCTAAGTAGATAGATAGATGTCATAACTGAGTAGAAGAGCCAACCTGGTGATAATAAGGTACCAAAGAGGATGTTTGAGAAAGGAGAAAGATCAAGGCAAAAGATTAGCTAGATTAAGTGTTTTAAGTGTTAGGGATTCGGGTACATGATAGTCCAATGTTTGAACAGATGAACCATGGTCATTAAAGGTGATGCTTCGAAGGTTGAAGTAGATAATATGGATGAGTAGCCTGAAGAAAAAAGAGGAATTGGAGAAAACACTAAGAGTAATGAGGAACTTGTCGAGGATGATGTATTTGCTGAAGATCTAGAAAAGTTGACCTTAATTATCAAACAAGCAATGAGCATCGAACCATTTGTCAATGAGGAACAATGAGAAAACTTATTTTATATCACTTGCAAGGTAAATGAGTAAGTGTGCGCACTTATTGTAGATAGTAGGAGTTGTACCAATGTTGCATGTACTGATTTGGTTTGAAAACTTAAGTTGTTGACCTTATCACATCTAAGATTGTATAAGTCACCCAATAAGTCACCCAATAAGTATTGCTATCGATCTCGATTGGGAACTATTCTAATGAGGTTCTCTATGATGTGTTACTCATGTGTGCATCTCATGTATTGCTGGGCCGACCTTAGCTATTCGATCAAAGAGTCATACACGATGGGTTTAGGAATACATATGCTTTTGAGAGGGATGGGAGAAAGATCACCTTGAACCCCATGACCCTTAGTCAAGTGAGCAAGTTACAAGCCAAACTAGATTGAGGACCCAAGAAAACCTTAGTCCTTAGCTGATGTGAGCTTAGATAGGTTATTTGATCTGATGAGCCAACCTTTTTGTTAAATAGAAGATTGTTGGAATTGAAGGAGCAAATCATGCTACCAAATGAGATTTGAGAACTGCTTAATGAATATGTCGGCCTGTTTTTTGAGTAGCTACTTGAAGGACTATTACCTTTTTGAGGGATTGAGCGTTGTATTGACTTAATACCTAGTGCTGCCTTTCTTAACAAGCCTGCCTACTTGATGATCCCAAGCAAGTAACCAAACTACATAGGCAAGTCAATGAATTGTTGGAAAAAGGCTACGTAAGGGAGAGCCTCGGCCCTTATGTTGTACTATCTTTACTTATGCCAAAGAAGGATGAAACCTGGTGTATATGTGTGGATAGTAGAGCTATTAACAAGATAACGATCAAGTATAGGTACCCAACTCCAAGGTTAGATGATATGCTTAACAAATTGAATGGTGTTAGAATTTTTAGCAAGGTTGATCTAAAGTTTGGCTAGCATCAAATTTGAATGAGGCAAGGAGATGAATGGAAGACTGTGTTTAAAATCTAACATAGTCTTTATGAGTGATTGGTGATGCCCTTTGGCTTATCCAATGCCCTGACTACTTTCATGAGATTAATGAATCATGTACCGTGTAATTTAATTGGAATATTTGTTGTAGTTTACTTTGACGATATCCTTATGTACAATGATGACCTATAGAGCTATACTAACCTTCTCCAAGCTGTATTTGATGTGCTATTAGCTAAGAAACTATTTGGAAACTTGAAGAAATGTTATTTCTATTAGGAGGAAGTGGTTTTCCTAGAATATGTAGTTGGTGGAGGAGGTTTATGAGTTAATGATGAGAAGATTCGAGCTATTGTTAATTGGCTAACCTCAACCACTCGTGCTAAAGTGAGGAGTTTCCATGGTTTACCTTCTTTTTATTGACGTTTCTTTTAGGATATTAGTACTATTGCTGCACCACTCATCGAGTTGATAAAAAAGAGCATAAAATTCAGATGGGGAGAGAAGAAAGAGAGAAGTTTTGCCTAGGTGAAGAAGAGATTGACCTCTGTGCCTATATTGGTTCTATATGACTTTGAAAAGATATTTAAGCTTAAATGTAATGCATTTGGTGTAGGTACAGGAGTTGTATTGATGCAAGAAGGTCGACCTGTTGCTTATCACAGTGAAAAGTTGAAAGGACCATAGTTGAATTACTTTGTGTATGACGAAGAACTCTTTGCATTAATTCGAGCACTCCGAGTGTGGCAACATTATCTTCGATCGAGAGAGTTCGTCATATACACTGATCATGAGTCTTTGAAATACCTGCAAGGCTAAACTTTCAAAGAGATAGACTCGATGGATAGAATTCATGGAAAGATTTAATTTTGTGATGAAGTATAAGCAAGGAAAGAAATGTCATTGCCAACACCTTGTCAAGAATGCGTACCCTTATCACTGAATTGCAAACTAAGCTGTTAGGGCTTATAAGTATCAAAGAACAATGCCCTTGAAACCATCATTTTAGTCTAATATATGAACGCTGTGAAGAAGGGAAGACAGTGGATGCATATCATGTGGAAGAAGGCTACTTGTTTCAAAGTAGCAAACTCTGTATAACAACTTAGTTTAGTAGAGAGCTATTGGTGAGAGAAGCTTATAGTAGATATCTCTCTAGACATTATAGAGAAAAAAGACTTATGAATTGTTGAACAACCGGTTCTTTTGGTCTAAGATGAGGCAAGATACATTGTATTGTTGAGAGCCGTGGAACCTATAAAAAAACCAAAAACTAAGTTAAGCAAGGGAGAGTGATGCCTCCATTCATCTCAACTAGACCTTAAGTAGATTTGAGCATGGATTTTGTCCTCAGATTACCCCAAACTGTCTAAGGAAAAGATTAAGTAATGGTCATTATGGATAGATTCAGCAAGATAACACATTTTGTACCTTATATCAAAACTTACAATGTTTTGACTATTACTTTTATGTTTTTGCAAGAGATCGTCCACTTGCATGGAGTACCTAGTAGTGTAGTATCGGATTAAGACCCAAAGTTTTTAAGCTATTTCTAGAGAATCCTTTGGCGTCGAGTGGGGCCCAAGTTACTTTTCAGTACTTCCTACCATCCCCAAACTGATGGCTAGATGAAAGTCATTAATTGTACTTTAGGATCACTTCTTCGAGCTATAGTAGGAAAGAACTTGATAGATTAGGATGTGTGTTTACTTGTGATATAGTTTGTTTACAATTGAATGGTATACAATACCACTAGGTAGATACCTTTTGAGGTCGTTTACGGCTTTAGTCCTAAGTTGCCCCTTGATCATACCCCAGCACCCATGCTTGATCAAGAAGACCCTAACGCTAGAGCCAAAGCTCAATCTTTCTAGCAAATCTACCAAAAAATTACTTAGCAGATTGACCAAGCTACTAAAAGGATGGAGGCAAAAGGGAAAGGAAGGGCAAAGTAGTCTTAGCGCCACGACTTAGTATGGTTGCACCTGAGCAAAGAGAGATTTCTTAGTAAAAGAGAGAACAAATTATTTGCCTGAGCTAAAGGACTAGTCAAGATACTCTAAGAGATCAGTGAAAATACTTATTGATTGGAACCACCTGAAGACTTCGGAGTTTCTGATGTGTTTAACATTGCCGATCCCAGTCTTTACCAATCTAAGGAAGAGTAGAACGAAGATTAGTCGGATTTGATCCCAAATCCTAAACACCCTAGAGGGAACAATAGGAATTGAGCCATGGGACATTTGACCCAAGCGTAAGTATGAGGACTTAAGAGCATGGTAAGGTGCTTCCTTTCATCTCGACCTATGCTCGAGGAATTTGAGCTGCTCTTATTTGTCGCCTTGTTACAGGTGCAAAGTTGAGCACCTTCCTATTTTTCAATGAATGAGTATTAACCTAAGGAATGCTTTGTCAACAGCTCGGTTGGCTTGTTGATTGGCTTAGCCATACTTGCTTTGACATCACAAAAGTACATCCGAGTCGATAACCTTAGAGAGCTCGCAGACTAGCTTATCATCAATAGAATCTAATTGTACCTTTTTGTTTGCTTATACAAGAACCTCTTTAGTGACTACTTGCCATGTATTCCTGTACATTACATGAAGAAATCAACCAACGAAGCTTCTATTCTTGCAATTTTTGTTATACCCTTTAGCCATTCCTTGTATTTTACTTATTTTGAACAGTACCGTTTTTGTCTTTTCCATATTTAGTAGTTGCTCTAATATTTCAGGTATAAATACCCTCTTATAAGCAACCACAATCATCTTCTTGACATTATCGAATATACAGTATCCCTTTTTGTGAAGCTTAAAGCATAATTTATCTACTCTTATCTTATTCCTTAAGTAAGGTTGGTTGGCAAGTGACCTCATTGAACTATTTATGCATCATATTGAGTTAGTTCATGAGTTTACGAAGGTTCCTTGGTGCGTCATATCTTCAGAATCATTTGTGAGTTTTACTTGTTCTATTTTATTTTTGCATGTTCTTCACCTTACATTTTAAGCTTTCTGTGAACTTGGACCCACTCCTAACAACGTTGCCCTTATTTGTCCTTTGTGTGGTGTATCGGCTTTGGTAGAAAATCCCTAAAAAGCCATATAGTCCCAAGGCTTTAAGTCCTCTTAACTGAAAGATAGCTTGTTTTATCTCTTCTTTACTTACTCCTTTGCATAACACTCTATTTTCTACTTTTGTAAAAATAGTAGGTATCTAATCTAAATAATGACCCCAACTCCTCCTCTTGCATTTGTTAAAAATCTTGTAAAATTGGAGACATGCCCTTCTTATCTCTCCTTCATCTATTAACTACACTCCTCTCTTATCTTTAATTTTTAACACCTTATTTTTCTACCTTCTGGAAACTATTATATGGAGGAAGAACGACGTATTTTGGTCTCCATAATTTAGCCATTTCATCTTTGATTGTTGATGCCAGTACTTCTCTTTACCCCCTACATTTCCTCTGTCTATTTTATAATCTCTTCATCTTCCTTTTCTTGTTGAACATCTGTGTTTTGGATTGTACTTAATTTCTTCATTATTTTCTCTCTTTACTTCGTTATTGGGCATTGTTACTTTACTCCACTTGATTAGATCATTGCTGCATTTTTAGTGTGCACGCAAACTATTGCAAATTACACCTTTTATGTTGTCTCCAGCACCTTTTAACCACCTGCTCACACTCCTTGAATTCCCTTTAAAGGTTCTTAAAGCGAAAGTGATGGGAATCAGGCTACTGGACCTCTGACATGCAGCCAGGCCCGAGGACTAGAGAGACCAGCATGATGAATCCTTTTGTTCCAACCTACCCCTACCGAGGTCGAGTGCTTTCTTGCTAAGATACCCTTCATGCCGAGCTGTATGACTGCTCATTTTTCTATAGTGTATTGAGTTGAAGATTACTCACTAGCGCCTAGCCGACCAATTACTTGGCATATTTCTTACTGAGAAGCCAAGAGAGAGACTTCGGACTGACTAAGCCATCCTTGCTTGGATAAGCTATCTGTCTGTACCTTTTGTCTGTATCTGCTAACGACCTCGCCAATGTAACATTACCACGTGTATAGTATCATGCGCAAAATCTGTTGCACCAATGATTGTTTTTCTTATATATTCATTTTTACTCTTTGTATCTTATATATTACTTCGTTAAGGAGTGCCCTTTTTATCTTTTCCTTTTATTGGCAAGTTGCCCTAACTTATGGGTATAAATACCCTTATACTTATAGCTGGAGAGCATAAGATCATTCTTAATACATCGTTGAGTACTTTTCTTCTTTGCATAGACATTGTTTGTTTACTTTCAGCATCACTCTTATCCTTTCCCTTAAACAAGGTTAGGTGGCCAGTAACCTCACTGGACCAATTTGTAGATTATATCAAATTATACCGTGAGTTATCGGAAGTTCCATTAATGCATTATATCCTTTAGAGCTATTCATAGGTTTTTCTTATTGTTTCATTCGTCATTTTTGCCCTTTCACACTTTCCCTATTAATCCTTTTTCGAGCTTTCTGCAAGTTTTGACCCATTCAGCGACCAACCTTATCTATTCTTGATCACGATTTGCAACAGAAAGTATCTTAGACTCTTGTTGTCACAATAGTTAGTGTTAAGAATCAATGCCACATGGTCCAATCCTAGGGTTAGATAATGTTTAATTTAAGTATTAAGAAACATTCCTACCTATTCAATTGAAGCAAATCCCCTATTAATTCGTTCTTTAACTAACACCTCACTAAATCTTTTGTTTAGCCACATAAAGTGTTGACCTACAAAACCCACGTCTTGCAATCTTGCTTCGAAAACCATGTTTTTAAATTCATCCATTTGCCTCGTACTCCTTACTCTTCCTTTACTCTTTTCCATAAGCTCAAGTATTTTGTTGAAGTCTTTGATACAAAGCCACAGCCAACATTGCACATCTTTCCAAATACTTTATGCATGCCAAATGTGATATAAAGGTAATGAAGAGGGGTTAAATACAAAAAAAAAAAAAAAGGTTCATAAGATGAAATAAAGAATCTACATGGAGATTAAACACACCAAGGAGTAAGAAGACGCTCTTATAGAGATTTGGTACTTCTACATCTTAAATGTGTATGCATAGATTTTCTTCCATACGAAGCATGAAGATATAGATGATGATGGAGGTGATGAAGGCAATTAAGTAGTTTAGTTTAGTTTAGTTTAGTTCGGTTCAATTCGATTTGAAATACTTTTTAAAACACCATGTTCATTTTTAGTCATTAAAATTTTCAAACAGCAATGATATCTTAAGAAAATAGAAACTATTAGATTCTTTAAGCATTATAGTTTCATTTGAGTGTTGAATGAGTGCCTAATGGGCACTCATTGGGATGAAAGAAATAATGAGCAAAACCTAGGTACTCGTATAATCTCTTTTACTAAACAAGAGAAACAATATTAAGACATACTTAGAAATTAGTCATTATAATTATATTATATGGTAGCTCTCTATGGTACGAAATCTTATTTTAGAAACTACAAATAATTTGGAACATTTGCCAAAAGTTAAAAAGAGCCTTGGGTTGTGATTTCACAATGTAGTGTCTTTACTTCAGAAGATGATTTGAATTGAGTTAGTAAAGATAATTTGGTTTATCAATGGATCTTTGCACCTTTTAATTTTGAAGTTTGGATGAATTACTTTTAGAAAATTATGCTTTGCAACTAAAGAAAATTAGGGAATCTATGCGACTTGTATTAAAGTTTGATATATACACTTTTATTATATAGCATCAACGATTTGCTAGATTTTGTATTCAAGTCAATTTTGACAAACTATTGGTATATATTCTAACAATTAATAATTAATTTTGTAGGTTATGATGTAATGAAATTAAATTGTTGTGCATTACTTTAGGTTGTATAGCCATATCAATATGACTATTCAATGCCAAGAGAAAATAAAACCAAATGACGAAGAGAAGATTTTAAATAAGCAATAATATTTAAAGTTTAAAAGAAAGTTTTAGAGAGAGAATAGAATTGTGACTCTATATCAATGCAAGATGTAAGGTAACTTACATCTCATGAGAGGAGTAACCACTAGATGGAGGTCATCACTCAAGAGAGGTAGTTGCATCATGAGTCGGATGGTAACAGGGATTTGCCCAAATTTTTTAAATATTCTTTCGCTGTTGAATCTTAATGTTGGATTATTTAATAAGAAGCGATCTCACAAGGCGGAGAAATGAGTAATAGCGAGAGGAAGTCTATGTAAGTTTAATGTCTTAGCAGAAATAATCTTGGGTGGAGTTAGACCACAAGAATATAAAACAGGTGACCTCTAGTATGGGTAGTGGTAAAGCATAGATCTCATGATGGGGTGTCATTTATTTAGGTGGGGGAAAAATGAATCTCTGTAGTGTACATAACAACAGTGTAGTGGTTTTGTCCCGCCTATAGAGCATCAATTTTCGCTAACCAAGTGCCTAAGATTTTCCATGTTTTCACTTCAGTTAAAACACAACATTATATATTAGAGAGATATAAGAAGTTTAACCCCTATTATACGTAATAGAAAATAACGTAGACAACAAAAAGACAAAAAGTATGAAACTCGCAAGCAATCCCTTTACCTACTGTTTCCTCCTAAATACTCTTCATGAGTCTCGTATAACCTTGAGGTACAAATTCAACTTACACTAAGTTCGGTCCAGATAGTCTTGCAAACTTGTTCACCTTTGCGACACCTGTGAAACTAGCTAGTCAACATGGCTTGCAATACGCCGCATCATAAATCTCAAAAGGTCTTTTTAAT
Organism: Lumnitzera littorea; assembly: GCA_024138015.1. Classification (NCBI taxonomy): domain Eukaryota; kingdom Viridiplantae; phylum Streptophyta; class Magnoliopsida; order Myrtales; family Combretaceae; genus Lumnitzera; species Lumnitzera littorea. The sequence goes on from JAMXBB010000006.1 coordinate 23,347,179, forward strand.
AAGATAAGTTAATAAATTTTCAATTATACAGACCAGTGTATTCTTCTTTCTTTATTAGAGTTTTCCCATAGGGCTTTTCTCTAGGTTTTCAACGAGACATATCTTCCATGTTTTGAAATGTGAAACTAATTAATGCCGATATGCATAAGACAATGTGTTAACACTTTATTTGTATTCTGTATTCGGGATGAATAAAATATGAGGTTTTATCTGTATTTTACTTTATAAGTAACGCCTTTTAAACTTTTATACTTGGATCCTTACCTATAATTGAATCACACTATATTTTGTACTCTCTAGATTTTATATGATATAGGATATCCTATAGAACCTATATTTTTATTTTATGTTCTTTTAAAATATTATGTTGGATGTATAATCAATATTAAACTCGTAGTTTTACTACCACTGAACTATTCAATAATAATTTGAAAAGAATGAGATTTTATAGTGCAAATAAATATTTCCATGTGTACAAGAAACTAAAGAACATACCTTTGTAAGTGGCGTAAATAAGCCATGAAGTGAATTATTTTTAAGATCTTATTAGATTAGGTTATTAAAAGAGGAAGAAAGAGGAGAAAAAATGAGATAGTAAAAGAAAAGAGAAGATTTATACAATAGACATAAGTAATGTATAGTCTTAGCATTTTATTATTGGCTTAGCTTTTGCTATTATCTTTTTTAAGATTAAAAAAAATGTAATAATATTAATTTTAATACTTTTGAATATGTATTATATATACTTTAAAGTACGGATTTCAAGATAGTATAGGGTTTCTAACTTCATATTCATATTTTATCTTGTCAGAGTACACTCTGAGAATTATTAGCCAAAACCTATTTACAACTCTCGTTACTTATTCAAAATCTATCTTATGGAGAGAGTCCATCTCGGTATCTATATGACAAGATCATCTAATCGCCTTCACTATTAATTGCTTATGAATACAACCCCATTATCCATTCTAAATCTCCTTTATGGAGAGAGTCTACCTAGGTAGGTATTCATATGATAGGATCATTTGACCGCCCTCATTATTAATTGTTTATGAATACTTTTATACAGATGCCTGGATAATAACATCAAATAATGTTGTAACGAAACAATATATAATATAAACTCTGTTTTTTTTTTCTCCCCTTTTATAATTAAGCCATCTAAATGTTTTTCACTTCAATTAAATTAATAAAATTTATATAAACAGTACTTTCAATAACCGATCACTATTTTTAATACCATACACTTTGATCGTGATCTTACTCTCAACTCCCTCAATTTCCAATAAAATATCTCGCCCCTGATACTCGATTCTCACGACTTTCACTAATTCCTCCAACCATTATATTACATACAATTATTCCTACTACATTTATGTCAATATTATAATTACTTAATTAGCTTTTAACTTTAAAGGTATAAGGTGGAGGCAAAGGAAGTGGAAATCCATGAGAACGGGAGTGGCGCATATGCAATTTCTATAAAAGGCTAAGGGCAAAGAAGTGAAAAGTTTCTCTTTTACATAGAACGGCGGCAAAAATGGGCTTTCAATTTGAGAACCTAACCAGAAAGAAAGAAAGAAAAGAAAGGAAGGAAAAAAAAAAAAAAAAAGAAGCAGGAAGCTAAGGGAAGCACAAAGCAGCCATGGCATCAGCCGTGAAAGATATTCTTCCAGCTCCATTTTACACATTTCCACATCACACACACATACACAACACACTCTCTCTCTCCCTCCATTCCAAAGAAAAAAAAGTTCAGACAGCAAAGAAAGCAAACAAATTCTCTTTCCCTCATCAGAATCTCAGACTTCCCACCATTACTTTTATTGTCATCCTGATTCCTTCATTCCCTCTCTCTCTCTCTCTCTCTCTCCGACCGCTTACTTACTCATTAGTTATCACCTTTCTTTTTCCTCCATCCTGTTCATTGCTTTCTTCAAGCCAAGAATCCCACAACCCTTTATTGCTAAGCAAAAAAACCCCCCAAAAAAGGAAAAAATATCATATATAATATCAAGTATTCCTTTGTCTATTTGTATTGTCTTCCTCCAAAAGGATTCCTCTCTTTTCTTTTCTTTCTTTCCTTTTTTTTTTTTTCCTTCCAATTGCCACCACCCCACTTTTTCTTTCTTTTTAACGATGCTTCATTCTTCTCCTTCATTCCCCTTCTCCTTCTTCTCGTGATCCTTCATGGTTCCTCCTTCAGGCGTTAACCATCTCTCTCAACCTTGTATTTATGGTACTTTGCAGCATTTCCTTTTACTGTCTTTCTTTTACGTAATCATGATTTATGAATATGAACTATTGTGATCATGCAATGCGAGATATACATCTAAGTATGTATATATGTATATGTGTATAGATGTCTAGGGATTCCTGTCAAGGTTAATATTATAATTTATAAGTAGCGCGGTTGCTTCAGATAAGGAAAATTTCGTGTTTGATGCTTGTTTTTGTGACCCTTTCAGTCACCTTAATTTTCTTTTTCCCCGACAAGATTAAATATTGCAATTTAGGGAGTGTAGATTTGATCTTGATATATCTTATTGAAAGATTATTGATCATGTTATTAAGTTATGATAACTTTAGTTTAATGTGTGTTTTTTAATAGTACTTTTGTTTGCAGTTCTTTTTAGTATTTGTTACAATTTACAATATTTGCAAACCAGGAACAAACTTTATTTTTACGTGGAATTTTTTTTTTCAAAATTCAATATTTTTTCAACGAAAGTTATTACTTTTTTCTTAAACCATGTATTTTCCATTTTAAGATGCAGAAACAAACTTTCCAAGTCTTTTTCGACGTTTGCAATGATTTGAAAATTACATTATTCAAGTTTCATTGTTTCCAACCAGTGTTGTCCATTTTGGGTTGACTCGTTTGGTCTAGTTTGATTGAACTTGATCCTTCCATAAAATTGGCTCGAACCATCCATTTGATTCTTATTTATGGTGATCCCAATTTGATCTTATTGACTCAATTGATTTAATCTGATTTTTAGAAAAACCTATCGAGTTTTTTTAGGTAAAAATATATTATTTCTTTTATATTTTATAAAAAATGCACCAACTTAAAAAAAAAATAAATATAGATCAAACAAAAACAAAAAAATAAACTATAAAAAGCTTTTAATTTTTAATTTTTTAATAATGGAAATAATTTTTATTACTTTATAAATAAGTATAAATTATATTATAATATTATTATTGACCTAGTTCGACCTTGATTGATCCTTTCATCCCTTAATCCCGTTCTATTCCCGAATTAAACTTCCAATCTTGTTTCACATTATTTTTTCAAACAAGAATCGACGTGGTTAGTAATAGGTTGTTATTTATAACTAGTGGAGGGAGAAAAAGATACAAATGGTTGATGGCACAAAAATAGAAAATCTTAAGAATAATGCTTCCATGGAATTTATTTTCCTTTAAGTTCTGCTCATTATTATTTTTCATATTGATTATTTTTGTCACCCATTGCTCGTGTCATGTGGTGTTCCATTGAGTTTTAATGTCAAAAGCTATTAATAATCACAATCTCTCTCGACTACTTGAATGATACTATTGGAAAATTGTAACTCTTCAAGTTGATAGTTTGTATTATGGCACAATTTGAGTCTATCTTATAACAATTTGTGTTAATAAAATAATTATGTAAATTCAAGGTTATAATCGTATTAACTCGTTTGTTCCTTCTGTACAAAATCTTTTACCTCTAAATCTAATCTTTATATATTCTTTGTCCGGTTATTATTTGATATCTGTATTTGACATATGACCAAATGCCCATTATTATTATTACACTAATCACTTTTTCTAAATTGTTATTATTATCTTGTATGACCAAATGAACATTATTATCAGCCAAAAAGGTTGGTTCAACACATGCTACCGTGTCGGTTTTATGTTTTATCTGGTTGTTAGGAGCATTTACTTATTTCATGCCAACTTTACTGATATCAGTGTTAATAGTGGTTCATATGGAATTTTGTGGTAAGCAGGGGATTTCGTTTCATCATACGCAGAGCAAAAATCTGGATTTATGAAATGGCTTAGTAAACTTTTTAAAGGTGGATCGTCTACTCGCAGAGGAGGGGGAAGTCGTTATCCTCATTTCCTTGGAGACGAAAATATGGTTTGGCATGCTCCTGCTAGATCAATTGTAAGCTGCCTGTTGACTTCTATTTCTTTCTCACCCATCCCCAACCCCACCACCACACACCCCCCTCCCCCACCAGTAAAAACTAGTCTTGCTGTCCATAAATATTTGCATGTATATACATTGTGGTAAAACATTTTTGGTAGGAAAGTTACAAGTTGACTTTATTCAAATGGGTTTGAAAGTCACTGTTCACGACATTGACAATATACTTGTGAATAGATTTGCTGTGTCAGTGGTCGGTATTTATGTACACCGTTTATACTAGAATTCTCCTTGTCTATGGGATCATATGTTCTCCCCAGATGTTTTTGAGTTATCATCGTTTTATGAACTTTTCTTATTTTTCTGGTTTCAAATGGCTCTAAAGTCCTGTATCTCCAGTTTAACATGTTCTCTGCACCAATGATGCTGTCCATTGCGAAGCACAGAAGTTTATGATGTTATACAGAGCACTTGCACTACATTTTACCCTTGAAACAATGAGAATCCATTACGGAAGAAGAGAACCAAGGTCGGCTCAAGTCGTTAGGGATCAGACATTCTCTGCACAATACTTAGCTAGGTTTTGAGTCCTGTGGAAATTGAAATTCTTGTAAGGGCGTACATTAAGTCAATCTGTTTGAGGGAATAAGCATCATCAGGACATATGAAGAGTTGTTCTGTTTCCTGAAATAGTCCACTCAATCATTTCTGGTCCTTGGTATTCCAGAAATTTTCATTACAAAATATTAGGCAAAAGAAGGAGGCCACGTTTTCCAGGGATCAATTCAAAATCACTGCCCGAATTTTGAGCGACCTTTTAATTTTATACCTAAATTTGAACTCACGGTACAAAATTGAAGAAACGTGCGAAATTCAAGTATCCCATTTGCTTTTCTACAACAAAAAGCTGCTAAAGGAAGCAAATGGAAGAAAAAGCTAACAAGGAAGAAGTTTCACGATGCTCTCTTTTTTTTTTTTTTTTTTAAATAATATTTTTTAAAATTTATCTTATATATTTGAATTGTTAGGATGATCGCTCTCTGGCCGACAAGGAGAAAGAGGAAAATGATCGAGCTATTGCACCTTCTTCGGCTGAAGATTTGAAGAGACAAAATGGTAGGACTAAATGTAATGGTCCAGGTTTGGTTAAATCATCTTCATGCATTGCCTTTAGTGTTGCTTCTTCTTTCCCCACCCTTACTCATATATATGCACTGACAATAGTGCTGCTCTTTGGTTTCTTCAGGACGCAGGTGGCCTACAGATAGTGATGAAGAGCTCGCGCAGGCACTCCATGATAGCCAAAATTTACCTTCATATCCCCCTTTTGACCCTTTCTATCGGTGAGCTGTTAACGTATACTAGTCTATAAACCTTTTCAGGATAATTGCATATAAAAGCAAAACTGTTGATTAGGTACAGACAAATCTCTATAACTCTTAAAGTGTGACTTCACTTTCAAAAAACTTCGGTAAACTTTCAAATAGCCCTTCAACTACTAACCCCGAAAACTGTAACTTAAAAGGTCAAACAATATTTATGTACATTCACGTTGGAATTTATTTGTGTAGACCTTGTGGTGGCTGCAACCGTACACTAGGCTACAGCAACTATTTACGATGCATGGGTACTTTCTTCCATCCGGAATGCTTCCGCTGTCGTGCTTGCGGCTACCCCATCACTGAACATGAGGTTCGTCCTTCTAGAGCTTCTTCTCATCTACTACTATTTGAGGTCAATGAAAAAAGATTGGTACGAAAATATCTCGTGTTGGAAATCTTCTTTTCTTTCTGCGCTCTTACTGGTATTTTTTCTGTTGATTAAGTTTTCGTTGGCAGGAAATGATCCATATCACAAGTTGTGCTTTAAAGAGCTGACGCATCCGAGATGTGAAGTTTGCTATCAATTTGTAAGAACACTACTGAAAACTTAAGTAGCATGTCTAGTCTAGCTTCCAAGTTCTAAAAGACATCTTACAGATTTCCGATATTTTTAATTCTGCAGATCCCCACAAATGGTGCTGGTCTTATAGAGTATCGATGCCATCCATATTGGTCACAGAAGTATTGTCCATCTCATGAGCATGATCGAACAGTTCGCTGTTGCAGCTGTGAGCGTTTGGAGGTATTGTTCTGCCCTGGCACACAGTTGTGTTTGGTGATAAATTTTAGATTCACAACTGTCTAAATGTAAGATTTTAAACTTAATAGACTTGATGTAATTTTATATTTATTTGTAAATACTCTCCCTCACTTATGAGATGAAACTCAGGCTGAACACCATCAAGTGGACTACTTAATCAAACAAGAGTGGGATAAGTGCGTAAACTTTACTTTGAATTCAAGACCCCCCCCTTTAATGCTATCTACAAATACAGGCTCAAGCTTTGATGACGAGCATAAGAGTACGTATAATGTCTAGAGGAGATGCCGCATATGAAAAAAAAAAAATACAGAAATGTCCCTACACTATTACATGCGGTAACACAATAAACATATCCTAGTATATATGATAACATTCCAAGCTCTATCTTGGTGCTTAAAGTCATGACTGAAGAATATTTTCTTGATTTTGATTTTTCATACTCACTCTTACTGCCTTTGATCTCCCGAAGGCAAGGAACTCGACATACTACTCTCTGGGAGATGGAAGGAGTTTGTGCCTAGAGTGCATGGAAACTGCTATAATGGATACAGGAGATTGCCAACCGCTTTATCATGCAATTAGGGACTATTATGAAGGAATGAACATGAAACTTGATCAGCAAATTCCTATGCTTCTCGTCGAGAGGCAGGCATTGAATGAAGCTATTGTAGGAGAAAAGCATGTAACTTTCTGTCCCTCTGCTTAATCCCACTCTATTTTATTTATAAACCTCTCTTGAATCATAACTGGTACTTTCAGGGACACCATCACATGCCTGAGACAAGAGGCCTTTGTCTTTCAGAAGAGCAAACTGTCACAAGCGTAAGAAACTCTCTTTACAGACTAATATTTTCCAAAATTTTTGGGGGTAAATTACTTGGACATCCCTAAAAAACTTTCGAAGTTCCATCAACACTTTCAATATTTTTTAACTGTACACTTGCATCCCTCTTATATGCATCTACCATTTGGAAATTATCCTGATGTTATATAACAGGATATAGGTGTACGATTAGAAAAGTTAAGATTTCATGGTTGGCTGGGCATAATTTACCTAAAATTTTGCAATGAGCAACACCAACCTTTTTGATGTTTCCTGTATGCCGCCTGCTTATGCAAATGCAGGTACATAAAAAGATCAAGATTGGCGGGCAAAGATTTGTGCGGACACAGCCACGGAAGTTGAGACGAAGATGTGAAGTTACAGCCATTCTAGTGCTTTATGGCCTGCCAAGGTAAAAGATGAAGAAGAAAATTTTTGAACATCTTTCTTGCAAGTAAATGGCTGGCTTTGTAATGACGAAATTGTAATTTTTGATAGTGGATTCCGTCTGCTTGACTGCCTTATTTTCCTGGATACAGATTGCTTACAGGTGCTATTCTTGCCCATGAGTTAATGCATGGATGGCTGCGTCTTAAAGGTATTCTAGGGATAATGTCGAAAACCACTATTTTAACTTCTAGTGCAATTTTGTTTTTCCTTTTAATTTATACTGTAGTTTGGAGCTGTTTAATGTCATATGAGGATAAATTTTTCCCCTGAAGTATGAAATTGCTACATGTCATGTTCAATTAACTTTTTTCTTGACAAATTTACGACCCCTCCTCTCATGCCAATATTCAACAGTGGAGAGTGGGGAGGATGACAGAGAATGTGACTATCAAAAGTTCAATCTTTCTTTCGGACAAAAGCGAAAGTTTGGTTACATCAATTACGTATTGACATTTAGCAACTTCAAAAGTAAAATGAAAAAATAGCTAAAGTTCAGACAGTGATTTTAACATTATCTTCCTTTTCTAATACATTTACCAATTGCTAAGTGATAGACTTCAAGAAATTCACATCTTTTATGCAGGTTACCGCAATTTAAATCCCGTGGTAGAAGAAGGAATTTGTCAAGTGCTTTCGCATATGTGGCTAGAATCAGAAGTGATGCCAGGGTCCAGAAGCACTTCATCATCAACATCTACAGCTTCATCGTCTACAACATCTTCAAAGAAAGGCCGGAGATCTGAAGTTGAAAACAAGCTTGGTCAGTTTTTCATGCACCAAATCGCTAATGATTCTTCTCCAGCATATGGAGGCGGCTTCAGGGCTGCAAGTGAAGCTGTGAATAAGTATGGTTTGCGCCCAACATTGGACCATATCTATCTGACTGGACATTTCCCTTTGTAAATTCAACTTTCACATATACCAGTCCACTGTTACTCCACACCTTTGGGAAACAATACAATGCAATCCTGAGAATTGGTATGGGATTATGCGATACTGTAAAAACCTCCCCCCTTCAATTTTTATGGGGTTCCTAGAAAAAACATACCACCATGTATCCCAGTTGCAATAAAACACTAAGTTATTTCTATGATAGCTAAAAATCTTGAAGATTGTCCTGCAGGATGACTCCGATCCTTATCAGTTCATTTTTACTTTTCATGCTAACTCTACATCTTACAAGGTAGAGGATAATTAGTCATGCTCTGTCCAGTAAGAGAACAATAATCATGCTACATGGATAATGAGGGCGTTGACAGCTCAGTTGTTTGTTCATGTCTCATTATTTGTTTACATGTACACTGAAGCATCTACTATCAAGAAATCCGGGGAAATTTGTGTAGTCAAAGTATTATTAACCACAGCGAAGGTTTTTAGTAATTCCTTGATACTATTGTTGATGGAAATCCAATCACTGAGTGGAGAATTGAACATATAGGAGGTTACATTCTTAATTGACAGGGAGTTTATTTTCAATGAAAAGTCACAATCAATGCTTAGTAGTTAACATCATTGATATAGTTGCAAGTGGCTCTCAATTTCTATTAGCGTATTTTAGACCTTTCCCAAGTGTAGGAAATGGATCCATAGCCACAGTCTGGCTCTTGATTGTGTTATGCTCCTCTGTTGGACCAGCCAATCGCTTGTGCACCATTCTTCTTTCATAAGCATGGGCTAGTGCAGTTGCTGAAACACAAGTAGACAGTTGAAGATTCAGATACAAGTTTCAATTCTCCCACAAGGATATGAGTTTCCTATAATAGCCCTGATTAGCTAACCCATCAACGTGAGTGTTCATGATCTGCCTCTTTATTTCTTGAATATTTGATTAACTTCTTTGTAAGAGCATATTGTCAAGATATTTTTAAATGCCTCCTATTGTGTGTAGATAACCTATGCTTTTTGATTCGCTTAAACTATATATATAAAAATAAATTGCAAATACTCTAGTAAGCATATTGGGTCGAAATTAAGTAATATAGAGAAAGTAAAGTTGTCGATCCCTCGAGGACTAAGAAATTATTAATCTTATACTAGTTTTTATCAATATTCAGGCAATTAAAATTAAATTAAATAATATAGTAATTACTTTAAAATTATTGAAAAGAAAATAACTATGAAAAATCTAAAATTAAGTAATCAATTGAGAATTGTGGGAAAACAGAATCTACCTAGATCATTCAAATAAAATTGTTATCATATTATATAAATTAATAGCTATATGGTCATTCAAGTGAAATTATTATACCTTAAAACTTAAAGATTTAAACCCTTAATTAATTAGTCAGCTTCTATATCTTCCAATTAACAGTGGACTTTAAATTATAATTATATATCTCTCGATACTATAATAGAGATATATAATTGGCTAATGTCTTAAATCAATTATCCTTAATGTCTTAGTGAATAATCAATTGCCAAATATCGCATTAATCTCTAGATAATTTTTAATTAATTCAATTAATTCTGCTTCTACATTGATTAATCAAATCAACTAAGAATTTCTAACAAACCCTATATCAACTCTCATATCATTAGGGTTTCTAACAATTATAATTAATTAAACAATTATAATAGAAATCATAGAAATTATAATCATGAATCATCCATATATCTCTTAATCCTATAACATGAATACAATTATCATCTTAGTTAGCTATCTAGGGTTTCATTAGTTTCCATAAATAAATTTAATTAGCCATGGATTTGGAAACGAAAACAAAAATACAAATATTAATTGAAATTGTAAGGAAATTCATAATTAAAAGAATAAATAATTCATAGAATTGTATAAGAATAATTGAAATAGATGTCATCAATTCTGTATTAAAAAAGATAATCTTTAATTACAATTTCAAATTGGTCTCCACAATAAAAGCAAAATCCTCTAAATGATAAAAGTGATTCTTTCAAAGAATTCTTTCAAAACTAACTAAAGACTATTCTACAAATCTTTATGTCTAAGGAAAAAGTGTCTAAAAATTTTTTTCAAACGATGAAACATAAGTTATGTATATAAAAAATTAGGGTTGGCTCGCGTGAAGTTTCTTTTCCATGAAGGCCGGTGGTGTAAGTGCAAGGCCGGCAGCATAAATATCAAAGGTCACCGGTGCAAGTTTGTGAGAACGGCCAGTTGTCTTTCATTCAAAATTGCATGTGTTGATCCGGATTTCGTTTATTTTCTTAAAATTTCTCTAAATTATCCGTAATTTTACTCTTAAATCCTCTAATTCCTGAAATGTCTAAATAAGAATAATTAAGTACCATTTCTTAATGATTTCTATAAAATCAATAATAATTCTATCTTAATTTACACTTTAAAACATAAAAAATATGCCTTTATTAACTCCTCCACACTTGAACTTTTGCTTGTCCTTAAGTGAAATAAACAGAACTAAAGAAATCTATCATTGAAAATACAAATTTTCCAATTGCAAATTCAAGACATATGATATTTCATATTTTCAGACTCACTAATTTATAATACTTACTACTCTAACCAAATCGAAATATGTGATTAAAGTACTACAATTGAAATTAATTAGCTATTATAGAGAAAACAAATTTTAATCCAAACGTTTAACCTAAAATTTCTATTTCAAAAGTAGATACTCAATCTTAGGAGGAAAAACACTCATTCAAACTTCGTTAGCAAGCATATTATCCCTTTAATTATTCCAACAAACAAATTAACAAAGTAGTGAAAGCATATGGTATCTGCTCTATCCCTAGATTTTCTTCTTTTTTATTACAAGCCTTAATTGATTTCTTGAATCGCATTCAAATTTCCATTTTCCATCTCCTCCCCCCTTTTTTTAGTTTAGATACTGAACTTTTTCTTTTCTACTCTTCTCGTTATAATGAATGCATTGAGTCAGCACATCTTAGGTTTTAAAGGGACCTCTATGAACTCTTACTCACTTTAACATTCAAGTTAGAATACTCTTAACTCAATTTCTTGAATTATTGAAGTAAAGGCTCTCATTTTATCATTTTCTTTTGAATGTTCACTAAAATTTTTCAGACTTCTTTTATAGGAATCACTAAGTTTGAAGCTTCACTTACCTTTTTCACTAAGTGTTAAATTGCCATTAGAATAACAAAAAAAAAAAAAAAAAAGAAACACCATATACTAACTAACTTTGTAACTAATTTTGCATAGAAGTGGACCTATTTACTTTTCACTTAAGGAATCGACTGACTTTTAAACTTCAAATTCTAAGGCTAAAAACTAGGTAAATTAGGTTCTTAAAGGATTGACTAATTAATTTTAATTGAGTACAAAAATTTCAACATTGGTGAGTAGGGCACCTTAGCGAGTTAATTATTCAAATCACAATTAGATACTATCAACGCCTTCTTTGTATAATCTCTAGATTTAAAACTAGAAATTTAAGAACAAGTAAAGTTCAAGATGATAGAAAAGTATAATTATTTGTAAACAAAAACCGGCATCAAAACTGATATTTTCATTTCCTATAATTCCTTCCCCCCCATTGTAGGATAGACAGTGTCCACACTGTCTTCTATTCAATATTCAAGAGGAAATAATAAAAAAATTTGCAGCAATAAGAAATGAAAAACTGGTACTCCCCTAGATTCAAATTTGCAACAATAATGAAAATTCCAAGCATAAGATTATTGTTATCATAGAATTTAGATCTAACTTGTCTCCTCAAACACAAAGAAATATGAAATAGCAAAAATAGCATAAAAGTGTACTGAAGAGTACATAGTAAAGCTAATGATCTAAAGTTACCTAAACATATGGGTATTAAACAAAAATAACCAAAAAACTAAATAATTTTTTTTATTAATAAATAAAAATTAACTATTAATGAATAAAAAAATTAGTTTGGTTAAACATGGGTTGCCTCTCATGAATTGCTTAGTTTATAGTCGCTAACTCGACTTTTCTGATCTTACCGTAGGTCCTCACTCACCACCATAATGGTGTCACTGTCCATGTTTTTTCTTTCAAAATAATGTTTGAGGAGATGACCATTTACCTTGAAATTGCGATTGTGTCCTGTTTTTAACTTAATTATACCATAAGGAAAAACATTAGCTATTTCAAATGGCCTAGACTATTGAGATTTTAACTTACTTAGGAATAATTTTAGTTGAGAGTTGTATAATAACACTTTTTGACTAGGCACGAACTCCCATTGTTGAATGTTCCTGTCATGCCATTGCTTAGCTCTTTTCTTGTAGATCCTAGCATTTTCATAAGCTTTTTCTTTTATCTTGTCTAGCTGGTTCAATTGGAGCAATCGCTTTTCACCTACAGCTCTCCTTTACCCAAGTATTGCTCCTACAACATAGTTGCAAGCATCACACATCATCTCGAAAGGAGGCTCCCAATCTGGTGCAATGATCACTGGTGTCGAAGTAAGCTTCTCCTTTAATAGATTGAATGCTTACAAATAACTGTCATAAAAAATAAAGGTATAATCTTTTTCAAGTAAATTACAAAGAGGTCTAGAGATTTTAGAGAGGTCTAGTATGCCCTAGGAAGCTCTTGACTCCTTTGACTGAAGTAGGTGATGGTAACTTCTGTATTGTCTCTACTTTGGCTCTATCAAGTTTAATCCCCTTTTTTTGACACCTTGCGACCTAAGACTATTTCCTTTTTTTATCATAAAATGGTATTTTTACTAGTTTAGAAGTAGATTAATTTCTTTGCACCTTTTAAGCATACATCCTAAATTAGTTAGACATGAATCAAATGACTTCCTAAAGACAGAGAAGTCATCCATAAATATTTTAATAAAATCTTCTAATATGTTAGAAAATATAGACATCATGCATCTTTGAAAAGTCGTGGGTGCATTATAGAGATCGAAGGGTATTCTCTTAAAGGCAAAAGTGCCATAAGAACATGTAAAAGTGGTTTTCTCCTGGTCTTCGAGTGCGATATAAATTTGATTATAACCAGAATATCCATCTAAAAAATAATAATAATTATGCCCTGAAAGTTTTTCTAACATCTGATCTATGAAAGGGAGGGGGAAGTAGTCTTTATAGGTGGTATCATTCAGTTTTTTATAATCTATGCAAATTCTCCACCCGATTATAGTGCAAGTAGGGATTAACTCATTATCCTCATTTTTAACCACAGTCATACTACCTTTTTTTAACATTACCTGAACAGGACTAACCCACTTATTATCTGAGATAGAATAGATAATACTTGCATCCAGTAATGTAAGTACCTCTTTCTTCACTACCTTCTTGAGACTTGGGTTAAATCGTCTCTACGGTTGTACTGTAGGTTTGCACTCAGCCTCAAGTAATATCTTGTGAGTGCAAATTAAGGGATCGATCCCCTTTATATTGGCAATGGTCCATCTGATGGCTTCTTGATGCTCTCTCAGAACTCCTAGAAGTTGTTTTTCCTAGTTACCTGTTAAAGAGGAGGAGATAATTGTTGGCAAAGTATCATTTGTTCCAAGATAAACATATTTTAAATGACTAGGTAAAGGTTTAAGTTCAAGCATTGGGGGTTGTGTCAATGATGGAGTTGGCTTCTGCTCACTGGTGCCTAGTTCTTCATAGTATCGAGCTTTGATTTCTGACACATGTTCCCTACCTTCTTCTTCAGGCTCGTCGTCATTGCTCTATTCATCTAGATCCCTAAGAACTGATTCCATGGCATGCAATCCTACTTTCTCTTCTATAGATTCATAGGTAATCTCATCAAACATGTCAATAGTATAACAGGATTTGCAATCATCAAAATGCTTTTTGGCTTCATAAACATTAAACATTACTTAATCGTCCATAACTCTTAAAGTCAGCTTACCCTATTCCACATCTATCAACGCCTTACCTGTTGTAAGAAACGGTCTACCTAGGATCATGGGTTCCTCTCTGTCTTCTTCTATCTCCAGGACTATAAAGTCGACTGGGAAGATAAATTTATCTATCTTCATTAGGACATTCTCAACAATATCTCTTGGGTATTTGATACTCCTATCAGCAAGTTGCAAAGTGAGCAAAGTGACACGAGTCTCCTTGCAATCTCTAAGTCCTAACTTCCTGAAAATAGACAAGGGCATTAAATTTATACTTGCATGTTAATAAATAAGAACGTTATCAAAATGAAAATTTCCTATAGTGTAAGGATTAGTAAAACTCCCCTGATCTCTTTGTTTTCTATGCAGGGTGGATAAATTTTTTTGAAGGATCATGGAGCACTCCCCTATAAGCATTACTGGTTCGTTCCCATCAATCTTTCTCTTTTTGGTGAGCAAATCCTTCATGAATTTAGCATACAAAGGCATCTGCTGAAGTGCTTTTGCAAAAGAAATGTTGATTTGCAACTTCTTGAAGACATATTGAGCGTCTAGCTGCTGTTGCTTCAATCTTCTAGAAAGGGGACTGGAGGAACATACGGTTTCACTTTTGGTGACTTTTGCGTTGGTTCCTTCTCTACCTCCTTCCCTTTTTCTACCTTTGGAATCTCCACCTTTTCTTCAACTCGTTTGTCGACTGTTTCCAATGCTTTTCTACACTTCAGCATAATAGCATTGACACCTTTGGGATTCTCTTCAGTATTGCTGGGTAAAGACCCTAATGGTCTATTATTCAACTATTGAGAACTCTAACTAATTTGATTCTCTAAGTTTCAAATAGTCGCTTATTGATTTTGTAGCAAGGTGTTGGTCTTTTGCATATAGCTTAACATGAGCTCTTCCATTCTAGACTGATTTTGTTGAGGTAGAGCGTTCTGAGCAAGACCTTTTGGAATCCAAGTGGTTAGAATGCATTATTTTCATTTCTCCATGAAAAATTTGAATGATTACGTCACCCAGGATTATATGTATTTGAATATGGTCCTTGATTACTGTGTTGAAAATTGTTGACAAAATTCACCTGTTCTCTATTGGTTGGAGTTGAATGATTCCTAATTAAGCACTCAAGAGTCGAATGTGGTCCTGAACATAACTCACAAAAAACAATAGGGTTAGCATTAAATGATGCGTTGAGGTGAGTTTACTTACCCGAGTAGTGAGAGTCGTTATCTGAGCCGTTAATTGAGACACAATGCTATTGTCATTGGCTATTGCCACTCCTAACTTGCTTCTTTCATTTTGCTAATTATGAGCATTGAAGGCCATCTCTTCTATTAGTACACTTGCTTCATTACGTCTTACCCATCAGAGCACCTCCAACTGTAGCATTAACTAGGGACCTTAATGTCTCGTCTAGATTGCGATAGAAGATCTCAATTAGGAGATTGTTTGGCAATTCATGATGTGGGTATTTTTCGATTGTCTCCTTGAATCTCTCCCATGCTTCATAAAGCGACTCACTACTAAACTTGGTAAAGTTGATGATGTCGTTCCTAAGTTTTGTGGTCCTAGCTGGTGGGAAAAATCTCCTTAAGAACTTCGATGAAAGATCAGCCTATGTGGTGATGGACTCTTGCGGCAGTGAATGAAACTAAGCTCTAGCTTTATCCCTCAGTGAAAAAGGAAAGAGCTGTAATCTGATAACCTCGTCTATCACATTGTTCATCTTCATTGTATTGTAGTATTGAAGGAATCTTGCAATATACTTGTCAGGATTTTCATTGGGATATCCTCCAAACTGATTTGTTTGAACCATCTGAATAAGGGACTACTTCAACTCAAAGTTGCTAGCTTGAATGGTGAGTATCCTTATAGCCAAACCCATCACTATAGGTATTATTTAATCTTGTAGTACTCGTGGAACTCCTTATATTTGATTATTACCTGCTTTACTTGCCATCTTGTCTATTCTTCTTCTGTTCTCTTGCCTCAACTGATGTAAAGTGTACTCTATTTCTAAATCTAGTGGTAGAATTTTAGCACTTGTACTCTTGCGCATAAAACACTTACAAAGAGAACAAAATAAATAAATAACACATGTCATCAAGTGTGCCTAAATTACTAACAGAACTAAAAAGTTTAATATTTTCAATCCCCAGCAATGGCACCAAAAACTTAATTCGCTTAAACTATATATATATAAATAAATTGCAAATACTTTAGTAGGTATATTGGGTCGGAATTAAGTAATATAGAGAAAATAAGTTTGTCAATCCTTCGAGGACTAATAAATTACTAATAATCCTATACTAGTTTTTATCAATATTCAGGCAATCAAAATTAAATTAATTAATCTAATAATTACTCTAAAACTATTCAAAAGAAAATAACTATGAAAAATCTAAAATTAAGCAATCAATTGAAAATTGTGGAAAAACAGAATTCATCCTAAATTACGTAAATCAAATTGTTATCATGTTATATATATTAATAGCTATATGGTCATTTAAGTAAAATTATTATACCTTAAAACTTAAGGATTTAAACCCTTAATTAATTAGTCAGCTTCTGCATCTTTCAATTACTAGTGGACTCTAAATTATAATCATATATCTCCTGATACTATAATTGTCTAATGTCCTAAATCCATTATCCCTAATGTCTTAGTGAATAATCAATCGCCGAACATTGCATTAATCTCTAGATAATTTCTAATTAATTCAATTAACTCTGCTTCTACATTAATTAATCAAATCAACTAAGAATTTCTAACAAACCCTATATTAACTCTCGTATCATTAGGGTTTCTAACAATTATAATTAATTGGACAATTATAATCAAAATCATATAAATTGCAATCATATATCTCCTGATATTATAATTGTCTAATGTCCTAAATCAATTATCCTTAATGTCTTAGTGAATAATCAATTGCCGAACATCGCATTAATCTCTAGATAATTTCTAATTAATTCAATTAACTCTACTTCCACATTGATTAATCAAATCAACTAAGAATTTCTAACAAACCCTATATCAACTCTCGTATCATTAGGGTTTCTAACAATTATAATTAATTGAACAATTATAATCAAAATAATAGAAATTGCAATTATGAATCATCCATATATCTTTTAATTCTATAACATGAACACAATTATCATCTTAGCTATTTAGGGTTTCATTAATTCCTACAAATAAATTTAACCAGCTATGGATTTGGAAACAAAAACATAAATACTAATTGAAATTGTAAGGAAATTCATAATTGAAAGTATAAATAACTCATAGAATCGTATAAGAATAATTGAAATAGATGTCACTAATTTTATATTGAAAAAGATAATCTTCAATTGCAACTTTAAATTGATCTCTATAGCAAAAGCAAAATCTTCTCAACGATCAAACTGATTCTCTTGAAAAATTCTTCAATAATTAACTAAAGACTATTGTACGACTCTTTACGTCTAAGGAAAAAGTGTTTAAAAAATTTTTTCAAACGATGAAACATAAGCTATGTATATAAAAAAATTAGGGTTAGCTTACGTGAAGTTTCTTTTTCATGAAAGCTGGCGGTATAAGTGTAAGACTGGCATTTAGGTTGACGGCGCAGACATCAAAGGCTGCTGGTGCAAGTTTGTAAGTTACCGGCTCCCTTTAATTCAAAATTGCACTTGTTGATCCAGATTTCGTTTATTTGCTTAAAATTCTCCTAAGTTGTCCGTAATTCCTTTCTTGAGTTTTCTAATTCCTGAAATGTCCAAATGAAAATGATTAAGTTCTATTTTTTAATGATTTCTATAAAATTAATAATAATTCTATCTTAATCTGTACTTTAAAACATAAAAAATATGCCTTTATCACTTTTATGCAGTTCTTCACTCAAAGACTAGTCTATGCATTTTTTGAACATTGCATCGCATTTTCCTTTGTGCATACTCATTTCTCACTCATGTTGCTTGGAGGAGAGATTGTATCATCAACAAGGTCAGCTTTGTTCATTCCACCTAATGTAGCTAGCATTACAATTCTCAAAGCAAGACAGTTGGAACCTTTCAAGGAATGCATCATCAATATCTATCTTGATCTGTTGAAGCTGTTAACACAGAATGGTGAGCTTGCATCTATTTGAGAATGAATACCAGCAGAGTTGTTTTGTTTTGTTTGTTTTTTTTTTTGGTTGTTGTTGTCGACAATGTACTGTGCCATTTAAAAACAATGGGAGCTGAAGCAAATGATTGAGGATGAAAAAAAGTCACGTAGAGCTAAAATTGAAATCCAAAGATGACACGTTTAAGTAATAATTCATCAACTATATTCCGCATCTCCACATGAACATATGATTACTTCCAGATATATTTTGGTTAAAATAATTGATCAACTTGTGGCATTTGCATCTCATTGAGCAGCATAAACAGGGGAAATCTGACGTTGCCTTGATTGCTTAAAGCATAAACATTATTGTGATCTTAAGCACTTCAATAAAAGTTGTCTACCTTGGCTTCCTTATTGATTTGCTCTTGCAACTTAGCTGAAACACATTGGTGCAATCTTAGAGTAGACACGGAAAAGATGGAACAAGTTGTGGAACATGGAAAGGAACATATTACAACAATCACTCGGGAGGAAAAGAAAAATCATGACTTCTCTATGCAAAAGAAAACTACACCAATGTGAATGACATTAATGTTTATTGTACTCATTTTATTATTTGGTCGCCACAAAATACTAAGCACTTGATTCAATTAGAGAAGAAGAATTCGGTGGACCCCATGGGCAATACCTAATGCAATTGCACCCAGAATTTTGTATATTCTCTTCCTCTCCCATTTTTGCTTGAACTACCTCATTGTTTTGCAGTTCAGGATAGACTAGATAATAATGGAGGTGGTGAGAGGCAGGCAAGTGCACCTGGCTTAGGTTTGTGAGTCTAGTGAAGGTATTATATGGCACGACAGCAGATCCACTTGATGCTAAGAGGTGGATTTAGGAGCTAGAGAGGTCTTTGCAGCTTTGAGGTCCCA
This sequence comes from Lumnitzera littorea, assembly GCA_024138015.1. NCBI lineage: Eukaryota > Viridiplantae > Streptophyta > Magnoliopsida > Myrtales > Combretaceae > Lumnitzera > Lumnitzera littorea. Next base: position 23,366,563 of record JAMXBB010000006.1, read on the forward strand.
GAAGATAGGAGTATTGACCATGCAGTATTTTTACTATGGGACATTGCATCTGACTGGTGGGAAGGGGCCCAAAGGCTGATAATTGAAGCTATTACATGCAGAGTATTTATCGATGGCTTCTTCAGAAAATTCTCCCCTAATGGTCTAAGGCAGAAAATGGTCTTCAAATTCTCCGATATCAGGGAGAAGTATGAAGCTAAGTTAAACAAGTTAATTAGGTTTACCTCAGAAGCTTTTAGGTAGACGAGGAGTCAAAAATACAGAAGTTTCTCACTGACTGGACTTCTCAAGTTAGAACTGGAGGTGACACCCCTTGAGTTGGCCACAAACAGATTTGAGAGCGTCAGAACGACAGGATCAGCTGACTTTGGGGAAGAGACCAGCCTTGGGAGTGACGATTCGAGATAGAGTAAGAGGCCAATGGTAGTTTAGCCCAAGCTTGATGCACAGATGAGATGACTCCACCCTCTCAAAACAAGGTACCTATGCCTAGTGGAGAACGTAGGTGTTTTAGATGTTTTCAGAACCGATGAAGAGTGTTAGCTTTTATAGATTAAAAAGAAGTCAGTGATAAAAATAAAAATTATTATGAAGGTTTATGTGTAATATGTAAAATAAAATTATATATCAATAAAATATGATAAAATTATATTTTCTTTTGATGAAACTATTTACTCCACTTAGGATGGAGTTCAATTGTGATCTAAATATTAATTTGATATTTCAAATGTATTTACCATAAAGACTCCAAAGGTAATTGCTCTAGTGGTATTCAAACATACATTAACAAAAACAAGTTTCAATTCTTTATATTGTTATATAACTTGGATTAGAATTATAATTTTAGGAAGCGAAATGTTATATTCTCTTTATTACTTTTTCGTTAATATATCTCTGAGTAGAAAATCATAGAATTCTTTTATTTGCCCTTATCCCTTTTAGAATATTGTATTGCATTGACTAAAATTAATGAAAGAGACTTTTCATTCCATAAACCTTTCAACTATTGTAACTTTTCAATTGCATAACAATTAACCATGGAATTAATTTCAAACAACCTTTTAATTAACGCAACATTTCAATTGCATAACAATTGAACATGGAATCAATAAATTCCATATACTTTTATGCAAAAAAGCAATAATAAAAATACAATACATAGCCTTTAAAAATTACTTGAACCAAATATATTCTATGCAAAAAAATAAATGTAAATGCAAATTACTTCTAATTTATTATTTCGAGTCAATTTATTCTAAATGCAAAATATTGAATTTATTTCAATATCCCCGAAATTACTAGTAAATCATTTTGTTTTGTTAATCGTGCTATAATGTGTAAACCTTTAGGTTTTTATTCACGAAGATAGTGTTTATTTAAACGCAAATTGAGATAATTGTTTAGCAATAGTTATTGGTCATCCAATATAATAGAAAAGTTGTGAATGAGAAATCACTATGAGCTGATTATTACATAATTAAATCTTTTCATCAAATGATATCTCGGTTAAATTATTGCATGTCATGTCATCCATATTTAATCGCATTACTTGGTTTTCAAGATAAAATAGACTCAATAAAACTTACAGTAGCCTTATGCTTATAAGTCGCTATTATCTTAACCAAGCGGCCTTAAATATCAACTCTCTAATATAAGAGAGTGATGAATTGTATTTTAACTCATCACTATCTTCTCTATATTCTATGTAATACTCAATAACTGTATTACTCATAATCTAAATAAAAACTGCGTTTGACGACATCAAAACACAACATTTCATATATAGGATATATGAAGGTCTCAAGTCTAAGGATTATTTATACTCGTTCATATAGATGAGTGACTAATAACAGTAAACATATAATATCCTTTATTAGTGGGTCATATTCGATTTACTTATTTAACTTTAAGCATCCACTTGTATAACTCGAATATCTTTCCCTTAGTCAAGTCCCTCGGTAAAGTGAGAATAACCTTAGTTATATAACATGTTGGTCTAAATATTTATATTCCCTCTAGATATTTATCTAACCAATGATAACTTTTAGATAATATGATGTTATAGAATCCCATTAATAATATGTCTTTATTATAATTCCATACATACTCTAATTATCTATAAGATTTTATTATAAAATATATACGAGTAGAAAAATATATAAATATGAGAAATATTTGTCTTTTATAGATAATATTCATAAATACATCAAAAGTGTTTTGGCATATTGTGTACAAATTACAACACTCCCACCAACACTATTGCCAAGCACTACAAACTCTAAGTCTTAGGCTCCTTACATAGGTCTCATGTTTGTACTAAGGCAAGGCCTTCATGAGTAGATCAGCAACATTTTCATCTGTTGCTAATCTGTTGCTAATCTACAAGCCAATGCATTACCCCTCTGAACTATCTCTTTGAAGATGTGAAACTTCCGAAGCACATGTTTAGACCTCTAGTGAGACCTTAGTTTCTTAGCTTAAGCTATAGTTGCATTGTTATCATAATATAGTATAATAGGATTTGCAATGCTTAGAACCACTCCTAATTTGGAAATAAAATTTTTTATCTAAATAGCTTCTTAAGCTACTTCAGAAGTTGTAATGTACTTGGAATCTTCTGTACAATTTGCTATTGTCTTTTGTTTGGAACTTTTCCAACAAACAGTTTTACAGTCTAAGCAAAACACATAACCTTACTATGATTTCAAATAATCCTGATCTGTCTTGAAACTAGCGTTAGTATATCCTTTAACACTTGAGAGTGGTCTTAACAGTAGCTTAGTGATTCTCACTTGGGTTAGCCTGATATGTACTTGTCATGCTTAAGCCCATTACATACTATGGCATACATTATGGACTCAATTGTCGAGGCATATAGTACTTTATCCATTTTATCCTTCTTCGCTTGTGTTTTTTGACACATTATCTTAGAGAGATGTACACATTATGACATAAGCAAAAATCCTCTATTGAATTTTGCATATCGAATCTGTCTAATACTTTGTCAATATACGTGCTTTGATTAGTCCAAGAAACCTCCTAGACTTATCTTGATATATCTTAATTCCTAAGATATAGGCAACTTCTCCTAAATCCTTTACGGAGAAGCACTTACCTAACTAAGCCTTGATAGATTCTAGGGTAGGTATATCATTTCCAATTAGAAGGATATCATAGACATATAAAACTAAGAATACAATCACGCTCCCACCTACCTTCTTATAAACATAAGGTTTTTTTGAATTCTTAAGATAGCCAAATTCCTTAACTATCTCATCAAATCTCAAATTCTAGCTCCGAGAAGCTTGATTCAATCCATAAATGGACATTCAACTAACAAATTTTATTGGCATTCTTGAGTACTATAAAACTAGGAGGTTGTACCATGTACACTTCCTTCTTTAACTTTCCATTTAAGAAAGTTGTTTTAATATCCATTTATCAAATCTCATTGTCCTCGTAAGCAGTGAAATTTGAATGGGTGTAAGCATTGTTATTGGTGAAAAAGTTTCATCATAGTCAATTCCATAACGTCGAGTAAACCTTTCTATTAGCTTAACTTTATAAGTACTTACTTTCCCATCCATATCAGAATTTTTTTTAAAGACCTTGCACCTTATAGGTTTTATTCTAACTAGTGCATCTACCAAATCTCATACTTGATTGGTATATATGGAGTCTATCTCCAACCTTATGGCTTCCAACCATCTCTTAGAGTCTAGTGAAGCAATTGCTTCATCGTAGGTCAATGGTTGAAAATTTTCAACAAGTAGTACATATTCTTGATGCATTATAAGTAGATTTAACCTTTCAGGTTCTCAACGTACTCTTATTGACTTATGTGGTTCTTTGGTAGTAAGAGCAATCTTTGGTAGTGGTGCCATAACAACTTGTAGAGTTTGTTCCACATCCAATTAGTCATGTTTCAACTCATTTATGGAATCTTAAATTTCTTCAAGATCTAATTTACTCCTACTACTTTCTTTAGAGATAAACCCTTTCTCTAAGAATGTAGTACATCAAACAATAAACACTTTATGCTTACTTAGAAGGTAAAAGTAGTATCCCGTAGTTTCTTTAGGATATCCTATAAATGTGCATTTAATAGATTTTATAGCAAGTTTATTAGAAAATCTACTCTTAACGTAAGAATTACAGCTCTAAACTTTAAGATAAGACTAATTGGGTTTCTTTCCAAACCATAATTCATATGAAAGTCTTATATACTACCTTAGTTGGAACACGATTGAGTGTATATGTTGCTATTTCCTAAGCATGGCCCTAAAAGGTTAAAGGAAGACTCGTATGACTCATTATTGACCTAACCATATCCATTACAGTGTGGTGCCTCCTTTTTGAAACACTATTCCGCTCTAGTGTTTGGGGAGGTGTAGTTCCTCGTTTACATGGCCAAGCCTACAATGCCATAAGTAAGTTAGATTTGAATCATGCATCTTCTATTTCTTAGTCTCAATGTAATAAAAAGGTTTAGTAGTATTAAGAAAATAAAAACCATTAACTAATGTTCCATCATCATAAAACATTTCATTCATATAAAATAAACAATTTTTGTTTTTAAACTCAAAACAAAACCTTTGGTACCTAAGCATGATACTGAAATAATGTTTTTGGTGAAATTAGGAACATAATAACAATTCTCTAATTTGAATACAAGTCCACTAAGCAAAGAAATGATATCGGTTCTTATAGCCAACGCAATAACTCTTGCTCCATTAGCTTCTTGTAGGTTAATTTCTCCCTTAGATAACTTTCTACTCTCTCTTAGACACTATAAGTTAACACAAATGTGAGAACCACATCTTATATCTGTGAGCCATGTAGAAGAAATAGAAAGATTGCATTTGATCATAAAGATCCCTGAGGTGTTACATTCACTTGACACCTTCTTCTTGAACTAAATACAATTCCTCTTCCAGTGGCCCTTCTTACCACAATGGAAACATATTACTTCTTTCTCATCAAAATTGGGCTTTTGTTGCCTCTTCTTCAGTTTTGATTGCTCACCTCTCTTTACTTGCTTAGCCTTGGAATTGTTAGTTTTACTAACTTTTCTCTTTTTGGACTTACCAATAAAGAGAGCCTCCTGAGGTATTTTTGACTTGGTTTTCAAGTCCTTTTTCAACTATTTCACCATAATAAGCAAATTTGTTGGAGACCTCTTCATTTTGTATATGTTATAGTTCATGACAAACTAGGAAAAGGAATCTAATAGAGAAGCCAATATTAGATCGATGGCTAAGTTATCATCTGCTTAGAGTCCAAGCTCTTGAGTCTCTCTATGTGCCATATTATCTTGAGTACATGGGTCCTAACTTGACTCCCCTCTACCAGTTAAATAAGGTTTGAGATGTATTGTATTACTTAACCCTAGTATTCTTCTAGAATAGCTCTTGCAAGTGAGCATACATCTCTTTTACAAACATATTCTCATGTTGCTTTTGCAATTTAAGTGTATTGTAGGCAGCATGAGATATTGCACATCAATAGAGTTCTCTAGATACATTTGATATTCCTTATATTCTTCTATGGCGACATCCTCGTTAGGTTAATTTCCTTTCATGCCTAAGGATAATTTTTAATTTCCTTAGCCAATAAAGAAACTTTGATCCAATGAGGATATTGTCAAGAATAGATTGCAAAGAAAGGTTATTATTGCTATTTGTCATTTTAGATCTACAAAATAAATGTAGAGTTTTGTATTTATGAATTTATTTTATAAAAGAACTTTTAGATTAGCTCTCACTATTTTACTCAAATCTAATAGCCCCTTTTATTAGATTTAGGAAACCTTGTTGGAAAGTTTTCTAGTAAATCCAAAATCCTAAATAAAATTAATGTGCACATAGCTGAGCTTTACCTACATATTATATTATTTTAGGTAGGCTTTAATTAACTTACCAATCATAAATCTATACAATTTTTAGATTTCCTATTAGGGTAACTACTCTTTTAAAATATAACCTTAAAACTTGATACTCGCCCATTAAATTGTTAACCTTAGCTGAGCTAATAAATCAAAAATTTAATTTAAGTCAATCTAGTAATAAATTATAAAAATTATAGTAATTTAATATGAGCCTACAACTAAACTATACCAACTTACATAAAATCCTAACTATTTTATAATTTATAATTAGAAGGGTAATATTATTTTATTTTGACTTAATATATTTAGGGGATTTCATATTTTGTCTCACCATATATATTATTACCGATCATCAACAATACTTGCATACATAAAATAAATAAATCAACTATAATAAAACAATAATGCAATGATTATCGGCTGATAAAAAGGTATGGGCTGAAGCTAAGCCCACATTAGAGGGTCATGAGACCAAAATCTATTAACTTAGATATAGCTTCTCTTTGGCCTTCTGGACTTCTCTATGTAGCAAATAAATATGAATCTCCATTCTTGCTATTCTACCACTAAAAATAATTTTCTAAAACATCTATTTAGAAAACACAGTACAAATGGAATTTGAATTTGGGTTCATAGACTTACATACACTCAATTTACATTTTATCTATGGGTATGCAGACTCAAATAAAATATAATTATATTCTTTATTCAAAAACAACCCATTCGAAGGATATACAGACCTTATTTTAATAAATCCATAAATAATCACACAAAATCCATTCATACCTCACCCTATGATCATGCACAAGTCAAATAACTCCATAAACCACATTAACCAATTGATTCAAAATAATCATTATAATCTAGATATATAGACTTGAAATTACTATGACCAAATTCTCATAAACAAATATTATTATAAAACCTATCCTAGGATCCAAATGAAACATGTAAAATAAAATTATATGTTAATAGAAGATTATAAAATTACCTTTTCTTTTGACGAAAATATCATCTCCTCTTAGGGATGAAGTTCAATTGTGATTAGAATATCGATTTGTTGTTTCAAATGTGTTCACCACGAGGACTCCAAATATAGATATTCGCATACACGTTAACAAAAACAAATTCTAATCCTTTATATTGCTAGATAACTAGGATTAGAATAGAATTAGAAATTCTAGGAAGTGAAATGTTATAATCCCTTTATCACTTTTTCATTGGTGTATCTGTGAATAGAAAATCATAAAACTCTTTTATCTACCTTTGTCCCTTTCAAATACATACATTAACTAAAAATAATGAAAGAGACATTTCATTCTATGAACCTTTCAATTGTCACAACTTTTCAATTGCACAATAATTGAATAATCCCCAATAACTTATATGGAATGTTCAAATAATCGCATGATGAATTTGATCATCATGTCAATATCACAGGGTATATGATCATCGTTGTTGCTATGTAAAGCTAATAATATATATGATCTGATATGTTGTTAAATAAATTCAAGAAACAATTTACTTTCTTTGTTTTTGCATCTTTATGTTTAATTTTCATGGGGATAAAGTCGACAGAAGTACCTAAGCTTTTATATTTTTTCATTTTAGTACCTTATCTTATTAAATTAGATAAATTAATAGTTTCATTATAACGACTGTTATCATAAAATGTTAGGATGATATTATAAGTACATCAATTTTCATTTTAGTACTCAAACTTTGTTTCCTTTCATTTTGGTATTTCAAATTTTTAAAATAAAACAAATATGTATTCTTTATAATAATCTTTGTAAAAATGTTACAAAAAATCAACAAATAATAGTGAACAATTACAATAAATTTATAAAAAAGAAGAATAAGAAAGAATAGACTCAAATCTTCAAATTTTAATTAAAGTGGCTTTTGTATATGATATTCTACTTTTACAAGTTTTTATATGGACAAATAATAATAATAATAAACAAAGAAAAAAAAAACCAGAAATGGATTAAAAATGGGTACATGTCAACCAAATCAATTGTGGTTGAACTTGTTGGTGTGAAGCAAATTATTTCTAACTCTATGTTGATGAAAAGGTTGGCATGATATTGATTTGAACTTGTTAGTGTAGAGTAGATTGTGAGTTGATATGAGATTGATTTTATTGGGTTAGAGTTAAAAAAAAGATTAATAAAAGATTACTTCAATTAATATAGGCCAAGTAATAATTGAGATATGAAGTTAGACTAAACTTAAAATGAATTAATAAGAGATCAATTTCACAAGCACATTCCCATTTTTACCATTTTTTCCTATTTATTATTGTTGTGATTGTTGTCATTATTGTTATTTTTATTTTTATCGATGGTGATGATAAATAACATAATCTATATGAAGATATGAAAACTCTTAAAGATTGGACATTGACTACAAAAACCTTATATGTAAATAAAATTTTAAGAACTAGACTTATTCTCTTTTTTTCTTTGATTTTTTAATATATTATTATTAATTGTTATTTTATTGGTTGCATATAATATTTTTACAAAAGTTAAAATGAAGAAATTATTAATCAATTAACCTTAAAAAGTTGAAGGACCAAAATGGAAAAAAAAAAAAAAAGAGAAAGCTTGAGAACTAAAATGGAAACAAAATGAAAGTTGGAGTACTTATATAATTATCTTATCATATTACGATAACAGACATTATAACAAAAATATTAATTTTTCTAATTTAAAAAGTTGAGATATTAAAATAAATAAATTTAAAGTTTATATACTAAAATAAAAAATTTTGGAAGTTGAGGTACTTGTATAGGCTTTATCCTGATTTTGGTGAAGTATATAAATGTTGATGCAAATATATTTATGAATATTATGTAAATATTTTCGTGGAAATATTGAAACTTTATTTTTCTTAAACAAAATAAAAATTAAATCTTGTAGTAATAAATAAAACCTATATATATATAAATATATTGAAATAAATAAAATTGTACATTGTGATTTGTAAATATTCCATATAATGCATAATGAAAGATAGTATAATTTCAAGGTTGGCTTGCTTAACCGGGTAACATGCAATAGGGCAGATTAGACTTGAAATTTCAAGTTGCATTTGTAAGCAGGTTAAAGCGAGCCAACTCATGGGATAATGTGGGGTGAGGTGGGTTGGCCCACTTGTAGAGCTCTAATGGCAACTTAAAAATATTAATCAAATAGCAGCAAAGTGTGATTTAGATACATAATGTGTGAATAAAAGCCATAAACAAGACATAACATTAATAAATTTCCAACCAACTCTAGGTTGTTTATATGAGCAAACTAGCATTTCTACAATTCATTTTGAAAGTTTGGGGTTTAGAAAAATTTATGAGAGTGGAAGAAAGCTTGAGAAGATAATCTAGGGAAAATTACAAAAATTAGTGTAAATTTGAGATGTTTGTAGTTTATAGGTTCAAACAACTTTTAGAAGTAAACCACCACCATCACTTGATGGGAAACCCCAGGATTAGTTGTACTAACGGTCTCTTCCCCTTTGATGGTGGCTAGAAACTTGAACATCAATGAGTGCTTAGATTTGGTTTGATTTTCATTAAATTATTAAAATATACTAAATTAAGTTAGAAAATTCTAGAAAAAAATATTAAATTATTATATTATTCTTATGTTATTTTGAAAGAGATAGTAGGACTAGTCTCTTCCTTACCTTTAGCCAACTAAGCGATAGAAGGGGAAGTCATAGTAAAGTTAAGATCCTCAGTTTAAAGACAGTCACAAGAGGAGTAAGTTCTTTATTATACAAGCTTGAGTTAGTCATGATTAAAGGCATTACACCAAAAATGAGCAAATTTCTTAACTTAGATTAAAGTGTAAGCAATTTCTCTAATCATACAATGAAGTTGTCAATATTGTGCCATGGCATTTTTTTTGTTTATGTATTGCATCTAATTTGGTTAATAATTTGTTTGTTTGTAGTGTATGCATACTTTCATCTTCATCCCACTTATTGAATTATGGATTGTTTACATTGTTGTAGATTCTTTTGTATGTCTATAGTAGTTATGCAATGTTATACCTATTCCCAAAATAATAGTTGACGAGACAGGGGAGAAAGGAGAAATGAAGACATAACCGGGCCTTTGCTACTATTTGAAGTTAGATTTGTCTTTTTTTTTTTTTTTTTTAATCAAAGGAGGGAATTCATTATATTAAAATATCAATACATAGACACTTAGTACATAGATTGACCACTTATTGCAGTAGACTAAAAGACACAGGACATACAAGCCATGACAAAGCAAACAGACAATTACAAAGTAGATACATTGCCGCATGCATATTACATAAAAGGCAGCTATCCATTTGAACGAAACATGAGACTCTTCATGTTTCCTTGCAATACAGTGACTGGACATCTTCTGGAACTTGTTGGTAGTAGAGATGGGTAGGAATCAGAAGGAACAAAATATAGAATTCCTTCCACTGTCATTTCTTTTTAGATTGCTGCTACTAGTCGGTTTGCTAGTTGATTCCCCTCACTTGGCAAAAAACTTAGCTTGAACTCTTCAACCCATGATATCCCTTCCTTTCACGCAGAAAGAACCCGATCAAATTTGTTCATAGGGTTAGAATTTTCAGATAGTGGTTTGACTACAATGGCTGAATCCATTTGGATGAATAGCCTTTTAAATCCCATATTTGCGGCGTAAGGGAGACCTTGGTAAAGTCCCCATAGTTCCGTACTTAAGATATCTCCATTTCCAATTTTCTTACTAAATTCCATATTCCACTGGCCCTTATCATCTTAAAGACTCCTCTAATGGAAGTAAATCCATCAGAATCTATAAAGGAGGCATTAATTTGTGGTGCTATCCATTCTGGAGGCGGTGGCTTTCACTTGCTATCAGATAGGGATTTATGAATGAGTTTTTGCCCCCATCTCTCGTAGACTTAGTACTCATGAGCGAGTCTTCGTACCCGTTATGATAGGTCTTCGTTGTTTTCTCTCGCAGGATTTTTGAAAACCTCATCGTTTCGAGTTTGCCAAAGGACCAAAAGCGCAAAGCCAAAAGTGATTGGCCATGGAGGTCTTAGAAGGGTAAATTGGGTTTTACAAATTCTGCAGTTTATTTTAAGCCACTTATTCATGTCTATTTCTATCTGCAGGCATTCAGGATTCATCTGCGTCCATAAAAGCATGGCTCTCGTGCATTCCCTGAAGATGAAGGTGTGATCTTCATTTTCATTTGGATGATCGCAAAGGTGCAGTTGTTTTGTATAGAGGTTAGCGTTCGACTTGGTCTTTGAGCCCTAAGCAGGCAATTTGGTAGAATTTTCCATGGTAATAACTTAATCTTTGGAGAAAAATGCTTGCACCAAAGCCATCTATAATCATATGATGCATTTCCTTGTGTATGCTCTAATTGATCATATATGTCTTTTAGGCTGAGGCATTGCCTGCTTTCTAATGATAGATAAAATCAATCTGCAACATGTTGCCTAAGTATGATTGGTCTAATTTTTTGCGCTAGAAAGTTTGAGAGATGGTAATCCAGTTTGTCTTCATTCCAAGTTAATTCACTCTACCAAGCTTCTCTCACTGTTAGGGTTAAGCAATCTTTTGTAAAAGGGCCATAAAATAACTGGTTTAGCTTGCTCCAGGAATCCATCCAAAATCTGATTATTCTACTATCTCCAAAAATGTAGGCATTATTGCTGGATAACTAGTCTTCTTAAATGCTTATGTCATTCCATAGGTATGATCATTTATTTCTACTTACAAGTGTGTCCCTTGACTTTGATATCTCTGCCTTAGCTAGTTGGACCATAAACTTTGATTCTTTTTGAACTCCTAGAGACGCTTAATCGCCCATGCCTTACTTGTTCGTGTAATGTTATCTAATCCCTAGCTTCCCCTTTCTTTTGCGGTTCTTATTCTCTCCCAATTGCACCAATGTAACTTTCTTTTATTGTTCAACTCTCCCCATATAAAGCCCTTGGTAATTTAGTCCATTCTAGTGATGTAATACCTGCAAAAAAAAAAAAAAAAAAAGGGGAGTAAATAAAAAATAAAAGTCTTAATAAAATCAAAATGGTAATTAAGTTTTGTGGAAAAGGATATTAAGGTCTTAAGCCATGGATTAATGAAGGGTAATATCAGAAATTCAAGACGAGTTAAAATGAAATCCTAACCTAACTAGTGTACAATTGGACTGTTTGTGTACTATAGGTTTATAATTCTCTCCTGCAATTCTTGGAAGCCCTTAAGAATAAGAGTAGTCTGTATGAGGAACGTAACCCTAGAGGCTTTGGTAAGCGAAGATTCATTTGCGGTTTGAGTTTTCTTTCTTTTAGAAACTAAGATTTTATTTTAATCGTTTAAGGTTACGAGTAATTGGTTAAGGAAAAGTGAGAAACTCTGAAGGACCGTCGAGATTAAGGTAATTGTTGTGTATTCCTTAGAATCCCCAAAATTCCTGATTTGTTGATAAGTTTTTGGTTTTTCTTTTTTAATTAAAAACATTATAGAAATGGATTTTGGGACGGTTTTATTAATTTGAATCAAGGGTTTGTGATGTGGAGTTGTGGAGTGTTGTTGTTAGGTCTAGAAAGGAGTATTGGTGGAAGGACAAAAAAAAAAAAAAAAAAAAAACTTGAATAATAGGTTACATGACCAAAAGACACGATTGTATCCCTGGTTGTGTCCCTTGTAGTAGGTGACGTAGGTTGGTAGACCAGAAAGTTACACGACAAAAAGATACTATTGTGTCCCTGGTTGTGTCCCTGGTTGTGTCCCTTGTAGTAGGTGACGTAGGTTGGTAGATCAGAAAGTTACACGACAAAAAGATAAACTCCTTTATTCATGTGTCCCTGGTTTTGTTTTATTCATTTGTTTCTTCTAAAGTAAACTCCTTTAATGTATCATTTAGTGAATTTAAAGAGATTTAAATAGTCTAAAAGCGAGTTTTAGCTAAGAGACAATATTTATTTAATATTTAAAGAAGTTTAATGAGTATTTATTATTTCTAGTTATTAAAGCTAAGCTTAATTCGTTGGTAATGGATTCCAAATATCAAGGTACGTGACACTTACTTGTTGTATGTGAGTATTAGGTTAGCAAAAATTAAGATGAATTAAATGTATATCTAGTTTATAAATCGTTTTGTTGCTTGTGTTTGGCTTGTTCTAAAGGCTTATAGTGGCAGATTCCAAGGGGGCAATCCCAATGATCTGTATAACACGTTGTCCCTTATGGAGTCTCATATGGAAATGATTTAGGGTAGATCTAAGCTGTTGTAGAGGAGTCCTAAAAGGCATTCCCAACGTTAGTTTGTAAAGGAGCTTGAAGGGACACGCTTAAACACTAGGTTGTGATACGATTGTAATGTGAATAGGTCATGAGGACCACTATCAAGTGTTGTGTGTTTGACTTAAAAACAAAGATAATTAAATGAATCGTGTGATTTACTTATTTTGCATTTCTACGCATGTGAATATATATCGTTTAATCATGCGCATATGGTTATGTGTTACGTATTGAGCTTCGACTTACTATATTATTTCTTTTTCCCAACTGCAGGTCAGAATGATGTTTATGAAGATTATAGTTATGGAGAATATGCTGGTTATGAGAATGCTAGAGTTGAAGATTGGAATGATAGTTATTATTACTAGGATATCGGTTTTGGAGACTATTATTATGATGATAGCCAACAGTTTTAGGAGTAGTAATAAGGATTGAAATGAAAACTTTGGTTGAGACTTAATCTATCTTTTAATTTCTATTCGTACTGGTTGTTTGATTTCATTTACGTTATTTTCGCTGTGAAAGACAAAAGAGTTCTTTAATCTTATTGATACTTGTGGAGCATGAATTATGGAGTTTGAATTTTATGAAATGAGTTTTTTTTTTTTTTAATATCGATGTTGGTGGTTATAAATGTCAAGTTTGAAATATTCATTGTGGTTTTTAGAGCCTGACGTGTCATTAGAAGACTAGGTACATGTGGCAGTTTGTGGCGTTCCAAGTTCTAGGGTGGTGCAAATTAAGTGGTATCAAAGCTTAGGTTAAAGTATATATTGAATATGTAAGTGATGGATCTATAGAGGGGTGAAAAAATCTAAGAACGAGTAGAATTTAGGAACAAGTAGAATTTTTGGACCGAAGTAGTAATAATTTAGATTAAGTTCTTTTGCTTTATTTAGTGCTTGTGTTGCATTAAATATTTGCTTTACTTCTTGTTTGATAAGATTTTCTCTATTTCTTTTCTTAAAATTTAGTTGTACCTCCTTTTATACTTATATATCTTATAGAATGCCATCTAGGAGAATCCTTGTACTTAACAACATTGCTAGAACTGGGCAAGATGCTCCAATGGAGAGAAGCCTAGGAGGGCAGTAGTAAGGTGGCTAATTTCCACCAATTGATGTTACCATGTAAGGTGGTCAGATATCACAAGATAGACAGTTGTCCGAAGGAGGTCAAGATTAGGATGTAATGGATAGTGTTCAGCCGCTCCATACTATGGACAACATGTTAGGGATACTTGCAGGGCGATAATAAGAATAGTTCACTTTGGACAAGTTTGCTAGATAAATTAACTCTTTCAACACCAAGAAGGAGGATGCAATTAAAGTGTACCATTGGATAGAAGAAGTAGAGAAGGTCTTTACTGCTTTCAGAGTGCCATAAGAGAGAAAGGTTAGTTATGCTACTTATATGTTGAGGGGTACAGCAGCTTTGTGGTGAATTAGTGAGAGCTGATTGGTTTAGGGACCGGTTAATTAGCAAAGATTCAGAGACCTATTCTATGAGAAGTACTTTCCAAACAGCATAAGGGACGTTATAGAGAATGCATATTATAATTGCTAGTAGGGAAGCAAGTCTGTCATTGAGTATGAGGCAGAGTTGAACCGCTTGAGCCAGTTCTTGTTAGAAGTTATTTGAGCTGATGATCGATCAAGAGCTCATCATTTCCTAAGAGGCTTAAACGCAAACTTACAATATGAAGTAAGTTCTTTTCAATTGACAACTTATGCAAACGTTGTGGAGGGAGCTAAATGGTTAGAGCAATGCATGAGAAGAAGAGAAGAGTAAAAGTCTCGTAGGGCAAGCGTAGTTCTTGGTAAGAGACCAGGGCCAAGTGTCGCTCATTAGGATCGGGGTAAGAGACTTATGTACTCAGTGCCGCCAGTTAAACTTATGGCCATTCCAGTTAGGCCTTTCTAGCCTAAATCGACTCATTCATTCTTGCCTCTACCTCTACCCCCAGTGATAGCCCCAATGCAGAGGTGTTCATGATGTATGGGACCTCATGAGTTGAGTCAATGCAGTTGGCTCGAAGGGGCTTGTTTCTCTTGTGGTAAGATTTAAGTAGAACATGTAATGAGAAACTCATCTTGTAGATCTTTTGCAACATTTGCAAGCAGAGAGGCCATAAAGTAGTTGATTGTCAAATAGTAGGAGGATAAGTGATTGTAATTTCATAGTAAACTCCAATGTAACACCTAGTGGGGCATAGGTCAGCGCACCAACTGTTAGACCGTAAGGGCCAAGATAGAGAGCTCTAGCCTGAGTATTTTCCCTTTCACAACAACAGCACCAAGAGTATACCAAACAAGACACCATAGCAGGTATGCTTTTTATACACTTTGTTAGTGCTTTTGTACTATTTGACATCGGTGCCACACATTCATGCATATTTGATATATTTATGCAAGCATGTGACTTAAAATCCGAATTGTTTTGTGAACCCTTAAGTATCGGTACTCCTTTGGGAGTTGGGGTAGTGATAGATTGACTTTGTAGAGACGTGTACATAGAAGTTCAAGGTCGAGTGTTACCTATAGATTTATGGCAATCTAATGAATATGGTCTTCCGAGATTACCTAGACAAGTTTGTTGTTGTCTTTATAGATGATATCTTAAGATATTCTAAAAGTTAAGAAGAGCATTTGAGGATTGTGTTGAGCAGGTTGTGGATGGAGAAATTATATGCTAAGTTCAAGAAGTGCAAGTTTTGGCTTGAGCAAGTGTCATTTCTTGGACACATTGTAAATAAAGAGAGTATTACTGTTGACTGAGAAAAAGTTAAAGCAGTGGAGGATTGGCTAAGACCTCAAACAGTGACTGAAATTAGGAGCTTTCTTGGATTGGTAGGTTATTATAGATGATTTGTCAAAGGTTTTTCTAAGATAACAGAACCTCTTACTAGATTAACTTAGAAGGGAGTAAAGTTTGTCTAGGATGATAAGTGTGAGGCAAGTTTTGTGAAACTAAAAGAGAAATTGGTGACAGCCTTAATATTGGCATTGCCCCAGAGTGGCAAGGAGTATGTTATTTATAGCGATGCTTTTAGTTAGGGATTGGGGTGTGTTTTAATGTAAGAAGAGAGAATAATTGCTTATCCATCTTGACAACTGAAACCATAAGAAAAGAATTATCCTACTTATGACTTAGAGTTAGCAATAGTTGTCTTTGCCTTAAAACTTTGGAGACATTACTTATATGGGGAAAGGTGTTGAGTGTTTACAGATCAGAAAATTTTGAAGTACATTTTCATGCAAAAGGAGTTGAATTTAAGACAGGGGAGGTAGTTGGAGTTAATTAAAGACTATGGTATAGATATTTAGTATCACCTAAGTAAAGTTGATGTGGTGGTAGATGCTCTTAGTAAGAAGAAACAAGGTAACATAGTAGCACTAATCACATAACAGAAACCTTTACTAGAAGACATGCACAAACTAGAGTTGGAAATAGTGACACGATAGGTAGGGGCTAGATTGGCAAATTTGCATTTCAATTGACTCTTGTGGATAGAAAAAAAGCTACATAATTCAAGGATATAGGTATTCAAGAAACCAAGAGTAAAGTAGAATAAGGTAAAGTAACTGAATTTAACAGTGATGTTGAAGGTATCTTGAGGTATGGGAATAGCTTGTGTGTGCCAAACCAGGAAGAGTTAAAGCAAGAACTCTTACGAGAAGCTTATTACTCTAGGTGCTCTATTCATCTTAGGAGTACTAAGATGTATAAGGACTTAAGGAAGCACCATTAATGGAACAACATCAAGTGAGAAATTGCAAAGTATGTCTCCAAGTGTTCCATGGGCCAGATGGTAAGATTGAACATAAGAGATAGGTCGGTGAATTGTGACCTTTGCTTACACCACAGTGGAAATGGGAGCATGTGACCATGGATTTTGTCATGCATCTCCCTAGGACTAAGGAAAAGCATGATACGATATGGGTAATAGTGGATAGGTTAACGAAAACAATTCACTTTATTCTTATAAGGTTGGATTACAGATTGGAAAGGTTGGCCAAGTTATATGTGCAAGAGATGGTGAGATTACATGTGATTTTGGTCACAATAACTTTTGATAGGGATACTCGATTCATAAGCAAGTTTTAGAAAAGTTTGCAAAAGTCTCTAGGTACTAAAGTATAATTTATTACAACATTCCATCCTCAAACTGATGAACATTTTAAGCGAACAATATAGATATTAGAGGATATGCTACAAGCTTGTGCTTTAGACTTTGGTGGTAGTTGGAGCGAGCATCTTTCATTAGCCGAGTTTGCTTACAATAATAGCTATTAGGCAACTGTACAAATGACTCCATATGAAGCATTATATGGAAGAAAGTGTAGATCGCCCGTTCATTGAGATGAGGTAGGATAAAGGTAACTTTTGGGTTAGAGTTAGGGCTAGAGATAGCAGAAAAGGTTAGAATTATTAGGAAGAGAATGTAAATACCATAAAGTCACTAGAAAAGTTATGTAGATAAGTGGCAACAACCTTTGGAATTTTAGGTTGGAGATAAAGTATTGTTGAGAGTTTCTCCAACTAAAGGAATTAGTTGGTTCAGATTGAAAGGGAAATTAATCCCAAGATATGTAGGATCGCAAGTAGTATGGGAAAAGATTGGCAAGACAGCTTATAGGTTGATTCTACCTTCAAGTCTAGAAGGAGCTCATGATGTCTTCCATGTTTCAATGTTGAGCAAGTTTGTGGAAAATCCTAAGCAAGAGTCAAAATAGCTACCTATACAGATTGTTGGGTTGGAGTCGTCGGAGTTATAACCTAATCTAACCTTAAAGGAATGACCTATAAAGATTGTAGATGTTAAAAATCAAGTGGTGAGAAGAAGGACAATCCCTTATGTCAAGGTGCAGTAGTCAAACCAACTTAAACGAGAAGCCACTTAGGAATTAGAGGAAGAGATAAGAAAGAAGTACCCCAAACTGTTCCAAGAATAAGGTAACTTTCGAGGATGAAAGTCCTCTAAGAGAGGGAAAATGTAATACCTAAGGAAAAAACAAGGGGAGTAAATAAATAATAAAAGTTTTAATAAAATCAAAAGGGTAATTAAATTTTGTGGACAATGGTATTAAGGTCTTAAATTGTGAATTAAAGAAGGGTGATATTGTGTACTATAGGTTTATAATTCTCTCCTACAATTCTCGGAAGCCTTTAAGAATAAGAGTAGTTTGTGTGAGGAACACAACCTTAGAGGCTTTGGTAAGGAAAGATTCATTTGTGGTTTGAGTTTTCTTTTTTTTAGAAACTAAGATTTTGTTTTAATCGTTTAAGGTTGCGAGTAATTGGTTAAGGAAAAGCAAGAAACTTTGAAGGACCGTTGAGATTAAGGTAATTGTTGTGTATTCTTTATAATCCCCAAAATTAGTGATTTCTTGACAAGTTTTTGGTTTTGCCTTTTTAATTAAAAACATTAGAGAAATGGATTTTTGGATGGTTTTGTTGATTTGAATTAAGGGTTTATGATGTAGAGTTATGGAGTGTTGTTGTTAGGTTTAGAAAGGAGTTTGGGTAGAAGAAAAATAAAATTTTGAACAGTAGGTTACATGACCAAAAGACACAACCGTGTCCCTGATCATAGGAGACGTAGGCTGGTAGACTAAAAAGTTACATAACCAAAAGATACGATCATGTCCCTAATCATGTCATAGGCTTTTCTCCTTTAAGTTAAGTGTTTTTTCCTCTTCTTTTTGTTTTATTCCTTTGTTACCTCTAAAATAAACCCCTTTAATATATCATTAAGTGAATTTAAAGAGATTTAAATGGTCTAAAAGTGAGTTTTAGTTAAGAGACAACATTTATTGAATATTTAAAGAAGTTTAATGAGTATTTATTGTTTCTAGTTATTAAAGCTAAGCTTGATTCATTGGTAATGGATTCTAAATATCAAGGTACGTGACACTTGCTTGTTGTATGTGAGTGTTAGGATAGCAAAAATTAAAATGAATTAAATATATATCTAGTTTATGAATCGTTTTGTTGCTTGTGTTTGGCTTGTTCTAAAGGCCTGTAGTGGCAGATTCTAAGGGGGCAATCCCAATGATCTGTATAACACGTTGTCCCTTATGGAGTCTCATATGGAAATGATTTAGGGTAGATCTAGGCTGTTGTAGAGGAGTCCTAAGAGGCATTCCCAACGTTAGTTTGTAAAGGAGCCTGAAGAGACATGCTTAAACGCTAGGTTGTGATATGATTGTAATGTGAACGGGTCATGAGGACCATTATCATGTGTTGTGTGTTTGACTTAAAAGCAAAGATAATTAAATGAATTGTGTGATTTACTTATTTTGCATTTCTATGCATGTGAATATATATCGTTTAATCATGCGCATATGGTTATGCGTTACGTATTGGGCTTTGACTCACTATATTATTTCTTTTTCCCAACTGCAGGTCAGAATGATGTTTATAAAGATTATAGTTGTGAAGAATATGCTGGTTATGAGAATACTAGAGTTGAAGATTGGAATGATAGTTATTATTGCTAAGATATCGGTTTTGGAGACTATTATCATGTGATAGCCAACAGTTTTAGGAGTAGTAATAAGGATTGAAATGAAAACTTAGGTTGAGACTTAATCTATCTTTTAATTTCTATTCGCATTGGTTGTTTGATTTCATTTACGTTATTTTCGTTGTGAAAGACAAAAGAATTCTTTAATCTTATTGATACTTATGGAGCATGAATTATGAAGTTTGAATTTTATGAAATGAGAGTTTTTTTTTATATCAATGTGTTGGTGGTTATAAATGTTAATTTTGAAATATTCATTATGGTTTTTAGAGCTTAACGTGTTATTAGAAGACTGGGGACACGTAGTGGTCGGTGGCATTTCAAGTTTTGGGGTGTTACAAGTGAAGATGTGGTTTGATAGAGGAACAACCTGTAGATAGTTTAGATTTTGCTAGTAGTAGATAACTTATAATGCTTAAGAGCTTACTTTTCCATCCTAATAATTTTTTCTATATTTTTGTTAGGATGAAATTGAAATCCTTAGACTTTGGCTTGAAACCTCTTGTCATTGGATAACTTAAGTATTTCTTTACCTCCTTAGTTTCTTGAATCTCAAGGATATTTATAATTGGGTTCCTTTGTTCTTTAATAAGGATACTAGAGAAAAAAGCTTGGGATTTTTCTTTATCTATATAGAGGCTTTGGATACCCCATTTTTGCCCCTTGAAATTTTAGAGTAAATGTATTTTTCTTTCTCACTTTTGATTTAAGTGTGTTTTCAAAATTATTTATTTTCTTAGTGTATACGTAATTTTTTGTTGAACCTAAGGTTAAGATTATTTCATTTCATTTTATTTTTGTTAAAAAAAAGAAAAAGAAAAAAAATATTAAATTGGACTAAGTGCAAGACCTTGTTATGTACTTCAAAATTAATTAGGGTCGAAGCCTTGATAAGGGTTTAAACCATAAGCAAGTAGGCATGTTTTGCGCTTGCATTTTATTTTCAATCCCGTACATGTAGTATACACATAAGTAAGGCATGTGAGTCACGTGCTCACAATGTGACATAGGCCCCTTTTCTTTATCTCCTTCCTTTTTTAATTTCATGCTTGCAGCTTTACGAATTTTAGAAAATAAGAGGGAAGTTTCCCTATTTGAACCCCTTAATTTCAACTCATGTACCAACTTTATATCTTTAGATATTCACCTGAATTTTATATTTTTGGAAACTATATGCAGCATACTCCAAATTGGGATAAAAAAATTTATCCTAATTTTCCTAAATTGTGGGTTAATTCAAACTTGAAAAAGGAAAAAAATAAATATATGAACACATTTGAATGAAATTTGCAAAATCCTATTCTTTGGGCAATTTCCTTCGAATCCAAGGTGTGAGCAATGTTTATTAATGTGTTCTTGTCTATTTTCATCACTCAAACCAACACTTTCTTCAAAATTCGGAGATGGATTCGGCAAGAACATCTTAGGCCCTCATACCCTTGATCTTCCATTTTTGCACTTTTCGACATTAAATCCAAGTTTGCTATGTTCATAGTTCATGATTGTTTAAATTTAGTATTTTAACTATTTATCACGAATCATGTTTGAGTCTGTGATTATGTGAATGATCTTGATTATTTTAATGGAACTAGACGTTTTGATTAATAAACCATAAAGTATTTGCCATAAATCATATTTGTGCATATAGAATAGATGTTTGAACATGCAAATTATTGGATAGATGTCTAACATGTAATTATAAAATTACTTATTTTGATGAATCATGTTGATGTAATATAGAATGGATGTCTTGATTCAAAATTTCATTGTCATCATAAACATATTTTTGTATATAAATAATAAACATGCTATATTTGTGATTATATGAATATTGTATGAATTTTTATTTAAGTGCTTTATATGACTTATTTAACATATGTATCTTCAATAGGTTTCTTTCTTATAAAAAGTGTTTCTTTAAAAAAAAAAAAGTTTTGCCACCTTAAAAAAACGTTTTTCTTAAATAAAAATCTAAATGGACTTGCTCTTAAAAGAACCTAGGATTTCTCTTTCTTTAAAAAAAAAAATTGGGCAAAAAAGGAAATATATTTTTATGAGCTAATCAATAATGCTTTTCAAAATAAAATAAACCAACCTACAAAAATTTTCTAAAAGTGAACTACAATAGTTTAATCCTAACCAATGGGTATGTTGGCATCTATGGGGTGACTTAAGATATTAAAAAAAATCTTTTCCCCTTTTTTTAAGTAACTTTTCATTTTTTCTCTTTTGTAATTAGATATAATTTCATATGCTATTTGTGAATATATTTTGTTTTTAGATGGGTAACTTGAAAAATAAATTTAAATTTGGAAGGTTAAAATGGTATCCATTTGGTTTAATATGATAGCTTCTAAACTTGAGAAAATCTGATTTCGTGAATTTTTTTAAAAAAATTTTTCAAAACGCAACTAGTGGCTAAATTAAAATCAATTTGCATAATCAGTTTTAATATAATATCCTTTTCCGATTTTACTGTATGGTGACTTTAAGTTTTTTTTTTTTAAAAGAAAATAATAACAAATCGGGTTTCCTTAATTTTAGTCAAGGGTTTAAAGTAAATAAGCATAGGGTTTAGTTTAAATCAAATTAAGGAAAATGAAAAGAAAAAGGGGAAAATTTTAGACTCTACAGCTTAGCGACTCCATTGGGGACGTTAAGAGGGCTACCCATTTAAATCTTTTAAAATTAAAATTGCTTTTCAAAATAGTCTTTCCATGTTGTATCTCTTTTCTATAAATACATTTTATTTATTTATATATATTTGCACTAACTTATGTAGGTTTATTAGGGGCACATATTGAGGGGGAAATTATTATATTATGAATGCATGGTAGATATGGTCAAAATTAAGGCATCCAAGGACCTTAGGAGGAGAGTCAATGTGTAAGTTTTGGATGTTGTAGGGTAATTACCTTTTGAGATTGATTAGGATACTGCACTTAAACTTTGATATGATTAATGAACTGCTTCCCTAAAAGCATACGAGGTCATAGAGTTTAAGGACATTTAGAACCTACCTTAGTTGCCTTCATGAATCCTTTCTTGAAGTTGGCAAATAGACATGACATGGCAAGATAAAAAAAAAATTAACTGTTAAGTTTCTTAATCTATTCATTGTAAATATTTCTTACGTAAAATTTTCTTTTCTTTGTAAAATATTGATGTATGTAAATAGGATAATTTTGATGTAAATTTCTTTTAATCTTTTTTTTTTTTTTTTTTTTTTGTAGAAAATGGTTAGTTTCTTTCTCATACCAACCCTTTTCAAAGAAGTTCATATCTATGAGCCTTTCGTGCCTAGAGGAATACTTGAGAAATGGTTCCGGTTTTTCAATCTAACCCAGCAAAAGATGATTCAAAATAAGATTGGGCCTGTCCTTTCATTACTTAAGATATAAGCCAATGTCACCATAGTATGGGCTTTGGTTCACTTTTGGAACCCTCAGAATCAATCTTTTTGTTTTGGCTCATGTTAAATGAACCTAACTGTTGAAGAATACTTTTATCTATTAGGACGCCCTTTTGTTGGAAGCGAATAGTGTGTTCCAGATATCATGATTGGGCCAGCAAAGATCTTTAATAAATTATTGGGCCTCTAAGAGTCCGTAATCTGTAAGATTTTGGCAAATTGCAATAGGAGAAGCATTAAGGTGAATGATCTTTTTACCTAATTTTCAACCTCATTTAGTTATAAGTAGGAACATTTTTGTGTAAACCTTGAAGCTTGGCAACAATACAAGATTAATGCTTACATCCCAATAGCTTTTGGAACCATTTTGTTTCCTATTGGGATATTTTACATATACCACGGGATTGCTGAGTTGGAAACCAAATTTTTAGAAGGAAGGTCTTACATCCTATTGTTACTAGTTGAACAAGCTAGGTGTCACGAACTAAGGACTGCTTAGTCGTGGTAGACGCCATATACTGTACAAAGAAACCCTGATTGGTTACCCTTACAATCAAGAACTCTTCACCCAATATACAAGGCTTTACATTTACTAGTTTCCCAAAAGCATACAGATTCACATGATATCTTCATACAAACATATTTATATAAAATTTGAACTACAAAGCTTACAATATACAATAATTTAGTATATCTAGGTTTATAATACTAATAAAAACAAAAGTATATGAGTAAGAGTCTATATAAACTGCTCTCTCTCAATACACAGGACAGCACACTCTTGCTCAAGTCCCTAAGCTAACCCGTGGCATCCCTCGACCAGCTTCTATGAACAGACTATCCTGTAGCAAAAGTCTAAAGGGGTGTAAGCCTAATCTTAGTGAGCAAAACCCTCAGTTACACTACAGGCAAGTTATAAATACATTATATTTACGCATATGAATGAATGATCAAACAGAATGCCAAACAATACGTATAATTAACTAGTTTATGTACGTAACTCAGATTTAATGCCCTCCAAAGTCAGGGTTGGAGTATACACGGCACCAATCAGATCAGGGTATTATACTAGAATTTACTTTACTACGGAACTCTACGTTCCGTACTTAAATCAAATAATTTTTTTATTTTCATAAAAACTAAGTTCTAGTATAATCGTGAGTGGGCTCTTGCAGTCCACACTCACCCTTAAATGGAGGCCTCTAGACTCGACCCTTAGCCAAGCGATTGGCGCCTCCAATGCCTAGTGTTCCTGCAGGCTAGGGTAAGGTCATTTTGTACGAGTGCACCATACAGAACCAATAAATTAATAATAACAACCCCTGAATGGCCTCTCTTTACCTCTGGGTGATGTGGTGGCCGGAATTGTGTCTATGCAATGTATGTTAATGCATGTACCAATTTCTTTTTATAAGCCGAGTATAATTAAGTTCAAATTATGTTGTGACCATCCATAATATACACAATCATTTTCTATACTACCATGCAACAACTATAGCATTATCTGTACTTAAGTTAAGTTTCACAACTTAGCACATAACAACATACACAAGTATTTCCCCAAACCCTACGTAGTAGTCAATTAACAATAATATTTAAGTTCACTATCTACAATCACATATAAGCATGGAATCATAGGGTAAATACTCATTCGGCTATACTCATTCGGCTATGGCGACTCGCCCTAATCGTAGTAATCAATCAGAAGGTCCTCGCTCACCTCGAGATCTCCTGATCATTACAATATGATAACGTTAGTAAGTAATTGAATTAACTAGTAATTCTAAATACCTATTTGCCTAATTCTACTTAAATTACTATCAACTTCTATTCAGTTAGACTTTATTATTAATCGTATGTAACTTTTTCGTTTTATTTCTGATGTTTATGAATTTATAGTCGTTTTTCATTGTTTTCGGACGTACGTTCACACAGTAATGTCCATTTTGGACGTTAAGACTCATGTTTTATGATATGGACTAAATTTGTAGAAATTTTAATTATGGAAACTTAATTATTCTTATTACTCATATTTATATCCTTTGTTTATACTTAATGATTTAGTTAACCCTTAAATTCTTATACTTAGAGAATTTTACTTTGCTATTGCTAATTCATGTACTTAATTAAGTATAATCCAATTTAGAAAGTGTCTTAGGGTTTACTAAGTTAGATACCTAATTATTATACACTCTTCTTATTTTCTCATTTTCTAAACCTATGCTTATGTCATCGCTTACATCATCATTCGCTTATGTCATTGCTTATGTCATCTTTTGATTACCTCATTGCTTACTTCATCATTTAATTACATATGCCTCATCTTATGCTTATGTCATGTCTAAAAAGCTTATGTACACTTCATTTAACCTCTTATGTACATATACCTTTACTATACTTATATGTATACTAGTATACTTATATATATACTTATACTTATACTATATTTATACTTGTATACATACTCATATACCTATACGATCATATACGTATTTTTGTACAATTTCGTATACCTAATTTTCCTCTTAAGAAAATCTTCCTAATTTCATTCTTTTGTGTTTTTAAGTGTGCACTTAGTATAGTATAGGTATGTATAGTTAGGTTTTGTCTTAATTTAGGTTATGTACATGGTAAATACCCATGTACAAAGATTCTCATACTTGTATTCTTTTAGTATTTCCTTATGTACACATACTTAAGAGCATATACACATGTATTCCTTTCCTCTTCTTCATGATTCCTAATTTCCTACACTTAAAGATGGGAACTTTATGTCCTCTTTTTCATGATCACACTTAACGCATGTCTACTTATCTAATCTACCTAATTACCTAACTAATGAATAATATAAAGCAACATAAAGTAACTTAAGTACATACCTTAGTTTGTGTTGGAATTATGGAGACAAAAAGGAAAGTATTGAAAGTGAAATGGAAGATGAAAGCTCATGGTAATGGAGGGGCTTTTTCTTTTGTTTTGATTATGGAACAAAGGAAATGGTGGGGTTTAGAAGGGGATGGGTGGACGACAATTAAGGAAAAGGGGAAGAAAAGAAAAACCAAAAGAAAAGGAAAGAAAAGTAATCATTAAGTGTTAACACATTTTCTTTATGCATTAGTGTCTTTTCTTAACTTTTCAAATTGTTGGCTTTAGTCAACATGTGTTGACTTGGTCAACTTTCCTTAAGCATATGTAATTTTGTACATATAATGTAGTAATTAAGGGAAATTAAGAGAAAAATTAAGGAAATGAAGTATTTGGTGAATTGATTAGTAAAAATAGATGATGAGGTCTTACTTTAGGTATTTGTAACCTATAAACATCATTTGGTAAACTACTTAGTATAACTAGTATGAAAAGTACTAATTAGGGTATTAAGGTTCACTACATTTAGCCTAATCTTCAACTATACCTTTAACTCTATGTAATACTATCTTAATCATATACTTAAGAGATAAATGTAATCTATGATTCATTATCTTAGTTTCTAAAGGATTACTTGAGGATTCAAAACATACATGCATGAATGAAAGTCATCTCTAACCTTTTACTAATGATTTGGCAAAATACGAGGATTATATTATCAATTTAGGGTTTTAGGGTATGTCATGATGAATTAGTGCACATATGTCTTTAAAGTGATCATTTTAGGGTTTTTATCACTTTTGAATGAAATCTTTAATATTTAGATACATTTAGGGTAGATAAGTTTCTTACGCGATTGATTAATTCTTTTAGGGTTTTCACTTTCATTAGCCTTGTCGTCTCTTAAATTGTCTAACATAGTTGAGTCCATTTCAAAAGGTAGATCGAAAATTTTAGAGGTTTACACTAGGTCACTTAGTTATCTCCAAGAGGAAAGGAATGGAGACTTGAAGATCAATATAGCCTTACTAATGGTTTGGTTCATCAACCATGCATAGAACCATAAACTTAACTTCTTTCATAGAAAAGGTATCCAGACGATGAGCCCCATTGAGGCGTTTACTGCTATCATTGAATTGCCTAAAAATGTTGCTACCTATTATTGGGGTAGAGCTTTCTAGAAATTTTTCTGACTAAATCTCTAAAACTCATGTCTTTAGGCTTCCAATTATAAATTTTTGATTTCTTTTATAGGTCATTTTCTCAGTTCCTTCCATTTCAACTGTTTGTCCATTCTCACTTATACATCTTGTGGGTAACCTTTTAAATACCTATAATTTATCAGTGATTGATAGTAAATGTTCAGTCCTTAGGGTTTAGTTCCCTTAGAAATGTTTTTTTCTACCATAAGGAATTCTTTTACTCCTTTCTCACAACTTGTAAACCATGTTAGTAACCATTATCCTTGTATTCCACTATCTATTTATTTTTAATAAGTCCTTTTCTCTCTCAAAAAATAATAAAATAAAAGAAAAAATCAAAGAGTTGCTAATAGGTATGGTTTCCTATAAGGAGCAATGGCCAACAATGGAAATAATGACAACCTTGAAGACACTAACCCTGTAGAAGTGATGTTTCTTCATTAGAGCAAACCATGGCAAAAGAAACTGAATAGATGAACTTTGTGGTTGACAATATAGCCTTGCTTAAAGCCACAACATTAGCAAATAAAGAGCATCCACATGGGAAGAAACTATTAATTCCCTAGAAGTTAATCCAATGTTGGATTGCAATTCTTTTGAAGACAATATAGGAATGGTCAAGTCAGGGCCAATCAATTTAGGGCTCGATCAAGATAGTCTTAAAGAGTAGGAAAGGAAGCTGACTTAACAAATTGATGAAAGAATGAAGGCATTTAGAAGTCATGATAGATTTGAATAAATTGGCATTACCAACTTTTGTGCATATGATATTGAGGCCTATCCTAAGAAATTCAAAATGCCGGAATTTGAGAAATATGACGGGACTGGATGCCCCAAGCTCCACATTAAGCTGTATTTACACATGATGGCTTGTTACATTAAAAATGAGTGGCTATTGGTTTAAACATTTCAAGACAGCCTCATTAAGCCAGCTTTGTTTTAGTATGCCTAATTAGGCTTAGGGCAAGTTGAAACACAGGACAAGTTAGCTTGAGCATTCTTTGAACATTACAAATTTAATGTGGAGGTAGCACCATCTATTTGGTACTTAAGTATTGATATGAGGCAAGCGCTCCTATCAATTATAATAAGCAGATTAAGTCTGCATGTTGATTCCTTAGAGACTTTGATTGCTAATACTCACTAGATCTTTATTATTGAACCAATGAATTTGAGTTCAAGAAATTTAAAGAACTTAAATTAAATTGCAGCAACTAATAAATTAATAACTAATTAAGAATTATTCAAGAGCTTAAACAAGAAAGCAATCAAAGTGTAAATTAATTTAAGCTTTAGTAACGTATCTAGATCCTTACTTCTCCTAGACCTAAACATGTGACTTTCTCTAAACATAATCTAATTCCTTCTTTATTCTTTCTTGACCGAGTGAGTTTTCTATTAAAGTTAATCACTTTCTCAAGTCTATCAACTCTAATCTTAAAATCACTTATTAAAATCTCTTCTCAATAGCATGACCTGAGATTGCATCATCACACAACAAATTCTTTAGTGATATTAATCAAGATTCCTAAAAAAATTTCCAAATTATCTCTAATCTTGCAAGAATCCTTATCAATTATGCCTAGATCTAATCATATAAGAATCCTTTTGATTCTCTTATATGTATTAGGGTTTACATTACTATTTGAGGAAATAACAATCTAAAGCATTAAGTACATATAGTAGAATCAAGAAAAAGAATAAAGAATTCCTTAAATCTAGTAAAATTCTTGTCATATGAATAGATCTAGGTTCCATAAGACCTAGATACAAAAGATTTACTCTTTACATTCTACAAGACCTAGATACAAAAGATTTACTCTTTACATTCTACAAGACCTAGATACAAAAGATTTACTCTCTACACATCGTAAAGTAATAAACTTGCATCAAAAGGTAAAGAAAGGTAGAAGAGTGAATCATGAGATTAAAGAAAAAACTTGAATCTTGAAGTCTTGATTGTGTCTTGCTCTCTTTTGTGTTCTCATTTTGAAAAACTCTCTAAAAGTTGTCTAAATGTTCTCTTTAGAAAAACCTAAAGAAGCTTTATATAAGAGATGGGAAAAATAAGGGTCGTTGCAATTGACACAACTAGGGACACGACCCTATCCCTTGGTCGTGTAACTGACTATGGATGCTTCTTTCTTTCTTTTTTTTTTTTTTTTCAACTCTAGAAACGACACGACTAATGACATGGTCATGTCCTTAAGTCATGTAACTAGTTGTGGGCACTTAAAAATCCCTCCAAATTTGCTTGCAAATAACATGATTATGTCATTCGGGTGTGTCGATCTTCAAACTTTCATAACTCGCTTATTTTAGCTTCAAATTAAATAAAACTTATGTTTATCTTCTCATTTTCTTATGAGGATCGTTGCAAAATCTAGAAAATAAGTTTTTACTTAATTAAATATCATTTTCTAAAAATAAACTCAAAATTAAAAGAAAAATCATCAAATAAAATATTATAACTTATTAAACTTCTCTATACTTAAGAATTTACTCTTCCTCAAGTAAATAGATTAAAGAAAAATTGGGACAAGAATTCTTTATTGAAAAATTATCACTAGCTAGGAGATCGGCAAAAAATAAACACTTAACTTGGAAAATATCCTAAGAGATCAACTTGCAAATTTCATTCAAAATTCTTTAACAACTTCCTTAACTCCTTATACTCAATCACTTTAACAATGCTCAAAAGATACTAAGTATTAAAGTTCACAAGCTAATTTATATAAATTAAGTTTACCAAGATCATTTAATCAAGGATTCTCGTACTAAAGATCATATTTAACATCTCATCAATAAAAAAAGAGTTATAAAAATTTTAACTTACTTAGCTAAAATGTATACAATCCTCTTTTTATTTTCGCTAAGTGCTATAATTCAAAATAAATGCATACTACATCCACTCATCCTCTAATAAAACCCTTAGTTCATGCTTTTGTTGGGAAGGCTTCAAATTCAATGAATTTATATTATTAATTAAGCACATTATTTAAGGACGATTGTATTGGTAGTGAGAAAGAATCTAGTTGTTCTGATGGACTTAGACCTACCCATACCAACTTAGCTCTTATATTGATAATAGGAAAAAACCTTGCTTTTCTGACAAACTAAGGTTAATTCTTACCAATTTTGCCTTATTATTATTGATTATTCATGCCATTGCTACCACTTTCTACCTTTAATTATTTTAAGTTTTCAAGAGTTTTTCAAAAGACAAATTTTATTTACTTGTTTACTAAGGATTATAGAGCTCTAAAGTCATCTAAGAGGAAAATATTCATCAAAGTAAACTTTGAAAATGATCATGACTAACTCAATTAGTGATGTTGCTTTAATCCTAAATCCTAAAATCTTAGGCTAAATAATCAATAACTTTACTCCACATGGATTTCACCTATCAACTTTGATATCGTGTAATTCATTCATCAAAGATCAAGTATTCAAATATTCATTACAATCCATTGGAAGTTGTCAATTCTTTAAATATTTGCAAGTCAACTAAAACAATTGGGTTGAGTGCCAAAAAAAAAAACAAAATGGTCTCGCAACAATAGTTTCTATATCTCGTTTTTGATACTTAAAACCGTATATTGTCCTTAATGTATGGATTAAATCATTCAATGAGAAAATATATCAACCAACACATATGGGGTAAGAGGATGTAGAAGTGAGAAAAAGAAAACTGATATTCCTCTAAAATTTGAGTACACGATTCACAATCCAAGAAGTTTGAAGTTGTAATGTCTAAAGACCATATGTAGATAGAGCTTCTAAGTTCCATTTCCAACACTTTGTAATAGAACTTCAACATAAGCTTCAAAGTTCCAAGATTGATGCCTCATAACATGACTCACTAAACACAAAGAAAAGAAAATAAAATAAAACTAAGAAAAGAAAAGCACTAAAATAGTAAAATAGTTTGGCCAAGAAACTAAGTCTATGAATAACCAATATAGGTGAATCAAGAAAGGAAAAGATATCAAGCAGCCACATTGACTTCACAATCCTCCTAATCGGAGGCATTATCCATGAAATCATCCTCATTCTCTTCGTATTCTTCATCCTTCGATTAGGAGGATTGTGAAGTCAATGTGGCTGCTTGATATCTTTTCCTTTCTCCTCTTCCTCAACCATTTCTTCCTCTAAACTTAAAGCTTAGTTGGTAGTGCCATGGTCTTATTCAAAAGAAAAGAAAATTCAAGTCACTATTTTGTTGACCAAAAGTTTCCCCATACTTAGACCAAAGGATTATACCAAAACCATAACTAAGTGTGGAAGAAATAATACTATAACTCATTTAGGATTTTTATCAAACCCTTGGTATGCATGCATGATGTAGTTGTGCTTTTGAGAAATCTTTCATGCATTCCTCACAACTATTGGTACACAAAAAATTCTCATAATGCTTAGTCACCAAGTCTTACAATTACATAAATGAACAGTACTTTTATATTGATTAACTCTAAAACCTTAAGTGCTAAACTGAAGACCAAAGCATGTAAATCAAGACAATCCAACACTTATACTCATGAAACTCGAACTTTGTCATAACCAAATCATACTTGTTGCGCTATAGCTACATGTAACTCAATATTTGAATAAGCATGAAATGAATAGAGATTAAGGTAATTACCTTGTTCTTAAAGTGAAGTTTAAGTGTGATATGAAGAGTGAGGATTCCCTTTTTGATGTAAGAACGAGCAAGTAGAAATGTGTGTGTATTGGTTATTCAAGTGTATAGGCAGGGGAAGAGAAAGAAAGAAGAGAATTTAGTGTGTGTTCTCTGTTCATGGTGTACTTGAAGTGAGGAAGTGAGAGAGAGAGGCTAGGTTTTCTTTTTTAAATAAGGCGTGTGATACGACTAGGAGATACTATTGTGTCTCTCAGTGGTGTGACTTTCTATACGTGATGCAAAGTTGGGGTCTAAGAATGATACTTTTGAGAGACACGATTGTGTCTCTCAATCGTGTAACTTAATGTGGGTTATACAATAAGGACCATTGGAAACAACATGATCGGGGGATATGGTTGTGTCTCTTAGTCATGTAACTTGTTGTGGGTTATGTAATAAGGACCCTTGGAAACGATACAACAAGGGGATATGGTTGTGTCTCTCAGTCATGTAACTTTCTATACATGAGTTTTTATTTTTATTTTTTGAAAATTTTCTAATATAATGCATGAATTAAATAAAACAAGTAATAAAAAATACTAAGGTATTAAAATAAATAAAGAGAATTGATAAGTAATTTACCAGCTTGAGTTGCCTCCCAAGAGTGCTATGTTTAATGTCAATAGCTCGATGGAATGCATAATTGACTTACCTTAATTTGGGTAGAGATGGATCTCCTTCTTTACCTAGCTCTTGTATTCACCATACAAGAATAGCTTTACCCATTTTCCATTGGTCTCACAACTTCTCTTTTCTGGGTATGTAGCTTCCATTGGCTTTTTTCTTATCACACCACTCATCAAACTCGTGTTACTTGAGTTTCTTGTTTTTGTCTGCTTTTCACTTGGATGGAGTAGTTGGTGGCAGCTTTGAGCTCCTCACTACAAAAGCGTGTTCTAAGCGATCGCTTGTGTTTTCCACTCCAATACTAGTGGTTTTATTTTAGAAGGCTCTAACTTTTTGTCCTTTGGTATACAAAATTGTTCAAGTCCCTTCTTTACTATATTGGACTCATTATCTCCCAATTGAGCTACAACCTTAGGCTAGTTAAGGGTTTTCACCATCTCTCAATCTCCCTTTTCTAAGAAATGATTTATCGGTTCTTTAACAAGGGTTTCCTATAAACATTTAGCAACAGCAGCATAAATAGAATCCACATTATAACTTATGCCATCTAAGTCATGGTTCTTGTACATTGAAACTGAATTTTAGAAAACAATGTCTTCATCTTCGACCCTTAAGATGAGCTTATGCTCACTGACATCAAACAAAACCCTTACAGTAGCTAGGAAGGGTTTACTTAGGATCAATGGAACTTCAAGATCCTCATATATATTAAGAATAATAAAGTCTATATGAAAAATAAACTTGTCAACTTGCACCAAAACATCCTTTACGATGCCTCTAAGGTATGTAGTGGACCTATCAACCAATTGAATGCACATGCGTGTTGGTTTAGGTTCTCATAACCTTAGCTTTTTAAATAATTTGTATGACATCAAATTAATAGTAGCTCTTAGATTTGCCAAAGTGTTATCTTCAAATAAGTTTTTAAGCATACAAGGAAGAGTAAAACTCCTTGGATCTATTAATTTCTTTGGCAGCTTTGTCTAGTGTAGTGTGAAGCATTCGTTATTAAGTGTGACAACTTCCTCTTATTCGACAAAAGATCCTTCAGGAACTTTGCGTACTTTGGCATCTACAATAAAGTATCAACGAGAGATAGGTTTACGTAAAGTTGTTTAAAAAGATCAAGGAATTTATCAAATTTCTTGTTTAGATCAAGGCAATCTTGTCTAAGTCACTGTAGATAAGGGATGGGTGGCTTGTACTCCTTCGCTTTTGGTGGTTCCGTATTCTCTCTTGATTTTGGTGACTCAACTTCTTCCTTGCCCTTGACTTCCACTTCTTTCTCTACTACTTTTCCACCATCATTCTTCTCAACTTATCGCTCTTGACCAATTCTTAAGGTCACTACATCGACATGTTCCTTAGGGTTGATCTCAGTGTACCCTAGAAGTGTCCCTTGTTGCCTTTCGTTTAAAATTCTAGCAATTTGAGCAATCTAATTCTTGAGGTTATGGATGGAAGCTTCTTGGTTTCTTAAAGCAGCCTAGGTTTGTTGCACTCAAGCCTCATTAGATTGAATGTATTTTTCTAAGAGGCTCTCTAACTTCTTCTCTAGAGAAGGTAAGGGTGCTATAGGTTGTTGAAATCCAAGTAGAGGTAAGTTTGATCTTTATTGAGGTTGGTTCCTTGCTTGCCATTGTTGGCTTTGATCTTGATTCTAACCTCCCCATGAAAAATTAGAGTGATCTCTTTACCCTGGTTTATAGGTGCTATTATAGGGATTCAATCTTCTTGCTCAACATTTCCACTTGAGTAGCTAAAGACTGAGCAAAGTTAAACTCAAACACACTTGTGACTTTTTGCTTTCCCTTGGGATTCTCCTATTAGTAGTTGTTCATGGCCATTCCTTCTATCAAAGTTTGAACTTCCTTAGGTGTCTTTGTATTGAGTGTATCTTCGGTTGCCACATCTATCATTTGCTTTGTAGAGGGGTTGAGACCATCGTAAAAGGTTTGGATTTCCATCAAAAGGGGAAGGTTGTGGTGTAGATATCGCCTTAGCAAGTCCTTAAAGCACTCCTAGGTATCATATAGGGTCTTACTCTCTATCTGGGCAAAAGAAGAAATGTTGGCTCTAAGCTTTATAGTTTTTGTAGGTGGGAAATATTTTTCTGCCAATTCATTCCATGTTGTGATTGAATTCCTTACCAAGGAATTCAACCATTACTTTGCTTAGCTGTGTAGAGAAAATGGGAAGAGGCATGGCATCATCAGTTGCCTCATTAATCTTAAAGGTATCGTATATTTCCAAAAGGATAGAAATATGTGCATTGGGGTCTTCATCTTTTAGATTGTCAAATTATTCAACTTGTTATACCATCTGAATAATGTTTGGCTTGATCTCAAAATTGTTGGCTGCAATAGTTGGTAGGTTGATGCTTGATCAAGTACTAATTAATGACGGTTGGGAGTAATCTAACATAGTTCGATTTTGTTCCCCATTATTTGCCATAATGTTGTTAGGTAGGCTCTCGTGATTAGATTCGTGCTCATTCAGTTCACCTTCGTCCTTAATCCTTAGAGAAGACCATTGATTGATCGCCTCCATTATTTCCTTAATTGTTAGTTGCTTGAAAATCCTCAAAACCGTCCTCTTAATCTCGGGGCCAATTTCGATCAAATCTTGTCAACGGCTTCTTGTCATATACTGCACAAAAGAAAACGAGGAATTAATTCAAAATTGCACCAAAGAAATAGAAGAAAACAAGAAAAGAAAGCAACGATGGTTAGATTAATAAAGCTACTGGTTTTCTTAATATCACAAGTCCCCAGCAACGACACAAAAAACTTGATATGAGGTCAACACACCTATCAATTATAGTAAGTGGATTAAGTTTGAATGTTGATCCCTTAGAGACATTGATTGCTAATACTCACTACATCTCTATTATATAATCGAAAAATTCAAGTTTAAGAAAATTAAAGAACCTAAATTAAATTGCAACAACTAATAAATTAAGAACTAATTAAGAATTATTCAAGAATTTAAGCAACAAAGCAATCAAAGTGTAAAATGATTTAAGATTTGGTAATGTATCTAGATTCTTACTTCTCCTAGACCTAAACATGTGACTTTCTCTAAAGATAATCTAATTCTTTTTTGACCGGGAAAATTCTCTATTAAATTTAATCACTTTCTCAAGTTTATCAACTTTAATGTTGAAATCACCTATTATAATCTCTTCTCAATAGTATGACTTAAAATTGCATTATCACATAATGAATTCTCTAGCAATATTAATTAAGATTCTGGAAAAACTTTGCAAATTATCTCTAATCTTGTAAGAATCTCTATCAACTATGCTTAGATTTAATCATATAAGAAATATCTCGATTTTCTTATATGATATCAAGGTTTAGATGACTACCTACGAAAATAATAATCTAAAGCATTAAGCACTCATAGTTGAATCCAAAAAAAGAATAAAGAATTCCTTTGATCTAACAAAATCCTTATCATATGAATAGATCTATGTTCCATAAGACCTAAATACAAAACCTAGATACAAAAGATTTTCTCTCTAAACATCATAAAGTAATAACCTTGCATGAAAAAGTAAAGAAAAGTAAAAGAGTGAATCATGAGATTAAAAAAAAAACTCAAATCTTGAAATCTTGATAGTGTCTTACTTTCTTCTATGTTCTTGTCTTGAAAAGCTCTCCAAAAGAAGTCCAAAGGTTCTCTTTAGAAAAACCTAAAGAAGCTTTATATAGGAGACTGGAAAAATAGGGGCTGTTGCAACTGATATGATCGTATCCCTTGGTCATATAATTGGTTGTGGATGCTTATTTTCTTTCTTTTTTTTTTTTCAACGTTGGGAATGATACGGCCAAGGACATGATCGTGTCCTTAGGTCATGTAACTAGCTGTGGTTACTTAAAAATCGCTCCAAATTTGCTTGTAAATGATACATTCATGTCGTTTGAGTATGTCAATGTTTAAACCTTCATAACTTACTTATTTTAGCTCTAAATTGAGTGAAACTTGTTTCTATCTTTTCATTTTCTTACGTTGATCATTGCAATGCCTAGGAAACAAAATTTTACTCTATTAATATTATTTTCTAAAAATAAACTCAAAATTTAAAGAAAAATTATGAAAAATTACTAAATAAAATAAAACCAATTTAAAGTTTATCAAGTAACATGAGAAGAGATAACAAAAAGTCCTTTAAGGAATATGCTCAAAGATAGAGGGGTATGACAGCCAAAATCACCTCCCCTTATTAGAGAAAGAACTT
This sequence comes from Lumnitzera littorea, assembly GCA_024138015.1. Taxonomy (NCBI): domain Eukaryota; kingdom Viridiplantae; phylum Streptophyta; class Magnoliopsida; order Myrtales; family Combretaceae; genus Lumnitzera; species Lumnitzera littorea. Next base: position 23,403,299 of record JAMXBB010000006.1, read on the forward strand.
ATTGAGGCATTTATCCAAACATTGAGTAGGTTATATTTTAATTGTCTCCTAGGGTAATCAACCGTTAGCTTTGAAGGTGTAGTTTTAGCAAGCAACCGCATAGAGGAGGCAATAAAGATAGGGAAATTGGCTAAAGAAAAAATCATCTCAATAAGTCCCAAAATGGTTGTAATCTTAGCAGACTTTGAAACAAGGACACTCAGAAGACATCTTACACCAATCTTGATCCTAATAGCTCAACTCCTTCATCAATTAAGAGAGGTAAGAATGCTAAGTTGTGTACCTCCTCCACCCGGACACAAGCTCCAGAGATCGGATCTTGGTCTACCATGTGAAATTAGATGTGCTCGATGAGTCATTCTACAGAAGAATGCTGAAAACTAAAGCTTCGGATTCAAGACCTAATTGAGACCAAGTTACTTTGGATAGACTTTACCAACCCTAATGGACTAGAGGTTAAGATGAATGTTCCTTTGCAATATGTTGGGTCATGCATCAACATGATAGGAACCTTTAAATGGAAAAGGGGTAGGAGTTTAAGTCAAGGGAAGCTAAAGTAATTCAATAGAAACCAAAGAATGAGGGGAAATTATTAAGGAAGTCCAAATACTTTGTGATTTGTAATGTCGAAAGTTTTCTATAAGGGCAAATGAACACACTTTTTGGTATCTCATTTTGAAAGTTTAGAATGAAAAGCATTTAAGAGTTGAGTGCCATCATGGTGAGGCTAATGGACTCAATCCTTAAAAATCCTTAAAGGAGGTTTGATGTGGACTGAGTCCAAGAATAAACATGGTCAGTTGTTGGTATGAGTTCAAGCTTGAAGAACGAGATGGAGTCACATGAAAGAACAGAAAAAGGTAAGATAAGCAAACCCATGAATAGTTCCAAAGGATATAACGTACCAGTGGAACTTTTGAGGACTTATGGCACAACTCGATATAATACGCGAGGTAGTTTAATGAGGTTACTCATTACCTAGTATTGCTTAAAGGTTAGGATAAGAGTAAAGTAAGTAAATAAGCTAATAAGAGTAGTGTTAACGAAAATAAGAATATTCAGCATATTAATGATAAGATGATTGTGGCTACATGTATAGTAGGTATTTATATTTGAAAAACTAAGGCAACCTACCTAAAATGGAAAAAACTAAAAGGGTGATATCTAAAAAAAGTAATGCATAAAGAATAATAAAGGATACAAATCTTAATTCAAATAAATTAATGATTAGCATTGTAGATTCTTTCACATAGTTTTAGGATATGTAGTAATAGTATATTGGGGATGCTTCTAGTAGAAATAGACAAAATAGTACAATTAGGATGGGGGGCCAAGCAGGGGTGTCATGTAGAGGTACTAGGTAGACTTGGGCTTGTTTGAGAAGGAGTGGCAACAGATATGTGCTAGAGCTATCGGCTTCTCGGCACTAATGCTGTCGATCTGGAGGTCAGCTTGGTTAAATCTGAGTAAGTGTATGTGAGCGGTTGGTTAATCAGTAGAGCATTTGACCAGTTAGCACATGACTTTTGAGAGAGGCTCAGCATAAGAAGTTGGTCGGTAGGAAGGATTAGTTCGGCCTCTGTAGAAGTTGGTTAGAACAAAAGGATTCACCTTGTTAGTCCTTTTAGGCCTCGGGCTTGGCTGTAAGTTAGAGGTCTAATAGCTTGATTCCTATCAAGGTCCGTATTGAATTTGACATGTGAATCAAAATAAAGTTAGGTATTCATTTTTAATATCTTAAACACAAAATCCCTTGTTAATCCCTTGAACCTTTAAATGGAGTATTTTCAAAATTAAGCTCTCTGGGGTAAATGGGAGGTTAAGAGCATTAATTAGGAGAAAATGTTATAACTAATTTGTGCTTGCTCCAGTTGCATCAATTTAACAATAATTATCACCTTTAATAACTTATTTTCTTTAAGATGAAGAAGGGTTCCCATCTTAAACACTATATACAATATACTTTGAGTCATGCAAAGACGGGAGAATCACCTTTATATTAGGAAAATTTGAAAAAAGGGGAGAAGAAGAAATAAAGAAAGAGAAGAAAAAAGGAAAAGTGAAAAAAAAAAAGAATGAAAAATCCATCCCAAAAAAAAAAAAAAAAAGAAAACAAGAAGAGGAGAAGGAAAATTTACATGATCGAGTCGAAAGCTGTAAAGCTTGAAAAGATTAAAGGCATATACCTTAAAAGGCTTATTCTTGAAATAAGGCCTATCCTTGGAAATTGAAAAAGTAGGGACAAGTACCAAAGTTCCCTTAGAACTTGTAATCATTAAAGAGATTATAGCTAAAAAGTGACTCATAGCCACCCATACTTATACCCTCCTTAAAGGCCCTTTTGATTGGAGAAAATGACTTATTGTCGGTAAAAATTATATTTGAAATTGGGGTGAGCACAATTTTAGTTTTACCTATAAGGTTCTTGACTTGTAAACCCGGGTTAAAGAGTGATTCTTTCAAAACTATTTCATTAATATGCATTTTTTAAACTAAGGACCAAATACCTATATTACATGCAATCTAAAAAAGACCTAACAGATTGACTAAAGCATATTACTTGCAAGATAGACCATAACTTTTGCAATTGCACTTAAGAGTGAAATTTTGAATCAAGACAAGGTAAAAAAGTACTCTTAGACTAAATTAATCAATTATGAGGTATCATTTCTATAACAAATCTTTAAAAAGAGTTAATACCCATACGATCACCCCAAGTGGCATCAAAAGATCATTTGCCCTAAGATTGAAAGATGGTTCCTTAAAAAGGAAAGTGAAGTAGCCCAAGAATAGAGAATCCCTTAAAGACAAGATTGCCAAGCAATTTAAGTAAGGAGTGAGTTGTCAAAAACCTATACTCATTTGTGGCATTGAGACTTATGAAGAATCTAAACCTGTTAGCATTTTTCAAAAAGAAAAAAATAATAATAAGAGAAGAGAAAATGATAGGTTTTCTTTAAGTAGATTCCAAACTAGTCTTTTTACCTTGCTTAGACTATGTTCAGCCTTAGTGCTGAGTGTTGCGACCATTTTCGTTAAGTTTCAAGAGTTTTACCTAAATTCAAATAAAAGGATCCAATCCTTAGTATCTAATATAAGATCTCTTTTTGTCAATTTAGTAGGGCTTAGGCCCCAGTAACCAAATCAAGTAACCATATAACTCATTCTTTCTCCTAAATCTACCATTGAGGTCAATTTTGATAAATTTCAAGAAATTGTACAGCTAAGAAAATTTTTAAGAAACCTGATTAAATTAAAAACCCATAAATCTAAAATGGTATTAAAGCTTTCGAGACCATCAATCCAAGCCAATACCCATCAATTCAAGATGATGTTTAAGTTTTTGCTAAAGCCTATCAATCAAAGATATTGTTGAGCCCATCAATCCAAGATGGCGCTAGACCCATCAATTTAAGATGGCGTTCAAGTTTTTGCTAAAGCCAATCAATCAAAGATGATGCTAGACTCATCAATCTAAGATGGTATTCAAATATTGCTTTATTCATCAATCCAAGATGTTGATAAATTTTTCAATATCTATTAATCTAAGATGGTATTAATTTTCCAAGATCCATTAATCCAAGATGGTGCTCACATTGGTGTTAAATTTAATAAATTGAAAAACCATCCATCTAAGATGGTCATTTAAAATTTTCTTTGTTTCTCTAAACAACCATATTTTACTATCAATCTAAGATGATATCTTTAGGGTAGTAGCTAGCTTGTAAGGCACATAACCTTTTTTAGGTCTTATCTAGCCTATGAGGCGCTTGACCTTTGCTTTAGTCAGCTCATAAGAGCACTATTAGGTGTTTCAAATCGATTTTTGCTAAGGGTCGTTAGTCTCTTAGAGACGCTTTTACCTGGGTTAGTTAACTCAGAAGAGTACGACCAAGTTCCAAATCAATTTTCCATTTAGGGTTGCTAGTTCTTTAGAGATGCTTCCACCAAGGTAGGTTAGCTTAAGGGAGAACTATCATGTTTCAAATCGAGTTTTATTTAAGGTTGCTAGTCCTTTGAAGATGCTCATGTTAGTCCTGTATAACTTATAATGGTGAATAGTGATAATTTAATGATTCAATACACAACAATTAATAAAGCAAATTAAAAGAATAGGGAAGGAGAATATCAGACAGAGATTTTATAGAGCTTTGGCCTTCTACCTACTGTTCTTTTCCAGTTCTACTATTGGGGACCTGGTTTACTTCACCGGTGTCGTTTCACTCGTTCTATTAAATCAAATCATAAAAGATTATAAGTACTTATCACACATGAACTTTACAACACTCTACTTTGCCTATCTAGCCTCTCTTCAGTCTAGGCTAATACAGATTTACAGAGTTCAAACTATCTTTTCTCTACAATACAATATAGAGATTATAAGTGAGAACAAAAATATAAGTTTCAAACAATTTTGTACTTGAAAGAAATAATACCTGTTGTAGAACTTTGATTCGGTATAGCTCTCTGAAGAAGTATTTGAAGAACTCTCTGAAGCTTTTCAGAAGGTAAAACTTGATCAAGAATTTTGTGCAACAATAGCATTTCTTTAGAGTTATCTATGACGTTTTGAATCCTTCATCCTTTTATATTGAGTTTTTCTAACGGCTAAAAATATGAAGATTATCTTTTATCCAACAATTAGTTATTTAAGATAATTCATTGGATATTTTGAGAAGATCTTAGTAATTTGAAATTAAAAAACAACTCTCCTTATCTTGTTTAGATCAGATATATATCAATCTGTAACCACCATATAAGCTTATGATTTGAATTTAAAAAGATCTACTCAACTTCCGGATAAGCCTCATGTTCAAAAATTTGAAACTTCACAAAATTTGAATCAATCTTATCCTTATCCATTCTTGTACATATCTTAATTTATCTAAATATCTTTTCGCTTAAAATTAATCCCCAAGGATCTTGATTCCATCTTAAGTGAAACGGGATTAAATGTATTTTCTTAATACATTCAATCTAGTGGAACTAGGCCTTAATTAATTTGAATCTGATTTAAAGTTGTTTTCAACATCATACTCCCAGACTTACCTTCTGAACAACCTTCTGAAGAGTATCAGCCTTTTGTTTTTGAAGTTTCTAAATAAGCTTCTGAAGTGCTGTACTAATTTTTTTTATAAAAGCTTCTGAAATACTTTTTGAAGATTTTCCAAACTATTCCCTTTTTCAATCAAGTCAAACTTTTTGAATAAGCTTTTGAATACAACTTAGTTTTGCGAAATTAAACTTTTTGAGAATCCTTTTGAATGCTTGCATACTTGTTAATTCATTAGTGTTTTTCTCTTTTTGTTATCATCAAAATCCATTACCATGAGAGATTTCTAATAGTTTCCCCCTTTTTTATGATAACAAAATATACGTATATCTAAAAACATATAACATTTCAATGTCCAATATAAACGACAAGAAGAAACATTATTCAATAATAATCATAAATTATTCAAACTATTGTGCTGTCACATTTGCTTGCTCATGTTCAGTACTTGATTGTTTTTGGTCTTTCTTTCCCTTTTTGTTATCATCAGAAAACAACCGTATATTTTTATGACAAAATTATTGAAGAACTTTTCTCCCCCTTTTTCTTATGAGAAGATAACCAAAATTTTATAAAGGAAAAATAAATGATAAGACTTCTCCCCCTTAATAAAATAGATCAATGCCATGTTTTGCTTAAAAAGAAATAAATTTCAACATCTTTCTTTCTCTCCTTATAAGAACATATTTTAGAAAAAGAGCTCTCCCTCAAAATGATACCAATTATTTTTTTATCAATAATGAAGTAGAATATGTATATAAAACTCGAAGAGCAAAATAAAAAATAGAACAAGATTACCAAGTCCTTTTATATCACTCATTCTATACTTTCACTTCTAATGAGGCTTTATTGATTAAGAATTACCTCTAATTAAATTTTGCTTCATAACCTGTAACCGCTAAAAGAACGATTAGACATTCTTAGGAACCCAGACAAGCTTGGGTCCTTTAAAATTTAAGCTCGTGATATTATTTGCATTTATTTGGTTTTTACTGAGCTTATAATTTTTATAAAAGCATTACTTTTCAATATGACCTAACTTGTTATGAAAGAAACATGCATAGGGAGAAGAATAATCATACCTATTACTTACCGTATACCTTTGGTTTTGCTATGGGTAGTTTCTAACATACCCTCTATGCAACCTTCTGTTGTACTTTCTGAAAGGATACTTATCTTTGTTTTAAGAATACTATCCGTTATACCTTCTAATAGGTTCAAGTGCTTTGCCTTTATCCATTTCTTTGAAAGTTTCTTGATTTTCACTTTTTGATTTGACAAACACTATTTCTCTCTTTGTTTTAGATGATTGTCCACTTTCAAAACCCAATCCAAATTTAGAATTATCTACTCGCTGACTAGAAATAAGCATTTGAAGTTTTTTATCACTTTCATAAAACTTTTGAAAAGTATTTTTAATAGACTTTGATAAATCTTTGATATGATTTTCAAACTTTTGATCTCTTCTTTCAACATAAGATTTTCTTTAACCAAAGCTTCTCTTACATCATGTAAACCTTCAAAATCATTTTTCAAAAAATTGTTTTCATCAGCCAAAAGCTTGTTTGTTTGAATGAGAGCTTGTTTTTCATTCTTCAAAGACTAATTTTCATTTTCAACTTTTGAAATTTTATCATTGGCCTTTGAAAGTGCTTTTAACAATTTACTAATTTTAGCACAAATATCATCAAGTATATAATTTTTATCGGATTCAAATTTAGAACTTACTTTAGAACGTACCATCAAACATAAATTTGCTTCATCAACTTTATCATCCAAACCTTCTTCCTCAGATTCCAACTTGTCCAAATCACTCCATGTCACTAGTAAGCCTTTTCATTTCTTTTTGTATTTATAGAGCTTTTTCAAAAGCAGTGGACACTCATACTTAATGTGCTTAGTCTTTTTGCATTAGTAACAAATAATTTCCTTCTTTTCCTTAATACCATTTCTTGCATCATTTTGATTCTTGTTTGATTTAAAATTGTTAGGGCTATATGATTTTTTACGTCTTTTCTTGAGCAATCTGTTGAAACGTCTTGCCAACCGTGTAGCCTCTTCATCGTCATCATCATCATCATTAGATGAATTACCATTGTTTGAATCAACTTTTACTTCTATGGCCTTAAATGCTATAGCCTTCTTTTTTCATATCCTTTGAAGCTCTTTTTGATTTGAGAAAATTAGTTTCATATGCCATGAGTTTGTTACGCAATTGACTCAAAGTTAATGTCTTTAGATCACAAACTTCTTCTATGGTAGTTTTCTTTGCATTCCAAATTTTAAGAAGAATCCTTAGTATCTTGTATACCATATCTACATCATTAATAATTTTGCCAAGAGAAGACAATTTATTAGTTATTGTAGTAAATCTACTAAAAGAATATTTGATTTCTTCACTAGGGAGAATTTGAAATGTTTCATATTATTGAAGCAGCGAGTTGATTCTTGTATCCTTGATTGTTTCTGTTCCTTCATAAGTTTACACCAAAGTGTCTCAAATGTCTTCAACTGTTTCACAAGAAGAAATTAGATAAAATTCAAAACATGCAATAGTACTCAATAATAAATTCTTAGCCTTTGAATTGAGTTTGGTTTTGGTGATATCATCATTTGTTGTGATAACAGTTGGAACTTTAAGATCCTCGTACAGCTTGAAAGAAATAATACTTGTTGTAGAACTTTGATTTGGTATAGCTCTTTGAAGAAGTATTTGAAGAACTCTCTGAAGCTTTTTAGAAGGTAAAAACTGATCAAGAATTTTGTGCAACAATAGCATTTCTTTAGAGTTGTCTATGACGTTTTGAATCCTTCATCCTTTTATATTGAGTTTTTCTAACGGCTAAAAATATGAAAATTATCTTGAGTTTTTCTAATGGCTAAAAATATGAAAATGATCTTTTATCCAACCGCTAGTTATTTAAGATAATTCCTGGGATATTTTGAGAAGATCTTGGTAATTTGAAATTAAAAAACAACTCTCCTTATCTTGTTTAGATTAGATATATATCAATTTGTAACCACCAGATAAGCTTATGATTTGAATTTAAAAAGATTTACTCAACTTCCGGATAAGCCTCCAGTTCAAAAATTTGAAACTCCACAAAATCCGAATCAACCTTATCCTTATCCATTCTTATGCATATCTTAATTTATTTAAATATCTTTTCGCTTAAAAATAATCCCCAAGGATCTTGATTAATTCGAATTTGATTTAAAGTTGTTTTCAACATCATACTTCCAGACTTACTTTCTGAACAACCTTCTAAAGAATATCAGCATTTTGCTTCTGAAGTTTCTAAATAAGCTTCTGAAGTGTTGTACCAATTTTTTTTTATAAAAGCTTTTGAAATACTTTATGAAGATTTTCTAAACTATTCCCTTTTTTAGTTAAGTCAAACTTTTTGAATAAGCTTCTGAATACAACTTAGTTTTGTAAAAGTAAATTTTTTGAGAATCCTTTTGAATGCCTGCCCACTTGTTAATTCGTTAGTGCTCTTCTTTTTTTGTTATCATCAAAATTCATTACCATGAGAGATATCTAATAGCTCCTATTTAAGTTAGCCATCTCATAGACTGCTACCAATTTTAGGGTTCCTACTACCCTATAAGGGGCTTTACCCACCATTCCAGTATCACTTTAGGATTCTTGCCAGCTCTTAGGGTGTTATCTTCCTTCACCAAATCCCTAGTGGATTAGACCTAGAATAGTTTGTTAGTTGTAGCACTTTTTAGGACAAATTCACCCTTAGGACAAAATGTTGTCTCTTTTATTTTTGTGATAAAGCTTTACTCAAACTTTACCATGATGAGGGGCAGCTATAAACATCTAATTTTTGCCCTTCACAATTTTAGGGCAAGTGTATTTTTTTCTCTCTTTTGATCTAAGTGCATTTTCAAAATTATTTATTTTCTTAGCGTGTATATAATTTTTGTTGAATCTAGGCTTAATATTATTTTATTTTATTTTGTTAGAAAAATAAAAAAAAATTAAACTAGACTAGGTTTGAAAATGAATCAAGGTTAAAGCCTTGATGAGGGTTTGAACCCCACGTAGGTAAGTGCATTTTGCGCCTACTTATTATTTTCAATCTCATGCATGTAACATACGTATAGGTAGGGTGCGTGAGTCACATGCTCACAACATGACACGTGCCCCTTTCTCCTCCTCCTTCCTTTTTAATTTCATAATAGCAACTTTGCGATTTCCAAAAAATAAAAAAGGAAGTTTCCCTATTAGAAACTCACTAAAAAATACACTTAAATGAAGCTTTCTCTAAGGTGTGCATTTTCTCTCTCTAAAGATAGGACCATTTTGTTGGAAGTTACCTAAAAACTCACTAAATAGGCCACTAATTTGTTACCATGCGAGGTAAACTCCTAGAATCCCTGCTTGTTCTTATTTTCTTTGTGTGTTTGATGCATATTGTGCACTAAATAATTGAGAAATCATGTTTTTAGGAATGTAAAATACTTATTTGATGCAATTTTTGTATTATAGTTAATAGGATTAATTGTTTCTATAATATAATGACCTGTAGTGTTCATAGTTCATGATTGTTTAAATTTAGTATTTTGATTGTTTATCATGAATAATGTTTGAATATGTGATTGATCTTGATTATTTTAATTGAACTAGATGTTTTGATTAATAAACTGTAGAGTATTTACCATAAATTATGTTTGTGCAATATAGAATAGATATCTGAACATGTAAATTACAGAATAGATGTCTGACATGTAACTATGAAATTAGTTATTTTGATGAATTGTGTTGATATAATATAGAATGGATGTCTTGAATCAAAATTTCGTTGTCATCACAAACATATTTTTGTATATAAATACTAAACATGCCATATTTATGATTATATGAATATTGTATAAATTTTTATTTAAGTGCTTTATGTGACTTATTTAACATATGTATCTTCAATAGGTTTCTTTCTTATAAAAACTGTTTATTTTTTTTAAATGTTTTGCTACCTTAAAAAAAGTTTTTCTTAAATAAAAATCTAAATGGACTTGCTCTTGAAAGAACCCAATATTTCTCTTTCTTTTTTTTTTTTTTAAATTTTGGTAAAAAAGGAAATATATTTTTATGAGCTAATCAACATGTAAGTACTTAAAGTGGAATGCTTTTGAAAATAAAATAAACCAATTCACTAAAATTTTTTGAAAATGAATTACGATAATCTGATCCCAACTAACATGTATATGGCACCTATAAGACAACTTAAAATATGAAAAAAAATATATATATATATTTCCCCATTTTGTAAATAACTTTTCATTTTTTCTCTTTTGTAATTTAATGTAATTTCATCTGCTATTTGTGAATAATTTTTTTTTAAATGGGTAACTTGAAAAATAAATTTAAATTCAGAAGATTAAAATAGTACCCATTTAGGTTTAATAGAATAACCCTCGAACCTAAGAAAATCTGGTTTCTCGAATTTTTTTTAAAATTTTTCAAAACATAAGCTAGTCGCTAAATTAGAATCGACCCGTCTAATCGGTTCTAATTTAACAACTTTTTCTCAATTTTACTGGGTGGTGACTTGAAGTTTTTTTTTTTTTTTTAAATAATAAAAAACTAGGTTTCCTTAATTTTAGTCAAGGGTTTAAATTAAATAAGTATAGGATTTAGTTTAAACCAAATTAAGGAAAATGAAAAAATGGAAAATTTTATACTCAACAAGGCTAATCCATTGATCAAAGAGCTTTACGATTTCCTTAATTTCTCTAGCTATTTTGATCGAGGCTTGTGCAAGTAGAATGATATCATCTACAAATGGCAAATGAGAAAGTATTAGTCTTATTCCTTGATCTTCAAGGGTTTCTACGTTCATTCTAGTACTTTCTTCTCAATTATCCAACTTAGAAATTCCATCACCAATATAAAGAGGTAGGGTGAGATTGGATCTTCCTGCTTGATGCCCTTGCTTATGTAGAAGGAATTAGATAGGATGCCATTTAATAAGACTTGAATGGTGGTTACAGTTGTACTTGATAAGATGAGCTTAATCTATCGTTTGAGAAATTTAAGGCCTTCAAAGTATATCTAATCGAATCTTACTCTAGTTTATCAAAAGTCTTTTCTAAATACCCTTTCCCCCTTTTTTCTACCTACATCTGTAGATGAGCTCATTTAGTAATATAATATTGTCTACATCCTTCTAGTTAGGGATAAAACTAATTTGCGGAGGATGAATCATGATGTTTAAGAAGGGTTGTAATCTTTGCACTAGGACTTTAGTGATGATTTTATATACTGTATTATATAGTCCCATTGGTCTAAATTAAGAAATTTGATTTGCACCTAACACTTTGGGGATGAGAGTAATGAGAGTGGTTTTCATGTCTGTATGTATTATGCATGTATCATAGGTGTTCTTTACTTAGCTAATCACTATAGGAGCAACCTCCTTCTAATAAGTTTTGAAAAATATGGCATGTAAACCATCCTTACCAAGGGATTTCTAGGACCCTATAGATGCTAGAGTAGCTATAATTTCTTCATTAATTATGGGTGTTTCTAAGGCTTGTTTGTGCTCAAGTTCTAGCCTATATCTCATATATTCAAGGATATAACTTTGCAATCTTACATTGTCAATTTTAGTTGTGTAAAGTTTTTGGAAATACTTGACCATGTGGATTTTGAGAGCTTCATGCTCTTCTATCCAATTGCCATACTCATCTTATAGGCTTATCAATCTATTTCAATTTTGCTTTTTCATCATTACAATATGAAAATAGGCAGTATCTCTTTCTTCTTGAATAATCCATTTTGCTTTGACTTGTGATACGTTGCGTTGAAAGCAGACAAGGATGACAGTATTGGCATAGGTCTAAGCTTGCAGAAGGCTTGAAATGAAGGGTGAAGAAATGCGAAAATGGGGAATAAGTAAATGGGATGAACAAGTAAAACTATGAACAATTCTAAGGATATGATACACCAAGGACACTCCATGGACTCACAAAGCTAACTTGATATGACGCACTGGTAACTTGGTAAGGTCACTTGCCACCGAACCATGTTGAAGGGTTAGGATAAGATTAAGGAGAGGAAAGTAAGCACACTTAGCTTACGAAAGGGGAGTATATTCAATATTGGATGTATGATTATTATACTTGAAATATTAGGGCATCCTACCTAAAATGGAAAACAAAAAAAGGGTATTACTAAAAAGAAGTAATATACAAGGAATAATAAAATGTACAAATGAAAAATCAAAGAAATTAATGATTAATGCAGAAGAATCCTTTTATGTGAGACTCGACATGTGGTAACAGGTTATTGGAGATGCTTTTGGTAAAAATAGACAAATGGTACGATCAGGATAGAGGTTGCTAAGTAGATATACTAAGCAAACCTGGGGTCCATTTAAGAAGATGTGGGTAAGGATGTGTGTTGGGTTCTTGAAACCAATATTGCCAAGTTGAAGGTCGGTACGGTCATAGCCGAGTAGACATGTAAGGGGTTAGATTGTCAGTGGAGCATATTTCAGGTTAGCACTTAACTATTGAAACATAAGAAGTTACTCGGCTTAGCATATGGAGTTGGTCCTCATTGCCGACCAACTCAGCTTTGGCAGGAGTTGATTGGAATAGTATAATCTGCTTTGCTAATCCCTCAAGACCTTGTGCTTGTAGAAACTTCTCACTTCGGCATAAGTGGTTGGAGTTAGCCAATCTGAGCTAACCCAATTTTTTTTTTCTCTTTTTAATTTTATTTATTTGTAAATGTTATAAATGAGAAAAAGAAAAAAGAAAAAAAAATGAAAAAGACAAAAAGGAAGAGAAGAAAAACAAAAAGACAAAATGAGAAAAAAAAGAAGAAGAAGTAGTCTATTGTCAAGCCTGGTTTTTTACCCTCTCGATTCTTTTATAAAATCAGGTTTTCTTTAAACCAACCAATACTAAATCCTACCCGTTTACTACTAGCCTTCGACTAAGGTTTAAAAAAAAACCGGTTCTTTTTATTTTGAAAACAATTTTAGAGTCACTATTCGACTGAGGTCGGGAAAAACAGTTAAGTTATAAACCAATTAGGTGGATTGGTTATAATTTAGCCATTGGGCTAATGATTAAAATCAACTTTGTAAAATGGTTTTTGAAACCAAAGATCATAGATCTAAGAGTTAGGAATTTTAAATCCTTACGGGTACCATTGACTTTCCAAATTTAACTTTAATCCTTAAAAATCACCTTTTTATTTCATAAGATGACACTCAATTTGACTACTTTAATTGGACAACTTAAGTAATCTAGAAAAAGGAAAAATTAGATTTTTTTATTTTTTACCGTCTTACATACCTGTTATTCAGGATCAGACGTACGTAATTCTTTTTATAAAACTTTAGTGGGTTGGTTTTGTTTTAATTTGAAAACAATCGAGTTTACGTTTTTTACTCAATTTGGTTCATTTAAGAAAATTTCTAAAAAAGGTCATAAATTAGATTTTATTTTTGAAAATTCTACATGATCCTAATTTGAAAAATGGTTAATTTATTTTTATTTTATTTTTGGAAAATCAATTTTTCTAAGTGATAAAAAATTATTATTATTATTTTTATTTATTATCTATTCCTTCTACTTTTTATTTTTATTTTTTATTATGTTTTGGTTTTATGGCCAAAATGTGAAAATAAATAAATAAAAACTTCTTCTTTTTTTTTTTTCTTTTTCTTCTCTTTTCCCTTCTTTTTTTTTATTTCATTTTTCTTCTCTTTCTTTTTCTTTTTGATTACATTTACACTAAAAACAAATAAATAAGTAAATAAAAAAATAAATAATTAAAAAAAAAGAAAAAAAATCCAAAGAGAATTAGACCAAGATGTAGGTACGGATCGAGTCGTGGGTCAGACTTTAGGTTTGGGTTATGGGTTGGTTTCGGGTTATTGGGTTGGATCGTGGGTCGTCGAGTTGGGTTGCACGGATTCAGGTCGGGTTACATGGATCACCAATGGTAGCAGCAATAAGGTTAGATTAAGCTTGTTTCAACCACCAAAACGAGCGTATGAAGGGTTTTTTTGTGAGTTTTGGATTAGGAATAGGGGGGTAGGTTTAATGCCATAGTCGTTAGGGGTGGTTTTAAGGGTGTTCGGCGGTAGTTTTGGGTGGTTGGGTTCTGGAGTTACTTGGCGTGAGAGGGGTGTTGGTTTGGGGGTTTAGGGATGTGAGGAGTTTAGCCGTAAGGTTAGTTTAGAGTGGGGAGTAGTGGTGGTGGTGGTTCGAGCGGGGGCGGTTGCGGTGATTAGGGTTTGGATCTTAGTGGTATAGTGGCGTCACTAGGGAGTATGGCTAGGGACAAGGGTGGTTGGGTTCAAATGCCTAAGCCTAGGGGAGCTTGGCTATAGTGGTAGGCTTGGTCGAGAGTGGCTAGAGAGAGAGATTCGAAGAGAGACAGAGGGTTTAGTGGAGGGTTAGAGAGAGAAACGAGAGAAAGAAGAGAGAGAGAGCTCGTAAGTGTTCATGGGTAGTTCTGGATGCTTGTGTCTCCTTTGGATGCTCGTAAGCCCCCTATTTATATACGAATTCATCAAATGAACAAGGAAAGCTTGAATTTGAATTTGAATGTAAATTCCAGATTTTCAGTTTTTTTCCACTTTTTAGAGCTCGATTTGAATGCTCATTTGACTAAATCCAGATGTGTTCTTGGTATTAATTCATAGTAAGCCATGTGGAGGATGAAATCGCACCATTAATTGGTATGTTTCAGCAAGGAAAATGTGCGAGGCTAAAGTGAAGGGGTTGGAGCTGTTCTTAGTTGGGGAAAGTGGAGGAAATTAAGGGAAAGGGAGGGAAAATATAGAGAAAGAGAAAGAAAGTATTGACGTGGCATGCTACGTAGTACTACGTTGACCAACCCGACCAATCTTAACTTACCACGTGTCATTACATGACACGTAGCAGTTGATGTGGCATGCTACGTGGTGTTACGTCAGCACATTATCTAATCCGAAGATGTTATGTATTAGGATACGTAGCGCAATTTGATCTTGACATGTGGCAGTTCGTGATGTGATAAAAAAAATAAAAAACCTTGTACTTGCCTTCACTAAAATTTGAACCTAAGATCTTTAAGTTTAAACCCATGCCAAGTCTAAGTGTTTATCGATTAGGCTGTTGGCCTATGCTTTGTTTATATGTACAATTAAATTGCATGTATAGATTAGATCAATCTGGGCTAAATTCAAATATAAGCTCAGGTCCAACGACCTAACTTCTAAACTTATTTCAAATAAAAAAATCTAAACTAATAAAATGTTATTCCCTAAAATCTTTTTTTTTTCAAATTTTCTATTTTTTGTAATTTTTCAATTTTCTAACTTTTTTCAAATTTCATTTTCTAAATTTCTTCTTCTTCTTCTTCTTTTTTTTTTTTTCTAGATTTCCTTTTTTTTTGTGTGTTTTTCCTAATTTAGAGCTTATTGAGAAAAGAAAAAACTAATAAAAATAAAAATAAATGGGGCAAAAATTGGGTGTCTACATCTATTTTTTTTAGTTTAATAGAAATAGATAGAATAAGTAATAAAATAAATAAGATAATATGATAAAAATAAAACTAAATAAATAGTTTAGTGAAGAAAAATTGTTTTGACACTTAGAAAAATTGAGTTTTCTAAAAATAAATGAAAATAAATGGACCCTTTCCAAATTAGGACTATTTTAGAGTTTCCAAAAATAAAACATTGAGTAAGACTCTTTAGGTGAATTTCCTTGAATAAATTGAATTGGGTAAAAACATAAATCCGGCCTTTTTTCAAAAATTAAAATCAAATCACCCGCTAAAGTTTGCATAAAAGAACTACATAAGTTTAATTTTGAATAGTGAGTACATAAGCATCTACGTGGCGACAACAAGAATAAGAAAAACTTGATTTTCCTGTTTTAGTTTAGATTTTTTGAATTATCTCATTTAGGTAAATAATCAAATTCTTTTTTTTTAAAATTAAAAGGTGATTTTTAAGGTTAATATTAAATTTGGAAAGTTAATGGTATTATAAGGGTTTAAAATTCTTAACCCTCAAATTTGGATCTTTTGTTTTAAGATCGTTTTTCTCAAAATCGATTTTTATCGAAAGACTAATGACTAAGTTATAACCTTTTTCCGACTCCGATAGAATGGTGACTCCAAAATGATTTTAAGATAGAAAAGAATTGGTTTTCTTTAAACCTTAGTTGAGGGTCAATATTAAACGAGTAAGAGTTTAATATTGGTTGGTTTAAAGAAGACTTGATTTTAAAAGAACCAAGAGGTGAAAAACCAGGCTTAATAGCTTGGTGATTCCATTGGGGACGTTAGGAGGGTTAAGTATTTAACTTTCCAAAATTAAAATTAACCTCTAGAAATTATCTTAGTGTAATTTATTTACTTTTTCATTCTTTGTTATTTTTATCATGATTGTGCTAATGTTTTTCTAGGTTTAATTTTATGTATGTTGGGGTGGAGAGGGGGAGGATTTATTTTTGTACCATGGATGCATAATAGATACGGTCGAACTTAGGCCATCTTAGGACCTTGGGACGGGGAGCCATTGTGTAAGTTCCAAGCATAGTAGGGCAACCACCGTTCTAGGCCGAGTAGAAACGTGTGAGGTCATAGAGTTTAAGGACCTTTACAACCTACCCTTCTTGCATACATTCTTTAGAGTTTGGTGAATAGTTGATAAGGCAACATTGTTATAAAAAAAAAAAAAAAACCTAAAGGTCCTTTTTGTGTATTTTTCCTAAAATTCACTCTCAGCTTCTATTTATTTGTTATTAACTTCATGTATATACTATTATCATATTTATTTTGCATACTGCATGCATTGGGATATGGGAGGGCCTTATTTGTTGCATCAAAGATGCAAGGTAAATGTGGTCAAAATGGTCAAAACTAGGCCATCTTAAGACCCTAGGAGGTAGGTCATTGTGTAGGCTTCGAGTGCTGTAGTGTAACCATCGCTCGGGGTTGATTAGGTTACTCCACTTAAGCTTAATATGACCAATAAAAGTGTTTTCTAAAAACAAAATATACAAAAAAAAGGGTTGTAATATATGTTCCCTGTACCACCAAATATAATTTTACCCTTTTGTATATAACTTTTCCATTGTAAAATTGTCGTTTCCCTATAAATTTACTATAAATAACATTCTTATGTAACATTTCAATTTTCCTATATTATAATAATGGAATTCTGGTAAGGTCTCAACCTTAAACTCTTTTATATTGCCACATTACTATTTAGTTACCAGTTCCCCTCTCTGCATCTACATACCCTCATATTGCATTTTTTAGTTTCTGTTTGAGAGTTATTTCCTTAAGTTTCTAACTATTTGATTTCTTTACAAGTCATCTTTTATGTACCTTCTACTCTAACTCTTTCCAATCTTTTCTCTTATACATCCTTAAGATCTTTTTTCTTGTAGGATTGTAAATATTTGAGCTATGGATCCCTTACGAATGTTTTTCTTCTCCTTTCTCTCTACTTGTAAATAACTCTTATCCTTATTTTCCATTTTCCCTTTTCTCTTTCTTAAAAGAAGAGAATTCCTTAAAAAAAAAAAAAGAAAATAAAATGTAGAAGTTGTTAATAGGTAAGGATTCTTATCTAGAGCAATGGCCAATAGTGAAAATAATAACAAACTTGACGGTACTGACCCTATAGAAGTAAGGATTTGTTCATTAGAGCAAGCTGTGAAAAAAATCACTAATAGGAATCAACCCCCTAGACCAATCACAAGAAATCGAGTTAGAGGACTTCAAGGGCTTACATGGAAAATACTAGCTTTAAGCTATAGCCGAGACGGAGACTCTCATCCCAATTTGACCTCCTATCGACTCGTTTGTCAGATCCTCACGTGTGTCCAGCATGCTCCTGCCCAGTTGAAGGTAACTTAGGAAAGGCTTGTCAAGCTAAAATCTCCAATCGACCATTGGCACCTAACTCTAATTCAATTGACTTCTTAACTAGACTGATTGGCTCTCAACCCGATCCAGATTAGGTTGGCCCCTAACTACTAGCACTTCCTGTTTTTGCCTATGTTGTATCATACTCTTGACTTACGGCTATCAAGTGATACGTATCTTCTGACATGATGTTCCAGAATGATTCTTTCCTTTCCATACTGAATATTCTTTGCCCTTTTTGCCCCTTTTTAGCATGATAAATGTAACGTAATGGTAAAATACCTTTTTGTTTTTTCATACCTGTAAAATAACCTTAGTGGGCAAGTATATAAACCCCCACTTTCCTTGTATGCACACCATCATCCAACTTTCTATACAAAATGATTCTCTCTGAGTAACCTTAGTGTTCTTGTTAACTCTCAACTCTTATCTATTCCTTTTAGCAAGGAGTAGTGGCAAGTGACTCTTCATTTTGGACTGGTGTGTTATATATGGCGGATTGTAGGCCGAGTGGGATTGCGTGGTGTATCATATCCATTCAGTAGTTGCACGAACTTTGCTAGCTTTTTCTTTGTTCTTTTCGGTTTACCTCGTTGTGGTGCTTCTTTTGTGTGTCTAACTATGGAGACACATCAATTACAGATAAGTTGAGTTTCCTGGTTGACAATGTTGCTTTACTTAGAGCCACATCAAACGAAGAACACTCTAGGGCTTACTATGGAAAGAATATTGAGGCTTTACCCATGAAAGCAGAAGAGAACTATCCAAAGGCTAATCTAACTTTTGAGTCTTTTTTAAAAGGGGTCTATCCAAAAGTCAATCCAGCTTTTTAGCCTAACACATATTCATTTCCAATCAATAAAAGGCTAATTAATTCTATAAAGAATTGGAAAGGAAGTTGACCCAACAAATCACTAAGAAAATGAGGGTGATCGAAGGCTATGATAGATTTGAGCAGGCTGGGATCACTAACTTTTCTCAATTTAATGTTAAGGCTTACCTAGAAAAATTCAAAATACCAAAGTTTGAAAAGTATGATGGGACTGGATACCTAAAGCTACACGCCAGATTATACATCCATAAGATGGGTAGATATGTTCAAAATAATCAACTCATAGTACAAACTTTCCAAGATAGTTTGACAGGGCCTGCATTAACGTAGTATGCCTAGCTTGATCTTAGTTAAATCAATACTTGGGAGAAATTGGCTTAGGCATTTTATGAGTAATATAAGTTTAACATTGAGACAACTTCAATTTGGGACTTGTGCATAGTGATAAAAAAGAAAAACGAGTCGTTTAAAGAATACGCCTAAAGATAGAGGGGTATGGTAGCTAGAATCATTCTTCCTCTCCTTGAAAAAGAATTAATATCTGTCTTTATTAACTCATTGGATGAACCATATTATGGATACTTATTGGATAATACAATGACTAGCTTTGTGCACATTATACTTACCGAGAGCCGAATTGAAGAAGCCATAAGGATAGGGAGGTTGACTGGAAAAAAAACAACCCCACTAGATTCGGGGGCATATATAAATACTACAACGTTAAGACCTGCACTAAGTAAAAAAGGCCTAAAAATACCCAGAAAAAAGTTCACTCAGATCTCTGCTTCATTATCTCAAGTCTTTAACCAACTAAGAAATGAAGGCTTATTGTAATAGAAATCCCTGATGCTAGGATACAAGCCTAGGAAATATGACCCAAATGCACAATGTGAATATCATATGGGTTAGCAGGGGCATTCTACTGACAACTGCTAGGAATTGAAAAATAGAGTTTAAGACCTAATTGATGTGGGGGTAATCTAATTGGACTCAATTCAAAAGATAGGATTAGATTTCATAATGTTTGTAATAGACAAGTGATTCAAATGAAGTGTTTTGTCTGCATTTTTCCTATTTTAAGATATCTCATTAGTTAAAAGGTTTAGAATGAAGAAAGGCAAGACGAATCCCAAACATCAACCCTGAGATACTTTGAGAGTTGATATTTAACTGATTCCTTAAAGGAAGTCCATCTTGCACTTAATACCTAAATTAAAATGAAGTTAGGCAATCTTTTCAATATCCCAAACACAAAATCATTTGTCAACCTCATTGGACCTTTTATTAGGGTATTCTAAAAGATTATGCCCTGTCAAGAAGTACCCTCGCAATGGGGCAAAAAGGAGGTTAAGAGCATCTATCAGAAGAAAAGACTTAAAACTAATTTGTACTTGCTTTAGTCGCATCAATTTAAAAGTAATTGTTACCATTGATAATTAATTTCCTCTAAGATGAAGAAAGGCATCCATTTTAAACACTAAAACCACGTATGCTTTGAGGTGCAAGCCAAAAAGAAAGAACAATTGTCTTAAATGAAAAAAAAAAGAGTAAAAATAAGAGTGTGAAATGAAAAATGAAAAAGGTGATCAAAGCTCTAAAGCATAAAAGGATACGGGGTAGAGAAACCCATCCTCGAATAAAGACCCACATTTCAAATAATAGCCCTAAAGACATGGTCAAAGCAATTAAGCTTGAAATAAGCCGGGGTAAATACCAAAGTTTCCCCCCCTAAAAATTATTGCAACTAGCACATGGCTTATGGGCCCCTTACAATTCTACCTTTCCATAAAGGCCCTTTTGATTAAAGGAGATAACTTATCCTTGGTAAAAGTTACATTTGCAACTGGGGTAAGCATAATTTTAGTTTTATCTATAAGGTTTTTTACTTATAAACCCAGGTTAAGGAGCAATTCTTTCATAAAAAGCCATTTTAATAATATCCATTTTGAAACTGAGGACTAAAAGCCTTTATTACATTATAGTTCGAAAAAGACCTAATGGATTGATTAAAAGGGTATTACTTACAAGGTGGACCATAATTTTTTGAATTGAAGTCAAAAGAAAAAAGTTTAGGCCAAGAGTGTGAGGAAGTCCTTTTAGACTAAACCTAACTTTAATAAGATATCCTTTGATAAGAAGAAATTTGAAGAAGTCATAGAAAGTTATGTGCCCTTGAAGGAAAGAAAGGGTTCTCCTAGACAAAGGCGGCTTGAAAGATCAAGTTGTTGTGTCATTGAAAGGCTTACACACTACTAAAATAATCTAAACTTGTTAGTAAGTAAAAAAAAAAAAATTGTGATAAATTTGATTCCCTCTCATTTCGGTCCTTTCTTTTGTCCGCATTCCCTTGGTGGTCCAGGCTTTCAACAAGATAAGAATCTTTATTTCTTTTGAAAGTCATCTTCTCCAAAGTCATCCTTAGCAGTAAGCTTCTATCATTACCCCGGCAATAAGTGTTTTAAAACAAGTTTTCTTCCTTATAAACACCTAATTTTTGCCCCATTTTATTGGGTTATAGGGTCCTAAATTAGAAAAAAATTCAAAAAATAAAGGAAATTAAAGAAAACCCAAAAAATTAAGAAATTTAGAAAAAATAAGAATTATAGAAAGATATAAAAAATTAAAAAATAAGAAAAAGAACAAAAAAAAATAAATTTCAAAGAAAAGTACAAAAATAGGAAGTGTAGAAAGAAACCCTAAAAAATAAAAAGTTTAGAAAATAATTTTTTTTAAAAAATTTTGAAAATTGAAAAATTACAAAAGAATAAGAAAAGTTAAAAAAAAAAATAAAAGATTTTAGAAAACAACTTTTTATTAGGGTAGATTTTTTTTAATTAGATTTAGAAATTGAGATGTTGAATTTGGGCTTAGATTTAAATCTAACCCAAGCTGATTGAGTCTAAGTTGTAAATATAGATAAGGCACAGGCCAATGGCCTAATGGTTAAGCATATGGATTGGGTTTAGGTATTAAGGATGAGGTCTTGGGTTCGAGTCTTAGAGGGGGCATGCAAATTTTTTTTTTTTTTTTTTACTTTTTATCACATCAGAGATTGTAACGTGTTAAGATCTAATTGCACCACATGTTAGCTACGCGGCATGTTACGCCAACTGCCATGTGTCACGTAATGACACGTGACATGTCGGGTTTGGTCTCCTTAGATTTTCTCACGTGGAGCCTAGTTAGTCAGCCCAATTTTTAATCATTTTTTACTCCCTTTAAGTTGGAATTTTGCCAAATTAATGGCGAAATTGCAGACTACGCATGGCTTACTAAGAATTAAGATAAAAAACACGTCCAGTTTTGGCCTTTATGAGGATTAAATGAGTCTTCAAAATTCGAAAAAAAACTTAAAATTTGGAAATTGTCATTCATTTCGATTTTGATTTTCCTTGCTTATTAGGGTAATCTTGTGTATAAAAGGAGCTTCAGGGAGTTCAGACAACCACATACAACCTTGTATGAGCTCTAGAATCATTCGAAACACCTCCATTCACTCTTCCCGGTCACTCTCTCTCTACTAAGCTCTCTCTCTCTCTTCGGATCTCTCTCCCTTGAGCTCATTACCATAACCAAACACCCTTACTAGCTTCCCTACCTTGCAAGCTTCTGAACTCGACCACTCTCGCCCTTCTATTGCCTGGTTGAACCACCACCCCCTAAAACCCTAGCCACTGCGAAACCCCAATTTCGAAACCACTACACCGATCCCCTTTGATCTCGATTGACCCTATGGCCACTCTGCCTATGTCCTTAAACCCCACACCATACTCCCCTTTCAACTCCAACAACCCTCGATAGCACCACCCAAGCACCACCGTTGACCGCTACTTACCAACACCCCCTTCGATTTAGTGGTTAGATTAAGCTAAATCGTGCCTTGCTGCTGCTATTGAAGAGGAACCAAAGATCCAACCCGACTTAGAGATTTGACTCACAGCCAGATTCGTGATTCGATCAAGCGCTCGAATCGACCCACATCAGACTTGACCCGCGTGTCCAAGAGCCTTTCCTAGTCTGATTCTTTTTTCAGATTGTTTATTTATTTATTTTATTTATTTACTTGTTTATAATGTAAATGTAATAAAAAAAAAGAAAAAAGAAAAAAGTAGAGAAAAGGTAGTTTAATTAGTTATTTATTTTTAGTTTAATAAAAAATAAATAAATAGATAGAAATAAAAAATATAAAAATAAAAATAAGTGAATAAGGAGATGAGTAATAAAATTGTTTTATCACTTAGAAAATTGATTTTCGAAAGATAAAACAAAAATAAATCAACCATTTTTTCATTGAAAATTTCCAAAAAAAAAAAAAAAAATCCAATTTAGGGCTCTTTAAGAAAATTTCTTAAATAAATCAAAATGAGTAAAAACATAAACTCAGCTGTTTCAAAAATAAAAATCAACTCAACCCATTAAAGTTTTTTATAAAAGAACTATATATGTTTGATCTCGAATAACTGATACGTAAGCACATTTGAGGCAACGATAAAAATAAAAATAACTTATTTTTCCTTTTTCTTTAGTTTAGATTATTTTGGTTATCTAATTAGAATAATAATAACCAAGTTTTTTTTTTTAAATTAAAAGGTGATTTTTAAGTTTAATTTTAATTTTGGAAAGTCAATGTTACTCGTAAGGGTTTAAAATTCCTAACTCTTCGATTCATGATCTCTAGTTTCAAAAATTGGTTTTTCTCGTTAGATTAGTGGCTAAGTTATAACCAATTTACCTAATTGGTTATAACTTAACTGTTTTTCCCGACTCTGGTTGGGTGACGATTCTATAGTTGTTTTCAAAATAAAAGGACCGTTTTTTTTTAAACCCTAGTCAAGGATTAGTATTAAATGGGTAAGGTTTAGTACTGATCGGTTTAGAGAAGACCTAATTTTATAAAAAACCGGGAGGGTGAAAAATCAGGCTTAACATTCCTATCATCCAAAGTTCAGAGATATACTCCCACATAAAAATCACTCCCAAATTGGCCTTAGAGGCCAAAATCATCCTCTTTGACATGATTGGCCTCATGGTTAGTGTCACCCACCTCTCTTCCTATCTAGGGATTTTATCCCTAGTAGTTCCTCCATCATTTACGATTGTCAATCAACAAATTTGTCTTTGCCAAATAAACTCCTTTTACTTCACTCCCCATGGATCATTTACTCTTTACAACATTATCCATGTAGTAAAAACCATCGGATCATATGCTTTCAGAATGCTATCCTAACCTTGAAACCTTCGGATCATATGCTTTCAGAGTGCTATCATGACCTTGAAACCTTCAGATCATATGCTCTTAGAGCGTTATCCTAACCTTGAAACCATTGGATCGTATGCTCTTAGAGCGTTATACTGACCTTGAAAACCTCGAATCGTATGCTCTTAAAACGCTATCCTGACCTTGAAACCTTTGGATCGTATGCTCTTAAAGTACTGTATTAACCTTGAAACCATCGGATCGTATGCTTTTAGAGTGCTATTTTGACCTTGAAACCATCGGATTGTATGCTCTCAAAGTACTATGTTGATATTGAAACCCTTGGATCGTATGCTCTCAAAACATTATCCTGACCTTGAAACCTCGGATTGTATACTCTCAAAGCGCTATCTTGACCTTAAAACCCTTTAATCGTATGCTCTTAGAGTGCTATCCTGACCTTGAAACCCTCAAATCGTATGCTCTCAAAGCGCTATCCTGACCTTAAAACCCTCGGATCATATGCTCTTAGAGCGTTATCTAGACCTTGAAACCATTAGATCGTATGCTCTCAAAGTACTATCTTCACTCAAGGCGAAACCCAAGGATCACATGTCCTAGGAGTGTTATCCTAATTTCTTGTCACTCTTTATAAACCCGCCTAGGTTAATGAGCTTGGAAGGGCACAACCAGGTTCTCTTGATCAACTTAGGATTACTAGTTCTTTAGAGACACTCTTACTTGGGTTAGTGAGCCTAAAGAGGCATAATCAGGTTTCATTTCTTCACCAAATCCCCAGTTAATCATTTTAAAGTCATCCTAGGGGCAAAAATAATGTCTCTTTGTCTTTATGGCAAAGCTTTATTTAAACTTCGCTATATTTAAACTTCGCTATAAAGAGGGGTAGCTGTAGATACTCAATTTTTACTCCCTTTATTTTATTTCTTCAATAGGTCTTAAATTAGGAAAAATACAAAAAAATAGGAAATTAAAGAAAACGCAAAAAAATAAAGAAATTTAGAAAAAAAAAAAAGAATTTTAGGAAAAATACAAAAAAAGAGAAAAAGCACAAAAAAAAAAAAGAAATTTAGAAAAATACAAAAAATGGAAGATTTAGAAAAAAAAAAAATCTTTTAGATAATTTAGTAGAATATAATAAAATAAAGAGAAGGTCATTGGGTTTGGGCTTAGATTTGAATCTAACCTAGGTTGACCTAGTTTATATGTACAATTATGACTTAATATTACATATGACTTGGAGATATTGGGTTCAATCTATGAAATGTACAAAATGCATCTTTTATTTTCTTTTCTCACTTTATTGCCACGTCATCGCCACGTTACGGGCCACATCATTTACTAACTCACTCCTACACACGCTGGATGCACTCCTACACATGTAGCTTTGTATTTGGCATCACATATTGTTCAGATTCGTTCAATCCAAACATGGAAGAAAATCATATTGCATTTAATATTTTCCATCCTTAACTCGACCATGATGCCTATAAATAGGGGTCTACTCTTCAGTTTCAACACACAACAAAACTTTGAAACACTTTAGAAAAACAAAAATTGAAACTCCCTCTCTCTAATATGGTTCCTTTCTCTTTAAGATAGCATCCCCTATGGTGTTTTTTGATGAAAACTACCACCATCAAATTTTCCGAGTTGATACAAGCTGATTAAAGCTGATCGAGCTAAAGTGAGCCAATCCAAGTTGAAGTAAGCCAACCGGAGCTAATTGGAGCTGACTAAGCTGAAGTGAGTTAACCAGAGTTGACCCTAAGCCGATCTAAGTCGAAGTAAGCCACTCCGAGCTGCTTCTAAGTCGTCTGAGCTGATCTGAAGCCAATCCAAGCCAACTTGGTTTGTTGGTTTTTTTTTTTTCTCCTTTTTAATTTTATTTATTTGTAAATGTTATAAATGAGAAAAAAGAAAAAAGAAAAAAAGAACAAAAAAGAAAAAAGGAAGAGAAGAAAAACAAAAAGGGAAAAAAAAAGTAGTTTATTTTTTTTTTTTGGTTTAATAGAGATAAATAGAATAAGTAATAAAATAAACAAGATAATATAATAAAAAATAAATAAATAAATAGGTTAGTGAATAAAAATTGTTTTGACACTTAGAAAAATCGAGTTTTCAAAAAATAAATGAAAATAAATGGACCCTTTCCAAATTAGGACTATTTTAGAGTTTCTAAAAATAAAACACCAATTAGGACTCTTTAGGAGAATTTCCTTGAATAAATTGAACCGGATAAAAATGTAAATTTAACCTTTTTTCAAAAATTAAAATCAAATTACCCGCTAAATTTTTTATAAAAGAATTATGTACATTTGATCCCGAATAGTTGATATATAGGCACTTACGGAGTGACGATAAAAATAAGAAAAACTTAATTTTCCCATTTTAGTTTAGATTGTTTGAATTATCCCATTTGGGTAAATAATTAAGTTTTGTCTTTTAAAATTAAAAGGTGATTTTGAAGGTTAATATTAAATTTGGAAAGTTAATGGTACTCGTAAGGATTTAAAATTCCGAACCCCCGAACCTAAATCTCTTATGTTAAGACCCTTCTTTTCAAAATCGTTTTTTATTGAAAGACTAATGGCTAAGTTATAACTAATCTACTCAATTGGTTATATTTTAACTCTTTTTTCTGACTTCAATCAGATGGCAACTCTAAAATGATTTCAAGATATAAAAGAACCGGTTTTTCTTTAAACCTTAGTCGAAGGTCAATATTAAACGGGTAAGGGTTTAATATTGGTCAACTTAAAAAGGACTTGATTTTAAAAGAACCAAGAGATGAAAAACTAAGCTCAACAAACTCTAGTAGTTGCCTGATCAACAAAAAGTCGGCATGTTAGCCTTTAATAGCTTCTTAGAGCTTGGTTTTACTCAAAATCAAAGTCTTCTTGGGTCTTTGAGCAAGTTTAGCTTGTAGCTTACCAACTTAACTTAGTGTCATAGGGTTTAAAGTGATCTTCCTTTCATCCTTCTCAAACACATAGGTGCTCTTGAATCCATCATGCATAACCCTCCGATAAAAAGGTTATGGTATGCCTAGCAATATATGATATGCACACATAGGTAGCACGTCACAAAGAATTTTATTAGAATAATTTCCAATAGAGATTGATAGCAATACTTGTTGAGTGATATGTATTGATTCTTTCTCATTTAGCTAATGTAACTTATACAACTTCAAGTATAAGCTAGTCGACAATGTAAACACTTAATTTTTACCCCCTTTATTTTATTGTTTTTTTAAATTTTAATTTAATTTTATTTCTTCAATAATTCCTAAATTAGTAAAAATACAAAAAAATAGGAAATTAAAGAAAACTCAAAAAATAAGGAAATTTAGAAAAAAAAAAAAGAATTTTAGGAAAATACAAAATTAGGAAAAAAGCACAAAAAATAGGAAAATCGAAAAAATATAAAAAAAATAGAAAATCTAGGAAAAAAATAATACGAAAAATAAGAAATTTAGAAAATAAAGGAAAATAGAAAAAAATAGTGAATTTAGAAAATAATAAATTTTTAGGTTATTTAAATAAAATATAATTTTAATTTAAATAATTTTAAATGAAAGGCCATTGGGCTTGGGCTTAAATTTGATTCGGGCTTAAATTTGAATTTAGCTTCAGTTGACTTGATATTGCACATACGAATAAGAAAAAACCAATAGCCTAGCTAGATAAGCACTTAGACTTAATGTTACATACAACTTGGAGATCCTGGGTTCAATTTATGAAATGTGCAAAATGTATCTTTTATTTTTTTTTTCTCACTTCATCGCCATGTCATGAGTCACATCATCGCCACATCATTTACTAACTCACTTCTAAGTGAAGTAGACACACTCTTACATGCGTTAGATACACTTTGACACACTCTTATATGCATAGCTATGTATTTGGTACCACATATTGTTCAGGTTCATCCAATCCAAAATTAGAAGAAAATTATATTGCATTTAATTTTTTTCATTCTTAACTTGATCATGACACCTATAAATAGGGGTCTACTCTTCATTTTCAAAACACAACAAATCTTCGAAATACTTTAGAAAAACAAAAATCAAAGCTTCCTTTCTCTAGCATGCTTCCTCTCTCTCTTTAAGATAGCATCCTTTATGGTGTTTTTTGACGAAACCACCACCATCGGATTTTCTGAGCCTACCAGAGTTGATCGAGTCGAAATGAGCCAACCTTAAGCCGATCGAGCCGAAGTGAGCCAATACAAGTCGAAGTGAGTTGATAAGCTGATCCGAGCCGCCTTTGAGTCGTCCAAGTTGATTCAAAGCCAATCCGAGTTGACCCGGTTTGTTTGTTTTTTTTATTTTTTTTATTTGTAAATGTTATAAATGAGAAAAAGAAAAAAGAAAGAGAAGAAAAGAAAAAGGAGAAAAAGGAAAAAAAAGGAAATAGTCTATTTATTTATTTATTTTTATTTTAATAGAAATAGATAGAATAAGTAAAATAATAAATAAAATAAAAATAAAAATAAATAAGTAAATAGAAAGAATAAAGATTATTATTTCTTTTTGTTACTTAGAAAATTGATTCTTTAAAAATAAAATAAAAATAAATCAATCATTTTTCAAATTAGGATCGTTTAGAATTTCCAAAAATAAAAACCAATTTAAGGCCCTTTAGGAAATTTTCTTAAATAAATCAAAATGGAATGTAAACTTAGCTATTTTAAAAACTAAAATCAACTCAACTTACTAAAGTTTTCATTAAAAAGAACTGCATATGTCTGATCCTGAATAACAGGTATGTAGGCACCTACGGGGTGACAATAAAAATAAAAAAAACCTAATTTGCCTTTTTCTTTAGTTTAGATTATTTTGTTTATCTAATTAGAGTAACCAATAATCAAGTTCTGTTTTTCAAAATTAAAAGGTGATTTTTAAGTTTAATTCTAATTTTAGAAAATCAATGGTACCCATAAGGGTTTAAAATTCTTAACCCCTGAATCTAGATTCTTTGGTTTCAAAAACTGTTTTGTAAAATTAGTTTTAATCGTTAGACTAGTGATTAAGTTATAATCAATCTACCTAATTGGTTATAATTTAACTATTTTTCCTGACTCCGATCGGGTGGCGACTCCAAAATTGTTTTCAAAACGAAAAGGAATAGTTTTTTTTAAACCCTAGTCGAGGATTGGTATTAAATGGGTAAGGTTTAGTACTGATTGGTTTAAAAAAGACCTAATTTTATAAAAGAACTGAGAGGATGAAAATTCAAGTTTGATAGACAACTTTAGCTTTTTAACTAGGTTTGCAGACATGACATTAGTGTAACTTCCACTATCTACTATAAGTGTACATATCTACTCATTCACCTTACATGTGATGTAGAACAAACTCTCTCTCTATACCTCTTCAATAGAGGGTTCCAAACTCATTGCATGTCAGATAATCAAGGTTAGCTTATCCAAATCTTTAGCAATTAAATCTTCCTTAACCAGTTTGGAATTGACCTTAATCTCTTCCTCCACTTCTTTTTCCTCCTCTGGTTCTTCATCTATGTTGTCTACTTTAATCTTTGGGGCATCTCTCTTGATAAACATAGTTCTTCGATTCAGACATTGGGTGGCCATATGTCTAAACCCTTGGTACTTAAAGCATTTGATTTGGCTTATTTTCCTCCCAGATCCTTATCCCTTCTCATAAGTTCTCGATATCATGTCACCATTAGTTGGTCAGCCCTTTTATTTAGCTTTAACATCCGTTCTTCTTCTTAGCTCGGCACTTTGTTGAGCTCGATAACTTCCTTGAACAGGTCGGCCTGGTTGGTTCATTGGAGGTTGGTTCAGCCTATTCCTGCTTTGCCTTTCTACTTGCTGGGCTATTCTTATAGCCTTATCTAATATAGTAAACTGTTGAAGCGCTATGACATCTTGGATGTCGCCTCTTAATCCATTGAGAAATGGATACTATTCGAGTTGATGGTTCATCCACTTTACACTAAATCATGAGTATTTGAAACTCCTAAACATAGTCATCAACAATTTGACCTCCTTATCTCAACTCTTGAACTTAAGCAAAGGTATCCTACAAGTAAGTATCCAGCATAAATCTGTTTTTAAGTATCCTCTTCATCTCAGGCTAAGTATTAACTTCCCTATATCCTTCTCGCATCCTCATAATTTGGAGGTTCTTCTACTACATTACGGCATAACCTGAGAACTCTACAACAACAGTCCTCACCTTCTTGTAGTCCTTGTATTGGTAATAATAATAATAAAAAAAGCTTTACCTTCTCTTCTCAATCTAGATAGTCGTCAACATTTCTAAAACCATTGAAGCTCAAAATTTGAAGCTTTACATGGTCTGCAGCTTAAGTTGCTTGAGCTCGCTCCTCTTCCTCATTGTTTTCCTTCATCATTTATATCACCCAAGTTAATCTTTCTTCATACTCGTCCTCCTACTCCTTTAGCCCGAACTTGTCAAGCTGAGATTTGTCCTCTAGCAAGTCGAGTGGCTTGGGGAGTATTCTACATGGCCTCGATAAGTTGAAAGGCTAATGTACGAATAGCTCTAGTCAAATTGGCTATAAGGTTAGTTGTTTCTTCAATTGGTTCATCAATACTTCTAGGAGTGTTTTAGGGTTATCATCCATGGTGGACAACACCACTGTTGTTATCTCCAATACCAGCGTTAATACTTGGATTCGTCATTTATTTCAACAAAACTAATAGGGATCAAGGACCGATTACACACTCCCGAGCCCGAGGGTTCTCTTAAGTGGTTTGCTGAGCTGTTTGTTACGCCCCGAAGTCGCAGAGTCGCAGAGTCGCAACAGTCCCGCCGTGTAAACCATTCTATGATAGTAATTGGCCTCACAGTGCCTATCATAGACATAATCTACATAAGGCGTCGACGACTCCTCGCTTTGAAGTAAACAGTTCGATTAATAAATATACTACAATCATGATAAATATCACAATTTCTAATAAACATATATAATTATATATATATATATATGTCTCCACAGAGCTTCCCAGGAAGTTTCATACAAACATGACAGTTCACTAGATTACATAATAACTATTAGTCTTTCACTCTTAATTACATGGTCACTCTAGTCACATATTATATTAAGTAACTTGATCCTCACTCTCCTGGCTTCAAATGGACTAACCTCTGGGTAATTGTAGGGCGGCATAGTACTTAAAGAGATCACAAATCAGAATCTGCAAAAGGATCTATAAGGGTATGAGCAACTACAGCTCAGTAAGTTGAATTGGAGACTCATGAATGCATACAAGCACAAATAGGGTTATCAAACAATTATTTTCATGCAATGCATCAATTAAGTGTCATCGCACAACGTAGTCCGGTCCGTTGTGAAATCAGAGAAATTTCACCCGCTCCAATCCGGGTTGAGGAGTTCCATGTTATGCAGCAGCTCACAACCAAACCCAGGCTTGTGGAATGGAGACCACGCTCCTCCCGCGACTACCTTCGAACCATTGACTTCACCCCCGCTGCGACCTCCTCTCCTATCACTTAGTTCGATTGAGGATGAAGAAGGGACCATTTTGCAATCCTGCGCTATCCCTTTCGAAGGGGTCGGTATTTGGTTAGAGAATCCTATGATCCCCTAACGGGTTGTAATGCATGATATTTTTGGTTATTAGGGTCGACTAAGATTAAATTCCGTTTAGGGTGTTCAAACAAGTTCATACCAATTCAATCAGTCACAAAACCATTCATAATACAAACTTCAGCATGAATTCAGATACATCAAACACATGCGCAAGCTATTTACAATCACAACCATATACAAGCCTAAGTCTCCGAGTACTACAAAACTAGTACTCTATTACAATAAGCAATAACCCAACTTACTTGAATTTGCTCGATCGCTCGATCCTCTAGTTGCGTGCTTATTTGTTTCTGGGTGTCCTATAATACAAATAGGTTCTTTTAGTACTTATATTTTATGGATTCTTATTCTAATTCATAATGTAACTCATTTTCCTCATGTATACCTATAACGTATTAATAATTCGTTGTATTCTATTTCAGGTTTCGGCTCCTAAACTAGATTCTAGTTTTAATTCCTAAGTCTTAATTAGGCTCGAATCCCAATGTGACATTAATCACATTACGCTCGGGTACTCAAATATCCTATTGGGTCGTAATTTGGTGTTCTAAACTATTCGGTACACGCTAACCCTAATTGAAGTGTCGGATTTATTCCCGATGTGTAAAAATCTTACATTTTAGATATTTACCTAAAATTAAATGTCATTTTAGATTTATTATTTTTCTGATTTCTATTATAATATTATCTAAATAACCTTATTTTTTAGATTTATTAATTTACATTTTCACATATTACTAATTTATTATATTACTTACCTAATTTCCCTAATTAACCATACTTAGTACCTAAAGGCTAGGATTAGGGTTCCACTGCAGAGATTAACTTCCCTAAACATATAATTAATATCCCAATCAGCAATTAACATCCTAATCACCTAATTAATCCTAACACCCAATTTTACCATCATTTTAGGGCTAAAAATTAACTTAAAAATTTCGAAAATTAATTTTAAAAAAATGGCTTCATAGCACTGTTCTACATCATATGAGCATCCTACAGAAAAATTTTGAGCTTCAAACTACATCCCTAAGCCTATTTATTTTCCGGTTTAATCATGCTCGGTTTTGAACAATTTGTTAAGGAACCTATATTTCCAGACATAATTAAACTAAATTAATATTTTTCCCTAGATCTACATACAATAAAACCTCAGAATAACAAGTTTCATAATTTTTTGGGCAAAATAAATAATTTTACAAAATTATACAAAAATCAGGTGAATAAATGACAAACCGGTTCAAAGCTTTTTGGCCGTCCAAACCCGGTCCAATGTTGTCGGCCTGTCCAGGCGGTGGTTCTAGTGTAGGGTGGTGGTGGTGGTTCGGTCCCAGGTGGTGGTGAGTGGTGGTTTTGGTTTACTTGCCTAATCTGTACAGTTTTCTTTTTATTTTTTTTTTATTTTTTGGATTTTCTCTCGATTTTTTCAATGTTTCGATTTTGCTTAGATCCTAAACTGACCAAATGACTTCTGGAATTTTTTTCCTTATTTATAGACAATTGTAGAAATTAATGTGCATTAATTTGATGGGATTTTGCCCAAATTCCTTGATTTTTGGCTTTTTGTTTGTCTAATTCTTATTGGTTTTTTTTTTCTTCCTGACCATGACCTGATCTTGTTGTAGCTTATCCTCTTCTGATTTTTTTTTTATTTTTCTATAATTATTTTGTATTTTTCTTTAATTATTTGTTTAGTTTTTGGCTAATTTGGGTAATTACGCGTATTTTTATCTACACGTAAATATATGTGGGGTACACGTGAACATTCCTAAATATTATTTTGGTCATTCTAAAATTTTTAGTATACATATAATCTATCTCTAGTAATTTATTAGTTATTATATTATACTTTTCGCCTTTTCGGTAATTAGCAATTATTATGCTTAAAATTTGAAAATTTTATAGTCTCCTATTTTACTTCTTATTTTCTTAAATTTAAGTTTACAGGGTCATTTTTACTAGTATTTCGCTAAATAGTTTATAATTTGGGTTTGATTGGATCCTTTAGCCGATCATCCTAAACCTTGGATTTTAAACTCAAACTTACGGTTACTTGGCTTAGCTTTAGGGCTTACATTGTTTAAGTTGAGTTAAGTGCCGAGGAGCAGTGCTTGCCCTAGTATGATCTACTGAGCTACTTTGATCTCCATGTAATCTAAGGTATTGCTGAGGTGATCAACTAGCATGCCGAGCCAAATCCTCCTCTAAACCATAGTCCCAATGCCAAATATGAATCCAATAATCCCCATTATTGCTGAGGCTAATCAAAATTATCAAGAGCTAACCTTCCAAAGCTAACCCCATGTGAGCTGTCTCTAAACTAACCATTATCCAACCCCTTCTGACGTCGAACAGGCCTGAACCAAGGCTTACCTCTACTCAAATCACAATACTATCAAAATCACCATAAAAACATGCACGCATTGTCCTTTACTGACATTTGTACTATCCTTTCTAACAAAGGATGTCCACATTCCTTCTTTTGCATGATTTCATATTTTCCTTATGGATTATTCTCTTTTGTTTTTAGCAAATATGGACTATTCTTTTGTAATTTTTGTAACTTATGATTTGCCCTAACGAGATGATATAAATATTGTCATACTGTAAAAGTTGAATCATTAGAATACAGAGAATACATTGAGCTTTTTCACTCTTAAGCTAAGTGTTCCCCTTACTCTTAAGTTACTCTTATCTAGCCTATTTGAGCGTGGATTAGTGACGAGTGATCTCCGGCCATACTTGTGCGTCATATCAAGGGTGATATGGGCTCGTGTAAGGCGTTAGTGTATCATATCTTTCATCGGTACACGGGAAACCCCTGCTTAACCTTCGACTATTATTTACCTTTCAAGCCATCTTGTGGCTTAAACCTACCCTATTGGTAGCGCGTGATATCGGGTTTATGTGTTTATCCACGAGTCCATATCATCTTAGTATCAGAGCTTGGCTATGTTTAAAGCTAGATTTTGCTACTGTATTCTTTTAATAGTTTGTCACTGCTCTCACATGATAGTGATTCTATTGTTAGCCTTGAAGTTTAGTAGTGAGAAATGTTTTGTACTTTGTTTCCCCTGTTTTCGATACACCAAAACAAAGTGTGGTTGACTGTGTGTTTGTTGAGAAATTATCATTGTGAAGTAAACATCAATGTTGGATTCAAGTGTACAAGGGACTTTGGGAAACTAAGAAAGTGATACTCGACATGACCAAGGGCAAGAAGGAAGCTCTTCACCTCAATCAGTGGGTGACAACTTAGATAAGCTTAGCAACTTGGTAGCTAGCCTGGTGACTGTTATCCAAGAAGATAGACAACAAGCTAAAAGTAGCCTCATTATAGAACGTGTTCAACAATAGCAAGGCAATGGTCAATTTGGCCGGGTTAATGCCCCTACTTGCCTACCTCCAGCTGAAGGAGTTGGTAAGGACACTAGACGTAGGTTAACGCTTGAAGAGATTGAGGAAGAAGTGGAAGGAGATGATAATGTAGAAGATTATTACGGAGCTAAAGAAAGAAATGTATGAGCCCCTAGAATTGAAGGACTCAAGATGCATATCCTAAGTTTTTCTGGAAGTAGTGATGCCGAAGACTACCTAGATTGGGTAGACAAGATTGAAAAGTAGTTTGAATGCTATGAAGTGCTCGAAACTGCAAAGGTTAGGCTAGTTGTGTTGGAGTTCACT
The DNA here is from genome assembly GCA_024138015.1 of Lumnitzera littorea. Lineage (NCBI taxonomy): Eukaryota > Viridiplantae > Streptophyta > Magnoliopsida > Myrtales > Combretaceae > Lumnitzera > Lumnitzera littorea. The sequence goes on from JAMXBB010000006.1 coordinate 23,438,591, forward strand.
AGTTATGCCATCTTATGGTGGAGGAACTTATAAGCCACAGGAAGAAGGGAAGGAGAACGAGAGATTATGATTTGGGATGACATGAAGAGAGTTATATAGAGAAGGTTCGTGCCAAGCTATTATCTATAGGATGCCTTCAAGAGACTGCAAGAATTGAGGCAAGGAGGATTGAGTGTGGATGCTTACATTAAGGAGTTCCAAATGCTAATGATCTGGTGTAAAGTTGTGGAGCTAGAAGACTGAACTGTGTCTCAATTCATTGGTGGATTGAAGTATGAGATTGGGAATGTCCTAGAAACCTTGGATGTTAGAATGCTCGATGATGCAATCTGAGCTACCTAGAGGATAGAAAGGTACTGAATAGGAAGATTTCGACTAAGCGTTAATCGTCCTGGCAGTAGCCGACCTGTTCTGAGTAGACTTGTATGAACAGAACCAAACAAGGTTACCGAGACCCGATCTGCTTAAACTACCCGAGCAGAAGAGAAGGAACTACCAAGGAAGTTTGAGAAAGGCTAAAGTTCAGGGAGGAAGACGAGTGAGATCAAGTGTTTCAAATGCTAAGGATTTGGACACATGGCTGCTCAGTGTTCGAATAGGCGAACAATGGTAATCAGAGGCGAGGTGTTGACTGTTGAAGTTGATAGTACTAATGAGGAAGTAAAGAAGTTGAAGGAGGACGAATAGACTAAGTATCTGAGGAAGAAGTTATCTACAGCGAAGAAGGCAACTTCATGTCAACAGCTCTAGTATTGAGGAGGATGATGAGTATCAGTCTTATGCCTAAAGACGAGTAGAGGGAAAATCTCTTCTATATTGGGTGTAAGGTGAATGAATCACCATGCGCGCTGATTGTAGACAGTGGGAGCTACACTAATGCAGCCTTTGCATTTATGGTCCAGCAGTTGAAATTGCCAACCATGCCCTACCTGAAACCTTACAAGCTTCATTGGCTCAGTGATAAGAGCGCTTTACAAGTGAATAAACAGGTGTTTATGTCGATTTGTATAGGTAGATATTGAGACAAGTTGCTTTGTGATGTGTTGCCTATGAGCGCATCCTATCTTCTACTTGGATAACTATGGATGTTTGATTAAGCAGTTATGTATGATAGTAGAAGGAACACAAGTTCTATTGAGCATGAAGGAAGAAAGGTAAAATTGAGTCCCATGGTTATCGAGTAGGTAAAGGTCATGCAGTCCCAGCTTAGCCGAACCTTAAAGAAGGAGGCTTTGGTATTGACCTAAGTCAAACTGAAAAGAGAAATGGAGTTGGAGGGACTTACCTATCTGCTTGTCAAGAGGCTTCTAGAGATGAGACTTAGGGAGGAAGAGCTATCGACCGAGGTAAAAACCCTACTGGAGGACTTTGCTGACCTGTTTTTAGAGGAGCTACTGGAGGGTCTACCCCTAATCCAAGGCATCGAGCATGTGATTGACCTGTAGCTAGGGGCTGCCTTGCTAAACAAGCCTACCTATAAGCTGAACCCTGAACGGGTTGCTGAGTTGCAGAGGCAAGTAGTCGACCTCATGGAGAAAGGGTACGTGCATGAGTCCTTGAGCCCCTGTACTGTACCGGCCTTATTAGTGTTGAAGAAAGATGAGTCTTGGAGGATGAGTGTAGAGAGCCAATCCATCAATCGAATCACCATCAAATATAAGTATCCCATACCTAAGCTCAATGACATGCTAGACGAGTTAAGTGGAGTAAGAGTGTTCTCCAAGATAGATCTCAAATCTGGATACCATCAGATTCGAATATGTGAAGGTAATGAGTGGAAGACTACCTTCAAGACACGACATGGTTTGTATGAATGGCTTATAATGCCATTTGGATTGTCCAATGCGCAGAGCACATTCATGCTACTCATGAATCATGTGCTTTGAGTGTTATTGGGAAGGTTTGTTGTAGTTTATTTTGACAACATCCTAGTTTACAGTCTTGACCTGGAGACGCACCGATAATACCTTCGACAAGTGCTTGTAAAACTCTTAGTCGAACAGCTTTACGCCAATCTGAAGAAGTGTGATTTTTGCCAATCCGAAGTGATCTTCTTGGGATTTGTTGTGAGTAGAAGAGGCATTTGAATTGATGAGAAGAAGATTAGAATGATTATAGAATGGCCTAAGTTGACTTGTTCTGTTGACGCGAGGAGTTTCTATGGCTTGGTATCAGTTTATCACCGATTCATAAAAAACTTTAGTACGATTGTGGCCCCACTCACTGAACTCTCAAAGAAGAATGTTGAATTTAGATGGGGTGAGAAAGAGAGGAGGAGTTTTGAGGAAGTGAGAGAGGCTAACTACAACCTTCGTCTTAGCTCTACCGAGTTTTGACAAGATATTTAAAGTAGAGTGTGATACGTCCGAACTAAGCGTAGGTGTTGTGCTGATGCAAGAAGGCTGACTTATTGCTTACTTTAGCGAGAAACTTTAAAGAGCCACACTCAACTATTCCGTCTATGACAAGGAGTTCTACTCCTTAATCCAAGCCCTAACAATGTGGCAACACTACCTGTTGCCTAAGGAATTCGTGATCTACACTGATCATGAATCCTTGAGATATCTAAAGAGTTAATTGAAGTTATTATGGAGACAGGCTAAGTGGGTTGAGTTCATGGAGGGTTTTTTTTTTTTTTTTATGTTGTAAATTACAAGAACGGAAAGAACAATGTAGTGGTTGACGCCCTATCGAGACGACATACCCTCCTGACCGAACTACAGACGAAGCTACTTGGTTTTTCAACCATCAAGAATTTGTGTGCCAAGGACCTATACTTTGGTCTTATTTATATCCGTTGTAAGGAAGGATAGACGTTGGACTACTATTATAGGGAGGATGAATACTTATTCAGGAAGAGGAGGCTATGTATCCTGACCTGTTCTACTCGAGAACTGCTAGTGTGCGAGGCGCATGGAGGGGGATTGACAAGACACTTTGGCCAGTGTCGAATTTATGAGGTATTATCCTCTAGATTCTTTTAGCTAGGGATGAAGAGAGATGCTAAATCCATGCTGGAAAAATGTGTGACCTACCGAAAAGTGAAGAGTTGGGTCGAATAAGGACACTACTATCCTTTACCGATCCTGACCAAACCATAGTCCGAGTTGAGTATGGACTTCATGTTAGCATTACTGAGGAAGTCTCGAGGGAAGGACTCTATCATGGTAGTTGTGGATCGATTTAGTAAGATGGTACATTTCGTGCCTTGTTCTAAGACTAACGATGCTTTGACTATCTCTTTTCCTTTCTTGTAGGAGGTGATTAAGCTTCACGGTGTGCCTAAAACTATAGTTTCAGATCGAGACCCCAAGTTCATGAGCCACTTTTGGAGGACACTTTGGAGGTAACTGGGAACCAAGTTATTGTATAGCACGTCCTGCTATCTACAGATTGATGGGCAGACTGAAGTTGTCAATCGAACTGTGGGAACTTTGTTACGGGTTGCTGTAGAACAAAACATAGCCGATTAGGATTTGTGTTTGCTAATCATCGAATTCGCCTATAATTGGACTACCTATAGTGTCATAAGTATGTCTCCATTCGAAGTCACCTACGAGTTCAACCCCAAGCTCCTATTGGACCAAGTACCCCAATCGAGAACTAATGATGATGACTGGTTAGTTGTCGAGAAAGTTGAAGCCATCAAAACTATGCACCAAAAGGTTGTAGAGCAACTGGGTCGAGTTGCTATTAAGCTTGAGAAGAGAAACCAAGGATGGAAGAAAAGAGAATTTCAACCAAGCAATTTGGTTTGGATGCATCTTAGTAAGGAATGATTCTTAAACTTAAGGAAGAGTAAGTTGTCTGCTAGAGCTGACGGACCTTTTAGAGTGCTTGAAAAGATCAATCCTAATGCCTATAAGATTGAATTACCCGAAGGATATGGAGTCTCAAACTCTTTTAACATTGTTGACCTCCAACCTTATACTCCTGACGACGAGCAAATTGAACTCGAACTAGATTTGATCCTAAATCTCAAATAACCCGGAGGAGATGATAAGGATCAAGGACCGATTATATGCTCTCAAGCCTAAGGGCTCCTTCAGGTAGTCCACCGAGCTATCTGAGGTGAGTTAAGAGCTAAGGAGTAGTGCTTGCCCCAATCCGATTTGTTAAGCTACTTTTCTCTCTATGTCATCTAAGATATTGCCGAAGTAATTGACTAGCATGCCGAGTCGAACCCTCTACTAAACCACAGTCCCAGCACCAAATCCGAATGCAACAATCCCCACTGTTGCTAAGGCTGATAAGAACTATCAAGAGCCGACCATCTGAGGTTAAACCCATGTGAACTATCCCTGAACCAACCATTATCTAGCCTCTTATGACGCCAAATAGGCGTGAACTAAGGCCCACCCTTGCCCGGACCACAATACTGTCAGAATCACCGTAAAAACGCGTATGCACTATCCTTTATTAACATCTGTACTGTCCTTTCTGACAAAGGACGTCCGCATTCCTTCTTTTGCACGATTTCATATTTTCTTTGTAAATTATTCTCTTTTGTTTTTAGCAAATAAGGATCATTCTTTTGTAATTTTTGTAATTTAGGATTTTCCTTAATCGGATGATATAAATACCGTTATATTGTAAAAATTGAATCATTAGAATACAAAGAATATATTGAACATTTTCATTCTCGAGCTAAGTGTTCTCCTTACTCTTGAGCTACTCTTATCTTGCCCATTCGAGCGTGGACTAGTGGCGAGTGACCTTCAGCTATACTTGTACGTCATATTAAGTGTGACCTGAGCTCGTATGAGGTGTTGGTACGTCATATCAAGTGGCCATACTTATGCGTTGGTGCGTCATATCCTTCATCGGTGCATAGAAACCCCTTACTTAACCCTTGACTATCATTTACCTTTCAAGCCATCTTGCGGCTTAGACCCAACTCTTTGGTTGCATGTGATATTGAGTTCGTGTGTTCATCTATGGGTTTGCATTAAAAACTTAGTAACAAACTTAGATTCTAAGAAACAATAAATACGGTTCTTTCAAGGCAAACAACTCGCACAAACACTTGCCTACACATGAAAATTCAAACTAATTGTGGATATAATAACTATCTTGAAGAACAACAAACTAAATTGAAACTTGCTCTATTTTGGTATGCATAAAATAGAGTATAAGAAAGCATACGACAACAGCAAAATCTATGCCTCCAACTTACTTAATCACTCAAAACTAAGCTCTATGTAACTACAACACACGAAACAAACACTACTACTTAAGAAAGATCAAGCACAACTTATCCAAACAAACCTTTGCTTTGATACTAAGATAATACGCAGCACTAAGAGTAGACAAGGGCGATAGTATTAAGATGAGTCCAAGCTTATAGAAAGCTTGAGATAAAGGGTAATGAAATGCAAAAATGAGGAATAAGTAAATGAGATGAACAAAAATAAAAACCACGAATGATTCGAAAGATATGATGTACTAAGGAAACTCTACAGACTCACAAAGCTGACTCAATATGATGCACAAGTAGCTCGTGAGGTCACTTGCCACCTAGTCTTACTTAAGGGTTAGGATAAGAGTAAGGAGGAGAAAGTAAGCATACTTAGCTCATGAAAGGGGAGTATATTCAATATTGGATGTATGATGATTATTGCGGCTATATATTACAAAGGTATTTATACCTGAAATGTTAGGGTATCCTACCTAAAATGGAAAAGACAAAAAAGATATTGCCTAGAAAAAGTAATGTATAAGGAATAATAAAGGGTACAAATGAAAAATAAAAAAAATCAATGATTAGTGCAGTAAGATCCTTTCACGTGAGATTAGACATGTGGCAATGGGTCATTGGAGACGCCTTTGGTAGAGATAAACAAATGGTACGGTTAGGATGGATGTTGCTGAGTAGAGGTATTGAGTAGACTTAAGGTCCTTCCAAGAAGATGTGAGTGTAAATGTGTGATGAGGTTCTTGACACCAATATTATCGAGTTAAAGGTTGGTACGATCATGGCCAAGTAGATGTGTGAAGGATTGGACTATTAGTAGAGCATATTTCAGGTTGGCACTTGACTACTGAGAGATGAGAAGTTACTCGGCTTGACATATGAAGTTTGTCAGTAGTAAGAATTAACTTAGCCTTGATAGGAGTTGGCTAAAACAATATAATTCACTTCGTTAGTTCCTTAAGACTTTAAGCTCGAGCTTGGGTTAAAGGTTTGATAGTTCGATTCTTATTAGACTTGTGCTTTCCAAAGCATCTCTTCTCTATATACTATAAGTGTGAGCTCAGTTGGTAAGTTCTTTTCTAAGTTAATTACTGAGGTGGAGATAGCTTTTGCCAAAGCTTTTTCTATTCTTGCAAGTTTGGCAAGTAAGCGTTTCTTTTGCTCGCCTACAAGACCAAAGATTTTTCGAATCCATATTTTAGCGTTTTTTGTAAATTTCTCTATTGCCTGGGGGTAGCTTATGTGCCTGCCATCCCACACACTTTGCTCTAACTATTTAAAGCATGTGTGTATTATCCACATAGGTTGGAACTTGAAAAGCCCCTCATTTCCAAATTTGGGAATGCTAGTAGTTGTGGTCAATAATATTGGCATATGATATGATGCATATCTCTACAAGAGATATATTGTTAGATTTGGGTATAAGCTTCTAAGAGCAGCATTCCCCCATACACGATCTATTCGCGTTTGGATTAGGTTAGTAAGCTCCCTAAAGTTTGACAAAGTGTATTTAGGTCTTATGTATCCCAGGTCATATAATTTACAAGTGGACATATAATCTGCATATTGAGAGACTCTAAATAAGTTTAGTTTGCCCCCTCCCTCTTTTTCCTTTTCCGAGACTATCTCATTGAAGTCTTCAATGACGTACCAAGGCCTTTCTTGCACTGCCAAAGAATGACGTTTAAGCTCTTCCCATAATCTTAGTCGCAGTTGCAAATTTGGACTAGCATAGGTACCGGTTAAATAAAAAGATTTGTTTTGTGAGCGTGGCTGAAGCATAACATGAACTTGTTGTGGATTGGAGTGTAACATGTGAACATCAATTAGTTTGGTCTCCCACACCATAATCATGCCTCCGCGCTGCCCTTCAGCTTCGGAGCATAGGAAACCTTCATAAGGTAGTTGCCGGTAGAGTGCTTCAGTAGCTGCTTGGTCTAATTTGGTCTCATGCAAGAGCAAAACATCTGGCTGGTGTTGTTTGATAACCTCCATAATTGCACTAAAGCGATGAGGTGCATTCTCACCATGCACATTCCAAGAGATAATTTTTGTTGGGAAAGTGGTTTGATACTGCGCCATATCCAGGTCAAGTAGGGTGGTCATAACATTGTAGCAGAGGGTACTGATGCCATTTGCGATGCGTTTAACCTCAATTGCAATTTGACATGGAGAGTTCCTGGTTGTCATGACAGCAAGCGACTCCTCTCGGTTCTGGTAGAAGAGAGGGATTTCTCCATGTCTTGAGAGGATAGGCCACTAGTATAGGAGCCAGTGGGATCACCATGTCTCTGTGTTGAACTAGTGTCTCTGCCACAATTCGACATGTGGCTTCCCATTGGTTCATGATCAGCCATGGGAAGTATGGAGTGGCAGATAGGGCTGTGGGCACTATCAGGTTGAACTCCCTCACAGTTTCCACTCTCAGTCTCGATTCGCATTATCCATACAGTGCCCTGTGGCTCTGTTGTGTCCAATCTCGTAGCTGGCACCTGATCTATTGGGATCAGATCATTCTCCAGTACAGTAAGGCAGCAAAGGATCACTAGCACCCTAGCCCATCCTTGTTACGTTGGGATGTAGTACAGACGGAATCGTGAACTGATCCAAGGGAGTTCTGAGTTAGGATGCAAGATTTTGATCTTAAAGAGGGTGTTGAGCTTGTGATCGAGAGATTGCATTTCGTGCTTGCTTTTTGAAAGCGGTGGGTGGTTTGGAATTGGAAGGCTCAGTTGAGGTAAGGATCAAGGGTGGCGTGCTGGCTTATGGAGGGCTTGTGTTCTTAGATATAGTGGCTTGCATTTCTGTAGCTTATTGACGCTTATCTGCCTCTCTTTGTCGTAGTTCTTGATCGGAGTTAATAGAGAATCCACTCTTGCGGTCATTATCCTGTGAAACAGATTGCCTAGCTAAAATCGAATTGTAACGATCACTATGATAGCACATTGGCTGAGGATGGATACCCATTTAACTGGAGTAGATTTGGATTGATTTCTTCTCTTGCATCTCTCTACTATAATCCAATCTCCATATCCTTTTGTTTCCGCATTTAATTTCTCCTCATCATTTGTTATCAAGGCTTCTTGTTCCTTGTCTGTTTGCTGGTTATCTATATTTAATGTGGAACTTATCTTAACCTTTCCATTTTTGTCTTCATTTGTAGGTGGTTGTGGAGCTTTACTACACTTGGAGATAGTATGGCTTATACAGCCGCAAATGTAGCAAAGATTACGTAAACCTTCATATTGAAGCTCTTAGGCTTTGCCTTGTATTAGCAGTGTATGAACTAAAGGCTTATCAATATTGACTTGCACGCAGAGTCTGGCAAAGCATGCTCGCTCTCTATTTGCTGTGTAGGCATCAATTCTAAGCACAGGGCCAATGATACCCCCTATTTTTTTTGGTAAAGAGGTAAGACTATAATATTCTAAAGGTAATTCGTTGATGCGAACCCAAACGGCTACTGAATCAAAGGAGGCTTCTCAGGCTTTAAAGTTTGGCGTCCATTTTCTTATAGCCAAGAGGCACCTACCAATAAACCATGGCCCATATTGAACAACTTGTTATAGTTCATTTTTTGACCGAAAGGTGACAGTGTAATAACCATGACCATTTCCTACCATAGTGAAGTTTGATACGAAGGGCCATATATTTTGCAGCCTGTGATATAGTAGTTTGTATGCTATTGGAGTTCCATGTAGTTTAATAATAAGAGATAGCTTCCATGGCTTGTACATTTCAACCTTTTCAGATTTAATGAATTTTACCGATCTAATTGATGGGTTTGCCTCTTGCTCAGAATCAAAGTGGGCATCTTCTTCCTCTAAGTCTGCTTCCACTTCTTCGGCCGTGTCACCAAAGAAGTTTATCTTATAAGCATTCGGAATGGTCTTGCTTTCCTTGAGTGCATCTCTATAGGAGATTGCTCTATGATTCTGATTCCCACCATGACTATAATTTCCTACGGCCGCTTGTCCATCTTTCGTGATATTTTGATTGCTTTCGTTTCTAATTTCATTATAGGTAAGATGCGTTGATTCGAGATTAAAATTATCTTCTTGGGGTCTTGTAAGATGGTCTGGCTTGAGACATTTTTGGCTCTTAGGCAAGGCAGCGACGGCATGATAGGATATGGAGGCCAAGTGTGGGGTGTCAGGTTTGTATGTCATTGGGTGTGGATTCTGTTATCGAAAAAAAAAAAAAAACCATCATACTTTTGCTCTTCTTGGGCTCATTTGTCTTTTGATAAACTAATTTAGCCATCCTGGGCGGCCTTGTAATTTTAGTTTTTGGTCCGTAACATTAGATAAAAAGTAAAATCCGTCGACTTGTAAAATTTTCTTATAAATATAAGCTACGTATATAAGATTATATGTTGAAGATTTATTTTTGTAAGTCTCATCTAAAAACAATGGGACCTATTCTACATAAAAACAAAACAAGCGTAAGATTATATGCTTCAAAGCAATTTAATCAAGTGTATCTTGTATGGACTAAGTTTATGTTAGCATTTATGATATCAATTTCTATTTTAATTCCATTCCATTTCTATTTTGAATCTTACATAATTTTACCATGTGAAGAAATATACGATAGGGCGTGGCAAAATATTTATGTTCTCCGATGAGATGTGTGTCGGCATTCAATATCATAATGGAATGTCTTGGTCTTTTTTAACAACTTAGTGTATCGCAGGTTTCATTCCATAATATTAGACTTCCAAAGAATTCATTAAATTAAATAAAAGAACGGGAACTTCTTGTATATTTCTAAAAGTGCCGTGTACATGTATGATTTTCAATTCAATGAATTAGTGGTTTGACTTACTTTTTAAATAACGACTAAAATTGCCTGGTCGTGGTCTATATACATTTTGTTTTAGGACAGGATGGATATAAGCTGTCCCTAATTGACCTAAGGATTTTTTAAATACGATTAGTTTGATATGGTAAGCACTATTTAAGGTCGACTAGTATATTAGTATTACGGAAAGCATGCCATGGATTGCGCCTTTATGGTTACGCCATCATAAGTCAAAGTCATAACCATCTAGTTCCATACAAAATTTTCTGGAAGATGGGCGTGCTTGATGACGGTCAAGACACATACATCAAATTAAGTTATTCCGTGTGCTTGTTTACGACAAAAATGAAAGATTACGGAATGTTTAGTGTTTTAAATACATTACAGATATGATTGATGTTAACATTATTCCAGAGAGCAAGAATAGTCTGAAAAAACAAAGAAATCTCTAACACAATATATATATATATATATATTTATTTATTTATGATTCTAATCTTATTTTTTATAAAACCGGTTGAGTTATTTATCTCATTCTAGGTTTACATTTCTTTAAATCTAAACCATTAAACTAATTATAAATTCAATGGTTCGAATTTTAAAAGATATAAATTAATGATGGATGTCAAAATAGAAAAATAAAATGCTTAAAATTGAGCATCTTCTTTATCCTTTAATTTTTCGCTAGTAGCGCATCTTCATTAATTAATTTTGAAAGTACCCGTTAGAGTTGGCTAAGGGACAATATGATATTTGTTCAACTGATATATCAATCTTATATGAAAATACTAACACCATATAGCACCAATTTGCAACATGAAAAATATTAAAAAATTACGACACTAAACAATTTTCCACAGAAGGTAAGTATGGTGTGTGTCATACATACATATGTGATATGCCTTTGAAAGAATGCCTCAATTTACGTAAATCGCTAATAGTTGCTGTATTTACTTACCATTAGTCAGGAAAATGTATAGTGGATGATTGGTTAGTGAAACCAAAGGAATGAAGAAGGATTTAGAGATATGAACGAATTGCCTTCCATAGAGAATTATGATTCTTCATTAAGTTTGTTATAAAAGTTTTGATGTGGAATTCTTCAAGAATACAATCAAGTAATAATATTTAGATAACAAAATTCAAATGTCAAACTGCATTTAGATATAAAAGAGGTGTTTACTTCGTTATAATTTTGAAGGAAAAGAATTGCTGGTACTTAGTTAAAAAATTGGTGCAAAGAGGATCACAAAAATTAGAGTTACAACACTATCTATAAAACATAATTTTAAAGGAAACAACCTTTCATAAGAGTCATGAAATTGAATCATATTTATAAGATTGAGTTTAGATTAGTTATAAATCGATTTAAACCCTTAATCATGAGTTCATATGACTCTTGAAATTGAAACTTATGAAATTTTAGTCGCAACTCTTAGAACCACGTTGTTATGCAAAAAGAACACTAAGCAAGTACATGGCCAAGTACTTTAGTTGTGTCTCTCTAATTCGATTTGCAACAACCATTAGATAAGTAAGTACAAGTAAATGGTCATGTACCTAATTGTATATTTTTCTATTTGTCAAATATTAGTACATCACATCACCAAGATATACACGGCCAAGAACATGGGAATGTTCTTGTTTATGTATCTCTCTAAATATCATAAATTTCTCTCTTTTACTCATGTTCAACATAGGTACCAACTTAGTTAATCATTTAGCATTCCATGTGCATAGTTTATACTTTAAAATACCAATTTAGTTCAACATTCCTCCATTAGGTTGTTGAGTATCTAAAGACATAAATACCTCAATGATTATGCACGAAAAATTGTATCGTTAAATTTGAACTATTTGTGTAGACTCTCAATGTAGTAACAAGGTAAGAAATAGATAATTGCTTTAAACTTTCACACTATATATCTCAACTGGAGAGCTCACATATATAACCAACTCACATTTAATTAGTGGATTTCATGTGTGCACATTTATAACTATGTGCTCATCCTGGTTTCATGAATATTTACAAAAGTAAACTCCTTAAACTTTTATTAGAAGCGACACTACTCTTATGTTCAATTAGGTAGATTCCATCAAACTAATTTGTTTAGATATTAAATCTATCCATTAGGAGATATTTACTGTATTATATCTCCTTTAACTCATAGTACTTATGGTACACTCAACTCATAATGACTTGTTTTTACCTTTGAATTTTGAAATTAGTGATGCTCTAGAATAAAGTAGGGTTCCTATTGCTACCAACTATTGGAGCTTAAGACTACTTTGTCTTTACATTTTATAAGTTGTAATTTATGTACATATCGATTGATCAAGTGTAATAAAATTGCTATATTAAAACTTTGTAAAATTGGTCAGTATAACTTAAAGTTTATTCCTTTGCCTTTCCCATTCTTACTAACAAATTTTACATTGCAATTACAATGTCTATTTAAGTGTAGTTCAAGTTACAAACCAAATTCATACGAATCTTTGTATCATTCACATTAATATATGATGATTTTATATTTATCTTAAACAAAAAGTGAAAGGGGGCAAGTAAAAATGGGTGTCTAAAGTTCCATTTTCTAAGAGTGTTATTAATCTTAACAGCGTCTAATCATTCTTCTACAACTACCAAAATCTTCTATTGATAAACTCTGCTCTCATTCTTCCTCCTCAACAATCATAAAAGCAACATGCACAAGCCTAATTACATACTCGTTTTGATATTGAAATTCAAAATGTCCATAACCCAAACATTTATTACATCTCAAAAAATCTATTATTATTGTGCTCCGAAAAATTCTTTCAAATTCCTTGCAGCACTCTTTATTCAACGTATTGCCTCACTAAACTCATCACCTAAACACTATATAGTTCTCCATAAAAAAGTTTCTTTTCAACTGCTACAACTCCAAAGTCCTAAAGAAAAGTTCAGAATTTCCCTTTCAAATAACTAAATTAAAAAAAAAAAATAAATAAAAGAGAAGGAATTCAAAGCAATTGTATTTGTCCGGTGACACTTAAGTTATCTGCGACAATCGAACAAGTGAACGTGGAAGAAAAAAATTATATAAAGATTTAATTTAAATTAGAGTGTTTAATGAAGGGTAGTTAAAATGTAAAAATTGTGTGATTTTATGCATGGCATTTTTTGAAAAGGCAGTGATAGACTGATAGTAAAGAGATGGTTTTTGCCTTAATTATACAGAAAATAAATAATGATATCCTTTAATTTCAGTTAGTGAAAAATTATGTGGAATAAGCTTTGGAGAATGATTTACAAAAACCAACACGGCTTCTCTAACACATAATCCTAACTAACACCTGGCCACTACTTTCTCACCCTCACAACTTCAAAAACCCAAGTTCTAACTTCTCACGAAGGCATCTTGCCTCTTGTAAGTATAACTTGCATATGAAAAATAATTAAAGCTGTGTTTTTAATTCGTTTCATATTAAATATTTAATAATTTATATCTTTGCCTTTTTAAATTTTAACTACGATAAAATGAAAATAGTAATCATTTGATTTTTTTTTTAATAATGAATAATTTTCTACTTTAAACTATGTTTAGCCATTAAAAAAAAAAAAAAAAAGCCCATGTGTAGCCAGATGCACCATTGATATTGACGAGTGGAAGATGGCAAAGTCAACTTATCCGTTCTCTGAAGTCGAAATCAAAACTTATATATAAGACATTATTCGAGGTTATTCACTCAAATTCTACATAAGAAAGGATTTGATGCAGGAGACAACAAAACAAGATCAAATGTCTATCGATAATAATGTATTGATCACCCTGGTAGGGACAGTGGTGGCCATCTTGCTTTATGGATATCATCTTCAAAACATGAAGAAGAAGAAGAAAAATTCTTCAAACAATGGTGAAGGAGGTGACGAGAAACAATCCTCGAGGCAAATTCCAACCATTCCATCTCCTCCATGCCAAGACTACGAGGTGTTCTTGAATTTTAGAGGAGAAGACACACGATATGGTTTTACTGATCATCTTTACCGAAGACTAATTGATGCCGGAATTCGAGTGTTTAGAGATAGCGAAGAAATCCATGTGGGCGAGACAATTGATTCAGAACTTCTTGGAGCAATCAGAGGCTCGAAGATTTCAATCCCGATTATCTCTTCCACTTATGCTTCTAGTAAGTGGTGCCTTAACGAACTTGTCCAAATTTGCGAGTGCATGAAAAACTCGGGCCAACTTGTTCTACCTATCTTCTACCAACTCGAGCCATCGGATGTTCGACAGCAAACAGGAAAGTTTGGGAAGGCGTTTTGGCTGTGCAAGAAGAAGTATGGGTCCGATGATAAGCTCGTCTAGGAATGGAAGAAGGCTCTCGTGGAAGTTGCTTCTTTAAAAGGATGGGAATCAAATAAAACTGTAAACGGGTAGCTCCATTATTGTCTTTTACATGTTAATTAATATCCTATTACTTGTGAATTGAAATTTTAATCCGCAACGTGCTGTACAGGCATGAAGGGGAGCTGGTTGAGACAGTTGTCACAAGGGTTTTTAATGAATTAATGAAAGCCACTCTAGTTGTTCCGGATTTTTTGGTTGGAGTTGAGAATCATGTGAAAGAGATTAAGGAAATGATTGATGCCAAACCAGCCTATGATGTTAAAATGATAGCAATTCATGGAATGGGTGGTATTGGTAAAACGGCTCTAGCTAAGGTCCTTTACAATCGACTGACGATTCAATTTATAAATTTTAGCTTTGTTGCTAATGTTCGTGAAACATCATCACGTTTTAGGGGTGTAGAGGAATTACAAAAGCAACTCATCTCGGATATTTTAGGTCAAACGTGGCGACAAGAAATATCAAATGTCGATGAAGGAATTGCGATCTTTGGAGTTAGATTTAAGAGAAAGAAAGTTCTCATTTTGTTTGATGATGTTGATCATGGGGATCAATTGAAAGCTTTGGCAGGAAGGCCAGATTGGTTTGGACCAGGCAGTATACTCATCATTACTTCTAGGAGAAAAGACGTACTTGACAAGTGGGAGGGGAGCTTAACTTACGCACTCGATGGACTTACGCCGCATCAGTCTTTTCTCTTATTTTACAAGCATGCATTTCGAGCAAGTATCTCTTGTGAATTTGAGGCTGTCTCTAAAGAAATTGTATCTACAGCCAATGGTCTCCCATTAGCAATCGAAGTTATTGGCTCTTTCTTAAATGGCAAACCTATAGATACATGGAAAAATACATTGAAGTACCTAAAAGAGATACCCCATGATGAAGTACAAAAGAAGTTGAGAATCAGTTACGATGCTCTTAGTTACGATGAGCAACAAATATTTCTTGATATTGCGTGCTTGTCCCTTCGACAAGAGAGGAAAAATGCATTTTACATGTGGGATGCTTGTGGCTTTTATCCGGGACAATGAATAGGTAACCTCGTTTCAATGTCTTTAATAAAAGTTGGAGAGAATAAGGAGTTTATAATACATGATCAATTGAAAATTCTTGGAAGGGAAATAGTTAGGCAGGATAGTAAAGGTGATCCTGGAAAACGCAGTAGGTTGTGGAAGGAGGAAGAAGCTTGGAGAGTTTTGGAATCAAAGAAGGTATTAATTCTTCTCCATTAGCAATCCATACTTTATTTCCTATTTTGACCAAATCTTTTCCTTTTGCCAACACAAATTATACATTAGCAACCCATACTTTATTTTCACTAGTAGCAAGGATACTGAAATAAGATCGGGAATTACACGTGTGATTTGATGCATCTCTATCTATGATATCACCAATATGTGATAAAAAAAGAACAAAAAAAAAAAAAAAAGAAGCAAAATTTTGATGTATAACCTTCAAATTTGGGGTTCTATTCGCTGCCGGTGGTGGCCAGAGAGGTGGAATAAATGCTCCATTCTGAAAACCAGCAGTGTTGATGCAATTCTAGAACATTTCAATGATGATTCATGTAATTCACCTAACTGAGAAAATGGCAAACAATTATACATGTGGAGATATTGGGTAACAACTTTTCCACGCCTCATCCTAAATTGCCCTTATATTTGTTAAAAATATATTTTGGAAAGAGAAAATTAATTCCCTACAGCTTTTTAAAATTATCTTTCATATTTTTCTACTCTGTGGCAGGGCACTAAGAGGGTTCAAGCTCTCAATCTTATCCGCCCTAGATATCATGAAGCTTGTTGCACAAGCGAGCAGTTCAAGGCCATGACAAAGTGGAGATTCCTTAGCATGCAGAACGTGCAGCTAGTTGGAGACTTTGACAATATTTTGCTAAATCTAAGATGGCTGGACTGGACTAGATGCCCTTCGGATTTCAAGGCAACAAATTTTAATCCTCTGAATTTAGTTGTTTTGAATTTATCATCAAGTGCCATCTCAGAGCAGTGGAAGGGCTGGAGTCAAATCAAGGTGTCGTGTTTTTCAATTTGATTGTCTTAATGTGAAATATTTATCTTCATATAAGTTTTGAGTATCTTTTTCTATTTTATAGTTGGCAAAAAATCTCAAGGTTCTACGTCTTGAAGATTGCAACAACTTAAGAACGACTCCAGATTTCTCTGCGTTCAAAGAAATGGAAATTTTGTCTCTCGCGAGGTGCAAAAATTTGAAAAAGATTCATCCCTCCATATGCTTCATCAATAAGACACTCAGAAAACTAGACTTACGATACTGTTCGAAACTTGAGGAGCTTCCAGAAGAATTAGGTAAAATGGAAGGCTTAAGGGAACTTCTCATACGAGGGACGAATATAAGAGAAATTCCCATTTCGGTGGGAAGTATGACAAAGCTTAAGAAACTCTCCCCCCAGAGCTGTAAAAACCTAATGTACATCTCAGATTCCATTGGATCACTTGTGGAATTACAGCATTTGTCATTAAGGCCCAAAGACGAAAGCCCAAGCCCACTAAAAGCTTATAGATGATGAAAAGCTCTAGAAGGTTCCAGAAGAGTCCAGAATCTTGTATAGTAGTAGGTGGAGGTAGGTAAAGGTAGTAGTTGGGAATCAATTGTAACCATTAGATCGAATTGATCTTAACCATTAGATTGTAAAGGCTTTCTATATATATAGGAGTATTCCCCTCAGATGTAACACAGAAGTGATTTGAGTGAATACAATATACTATCAGAGTTTCTCTCTCTACTTTCTCTCTCTAACATTGTAAGTGTGTTACAGGTTGACTTAGCCTTCCTTAGTGAGGTCAGGAACGCTAAGTGCCGTACGGGGTCGAGCGACGGAATCCGCCCGTGACTAGTGATATCAGAGCCTGAAAAAGAAGCTGTTTGTGGAGAAAATGTCATTCGGAGGAGATAACAACACTTTAATGGTCAATGAGTTGGCTGACCATGATGATCGCCGTGTTACCAGGCAAAGGACTAGGTCCCGGGACTTGCTGAACTCCCTCCTTAATAGGATGGATAGAGCAGAGTTGAGCATTATTGAAGTGAAGGAACAATTCGATGAATCACAGGGCAACCTTGAAGAGATGGAGGAAGAACTTCAAGGCAAGTTGCAAGGAACATTGAATCAAGCCATTGATGAGCTGAAGCAGCGTGACGAGATGATTGAGGGGAAGAATGAAGTACTCCAAGCTCGAGTCATTGCTTTGGAAACTAAGGAGGAAGGTTATGAAGCCAAGATGGATGCTATAATGGCGGCCATGCGCCAGGAGATTGAAGAACTTAAGAACCAACTAGCAGCATGTCGGGCGGTAATGGTAAGTGGAGTGACCATCCAGTCTGCTCATAGGATCGATGTCCCCAAGCCCGAACCTTTCAATGTGATACGATCCGCCCGGGAGGTAGACAACTTCCTTTGGGGAATGGAACAATATTTCAATGCTGTAAGAATCCTGGATGACTTCGAAAAGGTACGTACTGCTGCTATGTATTTGAAAGATTCTGCTATGGTATGGTGGTGTAGGAGGGCAAACGAAATCAATACTTGGGCTAGCTTTGTACATGAGATCAAGGGGCAGTTCTCTCCCTAAAATGCTGCTAAAGAAGCGAAGGTGAAGTTGCGTCACCTAACTCATAAGGGTGACATCAAGCAATATGTGAAGGAATTCTCAGAACTAATGTTGGAGATCCCAGACCTTAACCAGGATGATGCTCTAGTGATGTTTTTAGATGGTCTGGAACCTTGGGCAAAGTTAGAGCTAGATCGAAGGGGAATAGAAGACATCTTTAAGGCCATAGCAGTTGCTGAAGGCCTAACGGAGTTCAAAAAGACAGAACATAAGATCCCAATAGGAAGGTGGAAGGGGGGAGTTGAGAAGGAAAGGAATGGGAGTTCCTTAAGAGGGAAGCCTAAGATGGAAGAGCGGAATAATGATCGGGGAAGGACTCGTGAAGGAAAAGATGGGGAACGATGGAAGCCTCGAGAATTGAAGTGCTATTTTTGCAATGGGCCCCATTATGCTAGGAAATGCCCAAAGAAAGAGCGGTTGGTAGCAATTATGGCAGGTGAAAGCTCTAGTGAAGAGGATGAGGCCAAACTGGGTTCGGTACAACTACTTAGTGCTATGAAAATGCAGGAGAAGCGAAAGGGGTTGATATACACTGAGGTAATAGTTGCTGGCAAGAAATTAAATGCCCTTATTGATACAGGGGCATCTCATCTGTTCATCTCCGATGTAGCAGCAAGTAAGATTGGAATAGAGGTGGAGAAAACCAAGACATGGCTCAAGACGGTAAACTCAAAGGAAGTCCTTACTACTGGAGTCGCCAAGGAGATAGAGCTCCATATGGGAGGGTGGAAAGGGAAGGAAACCATCGAAGTAGTACCTATGGATGACTTCGAATTTGTGATTGGGATGGAATTCTTAGATCGTATAGATGCACTTATTGTTCATCGCGCAGACTGTATATGTATTCTCGAGACCAACTCTCAATGTGTGGTGCCCGTTACGAGGAAAGCTGGTCGAGCCACAAAATTCCTTTCCGCTATGCAACTAGCAAAGGGTTTAAAGAAGAATGAAGCTACGTACCTAACTACATTAAAGGGGGAAGAAGAGACAGGAGATCAAGAGGTAATTCCACATCAAGTGGGGGAGTTGCTAGAAGAATTCAAAGACATCATGCTTAAAGAGTTGCCAAAGAAGCTATCATAAAGAAGGGAAGTAGATCATGCGATTGAGCTAAAACCAGGTATAAAGGCCCTTGCTACTGTTCCTTATCGCATGCCCCCAAAAGAATTAAAAGAATTGAGGTGGCAATTGAAGGAGTTATTGGAAGCTGGATTCTTCCAACCATCAAAAGCACCTTTTGGAGTTTCAGTTCTCTTTCGAAAGAAACACGATAGGCCCCTCCAGGTGTATATTGACTATAGGGCCTTAGATAAGGTCACTAAGAAGAATAAGTATCCTATTCCTTTGGTATCAGACTTATTCGATCGAAGGGGAGAGGCAAGATACTTCTCAAAATTAGAGCTACAACTGAGATATGGAGATGAGTCCAAAAACACTTACGTTACAAGGTATGGTGCATTTAAGGTTCTTGTTATGCCAATGGGGCTCATAAACGCCCCAGCTACTTTTTGTAGTCTTATGAATAGGGTATTAGCACCATTCTTGGATCATTTTGTTAAGGTTTACTTGGATGACAGCATGAATTATAGCAAGCCTATGGAAAAGCCCTTAGAGCATCTTTATATAAATTGCTTAGCCTTGAGGGAAAACGAGTCATATGTAAAGCTGGAAAAATGTACCTTTGCAAAGAAAGAAGTGACCCTTTTAGGGCATGTAGTAGGAAAGGGGAAGATCAAAATGGACGAAGAGAAGATACAGGCCATTCGAGAATGGAAAGAACCTACAAAGCCTACCAAATTGAAGGCATTTCTTGGCTTAGTAAGTTATTACAAAAATTTCATATGTGGATACTCTCGAATGGCTACCTCCTTAATGGATTTACTTAAGAAAGATGTCTTATGGGTATGGAAGGAAGATCGACAGAAGGCATTTGATACCCTAAAGGAAGCAGTCATTAAAGAACAAGTTCTTACGCCCTCTAATTTTGGTGAAGTATTTGAAGTAGGCATGGATGATGGTGATTATGCCATTGGTGAGGTTTTGATGCAGGAAAACCATCCAATAGCCTTTGAGAACCGAACGTTGAACGATACAGAGAGGCGATACCCAGGAGATGAGAAGGAAAAGATAGCTGTAGTATATTGCCTTCAAGCTTGGAGGCACCTTGTAAGTACAAGTCAGTGGGGCTGGTCTAAGTTATTGGATGTCATACAGCTCTCTTTCAATCTACAGAAGAATGAGTCAATCGGACAGAGTCCTTTCGAGATCGTCCTAGGAAGGCAACCCTTAACTCCTCATACAGTGGCAATAGGATATACGGGGTCCAGCCCTCCCACCTATAAATTTGCAAGGGAATGGCGGGAAAATCATGACTTAGCTCGGACATACTTAGGCCGAGCTATTAAGGGAACGAAGAAGATGGCAGACAAGAAGGGGAGGCCGATGGAATATCAGGTAGGTGACCAAGTGCTTGTTAAGTTACATTTGATACAATGTGCAAAGGGACAACTACATAAAGGTCTAATGAGTCGCTACGAAGGTCCATTCTCAATTGTGAAACGAGTGGGGCGAGTATCGTACAAGTTGGAACTTCCATCCAAACTGAAATTCCACCCGGTTTTCCACATGAGCATGCTAGAACCATTCCACAAAGATGAGGAAGACCCTATAAGAGCTATATCACAAAGGGCCCCAATAGGAGTATGGGATTCATTTGATAAGGAAGTGGAAGGGATTGTAGCTGATAGGCGTGTGAAGAGACGTGGACAAACTTCCAGATATGATTATATGGTAAGATGGAAGGGAAGACCAAAGAGTGAGGCCAGTTGGGCATTAGCCGAAACACTGTGGCAATTTAAAAACAAGATTCGACAATTCTACGATGAAGGAGCGACGAGGGCGTCGCCGGATTGAGCGGGGGAGAATGTTACGGACCTCTCGAAGTGGGCCATTCTTAGGAGGTTCCTAAGGCCCAAAGACGAAAGCCCAAGCCCACTAAAAGCTTATAGATGATGAAAAGCTCTAGAAGGTTCCAGAAGAGTCCAGAATCTTGTATAGTAATAGGTGGAGGTAGGTAAAGGTAGTAGTTGGGAATCAATTGTAACCATTAGATCGAATTGATCTTAACCATTAGATTGTAAAGGCTTTCTGTATATATAGAGGTATTCTCCTCAGATGTAACACAGAAGTGATTTGAGTGAATACAATATACTATCAGAGTTTCTCTCTCTACTTTCTCTCTCTAACATTGCGAGTGTGTTACAGGCTGACTTAGCCTTCCTTAGTGAGGTCAGGAACGCTAAGTACCGCACGGGGTCGAGCGACGGAATCCGCCTGTGACATGTTGCTAATAAAGATTCCCAAGTCGATTGGAAAGCTAAAATTATTGGTCAAGCTTATCCTTGCATGCACTGGGGTCAAAGAATTGCCTAATTCCATCGGCGATTTGCAAAATTTACAAATATTGGATTTAGGAGGAACTCATGAGCTTGTGTCATTGCCAAACCTACCTTTTAGTTTGACATCTCTGCGATTCAATGCGGATTCCATGGAGATGCTCCCTGACATTTCCTACTTAAGTAACTTAGAGGAACTAGAATATAGAGACATCTTTGACAAAAGGAACGGAGTCCTAAATCTCGCAATCTTGAACAAATTGAGGACCTTAAAGATTTTGCACTCAAGGATGGATGAATTCAAATGTTACAAGGAAGAGATCAGGAGCTCTTGTCATCACTCTGAACTCGCAAACATTGAGTTATGCTTAGAACTCCCTCCACGCCTAGTGGAGCTTCAGGTTAATGCATGTCAAACTTTGTGGTACCTTCCAGATCTATCGGGGTTGAAAAATCTGTCCAAGCTAGCTCTCTACAACTACTCTGAGCTAATAGAAATCAATGGCTTAGATGGGGCAGAATCATTGACATCTCTACATATAGGGGAGTGCAAAAAACTACATAAACTTAGCGGTATGGGCAATTTAATGTCGTGTTTGGATTTGCAATCTTGCAATGCACTTGAGCGCTTGCCCCAAAAGAACTTGAAAGAAATAAAAATTCATGGGTGCAATAATCTAATGGATATCCAAGAGCTCGACAATATAGTAGGCCTCCAAAGCTTAACGATTGACGATTGTTCATCGCTCGAAAGAATTAGTGATCTATCCCACTTGAAGAAGTTGAGATGGTTATCAGTTACAAACTGTCAGAACCTAAGTGATGTTGAAGGCATAGATAAACTAACACCCTTGGTATATCTACGCTTGTATAAATGCAATCTCAAAATCAAGTTCCTTAACCTGTCAATGCTTAGAAATCTCACACTCTTGAAAATCAAGGATTATGAGAGACTCATGGAAATTCCAGGGCTCCAACAATTGAAATCCTTGAAACACTTGACTCTAGAAGGATGCAAGTCACTACAGACTTTGCCAGATTTTTCACAATTTACAAAACTAAGAGCTCTGAGGGTCAATGGCTGTGAGAAAATTGAAGAGATCAGAGGGCTTGAAAATTTGACATTCTTTCGTTATCTGGCAATACATGGATGTCCACTCAGAGTATTACCAAATGTGTCGAAGAAATACATTCATATTGGTGAATATGACTGATTGAGATTCAATGCTCGAGATGCAAAAAGTGTTATGTGGGCCATCCAATCTGCAAAATTGGATAGAACTTAACAAACTCTGGAAAAGGGCATCATAAATGTTAAAATTCTTCCTTAAAAGGTAAAAATCCTGATTTCATCTCTCATTCCTGATTCAATATCATGAAACTTATTTTATGGATAACTATGAAATGAATGCCTTTAATATTTCCTTCTATTTTTTGAAAAGCTTTCTCTCCATTGGTCTTCAACCTCCATGGCCATTGTCAATCATCACCATGAATCCAGCAACAGCCACAAGAGGTTTGTTTATTTTTTCATTTGCCCCTATAATTTTGTTTAAGAACTCATCGTTGTCATAATACTATTTTTGTTAGACATATTAATTGGACTTCTTGAAGAAAACCCATCGATACACTTAAGAGTTTCACATCTTCTATGCAGGTTACCACAATCTAAGTCCCAAGGTACAAGAAGGAATATGCCAGGTGCTTCATTGTCTTCAACATCTTCAAAGAAACGCTGGAGATCAGAAGTTGAGAACAAGCATGGTCAGTTTTTCATGCACCAAATCGCTGGTGATGCTTCTCCAGCATATGGAGGTGGTTTCAGGGCTGCAAGTGCGGCCGTGAATAAGTATGGTTTGCGTGTGACATTGGACCATATCTACCTGACTGGGCATTTCCCTTTGTAAATTCAAATTTGACATATCCTAGCCTACAGTTACTCCTCACCTTTGGGAAACAATACAATACAATCCTGGGAATTGCTATGGGATTATGCTATATTGTAAAAACCTCCCCTCTTGAATTTTTATGGGGATCCTAGAGAAAATATACCACCAAGTATCCC
The DNA here is from genome assembly GCA_024138015.1 of Lumnitzera littorea. Lineage (NCBI taxonomy): Eukaryota > Viridiplantae > Streptophyta > Magnoliopsida > Myrtales > Combretaceae > Lumnitzera > Lumnitzera littorea. The sequence goes on from JAMXBB010000006.1 coordinate 23,462,086, forward strand.
AGTTGCCATAAAATCTGGAAGATAGTTCCACTGGATTACTCCAATCCTTATCACTTCATTTTTACTTTTCGTGTTAACTCTATATTTTAGAAGGTAGAGGATAATTAGTCGTGTTCCATCCAGTAAGAGAGCAATAATCATGCCACATGGATCATGAGGGCCTTGACAGCTTATTTGTTTTTTCATATATCTTTATTTGTTTACATGTACACTGAAGCAACAACTATCAAGAGATCTCGTGCAATTTGTGTAGTGATATAACTGTTGATGGAATGCAATCACTGAATGGAGTATAGTACATATAGAAAGTTCCATATAATTAACAGGGAGTTTGTTTTCCATAAAAAATGACAATCAGTGCTTAGTAATCAACATTATTGATATAGTCGCAAGTGGTTCTCAATTTCTGACAGCATATTGCAGGCCTTTCCCAATCGCAGGAAATGGATCCAAAGCTGCAGTCTGGCTCTTGATTGTGTTATGCTCCTTTGTTGGACCAGCCGATAGCTCATGCACCATTCCCCTTTCATGAGCACAGGCTAGTGCTGTTACTAAATCACAGGTAGACAGTGGCAGATTTAGATAAAAGTTTCAATTCTCCCACAAGGATTTAAGTTTCCTGTAATAGCCCTGGTTAGCCAACTCATCAAAGTGACTGTTCATGACCTGGCTCTTTATTTCTTGAATTTTTGATTAATTTCTTCCTAAGAGCATCTTGTCAGGATTTTTCCAAATGTCCCCTATATAGCATGTAGATAAATTATGCTTTACTGCAGTTCTCCACTCAAGTACTCGTCTATACATGTTCTGACCAGTGAATCACATTTTCCTCTGTGCATCATCATTTTCACTTGTGTTGCTTGGAGGAGGAATTGTACCATCAACAAAGCCAGCTTTGTTCTTTCCATGTAATGGAGCTAGCATTACAATTCTCCAGGCAAGATAGTTGGAACCTTTCAAGGAATGCATCACCAATATCTCTCTATGTCTGTCGAATCTGTTAAGATAACAGGGCGAGGTTGCATCTATTTGGGAAGTTCTTGGTGGAGCAATGTCTGTAGCTCGCACAGACATGGTGGGAATGATTTCAGTGTTCTAAGCAGACATTCTTAAATTAATCAAGAAAATCTATTTTTGGAATTGTATTTAGCTTTCTCTTAAACTTGTTATGATTTAATGAATACTAGCAGAATAGTTTTTCTTGATAGTGTTCCGTGCCATTTAAAATCATTGCATTCTGAGTAAATGAATTTAGGATGAAAACCAGTCACTTGGAGCTACAATTGAAATCCTAAGAAGATATATATATATATATATATTAATTATGCATCATCTATATTCCACAATCGACGTGAACATATGACCTTTCTTTTCTGATATCTTTTGGTCAACATAATTGATCAACTTATGGCATTGCATCTCTTTAAGCAGCACGAATAGATGAAACTCGTTGTCGCCTTGAGTGCTTAAAGCTTATGCTTTGTTGTGGTCTTAAGTATTTCAATAAAGGTTATCTATGCCAGTTTCCTTATTGATTTCTCTTGCGACTTGATTGAAACACATTGGTGCAAGCTTAGGGCAGACAAGGAAAAGATGGAACTAGTATTGTGAAGCATGGAAACGAACAAATTACAACAATTATCCAGCAGGAAAATGAACTTCATGACTTCTCTATACAAAAACAAATTACAGCAATGTAAATAACATTAATGTTTATTGTACTCCTTTTATTCATTGTCCTAGGCCACTTCTTCAGACATTAGTGACTCAAAAGCCCACGGCCATAGTAAGAGCCAATCGAATCTAAGTTGCTCTAGTAAATCATGAACAAATATAATATTTGTATGACATAAACATGTACAAATTCATTTTGGATATGGAAACGGAAAGATATGATCGCATGCATAGCTTCATGGTTGGCTTAGATCGTGTAAACCTTCGTTTGAGTACCGAAGATTCTGTATCCTAGCCAGTGTCTGGCTTTCAACTGTGCTGTACTCCGCTGTTTGTCCAGCCAACAATTTGTCCACGATCCCTCTTTCAAGTGCATGAGCTAGTGGTGCTGTTGAATCACAAGTAAAAAGCGAATTGGAATTTTTTATAATAGGGCCTGATTACTCAACTCATTCAAGAGAGTGTTCATGATCTGCCTCTTTATATATTAAATTATTTCTCCATGAGAGCCTCTCATAGAGATCTGTCCAAATGTGTCCTGTAGTAAAGTAGATAAACTATGCTTTCATGCATTTCTTCACTCGAACACTATTCTTGATCTGATTATTGAGTCACATTTTTCTCTGTGCATCAGCATTTTCACTTGTGTTGTTTGGACGAGAGATTGTACCATCAAAAAAGCCAGCTTTGTTGCGACGAAGGATTACAATTCTCCATGCAAGATATTTGTGACCTTTCAAGGAATGCATCACCGGCATCTCTCTAGCTCTATTGAAGCTGTTGAGATGAAATGGCTAGGTTGCATCCATTTGAGATGTTCCTGGTGGAGCAATGTTTGTAATGTGCACAGATTCGGTGGGAATGATTTCAGTAGTTTAGTAGACATTCTGAAATTAATCACGAAAATTATTTTTTCGATTGTACCCAGCTTTCTCTTAAACGTATTTATTTAATTTAATGAATACTAATAGAGTGGCTATTCTCAACAGTGCATCGCACTACTCAAAAACAGTGTGAGCTAAGCAAATGAATCGATGATGAAATAGTCACTTAGGGCTACAACCGAAACATTTTGGTCAAAATAAGCGATCAACTTATGGCACTTGCATTTCATTAAGCAGCACTAAGAAGAGGAAATTCGGTGTCTCCCTTGTTTGCATAAAGCTTAAACTATGTTGTGATCTTAAGCATTTCATGGAAGTTATCTACCTCAATTTTCCTTATTGATTTGCTATATTGCAACTTAACTGAAACACATCGGCTCAAGCTTAGAGCAGAGAAAGAAAGGATGGAGCAAAAGTATTGTGGAACATGGAAACAACAAATTGACAATCATCCGGCATGATAACAGACTTCATGACTTCTCTATGGAAGAACAAACTACAACAATGTATTACAACGTTGATGTTTTGTTACTCCTTTTATTATTTCGTCATTGTAAAACACCGTGCACTTGATTCAATTAGTAAAAAAAGATTTCGCCCACTACTCCACATGCAATAACTGACGTAATTTCAGCCAGAATTTTGTACATTCTCTTCTTCCTGCCATTTGCATTTGAAGTAGCTTGATTATTTTGCACCTGAGGATAGATAGGATAGTAGTACATAGCCGATGAGTACATATGATTGTAGGGATGATATGTATACCCTACATTATTGCTGTAACCATATTGTCCCGGTCCATGGGGGTGCAAGTGCAACCCACGAGTCTGATTTGGTGTAGATTGGTGATGATCAGCTACAGTTGGTGTTGATCGTTGCTCAAAAGCACGTTCCAGATAGACCGCAACTCCACATGGCTCACATTTATAGCTCCATATGCCACTAGCACCCCGGCATACCGTGCACCAAGTAGGATTATTCCCTAGCTGGAGCGTGAGGACATGTTGAGGATGCACTTGATGGTGCACGCTTTTCGGCAGCTGCGTGCAAAGGGGGTGCGAGTCAAACTTGCGGGACTCACATGTGTAATACAATCCCTTAACTTCCTCATTGCATAGGTGACAAAATCTACCAAGCGCATGATGTACAAGCACAAGAGGATGCAAAGGGTGGACGTTGGGAGTGAGGGTTGAGGGAGAGTTCGCACAGAGCTCGTCTCGGACAAAGTTGCAAATGTTGCAAGCGTAAGCCTTGCCACTACCTAAAGTGTTGCAACCGTCGCATAAATACTCGCTTTGGACGAATGTTTCATAGAGAGGGTGGTATGGATGGGTGAAATGGTCCTAACATTTTTCTATAGCTACTTTCTGAAGCTCAAGGAGCTATGCCCTATTTTTCTGTCTATATATAAGATTGAGACTGATAGTTGGTAATGAGGAGGTTGCAAGTCTTGGTCTTTTAATATATGGTATAGGGAATTTTTACCTAGTATAATCATTTAATTTTAATTCTTTAACACACACACACACATATATATATATCTCAGCTTGGTGATTCAACGCATTGTCTTGGGGACATATGGTTTATCATTGATATCATTGAAATTAATGAATGCAAGAACACATGGTTTGCGTGAATCGTTATTCTCAATCGCTATTTTCAGTATGTTGCAAGCCTAAAGTTCGTTTGTTTGCAATTTACTCTGGAGATTGATCATGGGAGCAAAACTCTTGAACCGAATACAAGATCCTTGGAATAAAATCCAGTACGGATTTTGGAAGCCTGACGAGGAATAATGGTAAGCATGAAACTGATAATTGGTAATGGGGAGGTTATAAGTCTTCCTCTTCTAATAAATACCATCGGTACGGATAGATTAAATAATATTAAATTTATATTTTTAAAATTTATCACTATATATTCTATAAAAAAATAATTTTTTTGAATATTGATTTTTATCAATATTTTCATTTTTCAATATATATATTTTTAATGATATCTTATAAATTTATCATTGTTTATCTAAATTCTTTTTTTAAAATAGGTAAATTGGATATGAAGCAGTCGAGATTGAAGAGAGAGAGAGAGAGAAGTAGAGTAGATTAGAGAGTTATTTAATGGAAGCATGGGAGAGAGAAAGAGGCGATAGAGTTGGATAGTAAGGTTAAAAGGATGTTATCATGAAATTTACCATAATAATCATGTAATTATTTTTATGGCATTGAATACAATAAATTTTTAAAGATATTTGATGGAATTTTATGGGAAAAAATGAGGACAATTACTTAAATCTCTTTGAATTTTAATAATATAAATATGATTGTTAGTTGGAATCTACATCATTGGGTATACAAAATTTTTACCAAAGATAATCATCTGACTTTGATCATTTGGCATATACATATATTGTAACGACTCTAAAAGGAGTTTAATAGAATTATCCTAAAATTTTCATATTACATATGCACTCGTGATATAAAAGTCGCCTTACAAGTCAAAAATTGCAAGACTCTAACTAAGTAATCACTCCTCATTCTTAAGCATAATATATATAATTAAATATGAAAATAACTATAAAAACTGATATTTTACAGTTTACCAAAACTTTAAAGAATTAGAATTTCATACCAAACTATAAAATCAACTAGTCAAATTGAAAAACATAAGCTTAAATGAAATTGAAGAAAAATATAAGTTTTGATATAAAAAGGGTTCATCAGTTTAGTATTTCTATCTCACAATCCAGATATAAATAAAACTAACCCTATTTTTATGCTTATTTAAGATTTGAATCGAGAAACTTTCTTGGTCAAATCTTAACCCTTTTCCCAGCTTTAGTATACAAGCAAGAAAGATTATTTGGAGGTAAGCAAAACTACGATTTAATGAGTTTGTTTCTCACCACTAGTATTCAAATAAGTTATTAAGCATTAATTAGCACAATATGTAATTTATCTACATGTGAAACGAATGCATACAGTTTACCAAAATTGTAAAGAATCAGAATTCTATACCAAACTGTAAAATCAACTAGTCAAATTGAAAAACATAAGCTTAAATGAAATTGAAGAAAAATATAAGTTTTGATATAAAAAGGGTTCATAAGTTTAGTATTTCTATCTCACAATCCAAATATAAATAAAACTAACCCTATTTTTATGCCTATTTGAGATTTGAATCAAGAAACTTTCTTAGTCGAATCTTAACCCTTTTCCTAGCTTTAGTGTATAAGCAAGAAAGACTATTTGGAGGTAAGCAAAACCACGATTTAATGAGTTTGTTTCTCACCACTACTATTCAAATAAGTTATTAAGCATTAATTAGCACAATATGTAATTTATCTACATGTGAAACGAATGCATATGTAATGAATGCAAGCAATACATCTATAGGAGTTCGAATCCATGGACGATGTAGATTTATATCGTCTACACGTCAATTATTTTCTGTACTTAACCACATGGGGCACCTCATCTTATTCGTATGAGATTGTTTGCAGGCACGATCCTACCAAATGGAACTCAACTATTAACTTAGTTGAGAAGAGAGTATTATAAGAGCCAAACCAGGTGAACCTGATGCAAGACATTCACCATCAATCAATAATGTTACAGATGCTAACCCAAGTAGACCCCGACTCAAGTCATCCACCAATATCCATTAGTGTCCCATCTATAATGCCATATAGGCCTCAGTTAAGGGTGATTTATTTGCTTTGCCTCATTAACTTAAAATTTTTATTAGCAGCTTCTAAAATAAATATCGAGGCTTTAAAAAAGGGTGGCTTTCAAGAGTGCCATATATCGGAGTTTACATAAAATTTAATCTTGTTTGAAAAAAAAAATTATTTCAAAAATATATTTTTCAAATAGTTAAAAAAAATTTGGCAAAGCTTAAATGCTCCAATATGTGTACCTGTTACGTCATAGACATGTAATAGATATATCCAATTATTTAAGCCAATATTTTAAATGTTTAATTATGATTACACAGATGATAGCATACAAAGCAATTAATCATTCAAACAAATAATCAACATCAACTAATAAGCAATGCACAAAATCAAGTAGCAAATAGATAGTAGATCATTAAAACTCCATTACTTGAGTATTATTACTCACTTGGTAAAGTTCTTGAAACACCTCAAATTCAATAACTGAGTCACCTAAAGAGACAGTAAGACTCGATGAGTACTAAAATAAGTTTAAGTATCAATTGTAATTTGCTTATGACCTGTTTTATTTATATCTTATTTGATTTAAATCGAATTTCATAGCCTTAAGGTTGGTGTCAAGGTGTTAGAGCATACTTATGGAGCCATTTTCTTTTTTTCATTGTTAATTAGTTCAAATTTGCCATTAATCAGTTTAGTATTCTTCCTCAAACATTTATTTAATCACTAAATGAGTTAAATTATCATAAGGGTAGAGTTACTCTTTCTAAACTTAGTTTAAAATAAAGTAGTCCTTACATTACTTTCTATAGTACCACCTTCGATGCCACCTTCTACTTCACCTTTTACTTTCCTTCATTAATTTCTACTTTACCTTATATATATATGTATATATATATATATATATATATTTTTTTTTTCCTTGGCTACGACATGGATCCAGTTTCAAAAATCAATAGGTTTCCTATTGCCTAAATTTATTTATTGACTTTAAGATAAACATAAAATATTATTTCCAATATATCAAGTTATAATATATAGCCTAGTGAATGTTAATACAACATTGAATTACTATAATATTTATCGATATAATGTTGAGATATCATTATATTATAATCAAATTATAATTTTTATATTGGAATAAAATAACTGTTGTAGATATAAGTTGTGTTATTTAAAATGGGAATCGTATAAAATAGGCATTGTAACCATTATTTCAAAGTTAAATAGCAAAACTTTGAAAAATGTATTGTTAATTTAATGACTTGATCACTAGGCTTTTAGTCTCAACACAATTTATAGTGTTTTATTCTAACACGTACGTTATATACACTCATATCCATGCATATATTTATATATATACATATATAATCCTTGCTATATTAAAATTATAAAACACAAGCATTAGTTAATTTTCATATAAATAGATTAAGCAAGGCTTATCAAACAATTATGTGTATATTTATCTATGGTTCTTATGTCTATACAATTTTATATTGTTGTTCATTATTATTAGTGTCAATATATTATTATTGTTATATGTATATAGATATATAATATAGATATGTTCTTATCCATATAAGGAGGCATATCTTTTCAAAATAATTTAATCGTAAGTTCGTAAATATATATAAAAACATATATTTATGCTTTCTTTTTCCAAAAAGAGGGCAAAATGTATAAAGTTATTCTTATTTCCCAAGCTAATCAAGATTTGCATCTATGCTTACGTGGGGAGAAATATAGATACATTACTATGCCAATACACACACAAGTACCTATATACGAAATTATATTTAAATAATTTAAGATATACAATTATGTCCAAACATTCTTTATGCAATTTACTGTATGTATTTATTATTTTCCCTGCGTACGAAAATATACATATATATATAGGTCTTAAATTCACTACTATTACTTAATAAAACTTTAAACGTCCTAACAATATAAAAGCATATATATATATATAGGTCTTAAATTCACTACTATTACTTAATAAAACTTTAAACGTCCTAACAATATAGAAGCACATAAACGTATGTACAATTATCCATAGGGATACATATACCTATAATTTATCACACTTGCATAGTTACTTTTCATTGAAATTAAATTATCGTTATCATTACATTTAATATCTAGAAATTTATATTGGTGTATATACTATGTATTATATATATGGGGACCTTTCTCTTACATTACACAATTCAAGCCTAACGAAATTTCAAGAAAAGACTGTAGAGGAAAATGGAATAAGGCAAACATGGATCATCATCCACCTAAACCTACAGGATATCTAAGACAATTTTGATCTGTCCATTAACCTATAAGCCAACAATTAATTACTGGGCACGGTGGGACTTCATTTTGATGCAGGCGTGAGTTTCAGGCATAAGGGTGCGACGAAGCAAGTTGTGGATTTAGTTCTCACTTGCTCTTTCATTTCCGAGTGGAAGCCGACACATTCATGATACAAGCAGTTGGTATATATTTCATTTCGCTCAATGGCACACCTACTAACACCTATGAGAAGATTCGATTAGTAGTAAGAATGGGGGGTCACAAGTAGGAAATTACTGCAATTTATAGCCGTAGGAATCAACAGTGACAATGCTAAAGTGGCAACTTCTGCATCATGTTTTATCTCCCTAACAGTGCTTATTCAACTACCAATTGCTCACATGTTAACCATTCGTGGCAATGTACTTAAACCACTACATTTTTGTCATCAAACTTCGTAACAACCATGATTTTTCCTTTATCATTTCTGCCTAAACAACATTTACTTCAGGATATAATTTGACACTCATTTCCTTGCTTCATTCCTTAAATCAGCTCGTGACTTCTGATTCAAGATGTTTTTGATAAAGTAATTTAAGAATCATGTTGAGATGTTTTAAGAATCACACGAAACAATTTAGAGGTGGATTTCTTGAGAAAGATTGAAACTTTACTTTATAAGGGAACAATTTTGTACAGGGAAAGGAGAAAACTCAAAATTTTGGATTCAATTTTTTTCTTACCGCACAACAATAATAGGTGCTGTCAAGGATCAAGAATAGAAGTGCTCCATGCTCTGAATAAAATGATGATGGTGATTTGTAAATTGATGGTCAAAGGCGGATGAAATCGAGCCTTAAATTGGTCGAGTAAAGTTGGATGCCCTGATAACTGGGCATTTAACTAAATATTGAAGATCAGTTTTAATGGGCTTAATTTGATGGTGCTTCTCGATGAATAGGTGGTGGCTCAACTGTAGTAGTAGTGGTGAGGTGATAGTGACCGGGAGTAGTTTCCACATATTGTTTTATTTTCTAGCTTTGAATAAGCGTAAGCAAAGAAAAGTGAAAGAGAATTTAAGGGCTTCGGTTACTTAAGTCTAGAAAGAGAAAGAAATGAAGAGCAGGCGGAGACGAAGACAATGTAGTCGCACATCGGTATTGCACAAAACTTTTGCCATAATATAACTTATTAACTGAATCATCTCATTTAAATCGACGACGTGAAGGACGGAGGACGGGGGATGGATGAGGATACTAAAGTACCATTTCTTTAGATCTTGAGTAGATTGCGAGCGTTTAGGTTTGTAATGCTGGCTAATCTCGCTCGATATCCTCCGGATCTATTTTATCCTCGAGTACATTACAATCCACGCGCGAGATGAAATAATACGTATTCAAATATCAAGAAATACTGCGGGCGGCCTCAACATAAATTATAGAATGCAAATTATTGTTCTCATATCTTTGCTTTTATATTTTAGGATGCTTACATTTGTTTGATCGTTGGTAGCTGTTTCCTATTAAATACTCCATGCTTTAAATTATAATATTTTTACTTTTATTATTGCTTGGGGTTTTTTATCTCCTAAAAATTTCCTTAATGTTATATAATATCATCATTCTAACTGGATCATTGCCATTAATCTATATAAAAAAACTTGTTTTATCACCACCATCACCACTACTATTGCAACCTTAGAGTATGCTTCCCTTCATCAATATTCTATTACTTTATTATTTTTTTTAGTGTCTCATTTTTAGCTTTATGTATGTAAATATGGGTCTTAGTATAACTACATAACTACAACATGTGTGTGTCACGGGCGGATTCCGTCGCTCGACCCTGTGTGGCACTTAGCGTTCCTGACCTCACTAAGGAAGGCTAAGTCAGCCTGTAACACACTCACAATGTTAGAGAGAGAAAGTAGAGAGAGAAACTCTGATAGTATACTGTATTCATTCAAATAATTTCTGTGTTACATCTGAGGGGAATACCCCTATATATACAGAAAGCCTTTACAATCTAATGGTCAAGATTAATTCGATCTAATGGTTACAAGTGATTCCCAACTACTACATTCACCTACCTTCACCAACTACTATACAATATTCTGGTCTTCTCTAGAACATTTTATCATCTAGAAGCTTTTAATGGGCTTGGACTTTCGTCTTTGGGCTTTAGGAACCTCCTAAGAATGGCCTACTTCGAGAGGTCCGTAACATTCTCCCCCGCTCAATCCGGCGACGCCCTCGTCGCTCCTTCATCGTGGAACTGTCGAATCTTGTCTTTAAATTGCTACAGTGCTTCGGCTGGTTCCCAACTGGCCTCACTTTCTGGTCTTCCTTTCCACATTACCATATACTCATGTCTGGGAGTTTGTCCACGTCTCTTTACATGTCTATCAGCTATGATCCCTTCTACTTCCTTATCAAATGAATCTCGTACTCCTATTGGGGCCCTTTGTGATATAGCTCTTATAGGGTCTTCCTCATCTTTGTGGAATGGTTTTAGCATGCTCACGTGGAAAACCGGGTGGAATTTCAGTTTAGGTGGAAGTTCCAATTTGTAAGATACTTGCCCCACTCGTTTCACAATTGGGAATGGACCCTCGTATCGCCTCATTAGACCTTTATGTAGTTGTCCCTTCGTACGTTGTATCAAATGTAACTTAACAAGCACTTGGTCACCTACTTGATATTCCATTGGCCTTCGCTTCTTGTCTGCAATCTTCTTCATTCTCATGATAGCTCGGTTTAAGTATGTCCGGGCTAAGTCATGATTTTCCTGCCATTCCCTTGCAAATTTATATGCGGGAGGGCTGGACCCCGTATATCCTATTGCCACTGTATGAGGAGTTAAGGGTTGCCTTCCCAGGACAATCTCGAAAGGACTCTGTCCGATGGACTCATTCTTCTGTAGGTTAAACGAAAACTGTGCCACATCTAACAACTTGGTCCAATTATGTTGGTTAGCCCCTACAAAATGCCTTAAGTATAATTCCACTAAGGCATTCACTCGCTCCGTCTGACCATCCGTTTGGGGATGCAAACTAGTTGAAAAGTTCAACTCAGATCCCAAAAGTTTGAACAGCTCTGTCCAAAATCTCCCTGTAAATCGCCCATCTCGATCACTCACAATGTTTCTGGGCAGGCCCCAATACTTTACTATATGTTTCAAGAACAACTGGGCAGCTTCATCCGCTGGGCACTCCTTTGTTACTGGGACAAAAGTCGCATATTTTGAGAACCTGTCTACCACAACCATAATTGTACCATACCCTTCCGATCGGGGTAGGTTTACAATGAAGTCCATGGAAACACTTTCCTATGGCCGTTCAGGAATGGGAAGAGGCTCTAGTAGTCTCGGAGTTGCCTTGTGTTCAACTTTGTCTTGTTGGCACACGAGACAGGTTCGGACATAGCTTTCAATATCTTCCCTCATGTGTGGCCAAAAATACTTTTCTTCCACTAATGCTTGGGTACGGTGCATTCCTGGATGACCTGCCTATTTGGAATCATGACACTCCTTAAGTATCTCCCTTCTTAGATTCAAGGAATGGGGCACATAAATTCATTGTCCCTTTGTATATATTAGTCCATTCTCTTGCCAAAATTTCCTTATCTTCCTTTCTTGACATTGAATCCATAGAGCTTTAGCTTGCTTATCACTCTCCATCCCCTCTTGGATTCTATCAATGAGGTTGCTTTCAGGTTTGCTGATGGCTGCTAACTCAACCCTTCGGCTCAAAGCATCTGCCACAACATTAGTCTTACCTGACTTATGTTCAAGGTCGAAATCAAATTCTGCTAGAAAAACCTGCCATCGGGCTTGCTTGGGCAAGAGCTTCTTTTGAGTTTGAAAATAGCTGGTGGCCATATTGTCAGTCTTGACCACAAACTTCCTCCCTAATAAGTAGTGCCTCCATACCCGAAGACAGTGTACTATCGCCATCATCTCCTTTTCATGCACTGGGTATCGCTTCTCTGTATCGTTCAACTTTCGGCTCTCAAATGCTACGAGGTGTCCTTCCTACATTAAAACCCCTCCAATAGCAAAATCACTAGCATCAGTACATACCTCAAAGGGTTTGCTAAAGTTTGGAAGGAGAAGGACCGGCTCCTTCGTGATTGCCATTTTCAAGGTCTCGAGTGCCCGTTGTCTCTTTGTGCTCCAAACCCAAGGGGTATCCTTTTTTAGTAAGTCCGTCAATGGGCTGGCTATCTTCGAATAACCCTTAATGAATCTTCTATAGTAATTTACTAAGCCAAGGAAGGATCTTAGCTCAGTAGGCTTGGTGGGTTCCTTCCAATCCCAGATGGCCCGCACCTTTCCTTCGTCCATTCTAATCCTTCCTCTCCCCACTATGTGACCAAGGAATGTCACCTCTTCTTATGCAAAGGCACATTTCTCTATTTTCACATACAGATCATTCCTCCTCAAAGCTAAGAATACAGAGCGAAGGTGCTCTATATGTTCCTCCAACGTCTTACTATAAATCATAATGTCATCTAAGTACACTACTACAAATTGATCAAGAAAGGGTGCTAAAACATGATTCATAAGTGTGCAGAAAGTAGCCGGGGCATTGGTAAGGCCAAACGGCATGACTAGGAATTCAAAAGCACCGTACCTTGTAACACAAGTGGTCTTGGGTTCATCTCCTTCTGCAATCCTCACTTGGTGATATCCCAAGCGTAAATCCAATTTGGAGAAGTATCTAGCTTCTCCCAACCTGTCGAATAGATCTGATACCAATGGAATGGGATACTTATTCTTTATCGTGACCTTATTTAAGGCTCGATAATCAATACACATTCGGAGTGATCCATCTTGTTTCTTCTGGAAAAGTACGGGAGCTCCAAAAGGTGCCTTTGAAGGCCTAATGAAACCTGCTTCTAGTAATTCCTTCAATTGTCGCCTCAATTCTTCTAATTCTGGAGGTGACATCCTATATGGGACGGCGGCGGGTGGCCTGGCTTTGGGTTCCAATTCTATCACATGGTCTACCTCCCTTCTTGGTGGTAACTTCTTAGGTAACATTGGTGGCATTATATCTTTAAATTCTCCCAATATTTCCCCCACTTGAGGTGGAACACTTCCTTGACCACTAGTTTCTTCCCTAACTTTTAAGGCAGCCAAGTAAGTGACTTCATTCTTCTTGAGTCCCTTTTCCAATTGCATAGCCGATAGGAATTTGGTGGCTTGGCTTACCTTTCTTACTATAGGCACCACGCATTGCGAGTTGTGATCAAGTACACAAATGCAGTTAGCTTGCGGTACGATAAGTGCATCAATGCGGTCTAAGAAATCCATCCTGATCACAAACTCAAAATCATCCATTGGCACTACTTCAATTGTCTCCTTTCCCTGCCAACCCCCAATACGGAGCTCTATCCCCCTGGCTACTCCAATAGTGGGAACTTCTTTTGAGTTAACTGTTTTGAGCCATGTTTTGGTCTCCTCCACTTTTAGCCCCAACTCCTTTGCTGCCATATCAGAAATAAAGAGATGAGATGCTCCTGTATCTACAAGGGCATTAAGTTTCTTACCTGCTACCGATACTTCGGTATAGATTAATCCTTTTGTTTCATTAACTTGAGACTTCATAGCACTGAGTAGACGAACTGACTCTAACTGGGCCTCATCCCTATCATCTGAGCTTTCACCTGCTAGTAATGCCGCCAATCTCTCTTTCTTCGGACACTCCCTGGCATAATGGGGTCCATTATAGAAATAACATTTCAATTCACGGGGTTTCCATCTTTCCCCATCTCTCCCTTCACGAGTTCTTCCTCGATCGTTATCTCTTTCTTCGGCTTTGGTTTTTCCTTTGGAAGAACTCCCACTCTTCTTCCTTTCAACTCCCCCTTTCCATCTTCCCCCTGTGGTCTTAGGATCAGTCTTCCTAAATTCCATTAGGCCTTCAGCAACTGCTATAGCCTTGGAAATGTCTTCCACTCCCCTTCGCTCCAGCTCTAATTTAGCCCAGGGCTTTAATCCATCCACAAACATCACCAAAGCATCTTCTTGGTTGAGATCTGGGATCTCCAACATCAATTCTGAAAATTCCTTTACATATTGCTTTATGTCACCCTTATGGGTTAGGTAACGCAATTTCACCTTTGCTTCCTTAGCAGCATTTTAGGGGGAGAATTGACCCTTCAACTCTTGTACAAAGCTATCCCAGGTGTTGATATCAGCAGCCCTCCTGCACCACCATACCATGGCTGAGTCTTTCAGATACATGGCAGCAGTACGTACCTTTCCAGCATTATCTAAGATTCCCACAGCATTGAAGTATTGTTCTACTCCCCATAAGAAGTTATCTACTTCTCGAGCAGACCGCATCCCGCTAAAGTGCTCTGGTTTTGGAATATCAACCCTATGGCCAGTCTGAAGGGTCATTCCATTTGCAATAGCGATTCGGCAAGCCGCCAATTGCGTCTTGAGATCTTCAATCTCTTGACGCATGGCCACTACCACTGCATCAATCTTAGCTTCATATGCTTCTTCCTTAGTTTCTAAGGCTGTAACTCGAGCTTGGAGAGCATCACCCTTTTCTCCAATAACATTTCCATGCTACCTAAGCTCTTCTACAGCCCGATTCAGTGCTCCCCGCAATTCTCCTCGGAGTTCTTCCTCCATTTCCTTAAGACTGCCTTAAGACTCATCAAATTGTTTCTTGGCCTCAGCAATGCTCAACTCTGCCTTATCCATCCTACTAAGGAGAGAGTTCATTAAGTCCTAAGACCTAGCCCTTTGCTTAGTAACACGGCGATCGTCATGGTCAGCCAACTCATCGACCATTGAAGCGTTGTTGTCTCCTCCAGATGACATCTTCTCCACAAGCAATTCCTTTTTCAAGCTCTGATACCACTTGTCACGGGCGGATTCTGTCGCTCGACCCCGTGCGGCACTTAGCGTTCCTGACCTCACTAAGGAAGGCTAAGTCAGCCTGTAACACACTCACAATGTTAGAGAGAGAAAGTAGAGAGAGAAACTTTGATAGTATACTGTATTCACTCAAATAACTTTTGTGTTACATCTGAGGGGAATACCCCTATATATACAGAAAGCCTTTACAATCTAATGGTCAAGATCAATTCGATCTAATGGTTACAAGTGATTCCCAGCTACTACATTCACCTACCTTCACCAACTACTATACAATATTCTGGTCTTCTCTAGAACCTTCTAGAACATTTCATCATCTAGAAGCTTTTAGTGGGCTTGGGCTTTTGTCTTTGGGCCTTAGGAACCTCCTAAGAATGGCCCACTTCGAGAGGTCCGTAACACGTGGATTTACTAGTTAAATAGATTTATGATTACTTTTATTGGTATAAGTACATATATGTATATATATTAAAATTTCTATTTTGCCAAAATACTACATCATTAAACATAAAGATTATTAACATAATATAAAAATTTTCCATTAATGAAAGATGAAAATCCAAAACTAAGGATTTTGAAGACAAGACTGGAATTCTATACACATATGTATTTAAAGCTTTTGTATGTATACCTAACATATACTTGTGTATTTATAAACATATCTATTGTGTATGTTTATTTGTATCAACATATATGATTATATAATGCTTACAAAGTGTTGTAAAACTAACTAAACATATATGAACTCTTATGTAGTAGTATTATATAACCTATATATTTCCATAATTACTTAATTATTCTTATTAATTATGGCAAAAAAAAAAAATTTATTCCTATGAGTTACATATTGGGTAATCGTTCCTCTAAAATTTATAATTGCAGCATATATTTATTATTTTGGATCACAAATAACTTTATTTATAATCACATAATCTTTAAATAACTATAAAATGGTGTACTATATTGAAATACAAACTAACCTATGTATTTAAGGTGATGATTATATCTAGATGCATGATAAGTAAAGTAATCATAGAAGCTTAGAGAAAATAATATATTGTAATTGTAGGTAGTACAATAAATAGTTTTGAGCTTGTGGTTAAGTTTTAATTGAAGATTGTGATTATTTTATTAAAGATTTTGATGGGTTATACATATACATATATATATATATATTTGGGTTGCCATACTTTACCTAGTTAGAATTATAAATGGTTGTTTTTAAAATATACGACATAAAAAATATTTGTATTTTGACTTATTAAATTTTTGGTTTTTCACATATATCATCTTGGTGATTCAACACACCTTACTTAAGGACATGTGATTTATCATTGGCATCATATGTGAATCATCTAGTGGAAATATATCAAGACCCATATGACTTCTCCATAAAACATAGATTTATATAGTTATAGGGTTACATCCAAGCACATTGGATGCGAGCTCTTGAAAAATTAATATGCCATTTTATGAGTGTTTTTTAATACTAAAATATTTTTAGGTAGAATATAACTTAATATCGGTGAAATTGAAAGGGTCAATGACAGTTTATAATTTACACTTCAACTTAGCCATCTTCTGCAATTATATATATATGAAGTTTTGACATAGACATGTAATTATTAGTTTAGTTAACATGATTAGCCAATTGAGTGGCTGCCTATGGCTTTTCAAGGGTTTGCAAAACTCTCAACAAGTGGCTATGAGCCATCCGTGCAAAAGAGTGGGTCGCATAACCCTCTCAAGGTCATTTATGGCTATCCCATTGGTTGATCATACTATCCGAACTAACTGTGTGAATTAGAGTTGATTAAAATATAGGTAATGATAATTAAAATTTCAATTGGGTATATAATTAGATAAGTCAAAATTTTAGGTATATAATTATAAAAAATGACAAAGTTAATGTATAAACCGTGACATTGCCTTAAATTGGAATACAAAAAGAGCACATGAAAAAAATTAGAAAGATCTCAATTAGATTTTGGTACGAATGGTTTAGGAAAAAGTTTTACACATAACGATGTATACTTGTTCTCAAGGAATGTGAGATGTAACATCTAATAGTAAGCCTAGTCAAACTATAAGTGCCTTTATACCAAGATGTAAACATCTCTCTAATAATAAGTTAACAAAGATTCAAAGGTAATTCATTATAGGAAGCTCGAATACCCTAAAACACTAATTTTCAAGAAGAAAATTCATGTTTGATAATCTAAAGTATATAACTATAATTCAAGATTTCATATTTAATAAAAAAAATTTACGTAGTCAACTGTAAACAAGTATTTATGTTTGAGAAGCATTTCCAAAGGATTTTATACTTGTAAATATATTGATATAGCTCAGTAAAGTATTGTCCAAAGAATTTTTTTTTTTATGCAATTATATATTGTTGCTAGATATTACATACACACACATGTATGCCTATATTTGTTGATGTTATTATGTAAGACTATAAGTTAGATGTACAAGCTAATCTACACATATAAGTTAATTATATTTATAATTTGATAATTATCATTACTCATTATTGTATTCCAAAAATAAATACAAATACACTTAAGTGTATGTAATGGTATTATTTCAAAGTGTATTTAGTGGTTATGTAAGTATCTCTAACAGAACTTGTAATTATGTTTTCTATGTAATATAACCACTATTTCCAAAAGATTCCATAATCACCTATATAAATGAGTGTTTTGTGTGTAAACCATACCTTTGTAATTGGTGCTACGACTCCTCAAAGAACCCATCTATATATAAGTTGTAATTTATAGAAATGTTTATATGGTTGTATTATTATACATAAACAAGAATATATCAAAAGTCCCATAGGTGCCTCCATGTCATGTCATAATAGAAGATCGATTGATAATTATCAATTCATAACAAATAAAATATTGATATAACTAAATACAACAAAATTATGTAAGTATAATGAAAGATTGAAATAGTAACTAAAAGTGATTGTAGAACAAAACGGCATATTTCATATAATTATAATTCTGTAATAAGGGATTTTATAGATTAGTAATATTATAAAATAGAACTTTCCTATTTAATAAAATGTAAATTAGTTATACGTAACTGTAAATTTGATTAGTTAGTTTAAAAGTACTTTTGAATATTAAAATCATTTTTGTAAGATTTTTACACAATATCATTAAAAATTGAAATAGAATAAGGAGACATGAAAAATATTTTGAAGATTTGAAACAAATTTTAGTATGAATGCTTAAGGAAAAATTTTGAATTCAACATTATAAGGTTGTAAGCTTGCTCTCAAAGAATGTGGGAAGCCACATCTATTAATAGCCCAAAACAAGCTATAAGTGCTTTGGACCATGATTAAAATATCTCTAGGATTATGAGTTCACAAAGATTGAGGAATAATTGATAATTGGATTTTTAAATACTCCAAAACATTAATTTTTCAATTAAGGCTATCTATTTCAATTTCCTTATTGATTTTCTCTTGCAACTTGATTGAAGCACTCATGTAAGACAAAGTTGCAATTGTTGTAAGCATAAGCCTTGCTACTGCTTAAAGTGTTGCAACCGTCGCATAGATACTCACTTCGGACGAATGTTTTGTAGAGAGGGTGGTATGGATGGGTGAAATGGTTCTAACATTTTTCTATAGCTACTTTCTAAAGCTCAAAGAGCTATGTTGCTATTTTTTTTTTCTATATATGAGATTGAGACCGATAGTTGGTAATGAGGAGGTTGTAAGTTTTGGTCTTTTAATAAATATATGGTTTTTAGTTGGAATCTACATTGCTGTATGTAGGGAATTTTTACCTAGTATAATCATCTAACTTTAATTCTCTAGGGCGTGCATATGTCGTGGGCCAATTTAAAAGGGCCCAAAATCATGAGGTTCATTCAAGCCCAAAAAGAGACAATCCAGAATATTCCAGAAGATCTAGAATGTTTTAGAATAGGTGGTAGGTAGATGCATTTAATGTAAAGGTAGGTGGGATTTATTTGTAACCATTAGATCTAATTGATCTTGGATCTTGAGAGGCCTCTTGTATATATAGGGGAGATTCCTTCAATTGTATCATTAAGTTATTTTAAGTGAATATTATTTACATTAGAATTTCTCTTTCTATATTTTCTCTCTTTAAACATTGTGAGTTGTTGTGGGTTGACTTAGCCTTCCTTAGTGTGGTCAAGAACACTAAGTGACGTATGGGTTCTAGTAAGGGAATCTACCTGTGACAAGTGGTATCAGAGACAGGCTAAGAGACTACGTGTGGAGAAGATGTCGTCTGGAGGAGACAACAACACTTCGATAGTTGAAGAGTTAGGTAATCAAGATGACTACAGAATCACCAGGCAGTGGGTTAGGTCTTAGGACTTGCTGAACTCCCTCCTTAATAGGATAGATAGAGCGGAATTGAGCATTGCTGAAGTAAAGGAACAATTCGATGAATCATAAGGCAACCTTGAAGAGATAGAGGAAGAACTTTGAGGCAAGTTGCAAGGGGCATTGAACCAAGCCATTGAGGAGCTGAAGCAGCATTATGAGGCGATTGAAGGGAAGAATGAAGTACTCCAAGCTCGAGTTATGGCTTTGGAAATTAAGGAGGAAGATTATGAAGCCAAGATGGATGTTGTAATGGTGGCTATGCGCCAGGAGATTAAAGAACTTAAGAACCAACTAGTAGCATGTCGGGCAGTAGTGGCAAATGGAGCGATCATCTAGTCTGCTCATAAGATCGATGTGCTTAAGCTTGAACCTTTCAATGGGACATGATCCGTTCGGGTGGTAGACAACTTCCTTTAGGGAATAGAAAAATATTTCAATGCTGTAAGAATCTTGGATGACCTTGAAAAGGTACGTACTGCTGTTATGTATTTGAAAGATTCTACTATGGTATGGTGGCGTAGGAAGGCAAACGAAATCGATACTTGGGCTAGCTTTGTACATGAAATCAAGGGGCAATTATCTCTCTAAAATGTTGCTAAAGAAGCTAAGGTGAAGTTGTGTCACCTGACTTATAAGGGTGACATCAAGAAATATGTGAAGGAATTCTCAGAACTGATGTTGGAGATCCCAGACCTTAACCAGGATGACACTCTAGTGATGTTTTTAGATGGTCTGAAACTTTGGGCAAAGTTGAAGCTAGAGCGAAGAGGAATAGAAGACATCTCTGAGGAATAGAAGACATCTCTGAGGCTATAGCAGTTGCTGAAGGCCTAACGGAGTTTAAGAAGATAGAACATAAGACCCCAATGGGAAGGTGGAAGGGGGGAGTTGAGAAGGAAAGGAGTAGGAATTCCTCAAGAGGGAAGCCTAAGATGGAAGAGAAAAACAATGATTAGGGAAGGACTCATGAAGGAAAAGATGGGAAACAATGGAAGCCTCGAGAATTGAAGTGTTATTTCTGTAATGGGCCCCATTATGCCAAGGAATGCCCAAAGAAAGATTGGTTGGCAACAATTATGGCAGATGAGAGCTCCAATGAAGGGGATGAGGCTAAACTGGGTTTGGTACGATTGCTTAGTGCTATGAAGATGTAGGAGAAGCGAAAGGGGTTGATGTACACTGAGGTGATAGTTGCTGGCAAGAAGTTAACCACCCTTATTGACACAGCGGCATCTCATCTGTTCATCTCCAAGGTAGCAGCAAGTACGATTAGAATGGAAGTAGAGAAGACCAAGACATGGCTCAAGACGATAAACTCAAAGGAAGTCCCTACTATTGGAGTCGCTAGGGAGATAGAGCTCCATGTGGGAGGGTGGAAAGGGAAAGAAACTATCGAAGTAGTACCTATGGACGACTTCGAATTTGTGATTGGGATGGAATTCTTAGATTGTATTGACGCACTTATTGTTCCTTGTGCAAACTGTATATGTGTGCTCAAGACCAACTCTCAATGTGTGGTGCCTATTACAAGGAAAGCTGGTCAAGCCACAAAATTCCTTTCCGTTACGTAACCAGCGAAAGGGCTTAAAAAAGAATAAAGTTACATACGTAGCTAAATTAAAGGGTGGAAAAGAGACGAGAAGTTGAGAGGCAATTCCACATCAAGTGGGGGAGTTGCTAGAAGAATTTAAAGACATCATGCCTAAAGAGTTGCTAAAGAAGTTACCGCCAAGAAGGGAAGTGGGTCATGCGATTGAGCTAGAACCAGGTACAAAGGCCCCTACTGCAGTTCCTTATCGTATGTCCCCAAAAGAATTAGAGGAATTAAGGCAACAATTGAAGGAGTTGTTGGAAGCTGGATTCATTCGACTATCAAAGGTACCTTTTGGAGCTCCAGTTCTCTTCCAGAAGAAACATGATGGGTCCCTTCGGTTGTGTATTGACTATAGGGCCTTGAATAAGGTCACTATAAAAGATAAGTACCCTATTCCTTTGGTATCAGACTTGTTCGATCGATTGAGAGAGGCAAGATATTTTTCAAAACTGAATCTACGATCAGGATATCATTAAGTACAGATAGTAGATGGAGATGAACCTAAAACCACTCGTTTCACAAGGTATGGTGCATTTAAGTTTCTTGTTATGCCATTTAGGCTCATGAATGCCCTAGCTACTTTTTATAGTCTTATGAATAAGGTATTAGCACCGTTCCTGGATCATTTTGTTGTGGTTTACTTGGATGATATCATGATTTATAGGAAGTCTATGAAAGAGCACCTAGAACATCTTCGTACGGTTTTCCTAGCCTTAAGGGAAAACAAGTTATATGTAAAGCTAGAGAAATGTACCTTTGCAAAAGAAGAAGTGGCCTTCCTAGGGTATGTCAAAATGGACGAAGAGAAGATATGGGCCATTTGAGAATGGAAAGAACCTACTAAGCCCACTAAATTGGGGTCATTTCTTGGCTTAGTAAATTATTATAGAAGGTTCATACGTAGATACTCTTGAATGGCTGCCCCCTTAACGGATTTACTTAAGAAAGATGTTCCATGGGAATGGAGGGAAGATCGACAGAAGGCATTTGATACCCTAAACGAAGCAGTCATTAAAGAACCAGTTCTTGCGCTCCCTAACTTTGGTAAAGTATTTGAAGTATGCATGGATGTTAGTGATTATACCATTAGTGGGGTTTTGATGCTGGAAAACCATCCAATAGCCTTTGAGAGCCGAAAGTTGAATGATATAGAGAGGCGATACCTAGTACATGAGAAGGAAATGACAGCTGTAGTGCATTGCCTTCGAGTTTGGAGGCACTTTGTAAGTGCAAGTTAGCGAGATTGGTCTAAGTTATTGGATGTCGCATAGTTCTTTTTCAATCTACAAAAGAATGAATCAATAGGGCATAGTCCATTTGAGATTGTCCCAGGGAGATAGCCATTAACTCCCAATACGGTAACCACAGGATATACGAGGTCTAGTCCCCTAGCATATAAATTTGCAAAAGAGTGGCAAGAGAGCCAAGACTTAGCTTGGACTTACTTAGACAAGGCTATCAAGAGAATGAAGAAAGTTGCAGATAAGAAGCGTCGACCAATGGAGTATCAAGTACTTGTGAAGTTACACCTGATCCAGTGGACCAAGGGCCAATTGCACAAAGGACTAATGAGGCATTATGAAGGACCATTTCTCATCGTAAAATGAGTATCTTTTCAGTTGGAGTTACCTCAAAGATTAAAATTCCACTTAGTATTTAATGTTAGTATGCTTAAGCCATATCATAAGGATGAAGATGACCCAAGTAGAATGATATCACAGAGGGCTCCAGTTGGAGTTTGGGAATCATATGAAAAAGAACTTGGAGAAATTATTTCGGATAGATATGTAAGAAGACAAGGCCACTCCCTTAGGCACGAATATATGGTTATTTGGAAAGGAAAGCCAGAAAGTGAGGCTAGTTAGGAACCTGCCAAAGCTCTATGGTAGTTTCCAAACAAAATTCAAAAGTTCCACGAAGAAAATACGATGAGGATATCATCGGAATGAGTAGGGGAGAATGCTATGGGCCAATTTAGAAGGGCCCAAAATCATGAGGTTCGTTTAAGCCCAAGAGGAGATAATCCAGAATATTTTAGAAGATCTAGAGGGTTCTAAAATAGGTGGTAGGTAAGGTAGGTAGATGCATTTAATGTAAAGGTAGGTGGGATTCATTTGTAATCGTTAGATCAAATTGATCTTGACCTTCCATCTTAAGAGGCTTCTTGTATATATAGGAGAGATTCTCTTAATTGTATCATCAAGTTATTTTAAGTGAATACTATTTACATCAGAGTTTCTCTCTCTATATTTTCTCTCTCTAAACATTGTAAGTTGTTACAGGTTGACTTAACCTTCCTTAGTGTAGTCAAGAATGCTAAGTGTCGCATGGATTCGAGTAAGAGAATTTGCCCGTGACACGCGTATGCACCTTCATATATATATATATATATATCTATATATTAGCTTAGTGATTCAATGCATTCTACTTGGGGACATATGATTTATCATTGATATCAAATTGAAATTAATGAATGCAAGAACACTTGGTTTACGTGAATTGTTATTCTTAATCACTATTTTCTGTATGTTACATGCCTAGGCTAGAATTCATTTGTTTGCATTGCATTTTACTCTATAGATGGATCATGGGAGCAAAAACTCTCTTGAACTGAATACAAGATCCTCAGAACAAAATACCAGTGTTGATTTTGAAATGTCCAACGAGGAATATGGGAAAACCACGGAAATTAGTAATTGAGATTATAAAAAATACTTGTCATGATTTTTTTTTTATAATCTTAACCATTTATTACACGTGATAATATCTTAATAAAATAAATTAAGGGAAGTTAAGAGGACATAAATAAGGAGAATTCATTCTCCATAGATATTATATCCATGTATGTAAATTCACAACCGACTACCTTTAACCATACCTTAAGACATATCCTAATAGTAAGTCTGGTAACACCATGGTACAATGATCCTGTTTCAAGATTTATCAGTTGAAAGGTATTCTTGACATAAACTAAGAGTTGGAACAAGAAAAACTAAATCGTACGTAAAGCACATTCATAAACATATTGGAGGTGCTTCTCAACGTTATTTTTGTAGATGAATGTAAACAAAGCAATCAATGGCTCGATGGGTACAGAAATTCAATATATGAATATACACAAACCAAATAAGATACCAAACCATTACTATATGCAATGCATGGGCACAACATATGCCATCCACTTATCATGCTATGCATGGCTCAACTAGACTTTAGGTTACGTATTCATTAGTAAAAAATTTTATGCACAAACAAGGGATATGTATAAAGGGTGTAAATAATTGCTATTATAATAAAATTTAGATCATCTCAATTTATCTTCTCTCAATTTTCCTTAGTTTAGCTCAATTGAGAGGATCCAAGAGTTACCTATGTGTCGCCCACAGGTGCCTAAGGTGCCGCCTAATTGTAGCCTCTGGGTGTTCGAAGCATCACCCATAGGTGGCCAAGGCATCGCCTGCAAGTACCCACCCGTCTCCCATGTATCGCCCAAGGTCGCCTAAGGGTACCCAGGTATAAGAGTCCCTTTTTGTAACATACTTGTACTAGCAAGGGGTTATTCTTTTGTATATATTGTAACATAAGGGGGACTTTTTTTGTGTAGTTAGGGGCCTTACTATTATTAGAAATTTCTACTTTTAGAAAGTGGTGCCATTTCACTAGTTGTAATGTCTCCTCTTACTAAGCCCAAAAATGTCCATAAAGCTCTTTATGGGGGTGTGAGTACTCTTCTAGATTGAATCTCTTACTCATTACGTTGGTTGATCATGACTGACGGTACCTGTTACATATACTGTACTCCCATGTACACACATTGTAGCCTTATATTACTGTCGGAATTAATAAAAGTGTGTTATTTATTTTTCCATTTGTGTCTGTGTCCCTTATATTTTGTTGGCTTTCTTCCTTGGTTGTGTTGCTTACAAGTTTAGACCTTGTTAGTCAGCGTTGTGTGCGAGTTAGGCTTGCTAACTATTGTAGAGGCAGGATAGTAAGCACCGTATGGTTTGTTTGTGTGCTAAAGAAAGCCCCGTACCACGATAGTTGGTATTAAAGCCTAAGTTATTCCAGCGGGAACGACCATGACACAATAAGAGGAAGTAACCAAGAGGCTAGATGTGTCATGAATTGACGACAATCTAGTTGTGGTAGATACCGTATATTGTATGAAGAACTCCCGATTGGTTACCCTTTCAATCACGAACTCTTCACATAATATACAAGGCTCTACAACCATTAGCTTCCTAAGAACATACAATTCCATATGATATCATCACATAAACATATTTATATAAAATTTAAACTACAAAGTTTACAGTAAGTAGTAATTTAGTACATCTAAGTCTATATTATTGATAAAACAAAATACATAAGTAAAAGTCTACATAATTAGTTCCATCAACATACTGGATGGCTCGCTCTTGCCCAAGTCCCCAAGCTAACCTGTAGCATCCCTTGGCCAGCCTCTACAAATAAGCCATCTTGCAGCAAAAGTCTAAAGGGGTGTAAGCCTAAGCTTAGTGAGTAAAACCTTTAGCCACACCGCAAGCAAGTTATAAATACATTATATCATGTATATGAATGAATGGACAAATAGAATACCAAACAATACGTATAGTTAACTAGTCAGTATATGTAACTTAGATTTAACACCCTTTGAAGTCAGGGTTAGAGTATATACGGCACCAATCAGATCTGGGTATTATATTAGAACTTACTTTACTATGGAACTCCACATTTAGTACTTAAATCAAACAAGTCTTTTATTTTCATAAAAACCAAGTTCTAGTATAATCGTGAGTAAGCCCCCACAGTCTACACTCACCCTTAAATGGAGGCCTCTAGACTCGACCCTTAGCTAAGTGGTTAGCGCCTTCAACACCTAGTTTCCCGCGAGCCAGGATAAGGTTATTTTATACAAGTGTACCATACAGAACCAATAAATTTATAATAATAACCCTCGAATGACCTCTTTTTACTTCCGTATGATGTAACGACTGGAATTATGTCTATGCAATGCATGTACCCATTTCTTCTTATAAGCTAGGTATAGTTAAGTCCAATTATGATGTTACCATCTAATAGTACATACAATCATTATCGATACTACCATGCAACAACAAAGTATTATTTATACTTAAGGTAAATTCACAACTCAACACATAATAACATACACAAGCATTTCCCTACCCCACACAACAATCAATTAATAATATTATTTAAGTCCACTATTTGCAATCACATACAAGCATTGAATCATAGGGTAAATACTCACTTAGCCATGACGACTCACTCTAGTCGTAATAATCAATTGAAAGATCCTTGCCTACGTCGGGATCACCTAATCATTACGATATAATAACGATAGTAAGCAATTGAATTAATTAGTAACTCTAGATATCTATTTACCTAATTTTACATAGATTACTATTAATTTTGATCCGATTAGACTTTATCACTAACCGTATGTAACTTTTTCATTCTATTTTTGATATTTATGAATTTATAATCGTTTTTTTATCATTTTCAAACGTACATTCATACGATGATGTTCGTTTTGGATGTTAAAACTCGTGTTTTACAATATGGGCTAAATTTATTGAAATTTTAACTATTGAAGCTTAATTATTCTTATTACTTATGTTTATATCCTATTTTAGGACTTAATGATTTTAAATTAGTCATTAGATTCTTACACTTAGGGAATTTTACATTGGTATTACTAATTCATGTACTTAATTAAGTTTAATTCAATTTAGGAAGTGCATTAGGGTTTAAAAGATTTTTGGATATTAAGTACACGTACATACATATGTTATATTCTCATGTAATCTTATAAGTTATTATTTTATAAGCTTATGCTTATATCATCGCTTATGTCATCAATTGCTAGTATCATTGCTCATGTCATCATTTAATTGTATCATTGCTTACATCATCATCCATTATTATCCTTATGTATTCATACACTTTATACATATGTTATATACATACTTATACTCCTAACATATTAGTATGTATACTTATGTACTTATACATATACTAGTATATATACCCATATACACATACGGTGACATACGTATTTTTATACATATTTTCGTATGCCTAAAGTCCCCTCTTAAGATAGCTTCACAATTTTCATATTTTTGTATTTTAAGGGTGTATTTAGCATGGTATATGTACGTATAGTTAGTATATGCCTTATTTTAGGTTATGTACATAATGGATACTTATGTACAAAGGTCTTTATATATGTATTTATCAAATATATCTTACATATACATACATAGATATATGTACACATGCTTTTCTTTCATTTACTAAAGCTATCATACACTTCTAAACATAAATATTGGAACTTTATTCCTTTAACAACATGTATGTACATAATACATAAACTTCCTATACTAACATAACCTATACATCTAACTACTAAATAAGATGGAAAAGTANCTAAATGGAGGTCTTTAGACTCGACCCTTAGCTAGGCGGTTGGTACCTTCAACACCTAGTATTCTTGCGGGCTAAGGTAAGGTCATTTTATACAAGTGCACCATACAGAACCAATAAATTTATAATAACAACCCCTGAATTGCCTCTTTCTATCTCCGTGTGATGTGACGGCCGGAATTATGTCTATATAATTTATGTTGATGCATGTACCAGTTTCTTCTTATGAGCCGAATATAGTTAAGTTCAATTATGATGTGGCCATCAAATAGTACACGCAATCATTACCTATATTACCATGCAACAAACAAAGTATTATTTGTATTTAAGGTAAATTCACAACTTAGCACATAATAACATACACATGCATTTCCTGACCCCACACAATAATCAATTAACAATATCATTTAAGTCTACTATCTGTAATCACATATAAGCATGGAATCATAGGGTAAATACTCACTTGGCCATGATGATTTGCTCTAGTTGTAGTAATCAATC
This sequence comes from Lumnitzera littorea, assembly GCA_024138015.1. Lineage (NCBI taxonomy): Eukaryota > Viridiplantae > Streptophyta > Magnoliopsida > Myrtales > Combretaceae > Lumnitzera > Lumnitzera littorea. The sequence goes on from JAMXBB010000006.1 coordinate 23,490,423, forward strand.
GGGAGATCCTCGCCTGCATCGAAATCACCTGATCATTATAATATAATAACAATAGTAAGCAATTGAATTAACTAGTAATTCTAGATATTTATTTATCTAATTCTACTTAGATTACTATCAATTTTTATCTAATTAGACTTTATCATTAATTGTATGTAACTTTTTCATTTTATTTTTGATATTTATAAATTTATAATCGTTTTTCATCGTTTTCGGATGTACATTCAAACGGTGATGTCCATTTTGGACATTAAAACCCGTGTTTTATGATATAGACTAAATTTATTGAAATTCTAACTATTGAAGCTTAATTATTCTTTTTGGCTAGTTTTATATTCTATTTTAGTAGTTAATGGTTTCATTAGCTATTAATTCTTATACTTAAATGATCTTATGATTTATTATCTTAGAGGCTTATGTCATCGCTTATGTCATCAATTGCTTATGTCATCATTGGCTTATGTCTTACATCATTATTTAATTATGTCATTACTTACATCATTATTTAATTATGTCATTGTTTATATCATCATCCATTACATATGTACTCTTATCCATATGTATTTATACACTTTATACATGTGTTATTTTTATACTTATACTTTTAATATATTAGTATGTACACTTGTGTACTTATATGTATACTAATATACATACCTATATACACATACGGTGACATACGTATTTTTATACGTATTTTCATATGCCTAAGGTACCCTCTTAAGAAAACTTCACAAATTTCATATTTTTTTTTCACTTTAAGGGTGTATTTAGCAAGGTATATGTATGTATAATTAGTATATACCTCTTTTTAGGTTATGTACATAATGGGTCCTTATGTACAAGAGTCTTCCTACATGTATTTACCAAGTGTACTCTTATATACACATACTTAAGCATATGTATACATGTTCTTCTTCCATTTACTAAGGATTCCTATACTTCTAAGCATAAAAAAATGGAACTTTCACTCTTGATAACACATATGCACCTATCACATAAGCTTCCTACCCTAACCTAACCTAACCTATTCATCTAACTACTAAATAAGATGGAAAAATACATAACAACATACCTTTTGCTCCTTGTAATATGTAAGAGAGGTATTAATTTATCTAGTGCATAAAAAGTTGTTGAAATATGGAAGTAGATTTGAAAAGTTTGAGAGAAAGGGGGACAAGAGAGTGACAGTTTGAAATGGGAAAAAGAAAAGAGATTTTATGTTGTGTATTTTGTGTTTTATATTGAAGACAAGTGGGGTTTAGGAGGGGGACAAGAGTAGATGGAAAGAAGGAGGAAAAAAAAGGGGGGGGGGGGGGGGGGGAGGAAGTGGGGAAGGGGAATGAAAGAAATCATTAGAAAGGAAAAAGATGATTCTAGTGTGAAAATGACATTTTGTTGACTTTTCCATATGTTGACTTAGTCAACCTTTTGACTTTGGTCAATATGTGTTGACTTGGTCAACTTTCCAAAACTACATGCCATTTAGTGTACATAATGAAGTAATTAGGGTAAATTAAGAGAAAAATTAAGGAAATGAAAGGAAATAAGAAGTTTAGTGAATTGATTAGTAAAAATAGATAATGAGATCTTCCTTTAGGTATTTATATCCTATATACATCATTTAATAAGCTACTTAGTATAATTATTATGAAAAGTATCATTTAGGGTATTAATGTTTACTATATGTAACCTAAGCATCAACTAAACTCTTAACTTTATGTAATACTAACCTAGTTATATACTTAGAAGATGAATGTAATCTACGACACAATATCTTAGTTTCTAAAGGATTACTTTAGTATTATATGTATTTCTGAATGATTGAAAGTTATCTTTAATTTTTTACCAACGATTTGGTATAAATACTAAGGTCATATTATCAATTATGGTTTGAGGGTAAATTATAGTGAATTAGTGCTTTTATATCCTTAAAGTTATAGTTTTAGGGTTTTTACTTTCACTAACCTTGTCAACTCTTAAGAATATTTAACATATTCGAGTCTACTTCAGAGGCTAGGTCGAGAAATTTAGGGGTTTACAAGATGGCTTCTAAGAAATCCTCAAGGGATTGTCTAAGCTGATGGATGATTTGGTTGCATTGTCGGTAAGATTGGCTGAAATTGAGGCCAATCATCAAGAGATGAATGCTAAGATGATCGAGATGATTGAGAATTTCGGTGTTATAGTGCAAACACTCAGAGGGGAAATGCACTTAACGACTGATGAGGCAAGACAACACTTGGAGACTTAAGTGGAAGACTTAAGAAGACAAGTTATTACTTGTGCCTCAATCGAGACTATTGAGGAGTTGAGGGTATAAGTAACTATTTTGACTTGGGCTATGGGAAATGCTCCTACACTTGCCTTGGTACATGTTCCTGCTCAGACAGGACATCTGAAGATGCTTGAACCCAAGGCATTCACTAGCATGAGGGATGCCAAGTTATTGGAGACCTTTCTATTAGATATGGAGTAGTACTTTGCCGCTGTGGGGACAAATGATGAGAGAGCAAAGGTCACCATGGCAGCAATGTACTTAACTAGGGATGCTAAATTGTGGTAGCGCACCAAATATGAGGATATCTAAAATGGTAATGCTTATGGAGATACGAGAGTTGAGTTGAGTTGAAGACTAAGTTGCAAACTCAGTTTTTCCTAGAGAATGTTGAGTATAATGCTTGAAAGAAGTTTAGGGAACTTCAATAGGGTGATAATATTAGAAAGTATGTCTGTGAGTTCTCGACATTGATGTTAGACATCAAGAGCATGGCTAAAGATGATAAGCTATTTTATTTCTTGGAAGGATTGAAGCCCTATGCTAATAATGAGTTGTAAAGGCAATGGGTTACCAACTTGGCTATAGTACAGGCAACAATTGAGTGCTTGACTGACTACACTTATGACAATAAAGGGAAGAATGTGTTGATAGGACACGGGGGTGGAAAGTCAGTCAAGTTGGGCAAACCTAAGAATGGGGGAACCCCAAGTTCAAGTAGTAACAATAGTAACACTGGAGGGAGTCAGAGAAAATCCTATAACTATCACTAGTTTGGAAAGAGTGGGGCAACCAATGGAGGTAAGAAGCCCTCATTCTCATGTTTCCTGTGTAATGGCCCACATAAAGTAACTGAATGTCCATATAGGGCGGCACTCAATTCTATGGCACAAAAAGCAGAGAGTGTCTACTAAGATGATGAGTCGGGAGTGATGGGGAGGATTAACCTTGAATAGGCGCATTACACATGTTGTCAGCTGTTGGAAAGAGTTCCTTAGTGCAACATAAGCCCAAGACTAACAATGAGTTGATGTATGTCTAGTTGAACATTAATGGCAAGAGTGCTAGTGCAATGGTAGACTCTGGTGTTATACACAATTTCATTGATGTGCTTGAGGTGGAAAGGTTGGGGCTGGTGCTTACTGAGGATACTAGCTAGATTAAAGCTATTAACTCTAAGGCCTGTCCTGTCTGAGGAGTTATAAGAGGAGTGAAAGTGAGGGTTGGAGATTAGAGTGGAAATCTCAACTTTACGGCTATTCCATTGGATGACTTTAGCATAGTCCTTGGAATAGATTTCTTGAGACAAGCTAGGGTTGCTCCCATGCCTACAGCAGATTGCTTCTTATTCATAGGTGAAAAGCCTTGCTGTGTGATAGTTCAGAGGAATAGGGCAAACAATAATGGTAAGGAAGGGAAGAATATTTGGGCATATAGTGATGAGATATGTTAGAATGCCTTTGAGGAGTTGAAGCATATAGTGACAAAGGAGACAGTCCTCACACTTCTTGGCATTTTTAAGCCTTTTGAAGTCCATATGGATGCCTTAGACATTGCATTAGGGGGAGTGTTGATGCAAGAGGGTCATCTAGTGGTATACGAGAGTAGGAAGTCGAATTAAACAGAGCGTAGGTACTCAGCCTAAGAGAAGGACTTACTTGCAATTATTCACTATCTAAGGACTTGGAAACACTATTTGCTAGGATCTAAGTTTCTAGTGAAGACAGACAATTCTACTGCTAGCCATATATTGACTTAACCGAAGATCTCAGTTAAGTAAGCAAGATGGCAAGAGTTTCTTATAGAGTTTGATATGGAGATTGAGTAACACAGTAGGCGGACTAATCAAGTGGCAGATGCTTTAAGCAAGCAAGTCAATTTAGCATCCTTAGCATAGATTACACACCAGTCGACGAGTTAAATCTCGACTTCAATTCAAGAGCAGATCAAGCAGCATATAGGTCAAGACCTATTGGCTAAAAATCTCAAGTAGTTGGTCGAGGAAGGGAAGACTCGTAGATTTTAGGTAGAGGGCAACCTCATTTACACAAAGGGGCACTGGTTATATGTCTCGATGGTGGGCAACTTGAGGAGGGCACTCATGAGAGAGTGCTATGATACTCTGTAGGCTAGACATCCTGATTAGCAGAAGACACTAAGCTTGTTGATACAGAGCTATTACTAGCCGGATATGAAGGAGGATGTGATGATTTATATGAAGCCTTGCTTAACTTGCCAGTAGGACAAAGTTGAGAGACAGAAGGTGGCAGGCTTATTAAAGCCACTCCCTGTGCCATCTCGCCTATGGGAGAGCATCTCTATGGACTTTATCACTTCTTTGCCAAAAGTGGGGGAGCACTCATCCATTTTTGTTGTTGTTGATAGCTTCTCTAAGTATGCCACCTTCATTCCTACCACAAAGAGTTTAAGTGCAGAAGTGACAGCCTAGCTTTTCTTTAAGCATGTGGTGAAATTCTGGGGTGTGCCCCTGAATATTGTAAGTGATAGGGATGCTAGGTTTAGAGGGAAATTTTGGATAGAGTTATTCCAACTCCTGGGTTTCGATCTGAGCATAATCTCCATCTATCATCTACAGAGTGATGGGTAAACAGAAAGATTCAACGGTTTGCTGAAGGAATACCTTCGGTAGTTTGTTAGTGCTAACCAGAAGAATTGGGTTGATTTGCTAAATATTGCCTAATTCTATTTCAACATCCAGTGGAGCTCTTCATCCAACAAGAGCGTTATAGAGATCATTACGGGTTAGTAACCATTGTTACCCCACATAGTGGTAGCACCATATATCGGGAGGTGCCCAAGAGCTTATAAGTTCACTAGGGATTGGAAGCAGAGTTCAAAAGTAGCAAAAGCATACCTTAAAAAGGCTTTTAAGAGAATGAAGAAATGGGCATATCAGAACCACCAACCTAAAGAGTTCAATGTTAGAGATCAAGTCCTCATAAAGCTTCTTATAAAGCATGTTAGATCATTAAGGAACAAGGATAGAAGATTGATTTAAAAGGATATTGGCTAATTCCGATCATCTCGAAGATTGGAAGACTAGCCTACAAAGTTGAGCCTCCTACGTATTTGAAGGTCCATCCAGTTTTTCATGTCAATGTCTTAAAGCCATATTATCTAGACATGGAAGACCCATCTCACAATGTATCTAAGTAGTTACACGTCAAGATCAAGTTCAACTTGAGTCAAGTCTTGGAAGACATCCTTGCAGAGCGAAAAGTTAGAGATCCCGCCACTAGAGAAGAATATAAAGAATATTTAGTCAAGTGAAGAGATCGAGGAGAAGAAGATACTAGTTGGGAGACTGAAGAAGATTTAAAGCCATTATCCAAGAGAAAGTTAGCCTTGCTAGCCAAAAGACCTCCGCCACTAGATCCAAGCTCCAGTACATATTGCCAAGGATGTCAATAGAATTAAGTGGGGGAGGATGTCAGGGTCCCTTTTTTGTAACATACTTATACTAGTAAGGGGCCATTCTTTTGTACGTATTGTAACATAAGGGGAGACTTTTTTGTGTAGTTAGGGGCCTTACTATTATTAGAAATTTCTACTTTTAGAAAGTGATGCCATTTCACTAATTTTAATGTCTCCTCCTACTAGGCCTAAAAATGTCCGTAAAGCTCTTTACGGGGGTGTGAGTACTTTTTTGGATTGAAGCTATTACTCACCACATTGGTTGATCATAACTGACGGCATCTGTTACATATACTGTACCCCTATGTACATACATTGTAGCCTTATATTACTGTCAGAATTAATAAAAGTATACTATTCATTTTTTCATTTGTACCTGTGTCTCTTATATTCTATTGGCTTTCTTCCTTGGTTGTGTTACTTACAGGTTTAGACCTTGTTGGTCAGCGTTGCGTGCGAGTTAGGCTTACTTATTACTGTAAATACAGGACAGTAAGTGCTGTACAGTCTGTTTATGTGCTAAAGAAAGCCATAGGTTGTGACATTAGGCATTACCTAAGGGTTATCCATAGGTGCCCATGAGCGCCCAAGGCATCAACCATGTATCGCTCGTAGGTGCCTGAGGTGTCACCTAAGGGTTCCCACACGTAACCTATGGGCGAGAAGGTGTCACCCAAGGGTGCCCATTTGTTGCCACAAGGCAATAATTTCACGCTTAAGGGCACCTAGGCTTCATCCATGTGTCACCTAATCGGTGCCCTGAAGTATGCTACGGTGACCCACGGCATGCCATGATCGAGGATCTTTCATCGAAACATGTTTTTTTCCGAAACCATTCTACCTAAAGGTTTCCTATTGTGTTGCCCAAGGGTATGCTCCATCTTATCATGGAACGCTTGGGCATCATTGCCTATGTGTCACTAGCGAGGTGCCCTTAGTTAAGTTATGGGCGCTCGTTGCAAGCAATGATCAATAATCTCTCGACGGAAAGCATTTTTTTCAAAAGTGTTCTGCCTAAAGGTTTTTTATTGTGTCTCCCAAGGTTTTGCTCCATTTTAGCATAGAGTGCCCAGGCGTCGGTGGCTATGCATCGCTCGTGGGGCGCCCGGGCCAATCCATGACCAAAAATATTCCGACAAAATGCGCTTTTCTTCAAATCCATCTTGCCTAAAGCTTTTATCTTGTGTCTTCCATATGTATGCTTTGTTTTTTCATGGATTGCCCTATCGTCAGTGCCGTATGTCGCCCTCGGGGTATGCTTCGGGCGCCCAAGGCATGCCACGATCCAAAATCTTCTGACAAAATGCCTTTTTTTTCTTTTTTCGAATTCATTCTACCCAAAATAAATCTAGGATTTTTTAGAACTCTTCAAAAGTAGTTGCACTTCAATTCCACATTTTTGTGAATTTTCCATTTTTGGCCATTCAAAAAATATTTCCCGTGCTAAAAAAATTTTTAGGCTATTTTTATAAATTAGTTTGGAATATATTCTTCAACTTTGCAAAAATCTCATCAAAATTCAATTTCTACATTTTTTAAGAAGTATGGTACCACCTTGCCAAAATCAATGTCTCCTTTTACTAGGCCAAAAAATGCTTATAAAGCTCTTTAGGGGGGTTGTGCTGCTTGCATAGCATGCAAGCAAGGCATGGCATATGTGCTTAAGGCCCATCGTCAGCTATGTTCCTATGCTGTCGTCGAGCTTGCCATACATGTATAGTGGCATTGTTGGCGGGTTTGAGACGGTTCCGTGTATCAGCATCGTATGCCGTTTGTCATCCCCCTTAGGCGGCACAAGTGTAGCCTATGCACATGTCACGAGCGGATTCCGCCACTTGATTCAGTATGGCAGTTAGCGTTCCTGACCACACTAAGGAAGGCTAAGTCAGCCTATAGCACATTCACAAAGTTTAAAGAGAGAAACTCTAAAGGTATGTTGTATTCACTCAAATGACTAGTATCTTACATCTGAGGGAAACACCCCTATATATACATAAAGCCTTTACAAAATAATAGTTAAGATCAATTCGATCTTGCGGTTACAATTGACTCCCAACTAATACATTCACCTATCTATACAAGATTTTGGACTTCTTTGGAACTTTTCATCTCCTAAAAGCTTTTAGTAGGCTTAGGCATTGGTCTTAGGCTTTAGGAACCTCCTGGGAATGGCCCATTTTGGGAGGTCCATAACATTCTCCCCCGCTTAATTCAATAACGCCCTTGTCACTCCTTCATCATGGAACTTTTGAATCTTATCTTTGAATTGCCATAGTACTTTGACTGGTTCCCAATTGGCCTCACTCTCTAGTCTTCCCTTCCACATAACCATATACTCATGTTTAGGATTTTTTCCATGTCTCCTTACATGTTTACCAGCTATGATCTCTTCAACTTCTTTGTCAAATGAATCCCGTACTCCTATTGGGGCCCATTGTGATATAGCTCTTATGGGGTCTTCCTCATTCTTGTAGAATGGTTTTAGCATGCTTATGTGGAAAATCGGGTCGAATTTCAATTTGGATGGAGGTTCTAATTTGTAAGACACTCGCCCCACTCATTTCACAACTAGGAATGGGCCCTTGTATTGCCTCATCAAACCTTTATGTAGTTGACCCCTTGTACGTTATATCAAATGTAACTTAACAAGCACTTAGTCGTTTACTTGATATTCCATCGGCCTACGCTTCTTTTCTGCAATCTTCTTCATTCTCTTAATAGCTCGGTCTAAGTATGTTCGAGCTAAGTCATGATTTTCTTACCATTCCCTTGCAAATTTATATATGGGAGGGCTGGACCCCTTATATCCCATTGTTACTGTATTAGGAGTTAAGGGTTGCTTCCCCAGGATGATCTCGAAAGGACTTTGTCCGATGGACTCATTCTTCTATAGGTTGAATAAGAATTGCACTACATTTAACAACTTGGTCCAATTACGTTGGTTAGCTCCTATAAAATGCCTTAAGTATAATTCTATTAGAGCATTCACTCGCTCCGTCTGACCATCCGTTTGGGGATGCAAACTAGTTGAAAAGTTCAACTCGGATCCCAGAAGTTTGAACAATTCTGTCTAAAATTTCCTTGTGAATCACCCATCTTGATCACTCACAATGTTTCTTGGTAAGCGCCAATACTTTATTACATGTCTCAGGAACAATCGGGCAGCCTCATCTGTTAGGCACTCCTTTGTTGCTGGAACAAAAGTAACGTATTTTGAGAACTTGTCTACCACAACCATGATTGTACCATACCCTTCCGATTGGGGCAAACTTATAATGAAGTCCATGGAAACACTCTCCCATGGCTGTTCAGGAATGGGAAGAGGCTCTAGTAGTCCCGGAGTTGCCTTGTGTTCAACTTTGTCTTGTTGGCACACGAGATAAGTTTGGAAATAGCTCTCAACATCTTCCCTCATGTGTAGCCAAAAATACTTTTCCTCCACTAAGGCTTGGGTACAGTGCATTCCTGGATGACTTGCCCATTTAGAATCATGACATTCTCTAAGTATCTCCTTTCTTAGGTTCAAGGATTGGGGCACATAAATTTGATGTCCCTTTGTATATATTAGTCCATTCTCTTACCAAAATGTCCTTGTTTTCCCTTCTTGACATTGGATCAATAGAGCTTTAGCTTGTTTATCACTCTCCATCCCCTCTTGAATTCTATCAATGAAGTTGCTTTTAGGTTTACGGATGGCTACCAACTCAACCCTTTGGCTCAAAGCATCTGCCACGATGTTAGTCTGACCTGACTTATGTTCAAGGTTGAAATCAAATTCTGCCAGGAAAACCTGTCATTGGGCTTGCTTAGGAGAGAGCTTCTTTTGAGTCTAAAAATAGCTAGTGGCCATATTATTAGTTTTGACAACAAACTTCTTCCCTAACAAGTAGTGCCTCCATACTTGAAGATAGTGCATTATCACTATCATCTCCTTTTCATGCATTGGATATCGCCTCTCTATGTCATTTAGCTTTCAGCTTTCAAACACCACAGGGTGTCCTTCCTGCATCAAAACCCCTCCAATAGCAAAATCACTAGCATCTATACATACCTCAAAGGGTTTGCTAAAATTAGGAAGGAGAAGGACCAGCTCTTAGTGATTGCCATCTTCAAGGTCTCGAGTGCTTGTCATCTATCTGTACTCTAAACCTAAGGGGTATTCTTTTTAAGTAAGTCTGTTAACGGGTTCGCTATCCTCGAATAATGCTTAATGAATCTTCTATAGTAATTCACTAAGCCAAGGAAGGATCTCAACTCGGTAAGCTTGGTAGGCTCCTTCCAATCCCAGATGGCCCGCACCTTTCCTTCGTCCATTCTAATCTTTCCTCCCCCCACTACGTGACTAAGGAACGTCACCTCTTCTTGCATAAAAGCGCATTTCTCTAATTTCACATATAGATCATTCCTTCTCAAGGCTAAGAATACTAGGCGAAGGTGCTCTATGTGTTCCTCTAACGTCTTACTATAAATCATAATATCATCCAAGTATACTACTACAAATTAATCAAGAAAGGGGGCCAAAACTCGATTCATAAGTGTATAGAAAGTAGCCGAGGCATTGGTAAGGTTGAACGGCATTACCAATAATTCAAAAGCACCATACCTTGTAACACAAGCGGTCTTAGGTTTATCTCCCTCTGCAATCCTTACTTGGTGATATCCTGACCATAAATCTAATTTGGAGAAGTATCTGGCTTCCCCCAACTTGTCGAATAGGTCTGATACCAGTGGAATGGGATACTTATTCTTTACAGTGACCTTATTCAGGGCTTAATAATCAATACACATTCGGAGAGATCCATCTTGTTTCTTCTAAAAGAGTACAGGAGCTCTAAAAGGTGCCTTTGAAGGCCTAATGAAACCTGCTTCTAGCAATTCCTTTAGTTATCGCCTTATCTCTTCTAATTTTAGAGGTGACATCCTGTACGGGACGGCAGTGGGTGACTTGGCTCTAAGTTCTAATTCTATCATATGGTCCACCTCTCTTCTTGGTGGCAACTTCTTGGGCAACATTGGCGGCATTATATGCTTAAATTCTTCTAATATCTCCCTCACTTGAGGTGGAACGCTTTCCTGACCAATAATCTCTGCCTTGACTTTTGAGGCTACCAAGTAAGTGACTTCATTTTTCTTGAGTCCCTTTTCCAATTGCATAGCTGATAGGAATTTGGTAGCTTGGCATACCTTTCTTATGATGGGGACTACACATTGTGAGTTGTGATCAAGTACACAAATGCAGTTAGCCCGCGGTACAATAAGTGCATCATTGCGATATAGTAAATCCATCCTAATCATAAACTCGAAATCATCCATTAGTATTACTTCAACCGTCTCCTTTCCCTACCAACCCCCAATATGGAGCTTTATCCTTCCGGCTACTTTGATAGTGGGAACTTCTTTTGAGTTAACTATTTTGAGCTATGTTTTGGTCTCCTTTACTTTTAGCCCCAACTTCTTTGCTACCATATGAGAAATGAAAAGATGGGATGCTCCTGTGTCTTCGAGGGCATTAAGTTTCTTACTTGCTATCGATACTTTGGTATACATCAATCCTTTTCTTCTTTCATTGACTTGAGACTTCATGGCACTGAGTAGTCAAACTGACCCTAACTGAGCCTCATCCCCTTCATCTGAACTCTCACCTATTACTAGTGCTGCTAATCTCTCTTTCTTCGAACATTCCCAGCATAATGGGAATCATTGCAGAAATAACATTTCAATTCATGAGGTTTCCATCGTTCCCCATCTCTCTCTTCACGAGTTCTATCTCGATTGTTATCGTTTTCCTTTGCCTTAGTTTTCCCCTTGGAAGAACTCCCACGCTTCTCCCTCTCAGCTCTCCCTTTCCATCTTCCCTTTGGGGTCTTAGGATCTATCTTCCAAAATTCTAGTAGGCCTTCAGTAATTGCTATAGCCTTGGAGATGTCTTTTACTCCCTTTCGCTCTAGTTCTAATTTGGCACAGGGCTTTAAGACATCTATAAACATTACCAAAGCATGTTCTTGGTTGAGGTTTGGGATCTCTAACATCAATTCTGAGAATTCCTTTACATATTGCTTTATGTCACCCTTATGGGTTAGGTGATGCAATTTCACCTTTTCTTCCTTAGTAACATTTTGAGGGGAGAATTGACCCTTCAACTCTTGAACAAAGTTATCCCATGTGTTGATATTGGCTGCCTTCCTGGGCTACCATACCATAGCAGCCTTTTAGATACATGGCAGTAGTACGTACTTTTCCAGTATCATCTAAGATTCCTACAGCGTTGAAGTATTGTTCCACTCCCCACAAGAAGTTGTCTACTTCTTGAGCGGACCGTATTCCATTGAAATGTTTTAGCTTAGGAACATCGATCCTATGGCCTATTTGGATGGTTACTCCATTTGTAACAGCAATTCGACAAGCTGTCAATTGAGTCTTGAGATCTTCAATCTCTTAATGCATGGCTACTACTACTACATTAATCTTAACTTCATAAGCCTCTTGCTTAGTTTCTAAAGCCATGACTTGGGCTTAGGGAGCTTCACCCTTCTCTTCAATAACGTTTCCATACTGCCTAAGCTCCTCTACTACTTGATTAAGCGTTCCTTACAATTCGCTTCGGAGTTCTTCTTCCATCTCCTTAAGACTGCCTTGACACTCATCAAATTATTCCTTGGCCTTAGCAATGCTCAACTCTACTCTATTCATCCTATTAAGGAGGGAGTTCCGCAAATCTTGGGACTTAGCCCTTTGCTTAGTAACATGGCGATCATCATGGTCAGCCAACTTATCGACCATTAAAGTGTCGTTGTCTCCTTCGGATGACATTTTCTCCACAAGTAATCCCTTTTTCAAGCTCTGATACCACTTGTCACGGGCGGATTTTGTCACTCGATTATGTGCGGCACTTAGCGTTCCTAACCACACTAAGGAAGGCTAAGTTAGCCTATAGCACACTCACAAAGTTTAAAGAGAGAAGATAGAGAGAGAAACTCTGAAGGTATGTTGTATTCACTTAAATGATTGGTATCTTACATTTGAGGGGAACACCCTTATATATACATAAAGCCTTTACAAATTAATGGTTAAGATCAATTCGATCTAACGGTTACAATTGGGTCCTAACTACTACATTCACTTACTCCACCTACTGCTATACAAGATTTCGGACTTCTTTAGAACCTTTTGGAAGTTTTCATCTACTGGAAGCTTTTAGTAGGCTTAGGCTTTAGTCTTGGGCTTTAGGAACCTCTTGGGAATGGCCCATTTTAGGAGGTCCATAACATACGCACACGATAGCCACTGGGCGCTCTTCCTTGGCATATACCCATTGGTGCTCGATGTATGCCAGCCATCGGTAGCTACATCGATGGTTGCTCCAACGGACCTCTAGCGACCCTTGAATGACCTTTTGGTGCTCTCAGGCAACCCTTGGGCACTCTTCTTTGGCATGTCCCTATTGATATTCGATGTACAATGTGGCCTGATGCTTCAAGGGTGATTGCTTGGCTACCCACTGGCGACCTTTGGGCATTACTTAGGCGATCTTTTGGTGCTCTTTCTTGAGCTTGTCCCTGTTGATATTAGGTATATTATGCACCTATGACGCTATACAGGTGCTATAATAAGCAACCACTAAGTGACCTAGGGGCGCTCTATGGGCGTTACATGGGTAGCCCTTAGGCGCTGTTCCTATCAGTACTCGATACCCCTAGACACAACTTGGGCGACACTTGTGTGCTTGATGCGTGCTTACTAGGCGACCATACGGTGACCCTTGGACGCTCTATGGGCACTCTAGGGGTATTGCCTGGCTGACCGTTAGGCGCTCTTTAGCTGACCCTTATACGCATGGTAGGGGCTCTATTCATACGTACGTTCGGTAATGTTGCATTGTCTTCGTTAGGCTACACTATGCGCCAGATTCAAGCTTAATCTTTTCCATTCGTATGGTGGTAGCAAGTCTTGCTTAGGTACCCCAATGCTCAGTAGGGTGTATGAGTGGTGTATGCATCTCATATGCTGGTAGGTTCTGTGCTTGTGCACAAAACTACCCACGTATGCTACCTTTTAGTCATTGTTCGCGTGTGCACCTGAGCCTGTGGATAACTTTGATGGTTCCTGTGTTGGATACCTACTAGAGGAATTGTTTTGCCTCGGTTTCTCATTCTGCCCAGCTCCTCTCTTGGGGTTGCTAGGTGGATGCAACAGTAGCCTCCGTATTCCATGCAAGTGTGGCTTTGGACGTAGCTAATAGGGCATACGGGTGCTTACCCATTCTCTCAGATTCAGAGCATTTGTCTAGGTATGAGCATGGCTCTATCTACCCTTTTAATTGTTCTTCGGTTCAAACATACGACCTTGGTCTCCTGTGATTGTGTTCACCTATGAGCAATGTAAGGACATGGGTGGTCGGAGTCCATGAAGGAATGCTACTTGGTTGATCCCACCAGTAGTCATATGCTTGTCTCAAAGATTAAGCCATGCATATGTAAGTATGAACTAATTTAGATGGTGAAACTGCAAATGGCTTATTAAATCAACTATAGTTTGTTTGATGGTATCTATTACTCGAATAACTGTAGTAATTCTAGAGCTAATATGTGCAACAAACCTTGACTTCCAGAAAGGATGCATTTATTAGCTAAAAGGTCAACGCGAGCTTTGCCTATTGCTTTGATGATTCATGATAACTAGATGGATCGCACAGCCATCGTGGTGATGCATCATTCAAATTTCGGCCTTATCAACTTTCAATGGTAAGATAGTGGCCTACCATGGTGGTGACGTGTGACAAAGAATTATGGTTCAATTCTAAAGAGGGAGCTTGAGAAATGGCTACCACATCCAAGGA